>CM060249.1:925000-2125000 GCA_030684275.1 Acipenser oxyrinchus oxyrinchus
ACAAAAGTGCCTTGGGCCACTTGTTGGCTAGGGCATCGATGCCTAGTGGAATGGCGGAGGGAGAACCATAGAAGACAATGGGTCGTCTCTGACGTGGCAAAGAGATTGACCTGGGCTTTCCCGAATCATTCTGTTGAGAATATCTGCAACATACTCTTTTTATTTATAAATATGCTCTAAGCACACTCTTAAACTCAGGGGAGACGTTCAGGAGGGCATAAAGATGCTTCAGACTCCTGTAAGTGGATGGTTCGTGCACTGGGCTTGCAACGTATCTAGATGACTTTTTAATATCAAGAATATCACACAGACTCATTTAATTTGAAGTTTTAACGAATCAGAGCAGTAGTAGTGCTCTTTTCAGTTTATTAAATGCTTTAAAAATTGGATTGGTTGGTTGTGCAGACCACCGTAAATCCCAAGTAAAAAGCAGTCTGGGTGATCCAGTGCTTTACAGATTTAACAGCATTAGTACTTCAGTAGAGTAATATGAATATGGTTATCATATATTTAGCTCTTACGCTATAAAATGCAAAAAGCTAAAAATGCCTACCGCTAAATTCAAGAACATTCTATATATATATATATATATATATATATATATATATATATATATATATATATATATATATATATATATATATATATCACTCTCTTAAAACTAAAACATAATTTCTATACCTTATAGCAATGCATCAATATAAAAGAGATATTAAATTAAAATATATGCTTTCCTTCCAGTATATGGAAGTGTAGTGTAGGATATATTGAAAAATAAGAACTGTCTTCAAAAGGCAGAGACTTGTGAATACGACTAAACAGCAATCAGAGCATGGACCACAAAACTTGTAGTTAGCAAGTCGTGCGATACTTGACTGGGGTTTTCCCTTGGTTTTTATAGGATTTTCCCTCCATTGAATACATCAGAAGTCCCAATTAAATCTAATCATCACTCGGCCTTGACATTTCTTATCTTTAAGTTAATGATACATTCTAGAAGGATCTGGTCAACTCCTTTTTCAAAACTGATTGGATATAACTTCTTGCCAAAAAGCATTGGAACATGATTTCATTGCTCTCTTTTTCCTACTCCTCCTTTTTCTAAAAACGCAGGTGGACCAAAGTTCACAGAATCCTAATATAATACAAGTATATGTGTATATATCAGAGATGTTTTTAACATGTAACACCAGCTCTATTTGATTATATTTAGCTGAGTCAAAAATATATGCCCCTCCTAGTTGCATATTATGTTACCTTTTCAGTGTGTTGTCAATGGGCCAGTTTAACTTCATATACAAATGTGTGTTAACAAAGTATGGGACAAAGACTGCCTTTGAATAAGCATACAGTGGTCAGGTTAGTTATTTTCATTTAAATTTTAAAATATAATGAACATGTTAAATATAATAGCCTGACCTCTCTCTCTGTTTCTGAAGTTCGCCTGCACAAGCAGGTTTCAGACACCCTGTTTACTTGCCAAGCCTAGTGTTTTAATTAATATGAAACTCCACTGTAAGCACTTTTCCAAATTCACAGCATGAAGTCATTTTTTGGCCAATTCAAGAGACGACTGGACCGATATCTTTTTAGACAATACAAAAAAACACTTACATCCTAATTTTTAAAAATCAGCTCTCATTATTTTCTTATAATATAATGAGATACATACTCCTGTCTTTCTTAAAGCACCTTCCGTTGGTTATCATTCAAGGTTGGCAAATCCCGCTTTCAAGAGCCAACACCGAATCCTGCTTTGAGGTGCCAAAGACTAAGCTTTATTTTTTGAAGGTCTGATGCCCTTCCAGAATTGTACTGTGTGTCTGAGACAAACATCTAAATATTTCACTTTACAGTTTCCCTGTAAATAAATACCTTTGTTTCTTACTGCAGTAAAACCTTTATATAAGCTAAACATGTATATTCTTTGGTTTAATTGATATTATAATGTCTAGACTTTTTGTTTAGTTGGAGAAACTGAACTAATTCATAAACTGATTAAATTAAATTAACATTATCGCAAATGTGTCTTAACAATATGTTTGCATTATTGTCAATGCCATGCTTTTGTTATAATACACTTTTACTATGTGCTTTCAGCAGTTTAACTTTAAATGGCATTATAAGATGTATTTCTAATTAAGTTACTTCAGTATAACAGTTGCTAATATTATTTTACTGAATTAAGTCTGACCCCTTTCTCTGTTCATACAAAATCCAGTTGAAGCAGGTTTTAAGACATCCTTGCCTTTTGCAAATTTTGGTGTTAATTAGTATGAGACACTACCTTCTGTTCTCCGAAAGTAATGAAAGTAAAGAATTGAAAGAAATTGGCTACTTTTTCTCATAAAACTGGAATATGTTAACAAGGCCTTATGATAAGAGCCTGCCAAGTTTGACTCCTTCCAGCAGGTGCTTTCATGGACTGCACACAACATCTATCCATTAGTATAATTATTGACAAAGAGTATATCATATTATTTCAATCAATACAGGTTAGTTTAAATCACCCAATAACTCCGCACATTCCCAACAGGATTCTAACTCTGCACCAGGCTCAGCTCGGACAGGTTCTGCGAACACCACGACAGGCCTGTGCGCATCTGCTAAAAATATTTTCTAAAACACATTACATTCATTACAATATTTATTGCAGTTTCACAAATGTTCAATTTGTTTCCCAAAGATCCGCCTGCTTCCAGTAGCTGTGACAGTCTTGGGTCAGTTTCTGCTCTCAGTGAGTCAGTTTCTGCTCACAGGTGTGGGTGACAGTCTTTAAAAGCCTGATACCTGCAAAACTTAAATCTTGTTAGCTGGGCTCCCATTCCCATTCCCATCATTAGTGGGCAAAAACATTTTAACTGAATCTGGGTCCATCAACGAACTGCACACCCTTGCAATCGAGGCCCTTCCATACAAAAGGATCTAATGACTTATAGTACAAAAGGGACGTGCCAGAACCATCTGTGACACCAGCTAGGTAAAGGAAACAATACATACATTTTTTTAAATTTAAAAATAAATAAATAAATGTACTGAAAGCTGTAGTACTTCTACCGGTACAAATGAACAACCTCCTTCACTAAAGGGATCAAAATCCAGATGGGTGGGGGTCCTCAGTTAGGATTTTTAATGTCATGAGGGCCTTGAGGCAAGACATTTGGCAAACCCCTGCACTATATTAATGACAGAACCAAAGTCAGGCTTGATTTGACAAGCCCCTTTCAACATTACTACTCTGCACTACATTAATGACAGAACCAAAGTCAGACTTGATTTGACAAGCCCCTTTCACATTACTACTCTGCACTACATTAATGACAGAACCAAAGTCAGACTTGATTTGACAAGCCCCTTTCACATTACTACTCTGCACTACATTAATGACAGAACCAAAGTCAGGTTTGATTTGTCAAGCCCCTTTCACATTACTACTCTGCACTACACTAATGACAGAACCAAAGTCAGGTTTGATTTGTCAAGCCCCTTTCACATTACTACTCTGCACTACATTAATGACAGAACCAAAGTCAGGTTTGATTTGTCAAGCCCCTTTCACATTACTACTCTGCACTACATTAATGACAGAACCAAAGTCAGGTTTGATTTGTCAAGCCCCTTTCACATTACTACTCTGCACTACATTAATGACAGAACCAAAGTCAGGTTTGATTTGTCAAGCCCCTTTCACATTACTACTCTGCACTACACTAATGACAGAACCAAAGTCAGGTTTGATTTGTCAAGCCCCTTTCACATTACTACTCTGCACTACATTAATGACAGAACCAAAGTCAGGCTTGATTTGTCAAGCCCCTTTCACATTACTACTCTGCACTACATTAATGACAGAACCAAAGTCAGGTTTGATTTGTCAAGCCCCTTTCACATTACTACTCTGCACTACATTAATGACAGAACCAAAGTCAGGTTTGATTTGTCAAGCCCCTTTCACATTACTACTCTGCACTACATTAATGACAGAACCAAAGTCAGACTTGATTTGACAAGCCCCTTTCACATTACTACTCTGCACTACACTAATGACAGAACCAAAGTCAGGTTTGATTTGTCAAGCCCCTTTCACATTACTACTCTGCACTACATTAATGACAGAACCAAAGTCAGGCTTGATTTGTCAAGCCCTTTTCACATTACTACTCTGCACTACACTAATGACAGAACCAAAGTCAGGTTTGATTTGTCAAGCCCCTTTCACATTACTACTCTGCACTACACTAATGACAGAACCAAAGTCAGGTTTGATTTGTCAAGCCCCTTTCACATTACTACTCTGCACTACATTAATGACAGAACCAAAGTCAGGTTTGATTTGTCAAGCCCCTTTCACATTACTACTCTGCACTACACTAATGACAGAACCAAAGTCAGGCTTGATTTGACAAGCCCCTTTCACATTACTACTCTGCACTACATTAATGACAGAACCAAAGTCAGGTTTGATTTGTCAAGCCCCTTTCACATTACTACTCTGCACTACACTAATGACAGAACCAAAGTCAGGTTTGATTTGTCAAGCCCCTTTCACATTACTACTCTGCACTACACTAATGACAGAACCAAAGTCAGGTTTGATTTGTCAAGCCCCTTTCACATTACTACTCTGCACTACACTAATGACAGAACCAAAGTCAGGTTTGATTTGTCAAGCCCCTTTCACATTACTACTCTGCACTACATTAATGACAGAACCAAAGTCAGGTTTGATTTGTCAAGCCCCTTTCACATTACTACTCTGCACTACACTAATGACAGAACCAAAGTCAGGTTTGATTTGTCAAGCCCCTTTCACATTACTACTCTGCACTACACTAATGACAGAACCAAAGTCAGGTTTGATTTGACAAGCCCCTTTCACATTACTACTCTGCACTACATTAATGACAGAACCAAAGTCAGGTTTGATTTGTCAAGCCCCTTTCACATTACTACTCTGCACTACATTAATGACAGAACCAAAGTCAGGTTTGATTTGTCAAGCCCCTTTCACATTACTACTCTGCACTACACTAATGACAGAACCAAAGTCAGGTTTGATTTGTCAAGCCCCTTTCACATTACTACTCTGCACTACACTAATGACAGAACCAAAGTCAGGTTTGATTTGACAAGCCCCTTTCACATTACTACTCTGCACTACACTAATGACAGAACCAAAGTCAGGTTTGATTTGTCAAGCCCCTTTCACATTACTACTCTGCACTACATTAATGACAGAACCAAAGTCAGGTTTGATTTGTCAAGCCCCTTTCACATTACTACTCTGCACTACACTAATGACAGAACCAAAGTCAGGTTTGATTTGTCAAGCCCCTTTCACATTACTACTCTGCACTACACTAATTACAGAACCAAAGTCAGGCTGGATTTGACAAGCCCCTTTCACATTACTACTCTGCACTACATTAATGACAGAACCAAAGTCAGGCTTGATTTGTCAAGCCCCTTTCACATTACTACTCTGCACTACACTAATGACAGAACCAGTCAGTCTTGATTAATCACGTTACTACCCACACTCAGCCTGGGTCACTGTAATTGAGCCTGTCTAACAAAACAGCAGCAATTACAAGCACAGAATGACACTGTTTCAGCTTTATTCAATTGTTTTTACTTGTATTTATTGAAAGGAGGCTGTGTGGTCCAGTGGTTAAAGAAATGCGCTTGTAACCAGGAGGTCCCCGGTTCAAATCCCACCTCAGCCACTGACTCATTGTGTGACCTTGAGCAAGTCACATAACCTCCTTGTGCTCCGTCTTTCGGGTGAGACGTAGTTGTAAGTGACTCTGCAGCTGATGCATAGTTTACACACCTTAGTCTCTATAAGTCGCCTTGGATAATGGCGTCTGCTAAATAAACAAGTAATAATAATAAAATAAGCCACACGTAAGAACTAAAGCTCACACAGGGTTCACCAGTCAATTAACTACTGTCTTTCCAATGGAATAATGATGCATTCATACATAAAAGAAACAAAAGAAAAATAAACTATTGTTTCAGATAACACTACATTAAAAATATCTATGTAGAAGTTCCATTAATATGTACCCCTTGTGACCTGTTGCCAGGTACATTAACAGCCAATATCAGTTACCCTCCTTCCAAAGCACAAAGAGAACAGGCTTTTAACCAGGAGTTTCGAGGAAACCTTTAACAATACGTAGGGCTTGAACTTTTCTTTTTTTTTCCAAAGCTCTACCTCCCTTTAAATGTTTATTAGTAGTTGTTGTAATAAAGAGAAAACTGCTAATTAAAGACTAGGTTTAAGATAATTGGTTTCTTTGCTACAAATCAAGGAGATTTGAAATGCTGGGCTTGCTATCAGTGTACACTCCATACTGGGTATTTTATACAGAAAAGGATATCTGTCAGGACAGCACTGTTAAATGAGTGAAAATAGCAAAAGCACAATGATAAACTAGACGACTGCAAGAATGAAATGCAATAGGATCAGCGATGAACGATTACCATCATCGATCACGTCTGTTTGAAATAAAAATTACCGGTAAGCAAAACAGAATCAGGTTCAGTCAAGATATGAAGGTAAAAACCTGACATTGTTTTGTAATGAACAGCTTTTGTAACAGGTTAAGGGTTCTTTGCACTTTATTTTTGTATTTAAAATGATTTAAGATGATTGTTTTTTTCATTGCACTTTGATTATTATATATAGGTATGTTTTGTAAGCATGTGTGAATGTGTGTAATTAAATTGCAGTGTAATTAATCAGTTAGTCCAGTTGTGTGTAGCAGGATACTTTATAGAGCTTGATTAAGAGATAGAGAGAGCTTGGAGGATATTCATGATAACGAGCAACTCATGTGAGCATGTATGCCATGCTGGGAAGTAAGAGCAGCGGTTGGGGTTTTGAGAAACTGCTACTTTGTCTGTAAAACTGGGCAAACCGTGTGTGAAGTATATAAACTGAAGCATATACTGGCGGTGGAGTGCATCCGCATATAGCAATTGGAGCTCATGTGTTGTCGCTGCTGTTACTTTCTTAGCCCAGCATCGGCCCTGACTCTAGTGAGAGGGGTAGGGGTGATCTAGAATGGGTCCTATGCAATTGTTTAGCCTGTACATTGAAAATCCAGTTGCTTTGTTAGCTGTGAGACTGGGGTTATTTAACAAATAGAATACATGCTTGATAATTGATATCGATGTCCATTGAAGATGAGATTGGGGACTAACTAGGTTTTATTCCATTTTCATTGATGGAGTCCTCAAACACATCTCCAATTCACCAATGTACTAAATCTGTATTGTTTTATTATGCTTATTTTATTATGTGTTTTATTATGATTATTCTAAAGCCATTCAGTGCTTTACAACCTTTGACTTGCAAAAAGCATATTTTATCTTATAAATAAAAACATTGAGCTCCATTTTTGCTTGTCCTGTACTTTCCTTGTGGTTCATGCATTGCTCTTTCCGAATAAAATAACCTGTGCTGTTAAACCAGGGCAAAATTGGGAAACATTCCATTTGAGTTGCTCTTTTGTAGAGCTGGCGTAGTGGGATTACTGCAGAGCGTAGCGGGGCTGTTTTTGTAGAGCTGGCGTAGTGGGATTACTGCAGAGCGTAGCGGGGCTGTTTTTGTAGAGCTGGCGTAGTGGGATTACTGCAGAGCGTAGCGGGGCTGTTTTTGTAGAGCTGGCGTAGTGGGATTACTGCAGAGCATAGCGGGGCTGTTTTTGTAGAGCTGGCGTAGTGGGATTACTGCAGAGCGTAGCGGGGCTGTTTTTGTAGAGCTGGCGTAGTGGGATCACTGCAGAGCGTAGCGGGGCTGTTTTTGTAGAGCTGGCGTAGTGGGATCACTGCAGAGCGTAGCGGGGCTGTTTTTGTAGAGCTGGCGTAGTGGGATTACTGCAGAGCCGAAGGGGCTGTTTTGTAGAGCTGGCGAGTGGGATTACTGCAGAGCGTGAAGGGCTGTTTTTGTAGAGCTGGCGTAGTGGGATTACTGCAGAGCGTGAAGGGGCTGTTTTTGTAGAGCTGGCATAGTGGGATCACTGCAGAGCGTAGCGGGCTGTTTTGTAGAGCTGGCGTAGTGGGATTACTGCAGAGCGTAGCTGGGCTGTTTTTGTAGAGCTGGCGTAGTGGGATTACTGCAGAGCGTGAAGCGGGCTGTTTTGTAGAGTTGGCGTAGTGGGATTACTGCAGAGCGAAGGGCTGTTTTTGTAGAGCTGGCGTAGTGGGATTACTGCAGAGCGTAGCGGGCTGTTTTTGTAGAGCTGGCGTAGTGGGATCACTGCAGAGCCGAAGGGCTGTTTTTGTTTAGCTGGCGTAGTGGGATTACTGCAGAGCGTAGCGGGGCTGTTTTTGCTTGAGTGTAGTCGTCCCTGCTGTCGCTGTGCTCTCCCTTACTTGTTTGAAGTAGGAAACAGAATCGGCTCAAAATAAGTTTAAAGGGATGTTATGTGATCAAAAATAAAACTTCAAGCCCTAATAATACTTTACTTTCTGACATGCAAACCTCCCACAAACAAAAACTGCCATTTGTCATTATTGGGTCACTGGCATTTGTCACAAATTTTGTTTAGTAAACCTAATCACCACTGGTTGCAGAAGACTGTCCTTTCCATTGTTTCCTATACAGAGTGAACTTCCATTGCTATGCTCATGACACCCATTTATCCTTCTGCCTGGGTGTTATTAGCTACTTGCCTTACAGACATTCAGATAAAACAGAGGTTATGCTAGTGGGCTCACAGAACCAACTAAAAGGAAATGTGGGATGACATGAGCTCAACCCTTGAAATTACTAAAGTATATTTTTACCATTTGAGAAATATAACCAAACTTAAACCAATTATTTCCGTACCTGATGCAGAGAGACTAATGCATGCCTTGTTTCATCTAGAATTGATTATTATAATGCACTTTTTCTGGTGTCCCAAAACGTGTGGTATCCCACTTGCAGCTTGTTCAGAATACCACTGCTAGAATTCTGACTAAAACCTCCTTACAGTGGCTCCGTGCAGTATAGAATTGATTTTAAGATTTTGCTGTTAACTTACAAGCCCCTGAATGGATTAGCACCTAGTTATTTGCAGGAGTTACTGACCCGGTATCTTCCACACTCTGAGATCACAGGATGCGGGGCTGCTGGTTATTCTTTGGGTCAACAAAAGCAACACAGGGGGAAGGGCTTTTTCTTGTAGAGCTCCTAAATTATGGAATGCTCTGCCTTCGTTTGTCAGGGAAGGTGGTACTGTTACAGTTTTCAAGTCAAGACTAAAAATGTACTTTTATAAAATGGCTTTCTTATCTTAGTGGGTTTTAATGTAACTTTAAAATCATTGCTTTTGTATTATTATGTGTATACTGTTATTGAAATCTGCTATTTAAATGGTCTGATTGTGGCAGTTGTATGTATGACATGCTATACAAATGTATTGTGGTTTGTTCTTTTTTTCTGCTCTGTACTGTACAGTGCTTTGCGATACTTTTGTATAAAAATCACTATATAAATGCAAGACATAAATAAAATAAATCAATTCATGCATATTATTACTTAGCTGTTTTTACAGCCACTCATAAATGTTTTGGATCTTTACACTTGTATAGATTTCTTTCAGCAGGTCTATCACAGGAGAACACAGACTGTGCACTGCATAGCCCCCCTGCTGTCACTTTGCAGACCCAATGCTTTGTGAACAGATCTACTTCTCTTTGATTATACATGCAGCACAAAGCATTCACTTGAGCCTGTCGTCAATATGCTCCTCTTGCAGCTCTACCTAAATAATGCAGTCTTTCTGGGCACTGTTCTTATTTTCACATTATAATTCATGTCCCTGTTGGATCTTAATATCTTATCAGTAGCAGCTACCCTTCTAATTCCGTTTAGAGCGTCTTCTCTTGTATAAAGATGTAACTAAAATTTTAAACATATTACTCTCCGTTGATTCTTGATAATTCTTTTAGAGGCTTCTGTCAGGAAAATCTACGGTATCAGAAATAATGGATGGCAAAAGCTGTACAGTAGATATTTAATATGGTCTTTCTTTACCTTTATACATGATGTCAGATTCAAGGAGTTCTGTCTCTTAGCCTTCTACATTCCAGCCCAGGAGCAGCTCCACTTCAATAATTATGGACCTAATTTGTCCATTTATTGGATAGCCTGAAAGTACCAGTGATCCAACAAACTCGTAACGGATAACACCACAGCAGTGATTGAATCTTAACCTCGAGTACCCCCAGAGAGCCAGGCTCACTCCCTTTTCAACCATTTCTCCTTTTTCTTTCTTTGTATTGCAGTCTGGTGATGAACAAAGACTAGAGCGATCACCGTAGCTAGATAGGCCTATCTGCAAGTGCTGTATTATGCACAATGGAAACTGCATTGCTTTAACCTCTGTCCATATTAATGACACAGACCACACACTGTATTTAGAGGTTGGTTCACTGCTGTATTCTATGATTGTCTCAATTTAGTCCATTACAGGTGGGGTACAATAAAAACTAACCATTTCACTGCAATACTATAACCATTGGTCAGACCAATGATACAGATCTTTTTCACTTATCCATTTTACTATATGTTTACAAACCACTCAATTAGACATAGGACATTGCCCTTTGTCTAATCTTCCCCGGGTATGCTTGGTTTTTGTTCAGAGAAGTTGAAATATTTTCCTTCTGAATCAAACGTATTTCATTAAAAAATATATATATATATATATATATATATATATATATATATATATATATATATATATATATATATATATATATATATATATATATATATATATATATATATATATATATATATATATATATATATATATATATATATATATATATCCAGAGCACATTTTGCATTAACATTTGTGAAATAAAGAAGATAATACTTGAATTCAACTGAAATGCGATCCGCATCAACAAAAAATCTGCAGATTTTGCCGTTTCCACCGAATTCAAACCCGTTTTGAAATTCGGGTCCATTATGTTTACTTTTTGTGGTAGAACTGATCATTTCTATACATGTTGCTCCTTGTTTGGTAGAAAATCACCTCTTGACTAGAACTCAGTTATGGCATGTAAGATTAGCTTTTATTTTATCACTTACCTTTCTCCTTCTGCTGACATGCTTTTTAACAATAGATTGTACAATGGCCTTGGCATTGGGAAATGCATTTTTATGCTTGACAATTGGGCCAAGGTGAAAGAGGATATACATGTCTTCTACTAAAACCCCTAGAGCTTCAGAAAGCAAAGAAATTAACAAATCTGAAGTACGTGGGGTGGCACTTTAAACAGAGGACTATGACACTGCAGTTTAGACAACAAAGAACAATAACAGACATTCAATAAAAAATCAATAGGTCTGCCACGACTGAGTGATTAGGTCCAATTAAATACAGCTACAGGGAGCAGTATGAGAGTATGTGTGTCTGGGTCGTATGATATTGCAAGCCGTAAGCCATATAAGCTATCTGCAAATTATTGGAAGTCCGGAAATGTTCTAAAAGGCATCGATTACACACTGACATTTGAATAACGATTTCCTT
The DNA here is from genome assembly GCA_030684275.1 of Acipenser oxyrinchus oxyrinchus. Lineage (NCBI taxonomy): Eukaryota > Metazoa > Chordata > Actinopteri > Acipenseriformes > Acipenseridae > Acipenser > Acipenser oxyrinchus. The sequence continues at coordinate 936,541 of CM060249.1, forward strand.
TCGACCGCTGCCAATAGTTTGTCAGGTTTGCACTAAGAAGTACTTTGTGCCTCCGAAGCCTTGGGATTTCGTATTTATTTTTTTAATTATTCAATGACCCCCCTGTTAATGTATTAATATTAGACATCACAAGAAGGCTTGTTTAGCTTTGATGCTGTATGAATATTGTAACAGGGGGATGTTGCTTTGTCTGGAGTGAAGTGAATCTTTAACACATACTGAGGATCCACATAATTGTCTACAGTGTAAGTAAAACATTACAGCAGGATTTGTATAAAAGTAACAGTTTTATTAAATCAAATGCCATCTGAAATGTCTATAGGAAGCTGGTGTATGATTAAGTTGGGTGAAGATTGGTGAAAAATAATTCAGGTGTCGTTTTCGCCATGTAGAGTGGGACAGGCGACAGGACAGGCGGACATGATCAGTGTGTTTTTTATATGAGGTCCCTGAACAGTCAGGTGCATTGTGTTACATACCTTCAATTATTTATTGTTATATATTGAATCTAAAAAGTGCTGTTGATATCCCAAGCTGTGCCTCTAAGCCTATTGTAATATCCTACAACTCTCTCCCTGTCAGCAGTTTCTCAGTGAACAACCCATGAGACAGTGATGCTGTTAGAGCCGGGTAAGAGAGCTGCTTCTATATACGGTAGTAATACACTTGCACTTCTTCAATAATCCTAATGACAGGCAAAGGATCCAGATTTTCTGCTGGTGTACCATGTCTGTGGAAAAAGACATATACCCGCCCCATCCAAGCATGAGAATGTTATAATGAGAGTGCCTCATGGCATGGAATGTTCATGAAAATGTGACATCATCAGAAACTTGAATAACATGCAAGCCCTGGACATTCTAAAATCACATGCAAATCAATGCTCTATAACTGTTATATATTAAGATACACTAAATAAGCAGTGATAGGAGAAGCAGCAGCAGCCAAAGACCCACAAGAGATAACATATATATATATATATATATATATATATATATATATATATATATATATATTCTTATCAAGCACAGAGCTGTGAAAATATCAACTCATTTGCAGTGTCTTTGAGGGAAGCAAAGAACATTATCTAAAAGAATGACCCAAATCTACTTACCCATTACAGTCTCGAGCTCTCCTAACAACAGGAAATATATTAATTTGATCTCAATGATTATAATTAGTATTTGACAAGCTGATGCTTGGTGCTAGGTTAATACAATAGCATCAAGGTACTGGATTGCTTTTTTTATCATAGGATTCATATAATTCCTGTGCATTTAACCGTGATAATGGAATATTCTGATTGTTTCTAATTTTGTATAACTGGGTTTGATTAGTTCAGGAGCTGGGATAGCTGCTGTGCTGTATATTAATGCAGCAATCAAAGTAAACGCTGACTTTGGAGAACAGTGGGGGTGTCGCCAAAGTAATGAAATGTTTTTTGGTAATGCTCTGCAGTTTTACAATGTCTGAGGATTTACTTTGACTGATGCATATAAAATGCACACAGCCCGATTTTCAGAAGGGACACACGGAAAAACAGGTCGCACACCAACTTTGCGACACCAGAAAGGTGTCAAACTGTATTTTGAAAAGTCGTAAAAGCCAGTGGTGCAATGGAATTTTAAGCTTTGCGCTTTTTGAATACACTCGCATTACAGCTTGTTAAGCAATTGAAATTGTTCATTGGTTCTATTTTGCAAATAACGCCTTATTTTCAAAACACTGACGTGCCCACTAAGTACACCAAAATACAGTCGCTAATTAAGACATGACCCCTCCCGTGTCGTATTTAAGGTGCGACCCCTGTCAAAGTTAGTTGTTTTCAACAATGGAGGAATGTCACAAAGACGACTGAGCGGTGACGTCACGGCAGAAGCAGGAACAAATAACAGAAATGGGGTTTTGGTGAAGCTGAGCGCGTGATCGCGCTCAGCATTTAATTATTAAACAGAACAGAAAAAATAAAAAGGTTGCAAGACAAACACACACAGGACACGGCACTTACGCCAAAACAAAAGAGATTAACAAAACGGACTATACAGTAAACAGACGAACAAACACGGTGTGTGACAACTATAAATGTAATTTTCTCCTTCTCTCTCTCCCATTCTCCACTCACCGAACACCCAACCCCGAGTGAGTGAAAACATGCTGTTTTTATGCAGTTGTACCGAGACTCGATTGCTAGTCAATCATTCAATTGGAATCTCGGTACAACTGCACGTTAATTAATTAAGTGCACTCCCGTGACCACACATTACATTTTAACCAGCACGTGAAGTGATTTGTGCCCTCCTCGTGCCTAAATATAAATCTACATTTTTAAATCACACGTGAAACACAGACCCGTTTATATCCCGTGTACCGATGACTATACACCAACATTTACACACAACACGTAACATATAATACACAGGGGGCATTTTGCCACATATACCCCCTTGTGCAAAGCACACATGGCCTCAATGGCCACCTCCCCTCAGTCCCAAAGTCCCGGAAGAGGGGAAGCAAGTTGTTTCTGGGGTGGCCATGGTGGAATGTCTGGCACCCTCCCATTCTTCGTGGCTGGCAGCTCCCTCTTCCGGGGCTTCAGCCACACTATCTCCTGCCGCGAAGTGCAGCTGGGGAGCTGGTCTCCTGACCTCCCCCTTCTTCATTGCCGGCAGTTCCTCCGTGGGGCTCCGCCACCCAATTTCCGCAGCGAAACTGCTGCGGGGGAGCTGGTCTCCTGACCTCCCCCTTCTTTGTGGCCGCCAGCTCCCCTCCGTGGGGCTCCGCCACCGTGTTTCCTGCCACGGAAATGCGGCTGGGGAGCTGGTCTCCTGACCTCCCCCTTTCTTCATGGCCGCAGCTCCCTTCATGGAGCTCCGGCCACAGTGTAGCGACCCGAGGCGAAGCAGGATCCCTGGCGACCCCAGGCGAAGCAGGATCCCTGGCGACCCCAGGTGACGGCAGGAGCAGCGGACCCTCGGGAGGCGACGGCAGCAGCAGCGGACCCTCGGGAGGCGACGGCAGCAGCAGCGGACCCTCGGGAGGCGACGGCAGCAGCAGTGGACCCTCGGGAGGCGACGGCAGCAGCAGCGGACCCTCGGGAGGGACACTCGGGAGGGGAGCCCCTGGCCATAGAGGCGGCAGCGGGAGCTCCACTTCTCCCTCGCACCCTGCACCCTGTGTGGAGCAAAAGGCAGCCCCAGGCGATGCGGAGCGGCTGGCAACCCCAGGCGATGCGGAGCGGCTGGCAACCCCAGGCGATGCGGAGCGGCTGGCAACCCCAGGCGATGCAAGGCAAGCATCCTTGGGCGGCGAGGCAGGCATCCTTGGGCAAGCGAGGCAGGCATCCTTGGGCGAAGCGAGGCAGGCATCCTTGGGCAAAGCGAGGCAGGCAGTCAGGACAAGCTGGGGTGCGGGTGTTGGCCCTCTTCTCGGCCTCTGCGGCCGGGCGGTTCTTCCCCGTGCTTCCCTCAGCAGCCTATGCAAGGGCTGCTGAGGACCGCCGGCATCTAGTCCTGGTCCTTCTGGTGACGGGAGAGGAAGCTCCTGCTCCTCTCCTCATGACGGTGGGGGAAGTGATACCAGCAGGCATTCATCCTCTGCTGGTGGGGGAAGTGATACCAGCAGACATTCCTCCTCTGCTGGTGGGGTTGGCGGAGGCAGAGCCAGCTCCTGTTGCTCTGCTCCTGCCGATGGAGGTGGCGGAGGCAGAGGCAGCTCCTGCTGCTCTGCTCCTGCCGGTGGAGGTGGCGGAGGCAGAGGCAGCTCCTGCTGCTCTGCTCCTGCCGGTGGAGGTGGCGGAGGCAGAGGCAGCTCCTGCTGCTCTGCTCCTGCCAGTGGAGGTGGGAGCGCGTGTAGTCTCCTGGCTGGCGGAGGTGGGAGCGGCGTGTAGTCTACCCTTGTTTCAGGGGACTGGTGCGCCCTCCCTCTCTTGTAGGGGACTGGTGCGACTCTGCCTCGGAAGGGGAGACCAGCAGGCATTTTCCCTCTGCTGGTGGGGGACCCAGCAGGCCTTCACCCTCTGCTGGTGGACAGGGACCCAGCAGGCATTCACCCTCTGCTGGTGGACAGGGACCCAGCAGGCATTCACCCTCTGCTGGTGGACAGGGACCCAGCAGGATTTCACCCTCTGCTGGTGGACAGGGACCCAGCAGGATTTCACCCTCTGCTGGTGGACAGGGACCCAGCAGGCATTCACCCTCTGCTGGTGGACAGGAACCCAGCAGGCATTCACCCTCTGCTGGTGGACAGGGACCCAGCAGGTATTCACCCTCTGCTGGTGGAGGAGGCAGAGGCAGCTCCTGCTGCTCTGCTCCTGGCGGTGGAGGTGGCGGAGGCAGAGACAGCTCCTGCTGCTCTACCTTCCCCTTTTTGGGCCGTGGACGCACCGACTCCTCCCTCTTGGGCTGTGGACGCACCGACTCCTCCCTTTTGGGCTGTGGACGCACCGACTCCTCCCTTTTGGGCTGTGGACGCACCGACTCCTCCCTCTTGGGCTGTGGACGCACCGACTCCTCCCTCTTGGGCTGTGGACGTTCGGGCTCCTCCCACTCAGGCGCAGGACGTTCTGGCTCCTCCCACTCAGGCGCAGGACGTCGGGCTCCTCCCACTCAGGCGCAGGACGTTCGGGCTCCTCCCACTCAGGCGCAGGACGTTCGGGCTCCTCCCACTCAGGTACTGGAGAGGGCAGCGACTGCCCCTCTCCCTCTTGCTCACTGGAAGGCACCCCTCCCATGTCTGCAGCTAGGTACCCCAGCACCACCGCGGCAAGGTCACGAACCGATGCCGGGTTGTGCTGTTGCTCCCAGTCCTCCCATCGTTCCCCATCTCGCATCCGCAGCGTGTTAATAACCCAGGGGAGGTCACTGGCAAAGTTCCCCTCGGGGTGCACCAGCCAGTCCCATATTTCCCGGGACGGTGGGGAACCCGGTGGCAGTGGGGGTAGAGGGGTGGCTACTGATGCTTGGGGTGACAGCTGCTCCTTTCCCTGAGCCCGTGTATACGGGCACCCTGCCCCGTTGTGGCTGTCCTCCAGGTCCCTGCAGCCATCTCTCCAGCCTTCCATTTTTATTTCGTTTTTTTTTTTTTTTTTAAACAACAACTTGCGGTTCCTGCTCTCGCCTGAGTCCTGGAGGCGCTGTTGATCCCACTTCTGACACCACGTGTCACAAAGACGACTGAGCGGTGACGTCACGGCAGAAGCAGGAACAAATAACAGAAATGGGGTTTTGGTGAAGCTGAGCGCGTGATCGCGCTCAGCATTTAATTATTAAACAGAACAGAAAAAATAAAAAGGTTGCAAGACAAACACACACAGGACACGGCACTTACGCCAAAACAAAAGAGATTAACAAAACGGACTATACAGTAAACAGACGAACAAACACGGTGAGTGACAACTATAAATGTAATTTTCTCCTTCTCTCTCTCCCGTTCTCCACTCACCGAACACCCAACCCCGAGTGAGTGAAAACATGCTGTTTTTATGCAGTTGTACCGAGACTCGATTGCTAGTCAATCATTCAATTGGAATCTCGGTACAACTGCACGTGAATTAATTAAGTGCACTCCCGTGACCACACATTACATTTTAACCAGCACGTGAAGTGATTTGTGCCCTCCTCGTGCCTAAATATAAATCTACATTTTTAAATCACATGTGAAACACAGACCCGTTTATATCCCGTGTACCGATGACTATACACCAACATTTACACACAACACGTAACATATAATACACAGGGGCGGGCATTTTGCCACAAGGAAATAGAAGTATCATTGAGTCAGAGTGCAGCAAGAGAGAGAAGGGAGGAGAAGAAAACCTTACCCTCATCCCAGGATAGTAAGATGACAACTAACATTTTTAGATCTAACTCTAACTATGCAGGTTCTTTGTAGATATAGATTAGATACCGGAACAATACCAGTTGTGCGATATGTTGAATGGTGAGTTAGAATCAACAACAGCCCAAAGTCACACAACACCAGTAAAGGTTACAGCAGCTCTACATTCCTATGCGACAGGAGCCATCCAGATGACAGCTGGTGATAGATTGGGCATCAGTCAATCGTCAATGTCAAAGATACTGACTGATGTCACAAAAGCACTACATCATAGAGCAACACAGTATATCAAATTCCCAAAAGGTGAGGCAGAACAACATAATACCAAACATGCTTTCTATCAATTGGCAGGCGTACCTAATGTATTAGGGTCCATAGATTGCACACATGTTGCATTATGCCCAGATTTGTATAATGAACCTGCATTCTGAAACAGAAGGCACTATTATTCCATAAATGTGCAGGTCGTATGTGATGCTCATTGTATCATCACCGATGTAGTTGCCAAGTACCCTGGCGGGCGCAACGATTCATTCATTCTACAGAACAGTGGTTTATTTAGAAACTGTGAACAGCAGCTTCTAAGAGGAGGCTGGCTTTTAGGTAAGTTGTATTTGTCAGGGTGTCCTCTGAATAACTGTGGCAAAGTGGTTGATTGGGTACAGGTGCAGGAGTGATAATTAAGCATAATTAAGCAGACAGAGAGGTTTTAAATCCGGTTTGGATACAGTTTTTATTTTTATATCCAGGTCTGGTGACCGAATAATAATCCCCGGCAATACACAACAATGTGTAATGCATGGAGTACATAACAACAGGGTTGCAGTCCCAAATAATAAACACATATATCTGTCCCACAATATACTAACATGGTCACCAGTCCTGGGTGCATGCAGTAGTGCTCGTGGTGGGTGATACAGGTTTATAACAGTGACAATAGTGCAGTGCTGTTCCGGGTTTTGGTGCTGGCCCTTGGCGACAGCTCCGGAAAGTGTTAGCCGTCTAATAATAGCAAACAACAAAAATAGACAAACAAACAAAACACTCAGAAAACGTATATTCACTGCTCTCTCGGGTCCTTTCAGGTAAAAAATACAAACCAAAGCGAAGGAACAGATTGCGATTCTCATTCCTCTTTTATGCCATCACACATGACCCCTTGGTAAACGACTGCAACCGCCTCTTCAATCTGCCGCTGCCACATCATTTCCCTTCTGGGTCAATGCGTTCTTGCAACGGAGTCTCGCCTTCATTCAGACTGGCCGACTTCCCGACCCTGGGAAAGAACTGTCAGGCCAGCCCGTCCAAAGAACTCTGTTCTCGCTGCTTAGCGCCCTCACAGGTCAGGAGGGAGATTTACAACCAAGAATCATTGTATTTCTGTCACATATCCCACCGCTTAGAGTGGAGCCAAAGGAACACTTGGCTGAATAAGTCTTTCCCATTATTGTTCTTCTAACCATTTGGTGACTTCCCTTTCCCTGGTGGTCCTCCACTGTGCTACAGCAAGTGCCTTGCCTTTGCCTCGGGGACAACCCCGTTTGGATGTAGAAGGATACTGCTGGTGTTCGACTGCAGTTCAAACAGCAGAGGTCATGGTAATGCAGGGCCCTGGTGCAACCTGGGTAGCACAGGGCTCTGGTGCAATGGAGGTAGTACAGGGCTCTGGTGCAATGGAGGTAGTACAGGGCTCTGGTGCAATGGGGGTAGTACAGGGCTCTGGTGATATGGATGTAGTACAGGGCTCTGGTGCAATGGGGGTAGTGCAGGGCTCTGGTGCAATGGGGGTAGTACAGGGCTCTGGTACAATGGGGGCAGTACAAGGCTCTGGTGCAATGGGGGTAGTACAGGGCTCTGGTGCAATGGGGGTAGTACAGGGCTCTGGTGCAATGGGGGTAGTGCAGGGCTCTGGTACAATGGGGGTAGTACAGGGCTCTGGTGCAATGGGGGTAGTACAGGGCTCTGGTGCAATGGAGGTAGTACAGGGCTCTGGTGCAATGGGGGTAGTACAGGGCTCTGGTGATATGGATGTAGTACAGGGCTCTGGTGCAATGGGGGTAGTGCAGGGCTCTGGTGCAATGGGGGTAGTACAGGGCTTTGGTACAATGGGGGCAGTACAAGGCTCTGGTGCAATGGGGGTAGTACAGGGCTCTGGTGCAATGGGGGTAGTACAGGGCTCTGGTGCAATGGGGGTAGTGCAGGGCTCTGGTACAATGGGGGTAGTACAGGGCTCTGGTGCAATGGGGGTAGTACAGGGCTCTGGTGCAATGGGGGCAGTACAGGGCTCTGGTGCAATGGGGGTAGTACAGGGCTCTGGTGCAATGGGGGTAGTACAGGGCTCTGGTGCAATGGGGGTAGTGCAGGGCTCTGGTACAATGGGGGTAGTACAGAGGTGCAATGGGGGTAGTACAGGGCTCTGGTGCAATGGGGGTAGTACAGGGCTCTGGTGCAATGGGGGTAGTACAGGGCTCTGGTGCAATGGGGGTAGTACAGGGTTCTGGTGATATGGAGGTAGTACAGGGCTCTGGTGCAATGGGGGTAGTACAGGGTTCTGGTGATATGGAGGTAGTACAGGGCTCTGGTGCAATGGGGGTAGTGCAGGGCTCTGGTACAATGGGGGTAGTACAGGGGTGCAATGGGGGTAGTACAGGGCTCTGGTGCAATGGGGGTAGTACAGGGCTCTGGTGCAATGGGGGTAGTACGGGGCTCTGGTGCAATGGGGGTAGTACAGGGTTCTGGTGATATGGAGGTAGTACAGGGCTCTGGTGCAATGGGGGTAGTACAGGGCTCTGGTGCAATGGGGGGTAGTACGGGGCTCTGGTGCAATGGAGGTAGTACAGGGCTCTGGTACAATGGGGGTAGTACAGGGCTCTGGTACAATGGGGGTAGTGCAGGGCTCTGGTGCAATGGGGGTAGTACAGGGTTCTGGTGCAATGGGGGTAGTACAGGGCTCTGGTGCAATGGGGGTAGTACAGGGCTCTGGTGCAATGGGGGTAGTGCAGGGCTCTGGTGCAATGGGGGTAGTACAGGGCTCTGGTGATATGGAGGTAGTACAGGGCTCTGGTGCAATGGAGGTAGTGCAGGGCTCTGGTGCAATGGAGGTAGCACAAGGCTCTGGTGCAATGGGGGTAGTGCAGGGCTCTGGTGATATGGAGGTAGCACAGGGCTCTGGTGCAAATGAGGTAGCGCAGGGCTCTGGTGCAATGGAGGTAGTGCAGGGTTCTGGTGCAATGGGGGTAGTACAGGGCTCTGGTGCAATGGGGGTAGTACAGGGCTCTGGTGCAATGGGGGTAGTGCAGGGCTCTGGTGCAATGGGGGTAGTACAGGGCTCTGGTGATATGGAGGTAGTAAAGGGCTCTGGTGCAATGGAGGTAGCACAGGGCTCTGGTGCAATGGGGGTAGTGCAGGGCTCTGGTGATATGGAGGTAGCACAGGGCTCTGGTGCAATGGAGGTAGTGCAGGGCTCTGGTGCAATGGAGGTAGCACAGGGCTCTGGTGCAATGGAGGTAGTGCAGGGCTCTGGTGCAATTGAGGTAGCACAGGGCTCTGGTGCAATGGAGGTAGTGCAGGGCTCTGGTGCAATGGGGGTAGTACAGGGCTCTGGTGCAATGGAGGTAGTGCAGGGCTCTGGTGCAATGGAGGTAGTGCAGGGCTCTGGTGCAATGGGGGTAGTACAGGGCTCTGGTGCAATGGAGGTAGTGCAGGGCTCTGGTGCAATGGAGGTAGTGCAGGGCTCTGGTGCAATGGGGGTAGTACAGGGCTCTGTAACCCTTCTGTCTATTTTGTTGCTCCAAAGCAATGCTGTGTGGTTAAGGCAGAAAAAACTATAAACATGTTTTTACATTTACAATAAAAAGTTCCAGTATCCATGGCATTACTTTTGCATGTGAATATAATTGACAATTTACTGAAACATTATTATGTTTTACATTGGTTTTAACACATACAATTTATATATTCACCTATGTTAGGCAACTCGTCTCTCGACCCCTCGGATTCCATTAGATCGGCCCCATCGTGTATCTCCGATACAGTGACTGCGTTGATCTGGGGATGAATTTTCATCTCCAAAGCTGTACAGTGTGCTGGAGTCAGTGGTTCCACCTGTTCCCCTACATCGTCAATTACATGAAGCAATTTTTTTCTTACTTCTCCAATATCTTTTTATAGCAGATGTTGCATTTATCTTTTTGGTTATTTTGGTCCATATTTTCAGTTTAGAAGCTGATCCAGACCTTTTGCCAAAATTAATAGATTAGTGTTCCAACACTTCATAAAGCAAAAGCTCAACTGAGGGGCTAGGATTTTATTTCCCTTTCTTTTGGATTCCTTCTTTTCTTTTCGTTTGCGACTCCCTGTGCACTTCCCCGGTGTTTGGCAGTGGAATGGAAGTCTTTATTTGTGACCAATTAGCTTGTTAAGGCACCTGAAATCAATTGCAATTTCAATTACATGGGTCGTAAAAACTACTCTCAAAGGGCTTTGCGATCCCGTTGCTCCCTTTGAAAATAGAGGCGTATAATTAATGAGTAAAAAAAAAGTCGCAGTAAAAATGCACTGTGACCTATATGTTTGCTCTAAATGTGCCCCTTCTGAAAATCAGCTGATTAATGCCTTAAATATGCTTTATTGGTACGCCCAATTTATTAACTGAACAAAACAAATCCTTTTTTTAATGCAATCCACTGGCTCATTTGTTTCTTCTCCATGTTCTTGCTCTCAGAAGTTTATTTTTTTATTTTTTATTATTGTAAATATAACTTCCAAGTTATAATGCTACATATTTTACATTTATTTATTTATTAATTCATATATAAATGTATTAAAAATAGAAGACTATATGCCCACAAGGAGTGAGGGTGGAGCAAGATGCAGTTTAGGTTACTGGCTGATAAACAGAGCCCCTGTGACGTTCCGGTCTGACCGGGACCAAAACCTGTGCAAATTGATAAAACCAGTATATTCAAATAAGAGGCATTCTTTGTAAAATGTTTTTTAATCTATGTGTCCCGCTTCTGATCTTTGGAAATCTTGTCACCCTAGCTATAATTCAGTGTAGTTGTTGTTTAGTATCGACAGAGCTTTCTCCCCATCGTGCTGTAAGATGACAGAGTTGATAGCTGTAGTTAGTGAATTATCCACGGTCCAGTGTGGCGGGTGAAGGGAGGTGACCTTGGCAGCCCTGTTTTGCTGATGCCATTGATTTGTTTGCCTCTGCTTTCCTGAAGGGGGTTTTCACGAGATGTGTGGGAGCAGCAAACCTAATCAATGAGCCTGACAGGCGATGCCAGGGTGTAGAATTGTATTGAATATCTATTTACTAAAGAATGTGTGTACCATCCGTTTTACATATTGCTCACACTGTACTATGTAACACAGTTCAAAAGTCCAGCAACAAAAGTAATAGGCAAGATTTGAAATGGCCATGAAATCTGGATGTAATTGACTCTACAAAGGGAATTTAATTATAAACCAGAAAATGAGTACAAATAGAAGCCTGGAGGAATGAGGCTATTGCTGCTTTTCATTTTCACATAATCTAACAATAGGTAACCAGATAGACCTGTTTGCTATCAGCAATGATGAAAAGATCCAGACTTCAACTCATCGCAGACCAAATGCTCTTCACTTCCTACGGCAGACTGAGCAAAGCTTGACATGTGAATGCTTCCTGTGGTATGATGTTTGCATTGTGCATTTCCAGTTTATCAAGATGTATGACTCTAGAAGCCAGACTGCTGCAGTGAATGCTCGTATTTGACCTATTTTCAATTGTTTTGTGGAGAGATACTGCACTGGCTTCTGTCATTATATTAAGTGGGTTTTTATCTTATAATGCTGAGAAGGTCTGTCTATGGTATTTTTCCTAGCCGCTGTATGACCTAAACAAGCTGAATCATTTTCAGTCCTTATGGTCCATAATTTGAAAGGGTTTACAAGATTTGGAAGAACCAAAATGGCTTTTATATTATACAGTACCAGACTTGGCTACTGTCAAGTCTACCAGATAACTTAAACATATATTGGGCCAGACACACTGACTACTCCAGACATAAATCTGGTGAATCTATCAGAATGTATCACAATGCAGACTGTTGTTCTAATGATCTGGAATTCGTGTAGTATCAATGTTCTTGACCAGCAGAGGCCATGAGCACTGTCCACAGAGGAAATCTTGACACTGTTGTGGCTGTGTTACTGCTAAAACCACTAGGAGGCAGCATTGCCACGGTCAGCACGGATCTCTTGAAAGCAGGTTTTCTTTGTGTATTTCTGACAAAGTACAAATTCTATTTATTTTATATTTAAAGCAGCTAAATGCATTTATGTGCTTTGAAATACACATTTTGACTACAGGTACAGTAAGTTAACACATTTTTAACATCGTTCCTAATGGAAACAAACCCAGACTTTTTTTTCAGAAACTAACAAAACATTCTATTAATAGTGTTCAATTGTGCCCAATTCAATTAACTTAAAGATAAGAAATTTCACTTCAATTTGTATAAATTCATGCATGAAGCAAATAATGTTTGTTTTTCTATTTCTATTTATTCGATTAGAACATCACTGAAAAAGCCATTAAAATCTCCACATCCACATTATTGCACAAACATATTCTCTCTCCTAAAACGCTTCTTCCTGTATAAAAGTAGGTCAATATTGGGCCTTTTATCTACTGAGCCCAGAGCGTCACATTTGGAGTTTTACAGTTTCAGGGAATCTCTGAGTTGTTAAGCTGATTCAGGAAGATCAGCTACAGCTGGCTGGCACAATGACTGAGCAGAGCGGTGTAGACAGCATGTTTCAGTGCCTCAACCTGTTCTCCATGTCAGCCATCAGGAAAACAAGCGGTAACCTGTGGTTCATCCTCACATATGGGAAGATACCACAACGCAGCTATACCCCCTTCATCACGATTTAAAACAGTGTGGAGTTCGAGAATTGCCCTGCAATAACTTTGAAAAAAAAAACATATATGCATTATAAAATAGATACATAGATAGGAAAATGAACACGGCACAATTATACACACAGTGACTGAAGGGGACATTCCAAATACTGCTTTTTTTACTGACAGCTATACTAAAGACTGTCACACACAGTAGAAGTCTGCTATTTGTTTCAAAGGCAGAGAGAATTGTAAATAAGTGGGGCGAACACGGCTTTACAAAAGAATAAATACACCCATCACATATTCAAGATGCACTTTTATGTCAATGATTAATTAGTCAAGATGGTGAAGATTTTATATTTGACAGTAGACACTCAATAGACAGGTATTTCTGTATATCAGGATACGGGAATGACAGACGTTTCACAAACAACCCTCTCAACTATGGTGATCCCATGGACCAATCTGGAGAACAGACTTTACTGCAGACTCCCCTCCCAAACCCCAACCTCCCAACACCCCAACAGCCCTGAAGCAACTAGAAATGGTAATCATTCAGGAATGTTTATGTATGCCTCCAGAACCACTGAAACACCTTGGCCACTTGTCATGTCAAATCCAAGCAGTTCTGGTAATTATCAATTGCCTTATTTACTGTTGACAGTGTTAAGACAGGGACCAGTACAGCCCCTGTAGGCAATTTTATTGGTGAATACAGAGTGCTTGTTAACATAGTTTCATTTACAACTAGTTACAGTAGATCAGACCCTTAACTGCCCTATATAACTCAGTACTAGCTAGGTAGGGTTAGTGCATAGAGGTGATAGTTTAAACACTAAGCTATCACTGACAAAGATGCAAATACAGATACCCACTAAGACCTGGTTAATGATACCTGCAAAAATCTATTCCCCAGTGCACGGATATGTGAAGCTGAAACAGGAATTTGGATGTGATTCTGCTGTACTGCCGTCAATCTACATGTGATTCTGCTGTGCCGTCAATCCACATGTGATTCTGCTGTGCCGTCAATCCGCATGTGATTCTGCTGTGCCGTCAATCCGCATGTGATTCTGCTGTACTGCCATCAACCCACGTGTGATTCTGCTGAACCGCCGTCAGTCAGCATGTGATTCTGCTGTGCCGTCAATCCACATGTGATTCTGCTGTACCGCTGTCAATCCGCATGTGATTCTGCTGTACCTTCATCAATCCGCATGTGATTCTGCTGTGCCGACAATCTGCATGTGATTCTGCTGTACTGCCATCATTCTGCATGTGATTCTCCTGTGCCGTCAATCCACATGTGATTCTGCTGTACCGCTGTCAATCCGCATGTGATTCTGCTGTACTTTCATCAATCCGCATGTGATTCTGCTGTGCCGACAATCTGCATGTGATTCTGCTGTACTGCCGTCATTCTGCATGTGATTCTCCTGTGCCGTCAATCCACATGTGATTCTGCTGTGCCGTCAATCCGCATGTGATTCTGCTGTGCCGTCAATCCACATGTGATTCTGCTGTGCCGTCAATCCGCATGTGATTCTGCTGTGCCGTCAATCCGCATGTGATTCTGCTGTACTGCCATCAATCCGCATGTGATTCTGCTGTACTGCCGTCAATCTGCGTGTGATTCTGCTGTACTGCCATCAATCCGCATGTGATTCTGCTGTACTGCCGTCAATCCACATGTGATTCTGCTGTGCCATCAATCCGCATGTGATTCTGCTGTACTGCCGTCAATCCACATGTGATTCTGCTGTGCCATCAATCCGCATGTGATTCTGCTGTGCCATCAATCCGCATGTGATTCTGCTGTGCCGTCAATCCGCATGTGATTCTGCTGTACCGCCTTCAATCCGCATGTGATTCTGCTGTGCCGCCTTCAATCCGCATGTGATTCTGCTGTGCCGTCAATCCGCATGTGATTCTGCTGTACCGCCTTCAATCCGCATGTGATTCTGCTGTGCCGCCTTCAATCCGCATGTGATTCTGCTGTACCGCCTTCAATCCGCATGTGATTCTGCTGTGCCGTCAATCCGCATGTGATTCTGCTGTACCGCCTTCAATCCGCATGTGATTCTGCTGTACCGCCGTCAATCCGCATGTGATTCTGCTGTGCCGTCAATCCGCATGTGATTCTGCTGTACTATCGTCAATCCACATGTGATTCTGCTGTGCCTTCAATCCGCATGTGATTCTGCTGTGCCTTCAATCCGCATGTGATTCTGCTGTGCCTTCAATCCGCATGTGATTCTGCTGTACTGCCGTCAATCCGCATGTAATTCTGCTGTACTGCCGTCAATCCACATGTGATTCTGCTGTGCTGTCAATCCACATGTGATTCTGCTGTTTGCCATCAATCCGCATGCGATTCTGCTGAACTGCCGTCAATCCGCATGTGATTCTGCTGTACTGCCGTCAATCCGCATGTGATTCTGCTGTGCCGTCAATCCACATGTGATTCTGCTGTACTGCCGTCAATCGACATGAGATTCTGCTGTGCCGTCAATCTGCATGTGATTCTGCTGTACTGCCTTCAATCCGCATGTGATTCTGCTGTGCCGTCAGTCAGCATGTGATTCTGCTGTGCCGTCAGTCAGCATGTGATTCTGCTGTACTGCCGTCAATCCGCATGAGATTCTCCTGTACTGACGTCAATCCGCATGAGATTCTGCTGTGCCGTCAATCTGCATGTGATTCTGCTGTACTGCCTTCAATCCGCATGTGATTCTGCTGTGCCGTCAGTCAGCATGTGATTCTGCTGTGCCGTCAGTCAGCATGTGATTCTGCTGTACTGCCGTCAATCCGCATGAGATTCTCCTGTACTGACGTCAATCCGCTGACCCATCCTGTCGCTCATGGTGATTGACTCAGAATAAGCGACTGGTCCTCCTTGTGTAATTGATTTTAATGTATCCATTTTCTGAGCTGCCATGTAGAATTAATTGCTTAGAGACTTTTATTTTCCTTCATTTGTGGTACAAAGAGTTAAAGGTTATTTCTCACAAGCATAACACATATTTGACACAATGGTCTTTAAAATCCTATAACGTAAGACCGAGGATGACAATGCACCTAAAAGATTTCTAAAAGAGACAAATAAACCCTTCGTATTCCTTCGTAGCTTTAGTTAGGCTCTGCTCATGCAAGCCTTTCACAAATTCAGTTCTGGTTTGAAGCCTGAGGCGTCCTTTTTTTTGGTTCTTTTTTGCTTTTGAGTCTAGTAAATTCCTATAATAACCTGTCAGATATATTTCACACTTGTACACAGGTAACAGTTTGGGAGTTTAATTATACAAGCACAAGCATGAACTGAAAGAATCAAAGAAGTGAGTCGCCCCTTGGCAGTCACCATTGCAGAACCCTGTTATTATTGGAGGTAAAATGACAAGTAATATGGCAACCAAATTAGGCTATATGCTGGCTAAGTATTGCATATACATTTTTGATAAATTATATATGCTCTCTGTCTCTGAATATATATATTCAAATAATACAAATAAAAATACATATTTTTTTTTAATTCAGCATTGTTTCCAAAAGTTTTAGTTTCAACGTGTTTGTTGTATTCAATATGTGAATAATAAAATACATCCTTTTCAATGCTTTTTTGTGAGGTTTAGGTGCTGTGCCATGACATTGTGTCATTTCTCCAAGAAATGCAAACTGCAGAAAAAAAGGTATGTCATTGCCAACATGCTATTGAAATCATGAAATCAAAGGAAACTAAAGGTACATTTGAACAATGTAAGGGTGCAATTCTAGCTTACTATATAATGCAATGCAGCTTTAACTCATTGTTTGTCTTTAACAGGAAAACCATATCAGTGGTACACCAGCGGGAAGGATCACCCAAAGACCAGTTCCAACAGTGGCACTGCCGCACATCAATCCAAGCAAGTACAATTCTAAAGAAACAATACATTCTACATTTCAAACCAACACCATTATCCCCACTATCCCCACATTACACATTTCAATGACTCATGTTCAGTATTGTAGAAAATAAATGTGTCATCTACCAAACGAATTACACACACAAAACAAAAAAAACAACAAAAAAATCTAAACTGACTTTCTATGTGGTTGGCATATCTGTGATAAACCGGCTCTTAAAAAAACAAACATGGCCACTCTATTCATTATTTTACCACCTTCTTTCAATGCAGTAACAGGTTTTTGCTTGAACCAATTTCTTTCTATCTAGTCCATACTCATTTCTGGTTGGTAATCATCAGATGGGTGTACAGTATATGCCCTTAGAATGTATACAGGTTGCATCACGGATACAAAACAGCACTGATTAGGGATGGACCCAGTTCAATGAAATGTCAATGTAAAATAGGTTATATTTTAGAAAGGGCATATGTTTACCCCTTTTGTATTTAAGTGATAGCTAGAGATACATTTAATGTGTAGAAGGAGATAACAGAGCGAGACAGTGGTCAGGGTGTTTATTCAAACAGAGAGACTTGTCTCGCAGTACACTCAGTGCATCTTGTACTCATAGCTACAGTATTGTGTGGCAGGAGCTCAGGGTTTTAAGAACTCTTCCTATCTAAACCTTGTCTTGAATTTCAGCCTCATTCAGCCAAACTCCCTGAAACATAGTTATGCTTGCTAATTACTTATGTTATGAGCTTATGATGTGAGATTGCACTTCATTCAACTGAAGACTTGTTTGTTGTTTCTGTATAAAAGGAGTGCCACTTTGTCACAGTATACTATTATTTTCCTTCACAGGCTCTTTTGATTTCCCTGTTTATTGTGCAAGCTTTATAGTGAACTTTAGAGTGCTTTGCAACAAATAATACATCACTTTTCACTGATTAATACCTGGAAATGAATGTCAATATGTACAAGTAACACCAAACAGAATAACAGATATCCACAAAGGTCAACGCAATGTTGGGCTGATGCATTTTGATTGTATTGATTCTCTATATACGTGTTTAATTATATTTATTGTAACCCATCACTGTGTGTCCACTGCTAAAAGCACTCCTGTAAGTGTTGAAGTTGAAACTGTATTCTTACAGATGCATTTTAACAAAATATATTTCTTTAAATTGATGCACAACAACACAAGCATGATCATGTACTCAACATAAAGGTGACAGTATTATTTTTAAACTTAAAACAATTTTGTTCAAAGAAAATGTGAGACAGTAACAATAAGGAGAATTTTGTAATAAGGACATTTTGGCAGATTTTGATCATATAATGTGTAAAGAATGTTACCTACTGATAATATTCACTTCTGACACAGCCATTGTAAGGTGCTAAATGTAAAAAGCTTGGGTAGATAAAAGTTTGCACAACATCATATAAGCACATATCAAAGATAATGGTTACTTTCCAGAAATATCAGCAGTGTTATGATCACATAGATACTTTCAACGCATGGTGAATGGAAAACAGACACTGGGATAAAAATCAGACGTCCTTTTTCTCATCACAAACTGTATTATCAGATTTAAGAGGCAGTATATTTCAAACTGGAGGGGTAGCTTGAAATCACACAGGGAAGTCTGAGCCTCAGAATGAGAACATGGTAAGTGCAAGGCGGTGAAGAGTGGGTAGCGAGCCAGTGTTCCATAGGCAGTAAATAGAATGTTATTACTTCTACTGTCCAGTGGATGTGTGGGGAGGTGAATACCAAAAAAACCTACGCTTCTCTGGTTTAAGGGCAAACGTACAGGTTTGCATTCCAAGAGACTGCAAGACTTCTATGGAACATCTATTATTTCATATATCCTCCTACTTCTTTACACTCACATGCTGTACTAGTCATGCCACCTTTTTCTGTTAGTTTCCTGATGAAGGCATCTGATGTCACGTCATCAGGCCATCTCGGTTTTTTGAGCCAGAAGTGACTCCCAGGGATCTAGCTCTGATTATCAATAAGTAATATACATTAACAACAACAAAAAAGGAAAAGAGATATACATCCCTGTGAGTCAGTCATGATTGCAGTTCCATATAAAATTACAATTTCCAAAGTTAATAATGAGAATAAAAAAGAAATGAAGACATTATTAAATGTAAATTTGATGGAATTGGGGATTTAGATTTCAAACCCCAAGTTAATAGGCATATGGTTTGGGGTTAGCTTAGCTGAGAGCTAAACTAGATTAAAGAGCTCAAGACAGAACTGCAGTAGATGTGCTTCTAATGGAATGAAGGGTACAAAGGGTGCTGGAGAGAAAGCAGGAAGCGGATGACAACATGAACTCATTGTCTTTGTCTTATATTCAAGTGCTACTACAGGACTTATTATTCAAGATTTCTTTTTTTTTTTTTTTTGCATTTCATACTGCTGACATGTAGAACTCAATAACCCAAGCTTCAGTCTGTCTGCTCCTGGCCTCAAATCATGTGTACATGTAGGGATATTCAAGTGTTGGTTTATCCCTCTATGACTGAAGATGACCCCCAGCTCAGATTTAGGGGGTCAATGATCTAAGAAGCATCTTGTTTTGGTGAATTGCTTTCAAAAGAAAGGCCTACACAGTGATTGAATGTCTTTCAATCATCCTTTACTTTTTATAATTGTTATTATAATTAAGAAGAGTTCTGAGTTCTGTTGCTTGACGTTTGTATACTTTTATAATTGTCATTATAATCAAGAAGGGTTCTGAGTTCTGTTGCTTGACATTTGTATACTTTTATAATTGTTATTATAATTAAGAAGGGTTCCGAGTTCTGTTGCTTGACATTTGTATACTTTTATAATTGTTATTATAATTAAGAAGGGTTCTGAGTTCTGTTGCTTGACATTTGTATACTTTTCTACTCCATATGCTGCCATCTCGCTTGCTGGCCTGGGTTGTGTTCTTTGCTTTCTGCGTTTGAGAAGTTCTGTGATATTGTGACCTTTAACTCTGTTCACTTATTTTGTAGCTATGCTTTGGCAGTCAGATCAATAGAAACTAATTATAAAAAAACAAAATGTAAATATCAGAGCCACAGAGAGAGAGAGAGAGAGAGAGAGAGAGAGAGAGAGAGAGAGAGAGAGAGAGAGAGAGAGAGAATATAAAATATCTCGAAGGATCACCCCTGACTATCTCACAATAAAAGGAGAGACAATAATAATGTTAATAGAGATAGTACAAGATTATACAAATAATTATAAAGTATTGGGTTAGCACTCCTTTATAATCTACTGTTTTAAATAGATGTTTATACTTTTATTTCACAACCAATATATTAATAAAAATGTACATGTGAAAAGAACAGATGCCCCCCAGGCTACAAATCGCTGTTCTGGCTAGCTTATCTTTATATGAGGAGACTTCCCTGCATTCTGACACCAGGTCAGATAAATACCAATGCAGAACTCACTAGCCAGCAGTCATGAGTCAACTCTGACCCCATTCAAGAGAAATCCAGTGGTGGAGGTCCCTTGCTTTTATCAAGTTCAAGATGATTTCAGTAATATGAATGGTGGGATAGGAATGGTATCATTCAGTGCTAGCATGTCTTTATCAAGTTCAAGATGATTTCAGTAATATGAATGGTGGGATAGGAATGGTATCATTCAGTGCTAGCATGTCTTTATCAAGTTCAAGATGATTTCAGTAATATGAATGGTGGGATAGGAATGGTATCATTCAGTGCTAGCATGTCTTTATCAAGTTCAAGATGATTTCAGTAATATGAATGGAAGGGAGAGGAAGAATGTTTCAGTTTGAAAGTTCTCAGTGTAGTTGTCTTCATAGTCAAATGTTTCAGTTTGAAAGTTCTCAGTGTAGTTGTCTTCACAGTAAAATGTTATTCATTGTACACTCATTCACTATGGAAGTGACATAATATAGCATATTGATTGAGATTAATACTTGAGTTACAATTCTTAGTCTATATTTGTTTGATGAAGAAACCCCCATTCATTCTAATATTTAATATAAACTAAAAAGGCTGTGTGAAACAAATACAATAACAATCAAATTCTCAGTTACCAACACCAAATTCAGCATTTTCCAATTGGCTGGAAGTCTGGCATGACATCTTGGATTATCCTGTATCGTGCTGGTCCCTGATACTTTCTGTAAACTCAATCTGCGAGTTGTTCTTTTTTTTTACACACAAAATATGCTTTGAGTCTATTATTGTGTGACTGATCAACTGATCAGATGAAACATTATTGGTATGTAAAACAAACTATCATTGAACAAATAGATAGGAATTGTTACATCCGCACTGTTCTGAGGTATTGGCTTTCATGTCACATATTGTACATTAAAAGCACCACTTACCTTGTCTTATTCTTGTTGATCATCGTGCAGTGACTTCATTGACACTATATGAACTGTACTAACAGAGTCAGCAATATGTACACACTTAAATGACACAGTTCATCATTTTAATGAAATGCAACAGACAGCGTGGTTCAGTTGTATTTAGTACTGCTAGATGACTATGATCCAGTTGGTTATGTCTTCAGCTTGAATAGCTAGTGTGCAGCAGGCAGTGGTGAGTTCTGGTATTGCTGGCAATCACTTGGATGCTGGAGTTCTGTCAAGTCTGTATAATGGTCTGCTCTCTTCCCTGCTTTTAACACTGTCAACTCAGAGTCCACTGTCCCATGTTTACTTCTGTCAATGGTTTATTTCTTTATTTTAATAGAATGTTACCTGAATGGTATTATAATTTTCACACTGTACGGAGTAAAAAAGTTACATTTAAATGATTTTCAAAAGTATCAAAACAATGAAAGAAAAATAATGAGCAATAGAAAACAGTACCTGAAATACTCGAGGCTACCCACAATTAAATGTATACTGATACGGTGCACCACTACCATACAGTGTACAAATGCAATACACATAGGGCAAAAGTACAATACGTAAATTAAACACTTGTGCTGAAACTTACATTGAAAAATCACTTCATATAAACACCTACTCTACAGGATATTCAAACAGATGCGGCCTGTTTTGAGAAAATCTAGTGAAAATAGATGGAAGGGAGGTGTACTTGCATTGCAGCCATTTATGGTTTGCAATGCCTTGCTAATAACGATCGGGTGTTAAATGAGAGAAAGCACACTCTGTGCACTAATTGGAGAATGTTTTAAAATGCATTCAAGAAAAGATCCAAGTAACTACAGATCAGAGGGTTAGCATGTCCCTGACTGTTAGCACCGGATCACTTGAATAACACACTCGTACTGTACCCTGTATATCTACAAATCAGTGCTAAATGCAATACATACGTCTTTCTATCGACCGCTGAGGTGCTCGACTATGAATTGCTGACAGAAAAACTGCAGATATTTTAAACGTACCCCTACTACTTTTTTCACCAGGTATTTTTACTTAATATTTTAAATCTGTGTACAGTATATATTTATCAATGTATTCATATTTGCAGTTTATGCAACACATTTCAGTTGCCAGGTTAATTGTGAAGGTGCGTCTGAATGACTTACTGAATACGTCTCTTTGACGCTTTAATGAGAGGCAAAGGAACTGTATAGCACGCGCTAACCGCTTGGAATTACCTGAACAACCCATAAGAACCACGGACAGCTCCACCAGCTCGACTGAACGTTCCTCCAGCCTCACAGCACATACCTTCCTCTTTAACCTGATTGACGTTACCAAAGCTTAATCAGAAACCAGCAGCCAAAACAACATCCAATAAGACAGACTGTGGGCTGGTCTATTGTGCTTGTGGAAACAACACAGGAGGAGCCAGAAGGCTTGTTTTCAGAACAGACTCAGGTTAGGAGGTTCAGTTGAGAGTGGAACGCATCTGAGCGCACACCCTGCTGTCAGGACTGTACTGTACTCATTTAAAGAAAAATACGGACGCCAAACGCTTTAACTTCTGCTATCGAACTGCTGCTAACAAAACTTCAGTGATAAATGTAAACACGTTTTCTTCTTCTTCTGGAGAACATACAGCTGAAGAGGAATACTTCTTTCATATTTCTTTTTTAAAGTATTGTTATTATTTTGGATAAAAGAACAATAAGGGATGGATAATGAAAAGTACTTGCCGGAGCTCATGGCAGAGAAGGATTCGCTGGATCCATCTTTCCTACACGCTTTACGACTGGTCAATCAAGGTAAACTATTATTATTATTATTATTATTATTATTATTATTATTATTATTATTATTATTATTATTATTATTATTATATGCTTTGAAGTTTTTTTTATTGTTTTAATTGAAATGTTTCACTCCATCGTGAGTTACACATGTTACATGAAACATTCACTGGGAAAGCTATCCCTGAAAAGTAACCGAGTCCCCAGAGGTGATGGATGACACACTTCTTTGACCATGATCTGTCAGCCTGTAGTGCATTAGCGAGGTTCGAGGAGACAGCTACTTTAGGGGGATCAAAACAGCAAAGCAACTGACACAGTTTAATGTTGGGTTTTCCATTTCAATAAGCATGTGTGCCGTTTACTCGGCTAGTTTCTTTAAAATAATTAATCTTTAATTGTTCTTGTTTTCCCCCCCAAAATAAGTTTTAAAAGCTTTGCAAATTCACATAGCCATGCAGTAACATACATCATTGGGGTATTTACACATACATCGTTGTGTAAAGCAGTTTCTAATCATGCACGTTTCTATTCAGGGTCGTTGGTCTAGGTCAGTGTGCCTTTAATGCCACGCGTGATAAACTGTCAGTGGAGACCTGTATTGAGATCTCGCACAGGTTTCGCAATAGGAAACGTCGTACAATTAATGGATTATGCATTTGGAATTTAATATGTTTATATTAAATTACACAAGGGGCAGTTCTGAAGAAAACAATACTCAAATGAAAGATAATAAAACATATGCTCTATAGGAGTTTAGCTGGCTGCGGTGTCACAATAATAATAATAATAATAATAATAATAATAATAATAATAATAATAATAATAATAATAATAATAATAAAGATTGAGTATTAGAAATTCTCTGTTGTATTAGATTAAATATCTACCTTATTAATTTAACTCTAACACACAAACCGAAAAAGAGTCACCATATCTTTTTTTTTTAAATAAGTGGTAATCAGGTATCATTTAATAGGCTCTCTTTGCTTATGCATATCTATCTATCTATCTATCTATCTATCTATAGACATATATATATATATATATATATATATATATATATATATATATATATATATATATATATATATATATATATATATATATATATATAGACACAGACACACACACGTTAAGTTTATTAGAATAAATTACGGTGGGCTACTGTTCTTTTTTCCGCTGGCTGGTGGATAAAATCCGTTTAACAGCTTTGAATTGGGGTAAATCGTTGACAAGATATGAAAAGTCAATCAGAATAGAATAATAAGAAATTCGTCTGCTGCTGGTGGCTTAAGGGGACCCCAAAACTTCTGTTTTTTTTCTGCCTCCCCGTTTTTTTGAGCACCAGCCGCCACTGGTCAAACTACAAATGTCAAGTCAATGTCCTATGTGCATAGTTCACATGAAAGGCGCTATATAAAAATAAAGAAATTAAATTATTATTATTATTATTATTATTATTATTATTATTATTATTATTATTATTATTATTATTATTAATGTTGATGAACACA
Source organism: Acipenser oxyrinchus oxyrinchus (assembly GCA_030684275.1). Classification (NCBI taxonomy): domain Eukaryota; kingdom Metazoa; phylum Chordata; class Actinopteri; order Acipenseriformes; family Acipenseridae; genus Acipenser; species Acipenser oxyrinchus. The sequence continues at coordinate 960,851 of CM060249.1, forward strand.
ATAACAGGCACAGTCTTGATTGCTGTTCCCGTGGCTCCAGTAGAAAGGGTTAGGTTGGGGTCAATGCCTTGATTCGCGCTGTTGAAGAGTAATTTGGCTCTCTGCATGCAACAGCCATATTGAAAAAGAGGAAACAAAATAGCATGTTTTTAGTTATGTTGTATTCGACGCAATTGCACAGCACTTCATTGTTCGTTCTGTGTGAGAACAATGCAATTACTTCATTTCAACAATGTTAAAAACAAACAGGTTGGAGTTCATGTTTTACACGAGTTTTAACATGGTCTGGGACTATGAAAAAAAACAACATTTTCTTCGGCTGTTCCCCTGCCAGAGCGCACCATCGGACAACATAGCACACATGCGCTCATTTAAACGTGCTTTTGGGAGACATGGTGATGGAACTGATGTAATTGGGCTGTTTACACAGCTGACAGCAGTTCCTTATGTTACTCAGAAAACAGGGTTTCCCGCAGTATCCAAGCAGCCATGATTTAATACATGTAAATTGTGCTTGCATGTACAGCTACGGCCAAACGTTTCACTTAGAATTTTAGGTTTGCTAAATAATAATTAAAAAATGCGAACGCAATTTATATCTTAGTTTAATTTAGTTTAGTTTATTGACTTTGTGCCCAGCGGGCCAGCACAGGTAGGCCTCAATACTGCAGCACTAATACAAAGAGAGACCTAAGTAGAACATATTCTGTAATAAATAATACAACAATTAATATACATCCAAAGTAATATCAATAAAGATACACACACACACACACACACACACACACACACACACACACACACACACACACACACACACACACACACACACACACACACACACACACACATATACAATACACACATATATATATTAAAAGATATTTATATTTTAATAACAATTTCATTACAACTAAAACAAGTTCAGCTCAGATGCAGATGACACTGAACAACAGTTTAAACCCAGAGAGGCTTGATAATGACACAGAGGAATCCAGAAGGGCATTCCAGAACAGCAAGGCTGTGCCAAAGAAAGAATAACGACACAACTGAAGAGACAAGGACTGATGAACAGAGCAGCTCTATGGAGACCTCTCAGTCCAGGTCTTTTACAAGCACAGACTGACACAGAGGTAGAGCACAGTGAATGCAGAACCTTACAGAAGTGAACAAGAATAAAATAGGACCTTCTGCTACTTGCTGGTTTAAGAGAAGAGCGACTAAGTTGCCATGAGTAAAATGCCAATTCCAGTCATTCAATACAATCCTACAAGCACATCTGTGCACAGACTCAAGCTTCTTAGTATTGGATTTGTGAAATGGGTCCCAGACAAAACAGTTGCACTATAAAGTCGGTCTTACCAAACTCTTGTAAAGATGCAAAACAACACCTGGAGGGGACTCCCTAAAGGAACGAAAAATAACCCCCCAAATTCTTCTCACTTTGCTGCAAACATAATTGTCATGGTGTGTCCAGAGCAAGTTATCAGATACCCAGACCCCCAGGAGCTTATAATGAAGATACCCAACCCCCAGGAGCTTATAATGAAAACCCCCAACCCCCAGGAGCTTATAATGGAGATACCCAACCCCCAGGAGCTTATAATGAAGATACCCAACCCCCAGGAGTTTATAATGAAGATACCCAACTCCCAGGAGCTTATAATGAAGATACCCAACCCCCAGGAGCTTATAATGAAGACACCCAACCCCCAGGAGCTTATAATGAAGATACCCAACCCCCAGGAGCTTATAATGAAGATACCCAACCCCCAAGAGCTAATAATGAAAACCCCCAACCCCCAGGAGCTTATAATACCCACCCCTCAGGAGCTTATAATGAAGATACCCAACCCCCAAGAGCTAATAATGAAAACACCCAACCCCCAGGAGCTTATAATGAAGATACCCAACCCCCAGGAGCTTATAATGAAGATACCCAACCCCCAGGAGCTTATAGTGAAGATACACAACCCCCTGGAGTTATAATGAAGATACCCAACCCCCAAGAGCTTATAATGAACATACCCAACCCCCAGGAGCTTATAATGAAGATACCCAACCCCCAGGAGCTTATAATGAAGACACCCAACCCCCAGGAGCTTATAATGAAGATACCCAACCCCCAGGAGCTTATAATGAAGATACCCAACCCCCAAGAGCTTATAATGAACATACCCAACCCCCAAGAGCTTATAATGAACATACCCAACCCCCAGGAGCTTATAATGAAGATAGCCAACCCCCAGGAGCTTATAATGAAGACACCCAACCCCCAGGAGCTTATAATGAAGATACCCAACCCCCAGGAGCTTATAATGAAGATACCCAACCCCCAGGAGCTTATAATGAGTGACTGTCTTGATTGGGAACCCCCCCACAACCACCACCACCACCACCAGTTTTGCTTCATAAAGTCGAATAAAACCTGCTGAATAATGTTATGTTAACATATTGAATTATATACCGCTTTGTAGTTTTCCATATACTTCACAAAATACTGAAAACAATGGTCATATCAAAAGTTAACATGATATACTGTACTAATATATATATATATATATATATATATATATATATATATATATATATATATATATATATATATATATATATATATATATATATATATATATATATATATATATATATATATATATATATATATATATATATATATATATATATATATATATATATATATATATATATATATATATATATATATATATATATATATATATATATATATATATATATATATATATATACACACTACCGGTCAAAAGTTTTAGAACACCTCCATTTTTCCAGTTTTTATTGAAGTTTTGAATTTTGAAATAAATAATTGTACACATCTATTTCTTGTAACTTTTTTTCCTCATCCACAAAAGCACAACTTTTGCTGCAAAAGATTTTTCCTAAAATTCTTTGTTTTCGAGAAATTTCTAGAAATTATAAATTTCCATATGGGGTATGTAAACTGTATATATATATACACTACCGGTCAAAAGTTTTAGAACACCTCCGTTTTTCCAGTTTTTATTGAAATTTATGCAGTTTAACATCTCAATGTACTCTGAAATTAAAGCATAGAACAAATAAACAATTGGAGATAAAAAAGAAATCATGGAATCGTTTTGTTTAACAAAATTTATTCTAAATTTTTGACTCATCAAAGTAGCCACCTTTTGCAGATATAACAGCCGAACACACTCGTGGCATTCTTTCTACAATGGAAATCAAATATTGTTCGGAAAGTTCTTCCCAACACTGTTGCAGAAGTTCCCACAAATGTGTTGCACTTGTAGGTTGCTTTGCTTTCACCCTTCTGTCCAGTTCATCCCAAACCAGCTCGATGGGGTTTAAGTCTGGAGACTGTGCTGGCCATTCCATGATTTGAAGCCTACTGTCTTGTTCTTTTCTTCTAAGGTAGTTCTGACATAGCCTGGAGGTATGTGTTGGGTCATTATCTTGCTGTAAGATGAACCCCTGACCAACTAGGTGTATACCAGAGGGTATTGCATGGCGCTGCAAAATGCTGTGGTAGCCGTTTTGGTTCAGGGTGCCACTCACTCTGTGCAAGTCGCCGACTCTGGATCCAGCAAAAGAGCCCCAGACCATCACGCTTCCTCCTCCATGTTTGACAGTTGGTGTCACACACCAAGGAACCATCCTTTCGCCTACTTGACGGCGTACAAAAACCCTGCGTGATGAACCGAAGATTTCAAATTTTGATTCATCGGTCCATAAGACCTTCTTCCAGTCTTCAGTAGTCCACTGGTGGTGCTTCATGGCCCAGGCAAGCCTCTTTTTCTTATTTTGCCATCTTAACAATGGCTTTCTTACTGCCACTCGACCTCTCAAACCTGCAGCTCGAAGTCTTCTCTTCACAGTTGAAACTGAGACTTGCTTACTTTGACCAGTGTTAAGCTGTGCTTGAAGCTGTTGTTCTGTGAGCCGCCTATCGTGCAAGCTGTTGACTCTCAGAAACTTGTCTTCTGATTCTGTTGTGGCTTTGGGTCTGCCAGACCTCTTCCTGTCAGAGTTTCCTCCAGTTTCCAAGTGCCTTTTGATGGTGTAGGAAACTGTACTCACTGACACCTTGGCTTTCTTTGCAATTTCTCTAAAGGCCTACACTTTTAAGGGTTAAAATGTTCTGTCTGTCTTCCTTTGTTAATTGCCTTTTTCTCGCCATTATGATAGCAATATACTACTTCCTGCAGTACAATACTGTCCAAATAATGCTTAAGAGGGTGTAGTAACACAGTCTGTTCCAACACTGCTTTTATACAGACAGAGGGTTTGTAAGTAATCAACAAAAGTTGGGACACCTGTAGGAATTGTTAGCATCAACTTTCAAGGCTTAATTTACTTCCATTGCTGCAGAACAGCTGTAAGTTGTTAACCCATTACTTGTTCCCTGAAAAAGGCCTTTTTGTATAACTCTGAAATGTACATTATTTTTCAGTTTTTGGTAACCTAAACTTTTTTTTAACCTCTGGCAGTTTACCGCTTACCTTTGTACCATTTCAGGTTATTCACTGGACTTGAACTGCTTAAATTTCAATAAAAACTGGAAAAATGGGGGTGTTCTAAAACTTTTGACCGGTAGTGTATATATATATACAGTTTACATACCCCATATGGAAATTTATAATTTCTAGAAATTTCTCGAAAACAAAGAATTTTAGGAAAAATCTTTTGCAGCAAAAGTTGTGCTTTTGTGGATGAGGAAAAAAAGTTACAAGAAATAGATGTCTACAATTATTTATTTCAAAATTCAAAACTTCAAAAATGCTAATTCAAAAGTATTCATACCCTTTGAGGCTATGATAGTATTGTTCAGAAGGTGCTAGAAATTTCAATATGATAGTGCAGAACCTAATTCTAGAAAATTCTAGAAAATGCTGGTTTGTAGGTGAACATTCTTAGAGAGTATGAAAGGGTTAGGCATAGGATGATTGCTGTCATTACCAATACCTCAATATGGGAAAAAGTAAAGAGCTCTCTGAAGGGCAGAAAACAAGAAGATTTCCAAGCATTTGAATATCCCAATTTCAACTAGTGTTTCTATTATCAAGAAGTACAAGACTCATGGTACTGTCACAATACTCCCTCTGGAAGAAAGAAGGTTCATTCACCAAGAACAAGTAGAAGAATTGTTAATAACAATCTGAGATTGACTGCCAAAGATATTCAAAGTGAATTGGCTGCAAGTGGGACTGGGGTTTCCATTTCAACCATAGTTTGAGTATTGCATGGTGAAGGTCTCAATGGTCGCAGGCCAATTAAAAATCCACTGTTAAGAAAACGTCGCAAGGACAATCACTTAAAGTTTGCAAAATGGCATTTGAATGCTGAATATGAGTTCTGGTCAAAGGTTTTGTGATGTGGCAAGATGGGCCGTGTGGTGTGTGACCTGACCAGGAAGCAGTACATAGAACTTTGAAATGCGGGACTGAAAACTGCTTACTATTGATTCATAAATGCTGTCATTACTGCGAATGCTTATTTAGGTGAATAATACAATCGTCCCTTAATGCAAAGCTCTTAACTACACAGAATGCTGTTAAATTGCTCTTGGTTATTCTCTGCACCCCCTAAGCACATATGAAAAGCATGGCCCTTGAGAACAATCTTCTAATGAGCATGGAGTGAAAGTGAATGGTCTACTTACAGTATATTTAAAACGGATTAGCATCAGCCTAAACCGTAAGGGCAAACCTGTGCTGAAAATAAATCTGTTAAGTGTACTTGCTGTGGGCAGAGGTTCATGAATTTGTGTGTGCTTTGTGTTACCTTTCACATGTTCTGAATAGTTAGAAAAACTCGAGTCGTACCTCATTACACATAGGAAGCGGCTGGCTAGAATTACTTACTATAAGATTTTTTAATTGTAATTGACATTACAGGAGGTAATAGGTTCCTTGTAAGATCCCAGTAGCACCCTTTTCCCTAATGTAATTCTAGTAATCTTTTTGCACTAACCCTTAGATTACAATTATTTTTTTGGCCACAGCAGTTGGAGAAAGAGTTAATGTGACTGCTGTACTAAATTGCTTCTTTTCAGTGAAGGGGAATGCAACTGAGGCACCAGTAGCTGACTCAAAATGATATATGGATGAAACTTTTAAGGCTTTAGTAATGAGAAACTGTACCACATGTTTGCAGTTGGACACATTTATTGACCATCGAGTTCTGTTTGATGACATCATGCTTTTCTCCCTTTTGGTGCAAACGCCACCGAACACTAGACCAGTGGTTGGTTTCACACACTCTGATTAGCCCTAATCTAGGACTACACACCTTATGAAAGGTGTGATAATCGACTGTTAGTGGTAGTCATGTTCTGTGAAACTAGCCGTCAGTCAGGCAGAAACTATAATGCTATACTGTGTGATATTTAAAATTAACTTTGCAAAAATCTTTAATTAAAATGTGTTCAAATAACAAAACTATCTGAGCCACATTCATAGCTTGGCAGCTCAACATACACATTACATGCCTTTCACTGTCTTTGGACTATGTCAGACTGCAAAATTCCTAATGCCGACTGTCTGCTTCTGTTTACTTTGCAATTATTTGAAATCATTTAAGAAGTCAGTCATTCAGTGCTGTCAGATCAGAGCTTTTAGAGCAACTTGGTATGGGTGTATAACAGTTATCTTATCTAATGTATTCTTCTGGTTTATAATCTCTTTGCATATCAGCCTCTGTTTCACGTCCTGACTGAATATATATATATATATATATATATATATATATATATATATATATATATAGTACTGTGCAAAAGTTTTAGGCAGGTGTGAAAAAATGCTGTAAAGTAAGAATGCTTTCAAAAATAGACATGTTAATAGATTATATTTATCAATTAACTAAATGCAAAGTGAGTGAACAGAAGAAAAATCTAAATCAAATCCATATTTGGTGTGACCACCCTTTGCCTTCAAAACAGCATCAATTCTTCTAAGTACACTTGCACAAAGTCAGGGATTTTGTAGGCATATAGTCAGGTGTATGATTAAACAATTATACCAAACAGGTGCTAATGATCATCAATTCAATATGTAGGTTGAAACACAATCATTAACTGAAACAGAAACAGCTGTGTAGGAGAAATAAAACTGGGTGAGGAACAGCCAAACTCAGCTAACAAGGTGAGGTTATGGAAGACAGTTTACTGTCAAAAGTCATACACCATGGCAAGACTGAGCACAGCAACAAGACACAAGGTAGTTATACTGCATCAGCAAGGTCTCTCCCAGGCAGAAATTTCAAGGCAGACAGGGGTTTCCAGATGTGCTGTCCAAGCTCTTTTGAAGAAGCACAAAGAAACGGGCAACGTTGAGGACCGTGAGACGCAGTGGTCGGCCAAGGAAACTTACTGCAGCAGATGAAAGACACATCATGCTTACTTCCCTTCGCAATCGGAAGATGTCCAGCAGTGCCATCAGCTCAGAACTGGCAGAAAACAGTGGGACCCTGGTACACCCATCTACTGTCCGGAGAAGTCTGGTCAGAAGTGGCCTTCATGGAAGACTTGCGGCCAAAAAGCCATACCTCCGACGTGGAAACAAGGCCAAGCGACTCAACTATGCACGAAAACACAGGAACTGGGGTGCAGAAAAATGGCAGCAGGTGCTCTGGACTGATGAGTCAAAATTTGAAATATTTGGCTGTAGCAGAAGGCAGTTTGTTCGCCGAAGGGCTGGAGAGCGTATACGAATGAGTGTCTGCAGGCAACAGTGAAGCATGGTGGAGGTTCCTTGCAAGTTTGGGGCTGCATTTCTGCAAATGGAGTTGGGGATTTGGTCAGAATTAATGGTCTCCTCAATGCTGAGAAGTACAGGCAGATACTTATCCATCATGCAATACCATCAGGGAGGCATCTGATTGGCCCCAAATTTATTCTGCAGCATGACAACGACCCCAAACATACAGCGAAAGTCATTAAGAACTATCTTCAGCGTAAAGAAGAACAAGGAGTCCTGGAAGTGATGGTATGGCCCCCACAGAGCCCTGATCTCAACATCATCGAGTTTGTCTGGGATTACATGAAGAGAGAGAAGCAACTGAGGCTGCCTAAATCCACAGAAGAACTGTGGTTAGTTCTCCAAGATGTTTGGGCCAACCTACCTGCCGAGTTCCTTCAAAAACTGTGTGCAAGTGTACCTGGAAGAATTGATGCTGTTTTGAAGGCAAAGGGTGGTCACACCAAATATTGATTTGATGTAGATTTTTCTTCTGTTCACTCACTTTGCATTTTGTTAATTGATAAATATAAACTATTAACATGTCTATTTTGAAATCATTCTTACTTTACAGCATTTTTCACACATGCCTAAAACTTTTGCACAGTACTGTATATATATATATATATATATATATATATATATATATATATATATATATATATATATATATATATATATATACCTTCTCTGTAAGTACAGCTGGCACAACCTGTTCCCCTGCAATACTCCCCGACAAACGTAACATACACCACATTTCTTCTGTGTGGTATTTATTACATCCACTGGGGGCAGTGTTGTAGGAGTTACACCCTTTTGTATCATCTGTACTCAGAGAAGAAACCACATCTAAGGGCTCAGAAAGATTCTGGGTTTTAAACTAGAAGAACAATGAATTAGTTAAGGTAACTGTGTCGCTGGGAAGCATTACAATGTATACTTAAATGAAGTATAATATAATGGTAATAACTGGATAACTACCAAGGATTCATACAGTTAACTATACTGTGTGCAATTATGCATGGGAATGGTCGGTGCCGTAGTGTTACTTTGTAACAAGTTGTTGTTTATAAGGTCTATTGCATGTAACTACTCAGGACTTGTAAGCTGGGACCATTAGAAAGTAAGCAGTTATTACCGTGTAATAACACCGCTACTCATGCTGTGTAATCTAAAATCCTACCATTACATACATACTGTACCAAGTTACTCTTTAAGACCACGGGTGTCAATAGATAAGAAACGTATAGCTACAAATAGGCTAAGAAGGCATCTGTTGATTTACGTAGGATCAAATTCAGTGGTGCTTTCACACAGGTAATGGTAAACATAATCCTTTGCTTTAGCAAGAGATGCTGTTTGACAGCAGCAGCATCAAAAAACACAAACTGCCATAGAAATAGTTCCATATCATTATTGCAGTCAGTTAGTAAAAATGCAATCAACTCCCTTTAAATATATGTTGCGTCTACAGTATCTACACAGTATAAAACACATACTCCAACATATTACTGTGCAAACAGTTTCAGATATAACTCTGACATCAGAATCAATGTGATCTGTCTGTACACAATCTTCCTGGTCACACTTTACATTGTGTATCTAGTTACTGTGTATTTACATAGTAGTTACTTAGTAAATTCATTTGTACATACACATAATTACAGTGCTATTAAGCATAGTTACAGTGGCACTCCAAATGATGGCTGTGAAAGATCCAAAGAGCCAAATCCGTCTGCATCTTCTCATAAATCAAGGCTGATGATATGCAGCTGATGAAAAACAGTACTGACAATATTTGATGAAAGGAAAATAACTGAAAGATGAGTTTGAAAGTGGTATGTAGCCTAGCCTGTTGAAAGGATGTGAATCTGTGTAGTGCAACGGTTATGTAGTTGAAAGTATGACTAGTTAGGTGTACAAAAGTATGTATGTTCAATGAAAGTGCCATTCATATCAACTTAATTTTTTCAAATAAAAATGTGTTTATTACACATAAATAAAATATATATATATATATATATATATATATATATATATATATATATATATATATATATATATATATATATATATTTTTTAAGTTTGCGACTAGTCCATTTTAAAATATCAATAAATCATTTAATATAAATGATACAGACGTCAAAATAAATGCTTTCCCTAGTATATTTCCATGTTGACAAAATAAATTAATTGTCATTAAACCCGGATGTCCTGTAATATACATATGCGTGGATAAACGTGCCTGGGGTCTGCAAAAATCTGAAGAAAAAAAAAACAAGAAAAAAAGGAGGAGAAGGACATTTTGACCTTACTTTGGCAACTTAATTCTCTTACTGTGTGAAAGGTATTGACTTTTATTCTGCATTTCACCTGAGAGTGTTGGGAACTACAAATTCAAATTGAAATGGTGCTTTTGGCTGATTTACTTTACTGCACCAATACCTTAAAAACACGTGAACTGTTTTACAAGTCAGTGCAATTCCATTTTCTAAAGTGTCCTACAAACCAACGATCATGAAACATTGTACATGAAATAATAATAGCAGAGCACTGTCAGTATCATTACTGTGTGTGAACCCTAGGAATAAAGAATAACAGATAAGCTTACAGAAAGAAGCCTGTCTGGTTTTTATGTTCAATTTGTGTTAGAAGGAGCAGTTGGGTGTAAAGCAGTGTCATGCTCTTTTTGGTAATTAGCTGTGGGAAGTGCTGCCACTTTAAAGCAGTGCAGGCTGCCAGGTATCTACATTGGAACGCAGATGTGCTGGGTTGGATATCACAGCAGGTGGGATGAGTAGCTCAGCGCTGTCAACTGATTGTTCCTTCACTGATCCTCAGGGCTGGTACAGAGCTTTTTTTAATTCAATGCAGTCACGAAACACTGTCAATGTATGAGGACTGCTTTTTGCAGGGCTTTCATTAAAATTCACTGATAACTATCCCAGAGATTCAAGTGCTGTTATTTTTTGCTGGGGCTCTGGAGGAATTGAAACACAAGCCATCCAAAGTCAGCCTGTTTATTGTTTTCTAATAATGTAGCAATGTGTTTGCTGGTGTATGTCCTTGGATATGCAGAATGTATGGATGTTAGTAGCTGAAATGCTGTAGCTTTTTAATTCCGTTTTTTCAACAGTGTTTTTCCATGTATTAATTATTTCTCATACATATATGAACTCACACACATGCATATAACTTAAAATGGCATTTTTATTTTGAAAGGAGTGGTTAGTGTAACATGTTTATTAAAACGTAACATTTACAGTACGCACTGCTTTTTTAATGAAATATGTATATTTACGTGATATGTACAGTTGACTACTGGCACCTAACCGATGGGGCAGAAGGGCATGTGCCCCCCCCACACACTTTGAATATGGGGGGGGGGGGTCAAACTATATATTTTGCCCCTCCACTTTTTATCGTTCATTATTTATATATTATACCTTGTTGTGTTTGGCATTGGTTGACTTTAAAATCTTTAAAATAAAATATAAAAATGGAAAAGTATTCAGAGGATGGACCACATTTATAAACAATCACAACAAATTCTCCCTACACAAACATATTGGTTTGACCCAAGGTCTGCACCGTGGCTGACGTTAGCAAACAGTAAGAAAAAAGCATCTTTAAGTGAATGTGAACTTGGCAGGTGGTCAGGAGAGACATATTAATACTTAAATAGAGGCATATATTTTATATTTATTACTCACAAACATATCTGAAGGATGAGAGAGTATAACACATTATTAAAATAAAAAAGGTAAGGAGGAGAGCGTATCTGACCGTTATTAAAAATGTAATAATGTTGGGTTTGTGCTGCGCTGTCAAGTTCAATTCCCACCAAAATCTTTTATATTTAACTTGGACTAAGCAGTAGTAAATATGTAAAAAGTAGCACTTCAAAATCACCAAACCTGATTTTACTTTAGTGATGACGCCTACAACGCATCCGCATGGTTTGTTTTGTATTACATGTTAGACTAAAAAAAAAACCTGCTAGATATTCATTTGATTTTACTACTGTATTGTTTAAGCCTATTGCAGATATTTATATTTTGACATAATGTAATGTCTACAAAGAACAGATTAATGTTATTTTAATATGCCCGCATATTTATTAGGCTATTAATATTTTTTATTAAACACACTTAAATTGATTGAAAACATACAAATACATACATACAGCAGTACTTTAATGACTTACTGTGTGGTGTAGTGGTTGGGGCTCTGGATTGTCAATCACAAGGTTCAATACCAGGACACTGTTGCTGTAAAAACCCAACTGTATAAATGGTTACCGGAGCTTGTATGTAAAATAACTAATTATAACTCGCTTTGGAAAAAAGTGTCAGCCAAATAAATACATTATTATTATTATTGTAACTAGACAACAAGACCATAGTGCTGACGAACCCGCCAGAACCAACCTTTATTTCACATACCTGATGATAAATACTTACCTTTATTCATAAAACCACCCAGAACACTAGGTTCCAAAGTTCCATAGGGAGGAAAGTGATGCATGTAATAAAACTAAGTGAGTATAACATATTACTACTGAAAAAACCTACCAACCCGACCTTTAAATACCTTTATTGATTAAACAGTGGTAGAAGCAAATTTCAACTGTTTGACACAATGTTACAAGATTCATCACAGTTGTAATTAAACATAGTTACTAAAATTGTAACTAAACACAGTTGCAATGTACATTTTTCTGTAGGTTCTTTCTGGCTTTAACAAAGTTAGGAGGTTACATTATAACAATGAATCTTAATGAATCTCTCATATTTTTATCCATGCCGCCACCAGTAAGTAGGCTCCTTCACCTGTTGTCAATAGAATACATACTGTGTGTAACTTCAGACCTGTTGCCACCCACAATTTGTATGCTAATACAAATAATCGTAAGTAATCGTAATTTTCCTCCTGTAATTCTGGCCAAATTACCGCTGCTTAGTAAATCTGACCAATAGTGTAGTTTTAAATCTATGTGCCCTAGTTCTGATCCATCACTACTGCAGAGCATGCAAAGGTGACACGTACGTCATATTCAATGCTATTGGCTCTCTTCATGAAATAGTAATAGCATGTTGTTGCAGGCAGCACACGTGACTGCATTCATTCATTCACGGTTTTATATGTAAATGTCAATGCAATAAAGACTAAGTAAAGTAGCTTCAATTGCATACTCTTCTTTTTACTGCAGCTTTACTTTGTATGGGGCTTACAATCATTCAAGCAGCAGCTATTACAATTACTTACAGCAAATATTATCCATTGATTTGGATAAGTCTGTGTTAAGCTGCTTTTAATGGGTCATCTTATAGAAGGAAGAACCAACGCCATCTAGTGAACAGCTACTGTGTACCTTTTTGTACGGCTGGCATTACAGAGATGCGCACTAGATGGTGCTAGTGCTTTCTATTATAAAGTCCCTTTGGGTGATCTAGACTGTGTTACACATGTCTATGTCAGGCAATTAGAACAAGAGATCTAAAGGCACCTTCACATAGGTATATAAAAAAGACCTTTGCAAAAGTATATTAAAAAACGGGGGAAAAACAATATGTTTGAGCCATTACCATCAGAACCACCTCACCTCAGTACACTTTTAAAGTGGTTGTTCTGCAGATAATTAAAATACATTTTCTCATTCACACAGGGATGCCCAACATACTGTAAGTTTCATTCCTAACCTATTACTACTACCAAAAAAAAAAAAAACTTAGCAGCAGACAAACATTTCAGAGAGAAGTCAGTATCACTGCAAATGGTTTAATACCCAATCTTTTATTTATATCTGTTTATTAAAGAGAAAAAAAAGTCTGTTAACTTAATATACAACAACTTCCTGTAATAAAAGGTCTGTTATGCACCTTGAAGCTTTTCTTCTCAATGTTCATTTAGGTTTAGGTGCCCTCACCGCAGCCATCCCCACAGCTGCTCAGGGGAACTAAAGATCTGTGGAGGTCCTCTGATCACATGACCAAGCCAATTACCTCATTCCACCCTTGACCTCTGCAGAGGATGCCGGTGAATGACCACCCCCTGGTGGACAGGTGCCATCTCTGTACGTGTCTGTTTGTTTTGAGCTCACCAGGCGGGTCCTTCCAATTTTGCGTCCCTGACCTGCGGGAGCTCCAGCACAAATGCAAAACTCCCTGTGGAATTTCCAGCTTCGTAGAGCCAGAACGCAAACACGTGCTTCTCTGACTGTATGACTCACCATGCACACTACACCACCAGTGGTGCATTTGTTAGGAGAGCCACTCGGGCCACTTTGTTTTGTGAAAGTTAATTAAAGGGAGTAATCCCTTTGAAAAAAAATAAAAACATTGATAAACACATCTAGTTGAAAAGTTGGTTTAAGTTTCTTTTTAGTAATACTATACTATAAAGTTCCCTGTTTCAAAGAAGTTGGGGATTTGAAAACAACAGCGTTTGGGTTGTGAAAACTTGCAGTGAGTTGTAAGCCCTGCAATGGTATTCTAAAGGGAGTGAGCATGTTTAGCTGCAGAGTATCTGTGACACTGTTGAAATATGCTATACAAAGGAATCGGAATAGGAATATGTCTGGTAGGTCAATGAATATTTAAAGCAGAGTGTTCAGGCAGTCTTGTAGGGCTGCCCTGCAAGTACCCTACAGTACATTAACATCAGTACAATAATTAATGGGATGTGATTAATGGGTCTATCTTTTGTAATGAGGGCGCCATGGCAAAATGTGTGGGTGCGTGTGATTAATATAGAAATTAACAAAGTGCTGCAAAGCTCACAGCATGAGCCATGCTGCTCTTTCTTTCATTTTGTTTAGCAGATAAGGGGTCCTGCCTCATCTTTAGCTGGACTGAAACCTCATGCTGGGCTTTAATGGGCTTATTGCTAGTGGCACACTTGTTCCCGCTTTAACAAAACCGATAATGGACTTAATCATTAATTCCAGGCCATATGGACTATGTCTTGTCAACCCTGCTCTGTGTACTGTCAACCCTGCTCGTGTTCTCAGCCCTGTTCTGTGTTTTGTCCAGCCTGCTCTGTGTTCTCAGCCCTACTCTGTGTTTGTCTGCAGTGCTCTGTGTTCTCAGCCCTGCTCTGTGTTTGTCAGAACTGCTCTATGTTTTGTCAGCCCTGCTCTGTGTTGTGTTGTCCCTGTTCTGTTTTTGTCAGCCCTGCTCTGTGTTTATCAGCCCTGCTCTGTGTTTATCAGCCCCGCTCTGTGTCTATCAGTCCTGCTCTGTGTTTCATCAGCTCTGCTCTGTGTTGTGTTGGCCCTGTTCTGTGTTCTCAGCCCTGCTCTGTGTTTATCAGCCCTGCTCTGTGTTCTCAGCCCTGCTCTGTGTTTATCAGCCCTGCTCTGTGTTCTCAGCCCTGCTCTGTGTTTTGTCAGGCTGCTCTGTGTTTTGTCAGCCCTGCTCTGTGTTGTGTTGTCCCTGTTCTGTTTTTGTCAGCCCTGCTCTGTGTTTATCAGCCCTGCTCTGTGTTCTCAGCCCTGCTCTGTTTTTATCAGCCCTGCTCTGTGTTCTCAGCCCTGCTCTGTGTTTATCAGCCCTGCTCTGTGTTTTGTCAGCCCTGCTCTGTGTTTTGTCAGCCCTGCTCTGTGTTTTATCAGCCCTGCTCCTTTCCGCTGAGTGCTTGCGCAGATGCAGGGAGCCGGGGGTCCTCTTTTGGGAGCAAGTGACGTTCACTTCCAAACCTTAGGCCAACTGAACTGGCTTCAACCTGCGAGACAAAGGTTTTCTGAGAGTTAGAGGGGACCCCCAGCCAAATTCTTAACAATCTCTCTATCTTTCGAAGTTCCCCCTGAGGGCAGCATACATGCTCCCCGGCCTTGGAGGCTGATCGGTTCGGTGTCACCTCCGTGAGGGAGCTCTCCACGAGCCAAGGGGAAAGCATGTCATCTTCCTAAAGTAACAAGCTCAGAATTCCTATTTCAAGTCCCAGGGCTTACTCCTAGCAGCCTGTGAATTCATCTGGCATTATCTATGGTCTGTGCAATAGTAGTTGCTGGCTCCTTTTGAGAGATTCTTGACTAAAAAAAAA
Source organism: Acipenser oxyrinchus oxyrinchus (assembly GCA_030684275.1). Taxonomy (NCBI): domain Eukaryota; kingdom Metazoa; phylum Chordata; class Actinopteri; order Acipenseriformes; family Acipenseridae; genus Acipenser; species Acipenser oxyrinchus. The sequence goes on from CM060249.1 coordinate 976,654, forward strand.
CATGATCTGATGACCTTTGAACTCTGCTAGCACCATACTAATACAGTTAATACAGTATTAAGATAGAGACACTATCCCCCAACATGTCATCCACTTTGTTACACAGAGGATTGTGGGAGTCTGGAACCAACTCCCCAGTAATGTTGTTGAAGCTGACACCCTGGGATCCTTCAAGAAGCTGCTTGATGAGATTCTGGGATCAATAAGCTACTAACAACCAAACGAGCAAGATGGGCCGAACGGCCTCCTCTCGTTTGCAAACTTTCTTATGTTCTTATGTTCTTATGTTCTTATGTTCTTATGTTCTTGTGTTCTCATGTTCTCATGTTCTTATGTTCTTATGTTCTCATGTTCTCATGTTCTCATGTTCTTATGTTCTCATGTTCTCATGTTCTCATGTTCTCATGTTCTTATGTTCTTATGTTCTCATGTTCTTATGTTCTTATGTTCTTATCTACTGTAACATGGATTGAATATTTACCATTGTGGTGTTCTGGTTATCATCCATTTCCTATATTCATACAATAGTTTTATTGTGCTTCTACTTGATCTGTTCTTTACTGTGCTTCACCATATTTATTTGTTCTTTGCTTCCCCAAGATTTCAAAAAGCTTTACTTACTGCACTACAATGGTTAACTTCCAGAGACTTGGGAATGGGTGGTTGTTTAGTGTGTTTTTAAATGTTTCCTATGGTTATCAAGAGAATAAAAATAGAACAGTGGAGAAAATAATAAGAAATCTTATTCTTTTCACAAAGCACGCCAGAAAAAAACAAAAAGTTGTGTTAATAGGCATCCTGTTTTTCTGTCAGGGATGCTCATTATTGTTCCAGCTGTTGTTGCTTTGAGTAATCTTTCTATAATACACTTGGGGAACATCTGCAACAAGCTAGCGCTGTAGATCAGAACATCTCAAAGCAGATTTTTGCAGCTGGTTTCTTTAAATCTATTTGCTGATTAATACAAACAGTTGCCAGCAATTCCTTTGAGATGTCAACCAAGAGGCATGTATTGAGAACCAGAGCAGCAAGTAGACATGCTTTGATAAATACAACACAACCAGTGGTCAGTGTCCAGATGTGGAATCCCATTGCTTCAAAAGCACAATAAATATGCCACCCTTTCCTTCTTCAGAAATCATTACAACATACAAATACAACGTACATTTCTTGTTAATACGAATTTCAAGGGACTAGCAAAAAAAATGTAATCTATTATTAGTAATTCGTATTATCAGGAGTCTAAGCCAAATCCCACCTCTCGGTTTTTATTGACATCACACTAACACTGAAATCAGATTCCAATTACAGAACAATAAAAAGTATTGTGCATTTATACACAACAGGCAAGTACTAGGGGTGAAGCGCTGGTGGGCACATTTATTAATCGAATAAAAATGTTGAACAGGAAATAAAACACCTTCAGAAAGTAGCCAGCATGAGTATTAATTGTTTTTATTCTTATTTTCTTTATCTCATGACTCACGTCTCTCTCTCCACTCTGAACACCAACCTCGCTCAGCCAAAGCTGCAGGTTTTTATAAATGTGACCGTCTCCAGATTAGCAATAAATGAATCAGTCTGGGGACAGTCACATTCTGCACGAGTTTAGCATGGATGGGGAATTTTAACCCCATCCATGCTGTAAAATAATTAACAACAAAACAATGTTCAAACAAAAGACAGTATCTTTAAATAATAACGCTACAAATACAAAATAACACAAATACAAAACATTGCAAATGAACTGCACTTGAAACCTGCATATCCCATTCTGACCACAGGCATTTTTAAACCACAAAAGCATGGCATCCTCAACATCAGGATATTGAGCAAATTGGAAATACTGATTGCTTGCATACAGTTTGCTGTTCATAGGCCTGTATTATTGTATCCTGGTTTTTCAGAATGGTAGAGAAAGTGTTCACGGGAATGTTGAAATCTTTCTTTTTCTTGTACTGTGGTGCATTATCCATGGCTTTCAACACCTCGACTTTTGCCTGCAAGGATAATAGTGTATGTTGTTGCATTGATTCATGAAAATGGCACTGATGCATGAGCACTAAAATAAAAAACAGAGGTGCTAATCTGGATGCAAGTGAATACATTTCCCAATATACTCAGCTGTTTGAACTAGGGCTTTTATTCAATGTTTTCTTCCCTGGGGGCTCCAAAATAATTTGCACTAATGGAAATTTGTGTTAAGTGAATTGGTATTATAAGAGGTAATTTACAATGAGCTAAATGACTGCTAAATGTGTCCGGGACATGTAGAAAATTCATAGTCTCTGGAAATGAATGTAATCCAAGTTCATTTTAACAAGAACTGACTGTAACTGCTTGTAGCAGAGCGACTGCCCTGCACATGGGGAAATTAGTGTTGGTGTAATTTATATGTGGAAACAGATTTGTTTTGTGTGCTTTTTGGAGTTGTTATGTTTGATTAAATGATTGTTTACAGACAGGTGCTCGATTGAGACGGTACCTGCTAGGTTTGGTTGAGAGGAAGGGCAGCGAGTGATTGGCTGTGCCGGTCCTCAATCAGCAGGTGGGCGGGTCTCGACTGAGTGTCCGCCAGCATAAAAACATCTGGTGGGGATCGCTCTGGGTGACTGCACCGCCATGCTACAGAGGGGCGCTGCGTACACTCTGCGTACACAGATTTAACCTGATTAGCATTAATCTTGGAATATCCATTGTTACTTTAAGGAAGTCCAAGATTAATGCTGACCAGGGTCTGTGAAACCAGCTGATTATGTTGTTCATCTAACTGTTATATCATTATCATCAGTTTAACAGCAAAGTCTGAAGCATCAATGGCTATGTTTACAACAGAAATAGAAGTAGCACGCCTTATAAATGTCTATAAAGTTGTTCCCCAATAGTTTACTCCACAGTCCTCTCCAGTAATCTCAAAGTCATATGCTGGACATGCCCCCTTGTGTCTCTCAGCCTGACCTCTTGAATGCGCTGCACTCTAGATACTGTTTCAAGCTGATGCCTTGTTGTTGAAGAGATCGGAGAGGATTAACTCTTCCACTTTCCAAATGAGCCGATCTGTTTGGTGTAATCCAACTCAATTTAATTATATCTGCCGTTCAATCTCCCTGAACCATGGCCATCAGTGCGGCTTTAAGTCACTGTGTCTTGTTGGGATTCTGGCTGCTCAGAGTGATGAGGTTTGCAGTACAGTTACAAACGCTTTATAGATTCTCTATAGAGTCGAGGGAAGTCTCTCGACTCATACCTGCTTTTATATCGTGCAGGCCAAGAGCCTGCCAAGCTTAGGAGATGTTGATTTTTACACATCTGTTCACAGCCACAGCAATGTTACTGAACACCTGCCCCTCACTCCTTACCCTGAAGATCGTAATTCATACTTGTAAGTGATCTTTAGACAGGCACGCCAAACACTTAAAAATACATTTCTCAGGCTTTCTAAACAGCTGTTTCTTTTGTTTTGCAGCCACTATATATATATATATATATATATATATATATATATATATATATATATACTTTCAAACAACAGCATCAGTCTACTTAGCTATTTCTGTCATGCTACCTGAAGAGGGAGAAAGCTGAAATGTTGTAGCTAATTATTAAAATAGTGAGTTTTCGGTTTATCAATTACTTTTCTTCTTCAATAATGATTTCTAGTTGTTAATGCACATCCTATGGGACCCTGATTCTCCCTGGATATAGAGCTGTTTGCTGTTTTTGAATTATCTGTATGTATGCACAAAATAGAGACTGTTGTGTTATAGTACGAATTAAAACAACATCACATTACTTTTTTATGTACGTGTAATATTGATAATGAATTACTTAGGTTTCCAGCACTGCCCTGACACACACCCGCATGCAAAAGGACTTTGTATTTAATTACAATTGCGATATTGCATAAGAAGTTAGAAAGAAGAAAGAAAAAGCTAAAATGCCTGCCCGTTACTTTCATGTCTATAGCAACATTAAATCAAACTTTTAAGACTGTATATATTATGTGCACAGGAACCTTTTCTGTCTTATTACACACAATTTCCAACCTGCAGTAATCAGGTCCAATAAACATCAGATGTTACTCTGAAAACCATCAGAAATGTTTGCCTTCTTGAGGATAAGATTTATCTGAATTTATAGGCTGCTGGAGCACAGTAGCTGTTTTATTTTTTGGAGATTACGCTTGATGGATAAGATACGTTGTGTAAATAATAATGTAAAGACTGCACAGACAGACAGTAAGCTTATCCCGAAGGTCCATGGAAGCAGAGTAGAAGCTTAAAGTAGAATGGGGTAAGTCTCAAACAGGGAAAGATATGCTAATCCAGAATGGTGCTGGGGAAATGTCCTTGTGCAGGACACTGAGCTTCCCACATTGGACTTCCTTCAAGTGCATTTACCACCAAATGTACGGAGTAAAACAATCTTACCAGAACATAGTTACAGCAGACCCAGGTCATTACAGTATTGTGATGTAATGGTTACAACAGACCCAGGTCGTTACAGTATTGTGATGTAATGTAATGGTTACAGCAGACCCAGGTCGTTACAGTATTGTGATGTAATGGTTACAGCAGACACAGGTCATTACAGTATTGTGATGTAAGGTAATGGTTACAGCAGACCCAGGTCGTTACAGTATTGTGATGTAATGTAATGGTTACAGCAGACCCAGGTCGTTACAGTATTGTGATGTAATGTAATGGTTACAGCAGACCCAGGTCGTTACAGTATTGTGATGTAAATAGTTCTGTTTTCGCCTGGTAAACTTTTGTTTCCCAATGCATTATGATATTTTAATTAGACATACAAGGGATGCAATATTTTGTTTTACTTGTTTGTAACATATTTTATTATTTCAGATACAATAATCTTCATGCATGCCCCAGCTACAGAAACTACCCCCACCCCCCCACTTTTGAAACCAAAGTTATGCCACTAGATTCATGTTAAATTGGGATCCATAATGTGTGCTTGTGGCGGAGTGTCCCGCCCCTATGTATTATTATTTGTATTTTTGTTTGCGGCGCGGGTAAAAGCGCCGCGTCTTTTATATTTATATTTAAAAACCCCATGAGGATGCATGACTGATCAGCTACTGATTATTTAACTAGCTGACAGTCATGCATCCTTACCAAACGCGTGCAGACTGTGGCCGAGGGCTAATAAGATAATTAACAGCTAGTTAACCCCTCGGCCAGAGTATAAGAACCGACAGCTGTCTGTGCTGCAGGGTGGAGTTTTGGAGTAGAGAGTACGGGAGAGCGGAGAGAGAGAGCGCATAGACAACATAGAACAATTGCTAAAACGTGCTGGTTTAGCCAGCACGCCACTTACTTGTTTGTCTGTTTATTCGTTTGGCCCTTGTGCCTTTTTGTTTTGTGTTTTGTTTAAATCGTTTGTTTTTGTTGAATTATTAATAAATACGCTGAATGCCATAGCATTCAGCTTCACCCGCCCATCCACTGTTTGTGATTCAGTTACTTCCTGGTCCGTGACGTCACCACTGCGAGCCAGCCTGCCACATATGGTGTCCTGCGTGGGATAAACAACGCCTCCAAGAGCCGGACCAGGAAAGAAAAAGGACATTTTTTTTTTGTTTGTTTTTTTCAAAAAAAGTGTTTTTTGTGTTTTTTTTGGAAAAAAATAAATAAATAAATAAATAAAATGGAAGGCTGGAGCTGGAGAAACGGCTGCGGGGAACTGGAGGACCTCCTCGGTGGTCTGGAGGACCAAGGCTGGTGCCTTGCTTGCGGGGTCTACGGGCACACTGTAGCAATCTGCCCCTTCCAGGATGAGGAGGAGGAGGAATTGGCCCAGGAGAGGAAGGCAGGGAGAAGGAGCAGGAAGAGAAGGGGGAGAGGAAGGCTGCAGCAACAGCAACCGCAGCAACAGCAGGAGGAGATCGGTGACGATGACTGTGAGGTTTATATTGTGAACCTCGTGGCGGAGTTGTGCCCTGGCTGTGGGGCATATGGGCACACGTTGGCCATATGCCCCACGCAATATGAAGAGGCAGAGCGCGAGCATCCAGCGCCCAGAAGGGGGGAGCCCGTGCATCCAGCGCCCAGAAGGGGGGAGCCCGTGCATCCAGCGCCCAGAAGGGGGGAACCCGTGCATCCAGCGCCCAGGGGGGGGAAGCCCACAGGTCCAGAACCTAGGCCTCCAGCAGCAGAGGAAGAATACCTGCTGCCTCTGCCTCCGCCACCTCCACCGCCAGAAGCAGAGCAGCAGGAGCTGCCTCTGCCTCCGCCACCTCCACCGCCAGGAGCAGAGCAGCAGGAGCTGCCTCTGCCTCCGCCACCTCCACCGCCAGGAGCAGAGCAGCAGGAGCTGCCTCTGCCTCCGCCACCTCCACCGCCAGGAGCAGAGCAGCAGGAGCTGCCTCTGCCTCCGCCACCTCCACCGCCAGGAGCAGAGCAGCAGGAGCTGCCTCTGCCTCCGCCACCTCCACCGCCAGGAGCAGAGCAGCAGGAGCTGCCTCTGCCTCCGCCACCTCCACCGCCAGGAGCAGAGCAGCAGGAGCTGCCTCTGCCTCCGCCACCTCCACCAGCAGAGGGTGAATGCCTGCTGGTTCCGTCTCAAGCGCCGTGGGAGGACTGTTTGCCCCTCCCACCTCCACCAGCAGAGGGTGAATGCCTGCTGGTTCCGCCTCAACCGCCGTGGGAGAACAGCTTGCCGCTCCCAGCCCCACCAGCAGAGGGTGAATGCCTGCTGGTTCCGCCTCAACCGCCGTGGGAGAACAGCTTGTCGCTCCCAGCTCCACCAGCAGAGGGTGAATACCTGCTGGTTCCGCCTCAACCGCCGTGGGAGGACTGCTTGCCGCTTCCACCTCCACCAGCAGAGGGTGAATACCTGCTGGTTCCGCCTCAACCACCGTGGGAGGACTGTTTGCCCCTCCCACCTCCACCAGCAGAGGGTGAATGCCTGCTGGTTCCGCCTCAACCGCCGTGGGAGAACAGCTTGCCGCTCCCAGCCCCACCAGCAGAGGGTGAATGCCTGCTGGTTCCGCCTCAACCGCCGTGGGAGAACAGCTTGTCGCTCCCAGCTCCACCAGCAGAGGGTGAATGCCTGCTGGTTCCGCCTCAACCGCCGTGGGAGAACAGCTTGTCGTTCCCAGCTCCACCAGCAGAGGGTGAATACCTGCTGGTTCCGCCTCAACCGCCGTGGGAGGACTGCTTGCCGCTTCCACCTCCACCAGCAGAGGGTGAATACCTGCTGGTTCCGCCTCAACCGCCGTGGGAGGACCGCTTGCCCCTCCCACCTCCACCAGCAGAGGGTGAATACCTGCTGGCTCCATCTCCACCTCCACCAGCAGAGGGTGAATACCTGCTGGTTCCACATCCACCATCATGGGAAGGACTGCTCCTGCCCTGCCTCGCACCGCCCAAGGATGCCTGCCTCGCCGCCCAAGGATGCCTGCCTCGCCGCCCAAGGATGCCTGCCTCGCCGCCCAAGGATGCCTGCCTCGCCGTCCAAGGATGCCTGCCTCGCCGCCCAAGGATGCCTGCCTCGCCGCCCAAGAAGGCCTGTCTCGCGATCGCCTTGGGCTGCCTGTCTCTCCGCACGCCTGGGGCTGCCTGTTGCTCCGCGACGCCTGGGGCTGCCTGTTGCCCGCGACGCCTGGGCTGCCTGTTGCTCCGCGACGCCTGGGGCTGCCTGTTGCTCCGCGACGCCTGGGCTGCCTGTTGCTCCGCACGCCTGGAGAGCCACCAGTTATAGGGTGCGAGGGAGAAGTGGAGCTCCCGCTGCCGCCTCCATGGCCATGGGCTCCCTCCCGAGTTCGCCTCCGGAGGGTCCGCTACTGCTGCTGCTGCCGCCGCCTCCCAAGGGTCCGCTGCTGCTGCCGCCGCCTCCCGAGGGTCCGCTGCTGCTGCCGCCGCCTCCCGAGGGTCCGCTGCTGCTGCCGCCGCCTCCCGATGGTCCTGTTTTGCCTGGGGTCGCTACTTCAGTCCTGCCATACGGCAGGAAATACTGTGGCTGGAGCCCCATGAACGGGAGCTGCCGCCACGGAAAAGGGAGGGGAGGTCAGGAGACCAGCTCCCCAGCCGCACTTCGCGGCAGGAAATACTGTGGCTGGAGCCCCATGAAGGGGAGCTGCCGGCCACGGAAAAGGGGAGGTCAGGAGACCAGCTCCCCAGCCGCACTTTCGCGGCAGGAAATATTGTGGCTGGAGCCCCATGAAGGGCAGCTGCCGGCCACGAAGAAGGGGGAGGTCAGAAGACCAGCTCCCCAGCCGCACTTTCGCGGCAGGAATATTGTGGCTGGAGCCCCATGAAGGGCAGCTGCCAGCCATGAAGAAGGGGGAGGTCAGGAGACCAGCTCCCCGCAGCAATTTCGCTGCAGGAGAGAGGGTGGCTGGAGCCCCACGGAGGGGAGCTGCCGGCCATGAAGAAGGGGGCAGGTCTGGAGACCACCCCAAAAATGTTTTGGCCAGAGGAGCCGGCCTGTGCGCTGGCCATTGGAACGCTACGGCTGTTTGGGTGGGAGGAGGACATCCCACCGTGGCCGCCACCTTTGGCCCGTTGCTGCCCCTGTTCCTGCGCGGGACTGCTAGCCGGGACTTTAGGGAATAAGGGGAGGTGGCGAAAAGGCCATGTGTGCTGCGCACAGGGGGCATGTGTGGCGGAGTGTCCCGCCCCTATGTATTATTATTTGTATTTTGTTTGCGGCGCAGGTAAAAGCGCCGCGTCTTTTATATTTATATTTAAAAACCCCGTGAGGATGCATGACTGATCAGCTACTGATTATTTAACTAGCTGACAGTCATGCATCCTTACCAAACGCGTGCAGACTGTGGCCGAGGGCTAATAAGATAATTAACAGCTAGTTAACCCCTCGGCCAGAGTATAAGAACCGACAGCTGTCTGTGCTGCGGGGTGGAGTTTTGGAGTAGAGAGTACGGGAGAGCGGAGAGAGAGAGCGCATAGACAACATAGAACAATTGCTAAAACGTGCTGGTTTAGCCAGCACGCCACTTACTTGTTTGTCTGTTTATTCGTTTGGCCCTTGTGCCTTTTTGTTTTGTGTTTTGTTTAAATCGTTTGTTTTTGTTGAATTATTAATAAATACGCTGAATGCCATAGCATTCAGCTTCACCCGCCCATCCACTGTTTGTGATTCAGTTACTTCCTGGTCCGTGACGTCACCACTGCGAGCCAGCCTGCCACAGTGCTACTTATGCTAAGTTAAAAAGCTATATATTTTCGGTCTGCCTAGATTATTCTAACACTGGTATCGGCCCCACAACCTACCATTTTAAAATGGTTTGATATTTCCCTATAGTGTTGTGTTCTTCTGTAGAACAGTTGTTAAGCATGAAAAAGCTAATTTGCAACATCAAAGGAACATTAATGCTTTTGCCAAAACAAACATTAATTTTCAACCAGTACATTTAGTTTCATATTACAGTTAAAAATGATGATGTTATTGAAGTTATGAAACAGTAATTTCAAAATCCCATATACCATGGCAAACCCAGTTTAAAATCTGTACAATTTTTCCAAACAGAAACCAGGTTATATATAAGCACACTGAGCAATTGCACAATACAAGCTGAATCAAAAACCTGCTGATTTAAAAAAAAAACCATTACCTGCTAGGCTTTGCCTCGGGCGGCAAGTTGCCTAGCACCGGCCCTGAGCTGACCTAATAAGAAGAAGTCATAGTTATTTTCTCCATAGATTCACAACCATAATCACCTACTGTACTGTGCCTGTGAAGACATGTCCTTCTGACACTGTTTTCCCAATGCACTTCGATCCTGGAAAGGCGAAAACAAAATAGTAAAGTAAATTGCTTGAAAAAAAAAAATTCAATATTTATAGATTAGTGGTTTGCCAAGAGTTCAGACGAGTGGCAGTTTCTAATTGTTGTCAAAGTGTGGTTCAATCTTACGAAGACAATCTGGTCGAAAGGGTTTTATTTCCACTGGCTCATTGTACTGACAGTTGGACTCTGGGAAGGTTGATAAGAATAAGAGGGGGGATATAAGGAGTTGCGGTAGATCAGAGTAGATCAGATTTCAAACGTGGAAACCTTAGCTTTCTGGGCCCTGGAAGTGGCAAGCTGACAAGACATTCCCTGCACAGGGAGGGAGATTGTGGTACAGGTCTAATTGAAATCTGACAGAATGGTAAATGCAGTGTAGAAGCCAGGGCATGTAATGAAGAAATGGGAGCAGATGGCTGAGGTGGAAATAGATTAAAGAGAAGGCCAGCTCCTGAGGCACTTTGAAGCTTCAAGACGTTGCTGCCCTGTACTAGAAGAGTCACGGCTTGAATAGATGGGGTTATTTTTGACATTTTCCTAATTAAAAGTCAATGAACTGTAAATATATATTTAATTTCAGTTTTCACAGTTAATGATAGCCTTATATTTACCTAAGAGCTTAAAGGAAATGTTTGAAAAACTATGTAGCCTGGCGAATTTTTCGTTTTGATCAGGATGCCACTATCACAGGTATTTTTATTTCATTTTTGTCAGTCGCTTTATATAATAAATGTCCCTCTGCGGATGTTTGTGTGTCTGTGTAGTTCATGTGAAAGAAGCCAACAAGTGGATAAGAGGAAGAGCAAATTAGAAAATGACTCTGTGCAATTATTTTTAGTAATGCAGTGCTTTGTAAGAAAATGCAAAAGAAAGACATGCTTGATGCCTTCCCCACCTCAAACATAAGACAAGGCTAAGTGCTGGACTTCACTGTCTAACGGTGTGGTGACATTTAGCCGACTGAAACAAGAATCAAATCCAAACCAGATGAAACATCTTGCAAAGTTCAGCACCAGAACAGCACAACTCTGGATAAACGCTTTGCATCCCCCTATAGAATTAACTCATGTTGCTTCATAAAGTCAAATGAAACGTGCTGAATAATGTTACGTTAACATATTAAATTGCATACTGCTTTATAGTTTTCCATATACTTACCTAAAAACAGACAAAATGTGTATCATTTTGAAATCTAACATAAAATACTGTACGACTTTTATGACTTCCAGTAGACTTTTGCAATATCATTTTGTAGTTTATCTGATTACATGTTAAATAAAATATCTAAATTATGTTCATATAAATTATGTTCAGGTGTTTTTAATACTGTATGTGTTAACTCTGTATTGCGCAGAAGGACGGGTGTTTTTAACCTGTAATGACCTACAAAACTTTTGGCCATAGCTGTAGAGATAGCAACTTTACTGTAAATATATACATATATACATATATAAATATACAATTGTAGTCAAAGTTTACATACCCCAATGGAAATTTATAATTTCTAGACAATTCTCGAAAACAGAGAATTTTAGGAAAAATCTTTTAAAGCAAAAGTTTTGCTTTTGTGGATGAGGAAAAAAAACTTACAACAAATAGATGTCTACAATTATTTACTTAAGCAATTTCTTTTGCAAAACTCCAAAAATTCACAAGTATTCATACTCTTTGATGCTATGATAATATTGTCTACAAGGTGCTAGAAATTTCAGTATGAAAGTGCAGAACCTAATTCTAGAAAATTCTAGAAAATGCTGGATTGTAGGTGAACATTCTTACAGTGTAAAAAAGGGTTAGGCATTGGATGATTGCTGTCATTACCAATACGTCAATATGGGAAAAAGTAAAGAGCTATCTGAAGACCTTAGGCAGAAACGTATTTATTGTCATAAAGCTGGAGAAGGACACAAGAAGATTTCCAAGCATTTGAGTATCCCAATTTCAACTATTGTTTCTATGATCAAGAAATACAAGACTCATGGTACTGTCACAACGCTCCCTCGGTCTGGAAGAAAGAAGGTTCTTTCACCAAGAACAAGTAGAAGAATTGTGAGGAAGGTTAATAACAATAACAACACCATACCTACTGTCAAGCATGGAGGTGGTAATATCCTTCTATGGGGCTGTTTTTCCTCTAATGGCACAAGAAATTTAGTTCCAATACATGGTAAAATGGATTCCATAACAAACCAATCATCTGAAACCCTCCGCTAAAAAACTTGGTTTAAAGTGCAACTGGACATTCCAACACAACAACGATCCAAAGCACACATCAAAATCTACTTGAATGGTTAAAGAAGAATAAAATCAAGGTTTTGGAATGACCTAGTCAAAGTCCCGATCTAAATCTGATTGAGAATCTCTGGTATGAGTTGAAGAAGGCTGTGCACAAGAGAAGTCCTCGGAATTTGAATGAACTGGAACAAATTTTGCATTGAAGAATGGTCAAAAATCATTAAAGAATCATGCCAAAAGCTCACTGACAAATATGATAATCGTTTAAAAGAGGTTATTATTGCTAAAGGTGCCTCCACTAGCTATTCATTTCATTTTCCTTGTCAGGGTATGAATACTTTTGAATTGGCATTTTTTGAGTTTTGCAAAAAAAAAAAAATTGCTGAAATAAATAATTGCAGACATCTATTTCTTAGGACTTTTTTTTTCCTCATCCACAAAAGCAAAACTTTTGCTACAAAAATGTTTTCCTATCATTATTTGTTTGAGAAATTTCTAGAAATTATAAATTTCCATTGGGGTATGTAAACTTTTGACTACAAATACAGTACTGTGCAAAAGTTTTAGGCAGGTGTGAAAAAATGCTGTAAAGTAAGAATGCTTTCAAAAATAGACATGTTAATAGATTATATTTATCAATTAACTAAATGCAAAGTGAGTGAACAGAAGAAAAATCTAAATCAAATCCATATTTGGTGTGACAACCCTTTGCCTTCAAAACAGCATCAATTCCTTTAGGTACACTTGCACAAAGTCAGGGATTTTGTAGGCATATAGTCAGGGGTATGATTAAACAATTATACCAAACAGGTGCTAATGATCATCAATTCAATATGTAGGTTGAAACACAATCATTAACTGAAACAGAAACAGCTGTGTAGGAGGAATAAAACTGGGTGACGAACAGCCAAACTCAGCTAACAAGGTGAGGTTGCTGAAGACAGTTTACTGTCAAAAGTCATACACCATGGCAAGACTGAGCACAGCAACAAGACACAAGGTAGTTATACTGCATCAGCAAGGTCTCTCCCAGGCAGAAATTTCGAGGCAGACGGATTTCCAGATGTGCTGTCCAAGCTCTTTTGAAGAAGCACAAAGAAACGGGCAATGTTGAGGACCGTAGACGCAGTGGTCGGCCAAGGAAACTTACTGCAGCAGATGAAAGACACATCATGCTTACTTCCCTTCGCAATCGGAAGATGTCCAGCAGTGCCATCAGCTCAGAATTGGCAGAAAACAGTGGGACCCTGGTACACCCATCTACTGTCCGGAGAAGTCTGGTCAGAAGTGGCCTTCATGGAAGACTTGCGGCCAAAAGCCATATCTCCGGCGTGGAAACAAGGCCAAGCGACTCAACTATGCACGAAAACACAGGAACTGGGGTGCAGAAAAATGGCAGCAGGTGCTCTGGACTGATGAGTCAAAATTTGAAATATTTGGCTGTAGCAGAAGGCAGTTTGTTCGCCGAAGGGCTGGAGAGCGGTACACGAATGAGTGTCTGCAGGCAACAGTGAAGCATGGTGGAGGTTCCTTGCAAGTTTGGGGCTGCATTTCTGCAAATGGAGTTGGGGATTTGGTCAGAATTAATGGTCTCCTCAATGCTGAGAAGTACAGGCAGATACATATCCATCATGCAATACCATCAGGGAGGCATCTGATTGGCCCCAAATTTATTCTGCAGCATGACAACGACCCCAAACATACATCGAAAGTCATTAAGAACTATCTTCAGCGTAAAGAAGAGCAAGGAGTCCTGGAAGTGACGGTATGGCCCCCACAGAGCCCTGATCTCAACATCATCGAGTCTGTCTGGGATTACATGAAGAGAGAGAAGCAACTGAGGCTGCCTAAATCCACAGAAGAACTGTGGTTAGTTCTCCAAGATGTTTGGGCCAACCTACCTGCCGAGTTCCTTCAAAAACTGTGTGCAAGTGTACCTAGAAGAATTGATGCTGTTTTGAAGGCAAGGGTGGTCACACCAAATATTGATTTGATGTAGATTTTTCTTCTGTTCACTCACTTTGCATTTTGTTAATTGATAAATATAAACTATTAACATGTCTATTTTTGAAAGCATTCTTACTTTACAGCATTTTTCACACCTGCCTAAAACTTTTTGCACAGTACTGTATATATATATATATATATATATATATATATATATATATATATATATATATATATATATATATATATATATATATATATATATATATATATATATATACTGTATATATATAAAAACATATTCCCACCCTGCTCACTGTTTAAGAATTTCATCAAATTGTCTTTAAGCGATCAGTGGGAATGTATTACTTTTCAGGGTATTGCATGTATTCATTCTGCAGGCAGCTTTTGACGTCAGCATTGCCTGCTTGATATTATCCACCTTTTGTAAATGTGCGGGTCTGCTGCTTCAACTTATTGTGGGTAATTTATGATATTCCATCACCGATAAGAGACTAATCATATGTAAAACTATTGCTTGGTGTATGTGAGCATTGTAAGTCAGTGGCATTAGTCATATGACCTGGCATCTGCAGATATTTTCAACAAAAACACTATAGATAAACTACTGCATCATGGAACCTCTGCCCAAGGTCACATGGTCTAATTTTTGAGCTAGCCCATTGGAGTTAGTTTAAACTAATTGCGTACAAATTGCTATTATATTACAGTAAAGTCTGTGATCTTACCAAAACATGATTAGAATTCAAATTCTTCTAACCAAAATGTATCTGTTGCAGCTTCCATGCGCACTTCCTTAGTCAAAAAGCACATCCTTTATTACACTCACAACACCAACCAAGTTGTCTTTTAGCGGTCGTGGAATGTCATAACTTTTCAGATTTCCAATCGGTCATTTAATTTACCAGTAGACAAAGAATGAAAGAATGATGTTCATGTATTTGCACCACTAAAAAACTAAACAAAATAAAAAACAAAACAACAACATTGGATTGGATTGCAGCTACTGATTCTGGTTCTAAACAATATACCTTGACTAATGGGTAAATGACCTTGCCCTGCAGCCTCATGAATTACACAATGCCTTTTTTTTCTCCTGTGATGCTCAGTTTATAGTTGACTCTCGTAACCTTGTAATGTAGTCTACCTGTAATGTAGCAAACACCAGGGTCTCGCTGGTGTTTAAAATCAAGTGAGCACTGCAAAGAAAAAACAAACAAGCAAAAAAAATATATATAAAAAATGAATTGCTTGCATGAAAGGGTTTTTTAGATTAGGCAATCTCTCAGACAGCTTTTGTTACATTATTGCGATTATTGTTGTTTGCTTCTCAGATGGAATGTTTGTGCTTGGACTCTTTTTTCTTCAGTAAATGTGTTGAAATTCGTGTTTTTTTCAGCATGAACATATTCAGATTTCGCTGGGTTTAAGCACTGTCACTGTGCATTACCTCAGTATTGAGTTTAGTTAGCGTGACAGGAGTTAAAGGGTATGGATACTCCTGGTGCATTGTGTCCTGTGCACTTTTTAAGTCTGACCCCTTCTTCTTTTAATCAGCATTGCCCTTCCAGTCTTGTAGGTCTTGTGTTATTTATTTATTTATTTATTTATTGCATTTATATAGCGCTTTCTATACAAAAGTATCACAAAGCACTGCACAGTACATAGCAGAAAAAAGAGCAAACCACAATACATTTGTATAGCATGTCACACATACAACTGCCACAATCAAACCATTTAAATAACAGATTTAAATAACAGTATACACAATACAAAAGCAGCAATTTTAAAATTACATTAAAACCCACTAAGATAAGAAAGCCATTTATACAAGTGCGTTTTTAGTCTTGACGTGAAAACTGTAATGGTCCCAACGTTTTTTTTTGGTAAGTATCTTATTTCTTCTACTCATAAAAAGAAAACGCTATTAAATACTGTTTTGTTAAGTGCGATTAGCGGGTTGTCAAAGTTTTGATTTGGTCCCAGCCTAGGTTTGGCTATATTTCTCAAATGGTAAAAAGCCACTTTAGTAACTTCCCTAATATGAGTCTCAAATGATAGATAATGATCAAAGATGACCCCCAAACTCTTAATTTCTAGTTTAAGTTTTGATGAGAGACGAGAGCAAGGGTCGAGCTCATGTAATCCCACATTTCCTTTTAGTTGGTTCTGTGAGTCTACTAGCATAGCCTCTGTTTTATTTGAATTCAACATTACAAAATTCTGTGAGATCCAATGCTTGATGTCTGTAAGGCAAGTAGCTAACAACACCCAGGCAGAAGAAATTCCTGGCTTTAGGGACAGATATAGCTGGGTATCATCAGCATAGCAATGGTAGTTCACTCCGTGTCTGTGGATAATGTCACCTAACAGTAGCATATATAATGAAAACAACAAGGGACCTAGAATAGAGCCCTGTGGAACACCACAGACAACTTGCAATTTATTTTGAGATTAAACTACCCTTAATTGTAAAGAGCCAGGCTCGTATAATTAAAACTCGGGTAGTTAACTCATTAACAGCTACAAAAGTTTTGTGAGGCTTTTCATTTATTGCCAGTTGCTCAGGCTGTATCATTAAATGAGTTAGTTGACACCTATAACACCTCCATGACTAGCATTTTTGATACTATAGCTTTGGGTGTTTTCCAAAAGAAGCACTCCATGGTTTAATGATTCTACTCGGAAACTGAAATGTGATGGTTGTAAATTGGAACGCAGATGGAAGAATTCCAAACTGCATGTTCATGATCTTGCGTAGAAAACCCACCACGTTAAATATAAGAAGGCATTGTCCCAGGCTAGATCTTTATACTATTCTAACCTGATTGAAAAAAATAATAATAATAATCCTAGATTTCTTTTTGCATCTAAAAATAAATTAGTAAATCCACCTTCTATTACTTCTACCTCTAATATTGGTTCAATTTTTAAAATTCTTTCAAAATAAAATTCTTGACATTAGAGATCAGATCTTACATACTCCTTCTATTATGGACCTTTCTTCCTACTTTGAATGAACTAGACCTGATAAAGTTATGATGGAGGCTTTCTCGTTGGTTAGTTTGCAAGAGCCGACAGCGTTAGTTAGGCATATGAGACCAACCACTTGTGACCTTGATCCTATTTCTACTAAACCATTAAAATATGTATTTAGTGTTGCTAATATAAGCATTTTAACAATTATAAATGAATCACTTTCATCTGGTATAGTTCCCACTGCACTTAAGGTTGCAGTGGTTACACCCGTGCTTAAAAAAGGTAATTTGGATCCTACAGTTATTAACAACTATGGGCCAATTTCCAATCTTCCATTTTTAGCCAAGGTCTTGGAGAAAGTTGTTGCCAATCAATTATTCCAATTTTTAGCTTGTAATGCTTTATTTGAGAAACTTCTGGATTTCGCACGTAGCACTAAGACGGCTCTTGTTAGGGTAGTAAATGATCTTTTGATAAGCTCCGACTCTGGCTTTCCTTCACTTTGAATTCTTCTTGATCTTAGCGCTGCCTTTGACACCGTGGACCATTCCATTCTATTAATCGGCTTGGGAGTTTAGCGGGTTTGGCAGGTGGTTCCATTCTTGGTTTAGGTCTTATCTTTCTGATAGGATTCAGTACGTTTCTGTCAAGGAGATGAAGTCTGATTTGTCAGAGGGTGTCTGTGGTGTTCCTCAGGGTTCTGTTTTAGGTCCCCTGTTTTCATTATATATGTTGCCTTTGGGTGATATTATCCGCAGGCATGGAGTGAATTTCCATTGTTAAGCAGATGATACTTTCAATACAGACAGTCCCTATTCTGCCTGCTTTGCGGACATAAGGTGTTGGATGTCACAGAATTTTCAGATGTTGAATTCTGATAAAACGGAGGTCAAGCTTGTGGGTTCACAGCACCAATTAAAACATGTTGATTTATATAACATAGATCTTACCAGCCTTTACTCAGAACTAAAACTTGAAGCAAAAAAATTGGGGATCCTGTTCTATCATTTGAGTCCCATATTAGGAAAATTACTAAAGCATCTTTTTATCATTTGAGAAATATAGCTAAACTTAGATCTATTATTTCTGTATCTGATGCTGAGAGGCTAATGCATGCCTTTGTTTCATCGAGAATCGACTATTGTAATGCACTTTTTTTCTGGGATTCCAAAGTATTTGGTGTCTTGCTTGCAGCTTATTCAGAATGCTGCTGCAAGAATTCTAACTAAAACCAGAAAAGGTGAACATATTACTCCTGTCTTGACCTCCTTACACTGGCTTCCTGTGCAGTTTCAAATTGATTTTAAGATTTTATTTTTAATTTATAAAGCCCTTAATGGAATAGCACCCAGTTATTTACAAGAGCTGTTGCTCCCATACATTCCTAAACGGAATCTTAGATCTCAGGATGCAGGGCTCGTGGTTATTCCAAGGGTAAATACAAACAGTATGGGAGGAAGGGCCTTTTCTTATAAGGCTCCTACATTATGGAACACACTGCCTTTTTTTGTCAGAGAAGCTAGGCGTCTCGCTGTTTTTAAGTCAAGATTGAAGACTTATTTATATACACAGGCATTTTATTACAGTCTTTTTATTATTACAGTTTTTTTTTTTAATTTACATGATTGGAAATGTATTTACTTTTATTTAAAATAGTCTTTTTATTATAGTCTTTGTTATGCTATTTTAATGTTTTATTTTGCTGTGTGTACTATGTTTTCTGTAAAGCACCTTGGGGTCTATGACGTAAGGTGCTACATAAATAAAATAAATAAATAAATAAATAACTTACAATAATGCCGATTTTACCTCCCCAATAGAGACAAACCGAAACGTATCAAAAAGATAAGATTTGAACCAGGACAGGACAAGGCTAGACAGTCCTACTGTGCTTTCAAGACGATTTAGTCGGATGGAATGGTCTACAGTATCAAAGACAGCACTTAGATCAAGAAGAATTAAAACTGATGGACAGCCAGAGTCAGAGTTTATCAGCAGATCGTTCACAACTCTGACAAGGGCCGTCTCGGTGCTGTGTGCAGCAAGAAAACCAGACTGAAACTTCTCGAATATACCACTAAGAGTTAGAAATGTGTGTAATTGAATTGCAACAACTCTCTCTAGAACATTATCTAAGAATGGTAGGTTGGAGATTGGCCTATAGTTATTGATGACTTTAGGGTCCAAATTGTGTTTCTTAAGCATAGGCGTTACCACAGCTACCTTAAGTGCTGAGGGAACTATACCAGAGGAAAGTGAACCATTTATAATTTTTTAAAACACAGGTATTACTAACACCACAAACATCTTTAATAGTTTTGTAGGAATAGGATCAAGAGTTAAGGTGCCCCAAGTCCTGCAGCTATCATTTCTGAGATTTCTACTTTCTCATGCCTCTGTTTTCCATCTCACTACAGTGATTAGCCAAAAGTGTTGCATCACCCTATCGAATTCACTAATCTTGCTTCATAAAGTCTATGAAACCTGCTGAATAATGTTATATTAACAACAATTTACAAACCGCTTTGTAGTTTTCCATATTATTAACGAAAAACTGACAGAAATTGAAAAATGTGACATTTCAAAATCTAACATGAAATGCTGTACTACTATTATGGCTTCTGGTAGACTTTTGCAATATCATTTTGTAGTTTCTTTAATTACATGATGTTAAATAAAAGATCTAAATTATGTTCATATATAGTTTTTTTTTTTTTTAAATTATGACTGAATATTAAAATTCTAGGTGATGCTAAACATTTGGCCATAGCTGTATAGACAGTTGATTTTGCATCAGTGCTATGGAACAAAAGCAATAATCAGCCCCACATTTTGAAGCAACCTGTAAGACATGCAGCAGCTGTGGATTCTTGTTCCTGCAGATTAAATACACAATGGGCGATGACACCTGGGTCCTGCCCAAGCATTTAACATGTACACTTCCTCAAAGGTACAGGCGGTAGTGTTGACAGAGTGTGCAAGCAGGGGACTCACTTTAAGAGTGCACAGACTTTCCACATGTCATTGTCCTCCATGGTAATGGAGAGGGGAGCTTGGGAATGTTAGATCTAAGTCGACATACTGTATGCTGCCACACAGGCACTGACAAGCAGCAGCTGTGTGGGTACATTTCATCCCTCTGTAGTCTATCACTTTCCAGCAGGTGGAGATGAACATGGGGAGTACTACAGTGTGAGAAAGTGAAAATTGTTACATAAACTAAACATGCAGTAGATAAAACAATTTAACTTCCCCTTCCCATAAGAAAAATACAGTTGCTCACAGTTATATAGCAACGAGTTACTACTTGACCAAGTATATGTTTTTATAAATCCCTGCAGTACTGTATTGCACTTTGAGTCCACCTACTGTAGCGCTCACTAGTCACATTGTAAAATAGCATGGAGGCTATGTAAATGAACTGATTTATGTTTCTCTGATTAGATCTGGTGTGTATAATTAGTGAAAGAGTCCTGCCACTCTTCCTCACATTATTTCACTGATGAAGTCTTGAGGCTAGGGGAGGGGGACAGTACTGTCCGGTTAGCACACCAAGTACAAATAGGTTAACACACCAAGAACAAAGATAGCACACCAAGAGCAAAGATAGCACCTAAGCTGACACAGGTGCAACTGATCGCGGAGATTCTTATCATTTTTCACGTAGCGTTTACACTGCGGTTGTGCCCTGAGCCGCTCAGACATGCTCGGTGACGTCATAACGACCACTGAAGGGATGACGAGTTTTCCCCTCCCCAAACCACAAAGGCGGAAGAGGCAGAGTGGTATTACAAACGAACAATACAGTTGTGTTCATATTGCGGGGACTCATCTTAAAAAAAGATATACATATCTTACAGTCTTCGAGAAAAATGGTTATTCGTTTAGACAGTGTTTGACACAACATAGCCGTTCCTGATCCATTTGTTATGTGAAGGATTTCACCTTGAGTAAGATAAGTACATTTGCTGTTTATTACTGTAATAATAAAGACCCTTTTGTTTTTAAAAGAACTCTTTGGTTTCTTCACCAATATTATCTCACCTTGTATATATACATAATCGTATTATTTTTAGTTAAAATAGGCTGAGCAGCCACAGGAATACTGAAGAAAAAACATTTACTGTATACAATTGCACTTAACACATTTTTTTTTTTTCAAATTAGCCTTACTACTACTGCAAATGAATACATAATAATAATAATAATAATAATAATAATAATAATAATAATAATAATAATAATAATAACAACTAGAACTGCCAGGCAGTTTAACGGCTCCCAAGCCCCAGTACCAGTGCCAAACACTTAAGCAATTACTGGAAGAAACAGGTTTAGTTCTTGATATTTGACAAGTTTTAAATCTGAGATTTGAAAAGAGATTTTGAAAGTTTTTTCCCAAAAATGCGTCAGGCAGCCGTCTTGGTTCACGCACAAACACCATTTACTGATACAGGCATGATGGTTTTCAGGTTTGGAGTTAATCTAGTAAGCCATTTTTAAACTGAAGCAGTTTTAAATTTAAGAAGATGTAGGTCCGCCGGCCATCTTGTTTTACAAAAGAACACCATTTTGCCATATTTGAATTCCATTGTTCCCAGCCTACCAAGTTTAGAGTTAGTTGGTTAAACAGTTTGCAAACAGAAGCAGTTTGATGTTTGGAGCTCGTTTTGACGGATTTGGTGGCAGCCATTTTGATAGTAAAATTGATCGCAGCAACTTCTGCTTCGCAAACTTGAAGTGGATGTGGTTGCTGATGACGTATGCAAAGTCTCAGATCAATCAGTTCACCGCTTCCCTAGAAGATTTTGTAAGGTTTTTAAGGAAAGGTTTTTCCAAAAAATGCATCAGGCCGTCATCTTAGTTGATGCAGGAGTGCAATTTTTTTTTGCATCTGAACTGTAATCTACATGGGATGATACCTGCCAAGTTTCATGTTGATTGGTTACACCATGTGCAAACAGCAGCAGTTTAAAGTTTTGGGAAGAAAAAAATAAATAAAAATAATCCTTACAATAAAAATAGGCTTCCCAAGCCAGCTTGGAAGCCTAATAATAATAATTTGTTATATATGTACAATATCTAAATTGTTTGTAATTATTCAAAACATTTAGTTCCTTTTTTAAAAAACTAAATGACAGGGACCATGAGACGGACTTAAGATGGCGCTGAGCTATGTCTTTAGTTGGCCGTTTTTAGGACAGCTGAGAG
Source organism: Acipenser oxyrinchus oxyrinchus (assembly GCA_030684275.1). Taxonomy (NCBI): domain Eukaryota; kingdom Metazoa; phylum Chordata; class Actinopteri; order Acipenseriformes; family Acipenseridae; genus Acipenser; species Acipenser oxyrinchus. Next base: position 998,818 of record CM060249.1, read on the forward strand.
TCGGTCGTGTGCATTTACACTACAGAAAAAAGACCTGATACAGCCCAAAGCCGCCCTAAAAAGGGCCAGTGTAAACACACCACAAGAGCACACCAAGAGCAAAGAGGTTAGCACATGAAGAACAAAGAGGTTAGCACACCAAGAGTAAAGAGGTTAGCACACCGAGAGCAAAAAGGTTAGCACATCAAGAGCAAAGAGGTTAGCACACCAAGAGCAAAGAGGTTAGCACACCAAGAGCAAAGAGGCTAGCACACAAAGAGCAAAGAGGTTAGCACATCAAGAGCAAAGAGGTTAGCACATGAAGAGCAAAGAGGTTAGCACATCAAGAGCAAAGAGGCTAGCACATCAAGAGCAAAGAGGTTAGCACACCAAGAGCAAAGAGGCTAGCATACGAAGAGCAAAGAGGTTAGCACACAAAGAGCAAAGAGGTTAGCACACCAAGAACAAAGAGGTTAGCACACCAAGAACAAAGAGGCTAGCACACCAAGAGCAAAGATAGCACACCAAGAGTAAAGAGGCTAGCACACGAAGAGCAAAGAGGTTAGCACATCAAGAGTAAAGAGGCTAGCACACCAAGAACAAAGCTAACACACCAAGAGCAAAGGTGATAATTTAACATGTGGCAAGGGTTTAAAAGACAACCCACTTAAGGGTGGCCTTTAACACCTGAGGAAGGAAAGACACTTTTATATCTGTGTTAATAACACTCAATTTCTGGTTAAAGCTCTGTGCACATATTTGAAGAGAACAAGGACGGACGTAACTGAGTGTCAATGTCACTGTATTTACTGTAGTAGCTGTGTGCGTGACAGGCACAGTAAGATAGTGAATGTTAAATACATGCATTTGTATATATGTGTCTGGCCAGTGTATCAGATGACCATTTTATGAAACATTTTATAAAGAAACTCTATTGTATATACAGTACATTCTAGTGAAAAGTCAGTTGCTGGCAAAAAACAACACATTACTTGGCATTTACCCTTTTGATTGGCTGACTAAGATAAAGAGAATTCGATCCAGACTACTGTATTGCTCAGGAGGACAGGTGTTTTTAATACGGTATGAGTTAACTCTATATTGCTCAGGACAGGTGTTATTTGTATTGCACTTGCCAACCTGGCATTGGCGTCTCTTGTGGCTCACAGTGGGGTTGCCTGCTTCAGCTGTGGGTACACGCTTGGCAGTCTCCCTCTGTTCCAAATGATTCTTGCAAAGTTCCTGTGCTAACTGTAAAATATATTCTCTCCTTGGTAAATTCTTCTCTGTGCATTCTTTATAAATTACCCAGGAGTTGATGGCTGCTAGGTCCAATACATTGTGAAACACCTGAACAGACCATCGTCAGGAGCCAGCTTTCATGGAATACTTACATGCCATCTGATCCAAAACATCAACTCCATATTTTCTTGTGTTGTAAAACTCTGGTCTCTGGTATTTATTTTCACTAGTCCCCATGCTAATTGACTAACCAAAACAGCACAGCTGGCAAGTAGGTGCCAGCCTTTGAAAAGGCTGATTGAAAAACAATAGACTGTCAGTCATTCACTCAGGCAGAGAATAGAGACTAATCTAATTACAGCTAAGCACATTGCAGACTAGTAAAAAAATAAAGTAGACTACCGTTCTGTATAATCAAAATACAATTGTTTTCTGTGTGGCCATCAATGTGACTGCTCCCGGGGCTTTTAGGTATAATGTAATATATCTCCTTTATTTCTGCACTCCCGTGTTTCATGCTTTGTGAGAATATTTAATACATACAGACAGAAAGGTACACGAACGTGCAGCCCCATATGTGTTACACAACTGGAGAAAATTACATTTTAAAACCGAAAACAGCCAAAATGACCGCCGCTGGGCTTCTAGTGTTAACTCTGTATTATTCAGAAGGATAGGTGTTTTTAATACTGAGATAACTCTGTATTGCTCAGAAGGACAGGTGTTTCTAATACTGAGTTAACTCTGTATTCCTCAGAAGGACAGGTGTTTTTAATACTGAGTTAACTCTATATTATTCAGAAGGACAGGTGTTTTTAATACTGAGTTAACTCTATATTATTCAGAAGGACAGGTGTTTTTAATACTGAGTTAACTCTATATTATTCAGAAGGACAGGTGTTTTTAATACTGAGTTAACTCTATATTATTCAGAAGGACAGGTGTTTTTAATACTGAGTTAACTCTATATTATTCAGAAGGACAGGTGTTTTTAATACTGAGTTAACTCTATATTATTCAGAAGGACAGGTGTTTTTAATACTGAGTTAACTCTGTATTCCTCAGGAGGACAGGTGTTTTTAATACTGAGTTAACTCTGTATTCCTCAGGAGGACAGGTGTTTTTAATACTGAGTTAACTCTGTATTGCTCAGAGGGACAGGTGTTTTTAATACTGAGTTAACTCTGTATTATTCAGAAGGACAGGTGTTATTAATACTGAGTTAACTCTGTATTATTCAGAAGGACAGGTGTTTTTAATACTGAGTTAACTCTATATTATTCAGAGGGACAGGTGTTTTTAATACTGAGTTAACTCTGTATTGTTCAGAAGGACAGGTGTTTTTAATACTGAGTTAACTCTGTATTGTTCAGAAGGACAGGTGTTTTTAATACTGAGTTAACTCTGTATTGCTCAGAGGGACAGGTGTTTTTAATACTGAGTTAACTCTGTATTGTTCAGAAGGACAGGTGTTTTTAATACTGAGTTAACTCTATATTATTCAGAAGGACAGGTGTTTTTAATACTGAGTTAACTCTGTATTCCTCAGGAGGACAGGTGTTTTTAATACTGAGTTAACTCTGTATTCCTCAGAAGGACAGGTGTTTTTAATACTGAGTTAACTCTATATTATTCAGAAGGACAGGTGTTTTTAATACTGAGTTAACTCTATATTATTCAGAAGGACAGGTGTTTTTAATACTGAGTTAACTCTGTATTGTTCAGAAGGACAGGTGTTTTTAATACTGAGTTAACTCTGTATTATTCAGAAGGACAGGTGTTTTTAATACTGAGTTAACTCTGTATTGCTCAGAGGGACAGGTGTTTTTAATACTGAGTTAACTCTGTATTGTTCAGAAGGACAGGTGTTTTTAATACTGAGTTAACTCTGTATTGCTCAGAGGGACAGGTGTTTTTAATACTGAGTTAACTCTGTATTGTTCAGAAGGACAGGTGTTTTTAATACTGAGTTAACTCTATATTATTCAGAAGGACAGGTGTTTTTAATACTGAGTTAACTCTGTATTCCTCAGGAGGACAGGTGTTTTTAATACTGAGTTAACTCTATATTATTCAGAAGGACAGGTGTTTTTAATACTGAGTTAACTCTATATTATTCAGAAGGACAGGTGTTTTTAATACTGAGTTAACTCTGTATTGTTCAGAAGGACAGGTGTTTTTAATACTGAGTTAACTCTGTATTATTCAGAAGGACAGGTGTTTTTAATACTGAGTTAACTCTGTATTGCTCAGAGGGACAGGTGTTTTTAATACTGAGTTAACCCTGTATTGCTCAGGAGGACAGGTGTTTTTAACACTAGAAGCCCAGCAGCGGTCATTTTGGCTGTTTTTGGTTTTAAAATGTAATTTTCTCCAGTTGTGTAACACATATGGGGCTGCACGTTCGTGTACCTTTCTGTCTGTATGTATTAAATATTCTCACAAAGCATGAAACACGGGAGTGCAGAAATAAAGGAGATATATTACATTATACCTAAAAGCCCCAGGAGCAGTCACATTGATGGCCACACAGAAAACAACTGTATTTTGATTATACAGAACGGTAATCTACTTTATTATTTTACTAGTCTGCAATGTGCTTAGCTGTAATTAGATTAGTCTCTATTCTCTGCCTGAGTGAATGACTGACAGTCTATTGTTTTTCAATCAGCCTTTTCAAAGGCTGGCACCTACTTGCCAGCTGTGCTGTTTTGGTCAGTCAATTAGCATGGGGACTACTGAAAATAAATACCAGAGACCATGGAGTTTTACAACGCAAGAAAATATGGAGTTGATGTTTTGGATCAGATGGCATGTAAGTATTCTGTGAAAGCTGGCTCCCGACAGTGGCCTGTTCAGGTGTTTCACAATGTATTGGACCTAGCAGCCATCATCTCCTAGGTACTTTACAAAGAATGCACAGAGAAGAATTTAACAAGGAGAGAATATATTTTACAGTTAGCACAGGAACTTTGCAAGAAGCATTTGGAACAGAGGGAGACTGCCAAGCGTGTACCCACAGCTGAAGCTGGTAACCCCACTGTGAGCCGCAAGAGACGCCAATGCCAGGTTGGCAAGTGCAATAAAAATAAAACTTAGGGCAGCTGTGCCCTGTGCAGAAAGGCGGCGTGGAGAAGCACATTATCTGTGTTGATTGTGAACAGCCTTAGACTCAAGGTAAAGGAATACCATTTTGTCATAAAAAAGAAAAAAAAGAACAATAAATTAGACTTTTTTTTATAACTTCTTGTGCTGTGCGCTTCTGTAAAATGTTTGTAAAATAAATGTTCATATTTTATATAAAATATGCTTCGGTTTTTCAGATGTTTATGTAACGTACTCAATAAAAAAAAAAAAGATTTAAAAAATAATTACATCTGACTGTTTCTCCTTTTGTTACACTATTTCCAGTGTTTTGAATACAGCCGTCAGAAAGACGGCTGCGGGGATCTAGGTATGAGTAGATCTCCGGTCCTTCTAGTGTTAATACTGAGTTAACTCTGTATTAGTCAGAAGGACAGGTGTTTTTAATACTGAGTTAACTCTGTATTCCTCAGAAGGACAGGTGTTTTTAATACTGAGTTAACTCTGTATTGTTCAGAAGGATAGGTGTTTCTAATACTGAGTTAACTCTGTATTGCTCAGGAGGACAGGTGTTTTTAATACTGAGTTAACTCTGTATTAGTCAGAAGGACAGGTGTTTTTAATACTGAGTTAACTCTGTATTGTTCAGAGGGACAGGTGTTTCTAATACTGAGTTAACCCTGTATTGCTCAGAAGGACAGGTGTTTCTAATACTGAGTTAACTCTGTATTGCTCAGGAGGACAGGTGTTTTTAATACTGAGTTAACTCTGTATTGCTCAGAGGGACAGGTGTTTTTAATACTGAGTTAACTCTGTATTATTCAGAAGGACAGGTGTTTTTAATACTGAGTTAACTCTGTATTGCTCAGAGGGACAGGTGTTTTTAATACTGAGTTAACTCTGTATTGTTCAGAGGGACAGGTGTTTTTAATACTGAGTTAACTCTGTATTGCTCAGAGGGACAGGTATTTTCCCACTATGCACTTAACGTCTTGCAGTATGTAGGGTTAACAATGATTTCTGTTTGCAAGCAGACAAACAATTTGTAGCCAATTCCTGGTTTGACAAACCGTTAGTCTCTGTTTGTAGTTTGAACCCCAGGGCACTATTCCAATTGCACAGCAATGAATTGGCATACAAATAGCTACTTTGTGCAAGTAAAACCAACCTTGTTTTTCTTGTGCTTTATATTTTATGCTTTGTGAATGGTTTTATGCTTTAGTTAGGAAAACCATGGGTATGGTTGAGAAGCATAAAATTAGAGGTTGGCAAAGGAATATGAAGTAACTGTTTGGATTGGGGCTCCTGTGGTACAGTACACCCTCGCTAAAACGAACCTGGCTGCGGGACCCCAAATAAAAAAAAAAAAAAAGATAATATTGTAACGTGTGCGAGGTCTGTGAAATGCAGGAACGCTTGGAGTAGGAGGGGCTGTGATTCACATCCGTCAAACAGCCTATGGGCGACAGGCACAGACCACAAGAGCTGCTGGTGATTGGCCGTGGTGGGACGAGGCGGGACTAACTGGGGCTAAAGACCAGTGACAGGGGGAGTGTTTGTTGTTGTTGTGAAGCAGAGAGAGAAGCGAATAAACAGAGACAGAATAGTTCCACCCTGAGATTCCTTTTAAAAATGTATTGGTTTCAACAGTGTAGGTCATGGCCAACAAAGACCTGTTAATTGTTAGTTAACAATGGGCAGATTGTCTTTGATCATTTATTAGTGTAATAAGATCGAGTTTGTCCCTGAATCGACTGAAGGCTCATTCTTATAGCGTTAAGGATTTTTGTTACAATAAACACAAAGACTGTCAACATCCCTGTCTGTATGCACGGGGTCATGCCACCTCGCAGTGAAGTGAAGAACAGGTTTGTTATATTGCAGGTGTACTGTATGTATGTAATTGAAATTATTCTGCTCATTTTCACCACACAGTTGCAACCCATTTCGAGGTTATTGATCTGTTTGGTGCTTAATGATTTCAATAGTATCTGTTGTACAAAAATAATATTTTTCAATTGTCCCCCCAACTGAATAGCAATTTTTCCAGTCAAATAGTGAATTTAGGGTAGAATAAGGTTTATCTGTAGATGATATTCGAGGTATAGATGCAGAAATTATACTGAAACAATTTCGCTCCCAAAACCCCCGAAGGGTCGTGAAGGCCACTGCAACATTCTCTGTGCATCCTTAGCCAAGTCTTTACCAGCTAACCCGTTTGGGACTGTTCAGAGGTTACATTTTTTTGGAAGAAAATGTGGGATTAAGTCAGTTGTGCCAGCTCCCAGTCAACATGTATCTCAAAATCACTATAAAAACACCATATAAATATTGCAACATTTCAAAATAGTTATTGAAGAAGCTTTAATGAGCCGTGAGCCTATGTCTTAAAGGCTGGACTGTGGGAGGTGACAGCAGACTGCCACTGTCATGCTGGACTGTGGGAGGTGAAAGCAGACTGACACTGTCATGCACTGTCACGCTGGACTGTGGGAGGTGAAAGCAGACTGACACTGTCACGCTGGACTGTGGGAGGTGAAAGCAGACTGACACTGTCATGCACTGTCACGCTGGACTGTGGGAGGTGAAAGCAGACTGACACTGTCACGCTGGACTGTGGGAGGTGAAAGCAGACTGACACTGTCATGCACTGTCACGCTGGACTGTGGGAGGTGAAAGCAGACTGACACTGTCACGCTGGACTGTGGGAGGTGAAAGCAGACTGCCACTGTCATGCTGGACTGTGGGAGGTGAAAGCAGACTGACACTGTCATGCACTGTCACGCTGGACTGTGGGAGGTGAAAGCAGACTGACACTGTCATGCACTGTCACACTGGACTGTGGGAGGTGAAAGCAGACTGACACTGTCACGCTGGACTGTGGGAGGTGAAAGCAGACTGACACTGTCATGCACTGTCACGCTGGACTGTGGGAGGTGAAAGCAGACTGACACTGTCATGCACTGTCACGCTGGACTGTGGGAGGTGAAAGCAGACTGACACTGTCACGCTGGACTGTGGGAGGTGAAAGCAGACTGACACTGTCATGCACTGTCACGCTGGACTGTGGGAGGTGAAAGCAGACTGACACTGTCACGCTGGACTGTGGGAGGTGAAAGCAGACTGACACTGTCATGCACTGTCACGCTGGACTGTGGGAGGTGAAAGCAGACTGACACTGTCATGCACTGTCACACTGGACTGTGGGAGGTGAAAGCAGACTGACACTGTCACGCTGGACTGTGGGAGGTGAAAGCAGACTGACACTGTCACGCTGGACTGTGGGAGGTGAAAGCAGACTGACACTGTCATGCACTGTCACGCTGGACTGTGGGAGGTGAAAGCAGACTGACACTGTCACGCTGGACTGTGGGAGGTGAAAGCAGACTGACACTGTCATGCACTGTCACGCTGGACTGTGGGAGGTGAAAGCAGACTGACACTGTCACGCTGGACTGTGGGAGGTGAAAGCAGACTGACACTGTCACGCACTGTCACGCTGGACTGTGGGAGGTGAAAGCAGACTGACACTGTCATGCACTGTCACGCTGGACTGTGGGAGGTGAAAGCAGACTGACACTGTCACGCTGGACTGTGGGAGGTGAAAGCAGACTGACACTGTCACGCTGGACTGTGGGAGGTGAAAGCAGACTGACACTGTCACGCTGGACTGTGGGAGGTGAAAGCAGACTGACACTGTCATGCACTGTCACGCTGGACTGTGGGAGGTGAAAGCAGACTGACACTGTCACGCTGGACTGTGGGAGGTGAAAGCAGACTGACACTGTCATGCACTGTCACGCTGGACTGTGGGAGGTGAAAGCAGACTGACACTGTCACGCTGGACTGTGGGAGGTGAAAGCAGACTGACACTGTCATGCACTGTTATGAAACAGGTGTTATACCTGCTCTGTGGAGAGAACACTTCCGTTTCCAGAGCTCTGTTTCATTACAGAACGCTTTATTTAAAATACCCACAGCAGACTAGGGGCTTGTCAGTGGACAATTATAGAAATTGTCTTGTATTCTAGCATTTTCATGTAAGCCCTTAACCTCCTAAAAACTGTAATATAAGGGAATCAGAATATACGTAAAAAGAAGCAAAATTTCCAAGTTAGTTCCTTTTTCTGAAATGAAATGTGTCGCTGTAAAACATATATTTTTTCTTCCTCAGATCATGTCACTCCTTCCAGCAGGATAAATGAGACAGGCACAGAGGGAAATGGGCTCTCTAATGAGAGCTCTTCAGAAATAGCGAAAGAACCAAACTTCTTTTGAGGATCATTATTGTGCTTAATCACAAAGCCTTTTTTAATTCCCTGGTTGGGCCATCAGTGGTGACCTCCAGTGGCAGATAATTGGGTGTGATAACATGGCCCTCTGCCTCCACATCCCATAATGACCTGCTCAATTAAAAACCCCAGAACCTGAAGAAAACCTTACAGCCGTTTTGGTCACCGTAGCAACCTATAACTCATTATTTTTTCTCTTTCCCCATGTTTACAAAGCTAGAGGCTGCATCTCCTGTGTGCTATCTGGAAAAAAAAGAGACATCTTACTTCGTGCTGTCTGAAAAAACAAAACAAAACATAAAACCTTCTCTTACACTAAACCATTTGGTACTATTTTTGACAGCAATTTTAAAATATAAAAACCTGAGTGACTGATCAGTATTGGGATTAAGGCTGTTTTTTTCTTGTTGTAAATTGAATGGTGATTTTTAAAATAAATATAACATTTTAAAAAATGACAAACAAAATCAAGCAAAACACTCACGTTTCACAGCACAGGTTCTCCTTCTGGTCATTTAACATAACCATTCACAAAGGAACAGATCACATCACTACTGCCCCTTTTTATAACGTCACCCATGACCCCTTGGTCAACGAGCGCATCCGCTCCTCCAATCTGCCGATGCCACGCCGTTTCCCATCCAGGTCATTGAGTTTGTATACCGTAGCTTTGCCCCCTTTCTAGATGGCTAACTTCCATGTAACCCTGGGAATAAACTGTCGTGCCATTTAGTCCAGGGTATTCTGTTCCCTTTACACAGCGCCCTCACAGGTCAGGAGGGAGATCTAACACCAAGAATCATTCGATCTCAGTCACAAGGTTAAACATGTGCTTCTGTGGGGGAGTGCAGAGCATTTGGAAGAATGCATGGCTAATTAGCATACAACCCAAGCAGCTTATACTTGTCGTAGAATGGAGTGCGTTGTACTGTAATAATGATGGTAATTGTTGGGCAGTGGTATAGGGTTTACATATTGATTTATGTGGGTTTCAAGGACGATAGGCACTGAAATTCTGGTGCTCAATTAGTTCACCTGTTGCAGCCCAGGAAACAATAAAAAGCTTGGCTTTGAACTATCATGTGAAACGCAGGAGGCTGTGGGATGTAAAGTAAATGTCAGTGGCAGGTAGTGGTATAGCTCAGCAGTAAGAGGGTTGGACTCATAACTCAGGGGCGATAAAAATTGGGGGAGCATTCTCAACTAATCACAGGACAGCGTTGGCAATCTCCATGTGACTCAAATCAGCATCTAAATGCAGCAGCTAAGAAAGATTCCAGTCAAACTGCATGCCTCTGTTACAAAAACATCTGTTGCATTATCTACTCTTTCTGTATTATGAACTGCTACAAAATGATTGTTACTGAAAAACATAGAGGTCATCTTCATGAAAGCAATATCAAATATAATTGGAAAAGACCTTTCAATACTGAATGAGATCCTTTCAATACTTTGAAAGAGATCCTTCCATTCACTTCTCATTCTGGAAACAGAGACCTTTAGGATAAGTGGCCTGACTGTACAGTCTTCTTCTTTACAGACGGTGTAATGAATATACTGTACAGGAAGCTAGCTAGTATCTGTTTACAAAGCAGAAAGGTATTAATACACTCCTCCTCTGAATCCCTCATAGCTCACAATGAACTCGTCTCTGCCTGTCAGTGTGTCTGTCTGGATTCTTTCTGCCAATGTGCTATTTAGAAGCTTAAGATCTCACTTAACCTGCACATCTGGGATGGAGTTAACATGTGTTTCTTTGGAAACAGCATGTTTAGTGTGGAAACAGCTACCTTTGCAGCAGAGTTTTGTGTAATTGACATAGGTGGTCAGCAGTTTCAGTCCTTGAAAAAGAAAGAAAAGAAAAGATAATCTGCCAAAGAGCTTGTAAATCACATGTAAATATTTTATAAGGTCTGTTCATTTTTTTTTACTTACTGAGCCACCATACTTTGCAGTATAGCTTGTTAACGCATATCATAGGATAGGGGAGGGATTGAATTTCATTGGCTGCTTGATTTTTGATTCATCACTGAGACTGGCATTTCATTTTTAAATGGCGGAGTCATAGGTCTTGAATTTTTACTAAAATGTATTTCATAAACAGGCACTGTTCAATTTAACGATGGTGTCCAAACTGTGTGGTCCAGTGGTTAAAGAAAAGGGCTTGTAACCAGGAAGTCCTCGGTTCAAATCCCACCTCAGCCACTGACTCATTGTGTGACTCTGAGCAAGTCACTTCACCTCCTTGTGCTCCATCTTTCGGGTGGGACGTTGTTGTAAGTCACTCTGCAGCTGATGCATAGTTCACACACCCTAGTCTCTGTAAGTCGCCTTGGATAAAGGCGTCTGCTAAATAAACAAATAATAATAATAATAAAATGTTCTTCTTATGTTCTTAATAGCTGCTTCCGCATCCAGCACTCAAAGAAAATCACTGAGATTTGCCAAGATTTTTGAGATGGTATAGCAATAAAATAATGACTTGGATAGCATTATTGAGGAGTTTAGCGATAAATCGAGTGATCAGGAGATGATTTATCAGTATGCACGACTATGAAGAGGTATGTGATAAATACAGCGAACCTGGGGTGGGGCGGGGCTGGAGATGCAGTACTGAGTGTCCTGTTGATATGCAGTGCCTTTTAAACCTGTTTTACTGTGAGTAAAATTACTTTTAAACAACGTGTGTAAAATAAACAGGTCATGTGAAAATAAATTAGCCCCGACGCGCCTGACATGCGCTGAATAAATGGACCGCAAAGGGTTAATGTAGATTAGGAATAGCAGAGGACCTAATACTGATCCCTGTGGTACTCCACTGGTTACCTCGCTCCATTTTGAGGTTTCTCCTCTAATCAGTACTTTCTGTTTTCTACATGTTAAGCACTCCCTCATCCATGTGCATGCATTTCATTGAATCCCTGCTGCGTTCAATTTGAGAATTTATCTTTTATGCAGAACTTTGTCAAAAGCTTTCCGGAAATCTAAATAAACCATGTCATATGCTTTGCAATTATCCATTGTTGATGTTGCATCCTCAAAAAAATCAAGCAGGTTATTTAGACACCATCTCCCTTTCCGAAAGCCATGCTGACTGTCTTCCAGGATACTGTTGCCATATAGGTAATTTTCCATTTTGGATCTTATTATAGTTTCCAAAAGTTTACGTATAATAGAAGTCAGACCTATTTGTCTGTAGTTACCTGGTTCGGTTTTGTCTCCCTTTCTATCGGTACAACCGCTGTGTCAAGAGACTGTTGCATGATCTTGGTTAGTGGTTTGTAAATAACTTCTTTCATTTCTTTGAGTACTATTGGGAGTACTCAAAGAAATGTGGGGCATCCTTCGTAGTTTGCCTTTCTAAAATTGTAAACCGTAGCTTTATTCATTACTTTTGGGGTTTTAAAAAGCACTTCAAATGAGACCATGTTGTGGTCTGAGTTTGCCAATGGCTCTCTGACCTCTGTTTTAGTTATTCTGTCTTCGTTATTTCAATTGACTAAATCAAGGCATGCCTCCCCTCTAGTCGGTGCCCTGACAAATTGCATCAGGAAGCATCCTTTGTCATTTCCACCATTTCAAAGACCTGTTTTACAAAGCACAGAGGACAAATTAAGGCAAAGGCCCATTTTCTGAAAGTAGTAAAAACAAGTTTAACAACTTCCTTGCAGTCAGGAGCAGTCAGGAGATTGTTTTTGTGACCTTGCATGTACTCAAGGGAAATGGAAAGGACAAGAGAATAAACTAGCAGGTACATCAGACCGAGTAACTGATCAGTGATTTATGTAACCTTTTGTATTTGCCACAGTAGGGCCAAAATGCCTAGTTCTATGGTCTTTAATTGTTTGTATCATTTGTCTGGCTAACAGAGTAACCTCTAAAAATTCCTTGTATATGGGGATATAGAAGTAGGCATCTTTCAGGTATACGGAAACCCCTGGATGAACTGCTTTTATGACAGTGGCCAGTGATACCATTTTGCTTCCTCATTTGACCCAGAGTCCATGACGTCATCGTCTCCCAGACTGTGCGTATGGAGAGTAATCCTGCTCCTGTGCACTCCATGCTGGAGAGTAATCCTGCTCCTGTGCACTCCATGCTGGAGAGTAATCCTGCACCTGTGCATTCCATGCTGGAGAGTAATCCTGCTCCAGTGCACTCCATGCTGGAGAGTAATCCTGCTCTCCATGCACTCCATGCTGGAGAGTAATCCTGCTCCCCGTGCACTCCATGCTGGAGAGTAATCCTGCTCCCCGTGCACTCCATGCTGGAGAGTAATCCTGCTCCCCGTGCACTCCATGCTGGAGAGTAATCCTGCTCCTGTGCACTCCATGCTGGAGAGTACTCCTGCTCCCATGCACTCCATGCTGGAGAGTAATCCTGTTCCTGTGCACTCCATGCTGGAGAGTAATCCTGCTCCTGTGCACTCCATGCTGGAGAGTAATCCTGCTCCTGTGCACTCCATGCTGGAGAGTACTCCTGCTCCCGTGCACTCCATGCTGGAGAGTAATCCTGTTCCTGTGCACGCCATGCTGGAGAGTAATCCTGCTCCCCGTGCACTCCATGCTGGAGAGTAATCCTGCTCCTGTGCACTCCATGCTGGAGAGTACTCCTGCTCCCGTGCACTCCATGCTGGAGAGTAATCCTGCACCTGTGCATTCCATGCTGGAGAGTAATCCTGCTCCAGTGCACTCCATGCTGGAGAGTAATCCTGCTCTCCATGCACTCCATGCTGGAGAGTAATCCTGCTCCCCGTGCACTCCATGCTGGAGAGTAATCCTGCTCCCCGTGCACTCCATGCTGGAGAGTAATCCTGCACCTGTGCATTCCATGCTGGAGAGTAATCCTGCTCCAGTGCACTCCATGCTGGAGAGTAATCCTGCTCTCCATGCACTCCATGCTGGAGAGTAATCCTGCTCCCCGTGCACTCCATGCTGGAGAGTAATCCTGCTCCCCGTGCACTCCATGCTGGAGAGTAATCCTGCTCCCCGTGCACTCCATGCTGGAGAGTAATCCTGCTCCTGTGCACTCCATGCTGGAGAGTACTCCTGCTCCCATGCACTCCATGCTGGAGAGTAATCCTGTTCCTGTGCACTCCATGCTGGAGAGTAATCCTGCTCCTGTGCACTCCATGCTGGAGAGTAATCCTGCTCCTGTGCACTCCATGCTGGAGAGTACTCCTGCTCCCGTGCACTCCATGCTGGAGAGTAATCCTGTTCCTGTGCACTCCATGCTGGAGAGTAATCCTGCTCCCCGTGCACTCCATGCTGGAGAGTAATCCTGCTCCTGTGCACTCCATGCTGGAGAGTACTCCTGCTCCCGTGCACTCCATGCTGGAGAGTAATCCTGTTCCTGTGCACGCCATGTTGGAGAGTAATCCTGCTCCCCGTGCACTCCATGCTGGAGAGTAATCCTGCTCCTGTGCACTCCATGCTGGAGAGTAATCCTGCTCCTGTGCACTCCATGCTGGAGAGTAATCCTGCTCCCCGTGCACTCCATGCTGGAGAGTAATCCTGCTCCCTGTGCACTCCATGCTGGAGAGTAATCCTGCTCCCGTGCACTCCATGCTGGAGAGTAATCCTGCTCCCCGTGCACTCCATGCTGGAGAGTAATCCTGCTCCCCGTGCACTCCATGCTGGAGAGTAATCCTGCTCCTGTGCACTCCATGCTGGAGAGTAATCCTGCTCCCCATGCACTCCATGCTGGAGAGTAATCCCTCTCCCCGTGCACTCCATGCTGGAGAGTAATCCTTCTCCCCGTGCACTCCATGCTGGAGAGTAATCCTGCTCCCTGTGCACTCCATGCTGGAGACTAATCCTGCTCCCCGTGCACTCTATACTGGAGACTAATCCTGCTCCTGTGCACTCCATGCTGGAGAGTAATCCTGCTCCCTGTACACTCCATGCTGGAGAGTAATCCTGCTCCTGTGCACTCCATGCTGGAGAGTAATCCCTCACTGTGCACTCCATGCTGGAGAGTAATCCCGCTCCCCGTGCACTCCATGTTGGAGAGTAATCCTGCTCCTATGCACTCCATGCTGGAGAGTAATCCTGCTCCCCGTGCACTCCATGCTGGAGAGTAATCCTGCTCTCCGTGCACTCCATGCTGGAGAGTAATCCTGCTCCCCGTGCACTCCATGCTGGAGAGTAATCCTGCTCCCCGTGCACTCCATGCTGGAGAGTAATCCTGCTCCTGTGCACTCCATGCTGGAGAGTAATCCTGCTCCTGTGCACTCCATGCTGGAGAGTAATCCTGCTCCCGTGCACTCCATGCTGGAGAGTAATCCTGCTCCTGTGCACTCCATGCTGGAGAGTAATCCTGCTCCTGTGCACTCCATGCTGGAGAGTAATCCTGCTCCTGTGCACTCCATGCTGGAGAGTAATCCTGCTCCCGTGCACTCCATGCTGGAGAGTAATCCTGCTCCCGTGCACTCCATGCTGGAGAGTAATCCTGCTCCCCGTGCACTCCATGCTGGAGAGTAATCCTGCTCCCCGTGCACTCCATGCTGGAGAGTAATCCTGCTCCTGTGCACTCCATGCTGGAGAGTAATCCTGCTCCTGTGCACTCCATGCTGGAGAGTAATCCTGCTCCTGTGCACTCCATGCTGGAGAGTAATCCTGCTCCCCGTGCACTCCATGCTGGAGAGTAATCCTGCTCCTGTGCACTCCATGCTGGAGAGTAATCCTGCTCCCCGTGCACTCCATGCTGGAGAGTAATCCTGCTCCCGTGCACTCCATGCTGGAGAGTAATCCTGCTCCTGTGCACTCCATGCTGGAGAGTAATCCTGCTCCCCGTGCACTCCATGCTGGAGAGTAATCCTGCTCCCGTGCACTCCATGCTGGAGAGTAATCCTGCTCCTGTGCACTCCATGCTGGAGAGTAATCCTGCTCCCGTGCACTCCATGCTGGAGAGTAATCCTGCTCCTGTGCACTCCATGCTGGAGAGTAATCCTGCTCCTGTGCACTCCATGCTGGAGAGTAATCCTGCTCCTGTGCACTCCATGCTGGAGAGTAATCCTGCTCCCGTGCACTCCATGCTGGAGAGTAATCCTGCTCCCGTGCACTCCATGCTGGAGAGTAATCCTGCTCCCGTGCACTCCATGCTGGAGAGTAATCCTGCTCCCCGTGCACTCCATGCTGGAGAGTAATCCTGCTCCTGTGCACTCCATGCTGGAGAGTAATCCTGCTCCCCGTGCACTCCATGCTGGAGAGTAATCCTGCTCCCCGTGCACTCCATAATGGAGACTAATCCTGCTCCTGTGCACTCCATGCTGGAGAGTAATCCTGCTCCTTGTGCACTCCATGCTGGAGAGTAATCCTGCTCCTGTGCACTCCATGCTGGAGAGTAATCCTGCTCCCTGTGCACTCCATGCTGGAGAGTAATCCTGCTCCCCGTGCACTCCATGCTGGAGAGTAATCCTGCTCCCGTGCACTCCATGCTGGAGAGTAATCCTGCTCCTGTGCACTCCATGCTGGAGAGTAATCCTGCTCCTGTGCACTCCATGCTGGAGAGTAATCCTGCTCCTGTGCACTCCATGCTGGAGAGTAATCCTGCTCCCGTGCACTCCATGCTGGAGAGTAATCCCGCTCCTGTGCACTCCATGCTGGAGAGTAATCCCGCTCCTGTGCACTCCATGCTGGAGAGTAATCCTGCTCCTGTGCACTCCATGCTGGAGAATAATCCTGCTCCTGTGCACTCCATGCTGGAGAGTAATCCTGCTTCCGTGCACTCCATGCTGGAGAGTAATCCTGCTCCCGTGCACTCCATACTGGAGAGTAATCCTGCTCCTGTGCAATCCATGCTGGAGAGTAATCCCTCTCACCGTGCACTCCATGCTGGAGAGTAGTCCTGCTCCCTGTGCACTCCATGCTGGAGAGTAATCCTGCTCCTGTTCACTCCATGCTGGAGAGGAATCCTGCTCCTGTGCACTCCATGCTGGAGAGTAATCCTGCTCCCCATGCACTCCATGCTGGAGAGTAATTCTGCTCCTGTGCACTCCATACTGGAGAGTAATCCTGCTCCTGTTCACTCCATGCTGGAGAGTAATCCTGCTCCCTGTGCACTCCATGCTGGAGAGTAATCCTGCTCCCCGTGCACTCCATGCTGGAGAGTAATCCTGCTCCCCGTGCACTCCATGCTGGAGAGTAATCCTGCTCCCTGTGCACTCCATGCTGGAGAGTAATCCTGCTCCTGTGCACTCCATGCTGGAGAGTAATCCTGCTCCCGTGCACTCCATGCTGGAGAGTAATCCTGCTCCTGTGCACTCCATGCTGGAGAGTAATCCTGCTCCTGTGCACTCCATGCTGGAGAGTAATCCTGCTCCTGTGCACTCCATGCTGGAGAGTAATCCTGCTCCTGTGCACTCCATGCTGGAGAGTAATCCTGCTCCTGTGCACTCCATGCTGGAGAGTAATCCTGCTCCTGTGCACTCCATGCTGGAGAGTAATCCTGCTCCCTGTGCACTCCATGCTGGAGAGTAATCCTGCTCCCGTGCACTCCATGCTGGAGAGTAATCCTGCTCCTGTCCACTCCATGCTGGAGAGTAATCCTGCTCCTGTGCACTCCATGCTGGAGAGTAATCCCGCTCCCGTGCACTCCATGCTGGAGAGTAATCCTGCTCCCGTGCACTCCATGCTGGAGAGTAATCCCGCTCCCCGTGCACTCCATGCTGGAGAGTAATCCCGCTCCTGTGCACTCCATGCTGGAGAGTAATCCTGCTCCTGTGCACTCCATGCTGGAGAGTAATCCTGCTCCTGTGCACTCCATGCTGGAGAGTAATCCTGCTCCCGTGCACTCCATGCTGGAGAGTAATCCTGCTCCCGTGCACTCCATGCTGCAGAGTAATCCTGCTCCCCGTGCACTCCATGATGCTGGAGAGTAATCCTGCTCCTGTGCACTCCATGCTGGAGAGTAATCCTGCTCCCCGTGCACTCCATGCTGGAGAGTAATCCTGCTCCTGTGCACTCCATGCTGGAGAGTAATCCTGCTCCTGTGCACTCCATGCTGGAGAGTAATCCTGCTCCTGTGCACTCCATACTGGAGAGTAATCCTGCTCCTGTGCACTCCATGCTGGAGAGTAATCCTGCTCCTGTGCACTCCATGCTGCTGTGGTATCAGAAACCGTCGGCCAGTCTACTTGCTGGGGAAACAGAGCTTTGGTCACTGTTGGCATTGTTACACTGTAGGAATTTCAGTAATGGCCACCACTGTTTTCGGAAGCACGTCTTTCTCTCTGCTGTCATGGGTGTGTTTGGAGTTTGTCGTTCTGTTTCTCGGAGGAGTCAAGGCGTCTTGTTTCTCCCTGGAACTGCTTGGTCTTTTTGTTGTGGAGGATGAATAGCGGGTTCTTTTTGACTGCAGAGCTTTTGTGTCAACACACATCAGACATACATTTCTAACACAAGAAGGTGAAAGAGGGGAACCACACTGTGAACAAACAGAAGGCATGTGTACAGCAAACTGATAGAAAAGGAAAGAAACTGCAGAATGAGAACAAAAGGGGGAAAAATACAATATACTTTTTTTTCAAACGAATGACGCGCAAACTACTAAGTCCGGACCCAAGCTACGCAGGAGAAATTTGGACAACAATATTAAAGGATGTGGGAGGTTAGTACATCTACCCCTAAGTGTTTTTTTTTTCTTCCGTGTAGAACGTGCTGGTAAGAGGATACAAAAGAATCGGGTTCCCTTTTATTACAGATCCATCATTTTTTTTCTTTTCATTTTTATAATAACGATAAGCAGCAAACCTGCATGAGACCAATTTCTGTTCCGCCTCAAGTTATGATTTGTTATTTTCCATTTATCAGTGTCTCCTTGCAGAGTGTCTCCACAGCCAGCTCTGTAGGTTAAAAAATTGCATTTCCAGGATACCTGCAGTAATTGCAAGGCAGGCAGAGTGGGGTTAGTTCCTTCTTGAAGACAAGATTAATTTCTTTATAGATTAAAATGAATCTTTTTTTAATTACCCTGAATAAAGGGATCTAGGCAATGACAAAGGAAATCAAATCATAAGAAAAAGCTAAGCAGTACCTTTGTGTTGTTTATCTTCGGTGTGACAGGAAGCTGGAGTGGGAGGGAGAGGTAGCCTGTAGTGTCTCTAGTGATTCTTAGTGACTGCTGCAGACATCTTAATCCTGGGCATTATCTTGGCCTGTGATCATGAATTGGCTCATTATTCCTGAGCAAAGAACTGGCATACGGAGAGGAGTTTCACAGAATATAATCTCAGGATTAGGGAAAGACAAGTTCTTCTCTACGTTTGACCCTGAAAAACCTGATTGAGGAAACAAAGTGAAACTAAGACATCTTGAGTGGATGTGAATGTACAGTACTGTGCAAAAGTTTTAGGCAGGTGTGAAAAAATGCTGTAAAGTAAGAATGCTTTCAAAAATAGACATGTTAATAGATTATATTTATCAAGTAACTAAATGCAAAGTGAGTGAACAGAAGAAAAATCTAAATCAAATCCATATTTGGTGTGACCACCCTTTGCCTTGAAAACAGCATCAAGCATCAATTCTTCTAGGTACACTTGCACACAGTTTTTGAAGAAACTCGGCAGGTAGGTTGGCCCAAACATCTTGGAGAACTAACCACAGTTCTTCTGTGGATTTAGGCAGCCTCAGTTGCTTCTCTCTCTTCATGTAATCCCAGACAGACTCGATGATGTTGAGATCAGGGCTCTGTGGGGGCCATACCATCACTTCCAGGACTCCTTGTTCTTCTTTACGCTGAAGATAGTTCTTAATGACTTTCGCTGTATGTTTGGGGTCGTTGTCATGCTGCAGAATAAATTTGGGGCCAATCAGATGCCTCCCTGATGGTATTGCATGATGGATAAGTATCTGCCTGTACTTCTCAGCATTGAGGAGACCATTAATTCTGACCAAATCCCCAACTCCATTTGCAGAAATGCAGCCCCAAACTTGCAAGGAACCTCCACCATGCTTCACTGTTGCCTGCAGACACTCATTCGTGTATGCTCTCCAGCCCTTCGGTGAACAAACTGCCTTCTGCTACAGCCAAATATTTCAAATTTTGACTCATCAGTCCAGAGCACCTGCTGCCATTTTTCTGCACCCCAGTTCCTGTGTTTTCGTGCATAGTTGAGTCGCTGGCCTTGTTTCCACGTCGGAGGTATGGCTTTTGGCATAAGTCTTCCATGAAGGCCACTTCTGACCAGACTTCTCCGGACAGTAGATGGGTGTACCAGGGTCCCACTGTTTTCTGCCAGTTCTGAGCTGATGGCAGTGCTGGACATCTTCCAATTGCGAAGGGAAGTAAGCATGATGTGTCTTTCATCTGCTGCAGTAAGTTTCCTTGGCCGACCACTCGTCTCACGGTCCTCAACGTTGCCCGTTTCTTTGTGCTTCTTCAAAGAGCTTGGACAGCACATTTGGAAACCCCTGTCTGCCTTGAAATTTCTGCCTGGGAGAGACCTTGCTGATGCAGTATAACTACCTTGTGTCTTGTTGCTGTGCTCAGTCTTGCCATGGTGTATGACTTTTGACAGTAAACTGTCTTCAGCAACCTCACCTTGTTAGCTGAGTTTGGCTGTTCCTCACCCAGTTTTATTCCTCCTACACAGCTGTTTCTGTTTCAGTTAATGATTGTGTTTCAACCTACATATTGAATTGATGATCATTAGCACCTGTTTGGTATAATTGTTTAATCATACACCTGACTATATGCCTACAAAATCCCTGACTTTGTGCAAGTGTACCTAGAAGAATTGATGCTGTTTTGAAGGCAAAGGGTGGTCACACCAAATATGGATTTGATTTAGATTTTTCTTCTGTTCACTCACTTTGCATTTTTTCACACCTGCCTAAAACTTTTGCACAGTACTGTATGTGCGGAAGGGAGCTCACAAAGATTTCACTACCTTAGAAAGGAATGAAAAAAGCCCAGCTGTGGAGATATAAAAACCTCTTAATGCTGTCCGCTGTTTTGTCTTTAATCATCGATTCAGATTATTTTTCATAAACTGACACTCCAGTTGAGCTGATAAACATACAGCTGGAAGCCCTTCAGAAATGTAAACAAAGCCAGAAATGCTTCTGTCTCTTTAGTACAGTACATGGAAACATGCAGCTTGCAGACTTTATAGGGTTTTGATTCACCGTGTCCAATAAACTCTATCTCCTCTCTAATGCTCTATATGTAGCTCTCTCTTTTAACTTCACAGTTTTTGGTTACAGTGTTTTGGCTATGTAACAATAAGACTGCCACAGTATTATATCCTGCTCCTTCATTAACAGGTCATCCTTTATAGCTTGGAGCTGGTTATAAGGCAATATGACAGCATTGTCCCCATGAAATAATTTCACTTGCAACAGCATGGTGTCATTAGAATAACACTGTAGCTCCCAAGTACAGCGTTTCAAAGAGGGGGCAATACCCTTAAAGCAGAAAGGCATACGTGTTCTGGAGGCAAGAGTAAGGAACTTTATCTGATTTCTTAATGAGGGCCTAATGTCAGTTTAAAAATAAATTCCCAGGGTGTATATTTTAAACATATTTAAAATAGCACACTTAGCTATCTCTTAGCCTGTCTATGGTAGACTAGGGGAGCGACAAGAACAAGGCAGAGTGTGACCCGAGATGAACTGTTTTGAATTTCAATCTCACCTCCAGACAGTAATGACAGTGAACAGGAGAGGCAGAGAACGGGGCCCAGATACTGTATTATTCTTCCCCGCAATGATATCCACAATACAATATAACACATTGCCAGAACATGAAATAACAGTACAAATATCAAATCTAAATATCCAGCGCTGCTCTCCTGTTCTGCAGGTAGTTCCCAGACTACCTGCAGAACAGGAGTGTTGAATTAAAATGTTGAATTTAAATCAAGGGAAGTAATGTTAAAACTT
The DNA here is from genome assembly GCA_030684275.1 of Acipenser oxyrinchus oxyrinchus. Classification (NCBI taxonomy): domain Eukaryota; kingdom Metazoa; phylum Chordata; class Actinopteri; order Acipenseriformes; family Acipenseridae; genus Acipenser; species Acipenser oxyrinchus. The sequence goes on from CM060249.1 coordinate 1,020,299, forward strand.
TACAATGCATTAGTAAGACCTCACCTAGAATATTGTGTTCAGTTCTGGTCACCTCGTTACAAAAAGAATATTGCTGCTCTAGAAAAAGTGCAAAGAAGAGCAACCAGAATTATCCCGGGTTTAAAAGGCATGTCGTATGCAGACAGGCTAAAGGAATTGAATCTATTCAGTCTTGAACAAAGAAGACTACGCGGTGATCTGATCCAAGCATTCAAAATCCTAAAAGGTATAGACAATGTCGACCCAGGGGACTTTTTTGTCATGAAAAAAGAAACAAGGACCAGGGGTCACAAATGGAGATTTGATAAAGGGGCATTCAGAACAGAAAATAGGAGGCACTTTTTTACACAGAAAATTGTGAGGGTATGGAACCATCTTCCCAGTAATGTTGTTGAAGCCGACACCCTGGGATCCTTCAAGAAGCTGCTTGAGGAGATTCTGGGGTCAATAAGCTACTAACAACCAAACGAGCAAGATGGGCTGAATGGCCTCCTCTCCTCTCGTTTCTTATGTTCTTATGTTCTTATACACCCCTCCCTCGTAATTAACCTGTACTTTTACAACCCCAGATACACCCCTCCCTCATAACTAACCTGTACTTTTACAACCCCAGATACACCCCTCCCTCGTAATTATTAACCTGTAGTTTTACAACCGCAGATACACCCCTCCCTCATAACTAACCTGTACTTTTATAACCCCAGATACACCCCTCCCTCGTAATTATTAACCTGTACTTTTACAACCCCAGATACACCCCTCCCTCGTAATTATTAACCTGTACTTTTACAACCCCAGATACACCCCTCCCTCGTAATTATTAACCTGTAGTTTTACAACCCCAGATACACCCCTCCCTCGTAATAATTAACCTGTACTTTTACAACCCCAGATACACCCCTCCCTCGTAACTAACCTGTACTTTTACATCAGTGTGACAGGATGACAGAGGTTGAGACTCAGAGACAGTTTTGAAAAGTTCAAAAATAAAGCTTTTAATATACCAAAAAATACAAAATAAACCGGCACGAGGGCCAAACAAAAAGGTTTCTAAGACACAAAATGAAACTTAAACAATAAGGCTTCCAGGCTGGGCGTTGCCTTCACTGGATTAAAAATGACCAAAAACCACACACACAGAAAAAACCACTCTTACTTCCTCTCCTTCTAGAACTCTCCTCTTTCTGGGAGGCTGAGGCCTCCTTTTATGCCAGGTGGCTGAGTAATAATTGAATAATTAATTGACTGATTGCAATCAACCTGGGCAGGGAGAATTTAACTCCATCCCTGCCAGTATTTCCAAGGGCAGAGCCCTGCTCTGCCACAATCAGCAACACAGATTCTGCTTCAAAGCTACTTCATAAATATTGTACTGTCATTTAATCAGACACTACCTACAGTAACTGAACATGATGCTATAGTTTTCACTAACTAACAAAATATCTATGTCAATATATTCCACTATATATAAATAATAAGTTAACTCTTTTTCTATTGTAAATAATAATAATAATAATAATAATAATAATAATAATAATAATAATAATAATAATAATAATAATAAATAGACTGTGTTTGCATCATGCAGTTTTATAGAATCTGCTCTGTTCTTATTTTCACCTTTAATTTCAATCATTTTCTCATTCCAGCATGACAAACCAGATATACATTCCATCACTGTAGTCATCTATTGTTTACTGCATACGTTGAGTTTTAAAGACAATATGTGGTAATAAGGTTTTCTAAGGCAAATACATTACTTGGCTTCAGAACCACTACTTTAAACTAGACACCTCTATACTCCCATTAGATAAGCAACCACAGCTTTAGACTAGACACCTCAATACTCCCATTATATAAGCAAACCGCTGCTTTAGACTAGACACCTCTATAATCCCATTAGATAAGCAAACCACTGCTTTAGACTACACACCTCAATACTGCCATTAGATAAGCAAACCACAGCTTTAGACTAGACACCTCTATAATCCCATTAGATAAGCAAACCACTGCTTTAGACTACACACCTCAATACTGCCATTAGATAAGCAAACCACAGCTTTAGACTAGACACCTTAATACTCCCATTAGATAAGCAAACCACTGCTTTAGACTAGGCACCTCAATACTCCCATTAGATAAGCAACCACTGCTTTAGACTAGACACCTCAATACTCCCATTAGATAAGCAAACCACTGCTTTAGACTAGACACCTCAATACTCCCATTAGATAAGCAAACCGCTGCTGTAGACTAGACACCTCTATAATCTCATTAGATAAGCAAACCACTGCTTTAGACTAGACACCTCTATAATCCCATTAGATAAGCAAACCGCTGCTTTAGACTAGACACCTCTATAATCCCATTGGATAAGCAAACCACAGCTTTAGACTAGACACCTCAATACTCCCATTAGATAAGCAAACCACTGCTTTAGACTAGACACCTCAATACTCCCATTAGATAAGCAAACCGCTGCTGTAGACTAGACACCTCTATAATCCCATTAGATAAGCAAACCACTGCTTTAGACTAGACACCTCAATACTCCCATTAGATAAGCAAACCACTGCTTTAGACTAGACACCTCTATAATCCCATTAGATAAGCAAACCGCTGCTTTAGACTAGACACCTCTATAATCCCATTGGATAAGCAAACCACAGCTTTAGACTAGACACCTCTATAATCCCATTGGATAAGCAAACCACAGCTTTAGACTAGACACCTCAATACTCCCATTAGATAAGCAAACCACTGCTGTAGACTAAACACCTCTATAATCCCATTAGATAAGCAAACCTATTAAAAGGGAATACTTATTTTTCCATCAAAATGTAAGATTAAAACAATTTTGCCATTAAACGTACAAGGTGAAAAGAAGAAAAAGATATCTAGTGGTTGTTTATGACACTTACTAACCAAATAAGATTCAAAAAGTTTTCAGGCACTTGAAACAATTTTCAGGAATTGCTTTTACATTTGTTAATAGCAGGTTCTGATGGGTTAAGAGCCAAGCAACGCAAATTCACACTATGCAGATCTAATAAATAATTTATCAGGATATAATGAACTTCATAGCCTAATCATTTGCTCAGTCCGCAGATGACTAATACAGAGCAGGTGCATTTGGAGCTGAACATTATTAATTATTTACTATGTCTTGTATTTTTTCCTCAAATAAATGCCAAGCCAGCAAAACGGGGGAAAGCAATGTGAGTTTAAAGATCGCCAGTTTAAAGGGTTAGTGATGCATCTGGTTATGCTGTAGGTGCTTTGTTTGTAGCTTCAGCAGCAGGGAGACACATTTCTTCTCTCTTTCAAGCCTGAAAAGGCATGTTTCCGCTACTCCCAGGACACTATTAATGCAAGAACTGCTGTACTATGCCTCTGAAGTAACTCAAAGGCATAAGCAAATGTAAAAAGGAGTTCCGAACTGTACTTATATAATGTTACAAATAAAGCACTTTAAGGGTTATGTCTGCTTGTAGCTGATGACTGATGACAGACACACTCATTATGTGTCAAAACACAGTAAAACCAAGTCGACCGACAGCCACCGTTTATAATAGAAGCACAGGGGTATTTTCAATTGATATAAACAGCTGTGTGAATAAATGCTGCAATGAGCTAAGGCTATGGGAATAGAACACCTATAGTGCATGTGAGTCTTTCTGTTTGTAAGAATAATATTATAATAATAACAATGCCAGGAAGAGGCCTATTTGGTGATTAAATGAACTGTGGTGTTCAGATGCAACACAATTTACATGAGGTGAATACTGCATGCACTTCAGCATTACAGTACTTCAACACGTTTTGATAGGAAGTGCTGATGCTAGTAATTAACTGACTCCAGCGTACTGTGGGTGCCTGAATGCAGCACAGCGCAAGTACATTGGGAAAGCAGCTCCGATCAGACTATCGCTGTTTCTTTACATGCATTAACACAGCATTCGTACTGGATAGAGACCTCAATAAATACATCCTGGAGATCCTTCTCTTGAGAGTCCTGTATCAACCTTTGGAGACAAATCAAATACAGAGCAACTGCGTTCTTTTCTTTGTTTAAGTGCTGAACACAGCCCCTGTCTGAAGAAGCCTAGGGGTTAATTCTGTATGTTTTGCGACTGATTGTCCTCTATAAATATAGACATCAGGCAAGAGTCAGAACTCTCCACTTTGTGAATGTTGGATTTTCGCCAAAGTAATGGGCTTCAACCGGAAAACTTTCTGCTAGGAAGCCAAAGTGTGCCCAATGGAAAGATTTCTGTTTTCAAAGCACTGATGGGAATCATGGGATAACACAAGGTGAGCGGTTCTCCGCCCTCACGGTAGTTATTAGTCTTCTTCAGGAAAGATTTAATCAAAAAGGTTTTATTCAGGAACAAACATCAAAAAGTAGTACAGGATACAATAGCAACAGCAATGGCACTGCAAGTAAACTCTCAGGTCTCACAGGATGGTATAGGAGCCACAGAGCTGCAGGTAAACTCCCAGGTCTCACAGGATGGAATAGGAGCCACAGAGCTGCAGGTAAACTCCCAGGTCTCACAGGATGGAATAGGAGCCACAGAGCTGCAGGTAAACTCCCAGGTCTCACAGGATGGAATAGGAGCCACAGAGCTGCAGGTAAACTCCCAGGTCTCACAGGATGGAATAGGAGCCACAGAGCTGCAGGTAAACTCCCAGGTCTCACAGGATGGAATAGGAGCCACAGAGCTGCAGGTAAACTCCCAGGTCTCACAGGATGGAATAGGAGCCACAGAGCTGCAGGTAAACTCCCAGGTCTTGGCAGGTGGATTCCGAGCCCCACAATACCTCATACAAACTCTAATGTATCTATCAAGCCAACTGGGAGTGGAACGCCACCTAGTTTCACCAATGAATAGAGTTGGCCCTGCTTTACACGGTGCCCCTTTTAGCATCGCTTTTAGCAGTCCCATTAGATAAGCAAACCACTGCTCATCTAATGGGACCAGTTTGTAGTACCAGTTATAATCACTTACACCATTCCCCATTTACCAGAATACAGAAGATAGTCATATGCACGTAAACAGAAAGGCTTGCAAAAATGTAGAGGCTGAGGTTACCCGAGTGCATTCTTACGAAAGGATTTGCTTTGCCAGGTTTTACAGTAGATTCCTATGGTGCAGTGCTTTATACTTCAGCACCAGTTAAAAGACAAATGATCCAAATCCTCTATAATAATAGCCTTGAGTGTCCACTGAGGCTGTTCACAAGGGCCTTGGAACATTCCTACTTTGATGTCGGTACTCCTGTTATATTCCCTGATGCTGTATTTTCAGCTGTAAATAACTACAGCAGTGGTTTTCAAACTTTTTAGGCTTACCACTTTTCAGATAATCTAGTCTACTGCATACTCCCATCTGAGATAGGGTATAATATACCTATGATAACAGGGAAAATATGGTCTTTTCCAATTATGACCTTAAGTACTTGCAAAACATCTTAACTCTAGACACCAGAAGCTGATAACCGCTTGTTAGAATGAGGCCAATTAGATCGCAAGCCAATATTTCGGTTTCAGATTTGTATGGTGTTGCAGGGCAGATTTCAGTAAAACTAAACCCTGATTAGTAAACAATGCAGGCAGTGTGTAATTCTGTATTTAAAAATGAACCAATAGGACTTAAAGCTTTAATCGGGTCATTTAAAAAAAGCACCTCAATTTGCTGTCTCAAAAGGCACACAGGGAAGAAGAAGGGGCTAGGGTTCAGCCAAGTATTGCAAGTACTGTAAATAGAAAACTGCTGTCAAAAAATAACAAAATAAAATAAAATTAGTTTATGACTGTGCAAATGCACCAACTCAAAATGCTACGTAAAATAATTTCAAAATCCAGACTTCAATAAGTATGCCGAAATCAGTCCAAAAACAGGAGGCACTTTTTTACACAGAGAATTGTGGGAGTCTGGAACCAACTCCCCAGTAATGTTGTTGAAACTGACACCCTGAGATCCTTCAAGAAGCTGCTTGATGAGATTCTGGGATCAATAAGCTACTAACGGCAGGATTTTCAAAAACCAGTGTTTTTCGAACTTGTGATATAGTGACGAGAGCTTTAGTAGCAAGTGATTTTCAAATGAAATGTGTTAATTAAATCAATCTGTTAATGCTTTGAAATTGAGTCGATGAGGTCATTAATGAACGTATTTCTTGTTGAAAAGCTTAATTGTCGCAGATCACGTGCATCACTTCCTGTCTCAATGGCTAAATAAGTAACTTGAATGTTATCTTCAAGCTCCTATTTACAAAATATTGGACTGGATGCTCCATTCCTGTTCAGGAAGTTGTGTTAAAAATGACCCTTCATTGAGGTAAAAAGTAAAAGTAAAATATGAAAACAGGTATCATTTAGTAATAGTGATTATAGCATCATGTGTTCATTATTCATTGCCCATTCTAACTAGTAACCCAATAATAGTGATCATAGCATCATGTGTTCATTGTTCATTGCCCATTCTAACTAGCAACCCAATAATCACTATTATTGGGTTGCTGACTAGAATGGGCAATGAACAATGAACACACAATGCTATAATCACTATTATTGGGTTGTTAACTAGAATGGGCAATGAACAAAGAACACATGATGCTATGATCACTATTATTGGGTTGCTAACTAGAATGGGCAATGAACAATGAACACATGATGCTATGATCACTACTACTGGGTTGCTAACTAGAATGGGCAATGAACAATGAACACATGATGCTATGATCACTATTATTGGGTTGCTAGTTAGAATGGGCAATGATCAATGAACACATGATGCTATAATCACTATTATTGGGTTACTAGTTAGAATGGGCAATGAATAATGAACACATGATGCTATAATCACTATTACTAAATGATACCTGTTTTCATATTTTACTTTTACTTTTTACCTCAATGAAGGGTCATTTTTAACACAACTTCCTGAACGGGAATGGAGCATCCAGTCCAATATTTTGTAAATAGAAGCTTGAAGATAACATTCAAGTTACATTTACTTTGCACAAAAAGCATTGGCACTGCAGGTTTGTTGATACTGTATGAATAAGATTGACCACCATTGGCACTTTCCGGATTTTCAAAAATCAGTGTTATTGTATCGAACTCATGGCATAGTAACAAGAGCTTTAGTAGCAAGTGATTTTCAAACGACATGTGTTAATTAAATCAATCCGTTAATACTTTGAAATGGAGTTTATGAGGTCGTTAATGAACGCATTTCTCGTTAAAAAGCTCAATTGTCGCAGGTCACGTACATCACTTCCTGTCTCAACGACTAGATAAGGGGAACTCGTTAATCAAAATGCATGTTAACGAGATCAAGGTAAATGAATGGAAGCATAATTCCCTGTTATGGAAACTACTAGCGTACAGGGAGACGGCTCTCTCACCTGCGAGCAGCAGCCAAATGGAAATGAAATAAAAAATAATGGGACTATCTATTTTATAAACTTCATTTAAAATTGTGCATTTTGTCATGCAGAATGTACATGTATTTAGATAACTTCAAATAGACAATGCTGATTTACGATTATCTGGTATGTGTGTAAAAATCGGACGGCACAGATTTAAAAAAAATAAAACTTTTTAAATTTATTTTTTGGATGAGGGGGAGGGATAAGCCATCTATGTATATTGGTTGGAATTTATTTTCTTATGTTGACTCTGCTTTTGTATGTATTTTAGTAGGTACGATTGTAGGCTACAAATAAATACGTTTGAAGTGCCATTTGTGTTTGTAGTTGTTAGTTATTTTTTTGGGCGATAGTATAGGTTACCTTGATTGTAAATAAAAAAAAAAGTGATTAGCTATGATTTAATGATAACGCTATTAATAATAAATTAATCATGATTATAGCAGCAGTTTTTAAGTATTCTATAAATATTTCATCTAATAGTTAAAAAGTACAATCTGGGGCTGTCAGGTCTTGTTTTAAAAAAAATATCGTTACGGAGATACAAACCAATGGAATACAGTGTGTGTGTGTGTGTGTGTGTGTGTGTGTGTGTGTGTTTAATAGAGAGAGAGAAGACATGCATGTCTCCAGTCATATGTGGTTTTCACAATCACGTCGCCTTAAGTTCTAGCCAAAATTGTAGATATTTATTACTGCCATAGCCTTATCTTTTCACCTATTGATTAGCCCCATTGCCACTGTACTTTATGCATCCATGCATCACTTCCTGCGATGTCATCAGGCAGTGTGTTCCGGGATAAGATTACAAATTGTTAAAACAAGTGAACAAATGTCATTCATAACCACAAGTATATAAAAGTCTAAAATATTTTCATAACTACAAATATTGAATTATCTAGGTAGTCTCTGTATCATCTGTTTCAAGGTGAGTTATAGTCTTTTGTTAATTAAAACCCTCCATTTCCATGTGCAAATTAACTCCTGATAAATTAGACAATCGACACCGATTTGGTTTTAAATTCCAACGCTAACAAAATGAATAGTCACAAGAAGCACTGCTCGTTAAGATATTAACATTATTTCGTAAATGAACATAATTTTCAAAATTACATAAGGACGATTATTTAATAATGAAGTAGGTATAGGGACTGCTTGAAAACGCCCAAATCAGTGCTACATACCGATTTCTTGATTAACACTGGAGTTATCATTTATGACTTTTTGAAAATTCTCCCCTGACAACCGAATGGCCTCCTCTCGTTTGTAAGCTTTCTTATGTTCTCATGTTCTTGAGGTTCCAAATTAAAACAAAGTCAGGAAGGAATTCTCAATTCTCAGTCATGCATTTATTCTAACAAATGCAGAAGTGAAGCAAGAAAACAGATGGGGCAGTTGCATAAAAACATGTTAAAGTAACAAATACAGTCATTTTTTGTATTTTTTTTTTAATTGAACTAAAATTTTTATCGTTGAACACTTGAGCAAGGAGAATGTAAAATGTTATGTGTGTCTTGTGTGGTATCGAATGTAGCTAGAATAAGCGCATTGTTTTGAAGTGAATATTTCCAAAAGCTAATTTGTTGAAACTAGAAAGGGGATATTTATATCATGCAGTCAAAAATTACTTTTAGCAAACTGCTTACATGTGTTTAGTGCAATACCTGTGTTAATCAGCTATAAGACAATTAAAGCTTGTTGCTGGGCACTCGCTGTATTATTATTATTTATTTCTTAGCAGATTTATACAATTATATTATTTTTTACACACAATTACCCATTTATACAGTTGGGTTTTTACTGGAGCAATCTAGACAAAGTACCTTGCTCAAGGGTACAGCAGCAGTGTCCCCCACGACCCTCTAGTCAAGAGTCCCGAGCCCTAACCACCTGCTTTATGACACCTGCTGTCAAACAATCATATACCAGCTGCAGCGTTGTATGCATCTTATTAAAAACAATGAGCTTCAACACTCCACATTGTATGGAGTTGTGGATACTAGGAAATCACTGGTGTGCAATTTTGCCATTTGCTCAGGCAAGACTGAATATATATACTGTATATATTTTTTTTTTGTTAAGTACAGGTTTTTATTGACAAGTACAAACATTCCCCATTGCTATAGCAACTGACCCAAGCCCCAAGTCATATGACAGATGACTTTATTCTGTCCTTGCTGAGGGGTTGAAAATATACATTTCAATTAAATACATATCACCTTCATTAGCTATCACCTTCATGCACACCCAATCTTCTCCTGTGTTTGTGCTCGCTCCCCTCCTGATAGAGCACGTCGCTTCTGATTTAGTTATTGAGTGCTCTGAAATATAACTCAGCTGCTTGTTATTGTAAGGGGCAAACAGTCAGAGATTAGGTTGGTGTGGGAGGGCAGCATTGTGGTCCAGATTTTAAGAGCTGTACAAATAGCAGGCAGAGGCGAAAAAATGCACTTTAAGCACTCTTGCGCATATTTGTTTACAGAAAACAAAAATAAAAACTGTTCACAAAATAAATGGTACTGCATCTTTAAGCATGGTACAACTATATACACGCTATCCCAGGCAGAGCAAGGTTATAAACAAGTGTTATTCCAGTAAGCAGGCACAGCTGTAGAGGCTGGGCTGGCAGGTTATAGTCTCTGTGTATGTATTGTTTTATATCACACTATGTGTATGTATTGTTTTATATCACACTATGTGTGTTCTCTTTCATTATGCATTGCTGTATCTAGCGGTTCAGATAAGCTGCGTACATGCCGTTTTTACGCATTAAAAAATCTGAAATACGCACTCAATTTAAATTGAATGCGTAAAAATATTCTAGTAATTTTGCTGCACAGCTTGTCTGCCTCCCCTAAAACTTCCACTAACAACTACATCTCCCAGAATACAATGTCTTCAGTTACTAGGAAACTGTACACAAGAAAAAACAACATTAACCAATTTCTGGCTAGCACTGTTGCCTTTGCAGCCAATCACAGTAAAAATAGGAAAAATTCGAAGCTACACAGGTTGAAGCGTAAACACAACCGTAAACACAAACAAGAGGCAACCGCTAAGAAAAGGTGCCTAATGTTAAGTGAACTGTTTTATAACTTATTAATGCATTTCCTTATTTTATGTATCTGTATGGCTTCATATTGAAGTTTTAACATGTTCACTGGGTTTAAGAATGTAATGTTAAAATGTAAGAAACGTAATTAATTTGCAGAGGCAATGTGATACCTTGAAAAAAATGCACTGAGCTAGAACACACGCGTGGTTGTACAGTAGCTCAAAGTAACATTGCAGTTAAAACGGAAGTCTCTTTTTTAATGCCTACTCCATTACCATTAAAGATTGTACAGGGTTTATCGAGATTACTCATGACTTCAAGGTAATGCTGCATTTTACCCCCTGAAAATACATTTTACTCTCTCAGTGTTAAAATAGAGGGTACGTTACTCCCAGACCCAAAACTTTAACTGGAACGCTGTGTCTATTTAGAAGATCATTACTGACAGTTAAAACAATACCTACTCAGCTTTAGAAACCTGGGGTGGGTGAAAGGAAACCAACATTTTTTTAAGGGCCTCAGACACCTTAAACACAGAAAATTTAACAATAAAGTGGTTTTAATACTCAGAATACGTGCAAACAGCATAGACCAAGAAAAACTCTGACAGCTCAATTTGAAGCTGCTTTGTGCTGTTCTGGTGCTGAACTTTGCAAGATGTTTCATCTGGTTTGGATTTGATTCTTGTTTCAGTCGGCTAAATGTCACCACACTGTTAAACAGTGAAGTCCAGCACTTAGCCTTGTCTTGTGTTTGAGGTGGGGAAGGCATTAAGCATGTCCTTCTTTTGCATTTTCTTATAAAGCACTGCATTGTTAAAAATAATTGCTCAGTCATTCTTTTTTTCCCTTTAATTAAATAGAGGCAAGCAACGAGCTGAAAGCTGTTAGCTCAATCGGGCGCAGCAGAGCATGACCCCAGCTTTAATTAGCACAGGAAAATAAATGGTTGCTCTTATTGTGAAGGAGTTGTGTTAGAAACCATTTCTAAACAGCTACCCTGACTGGGGATACATTGGATCTCCTTGTATCTGTTCCTAGAGCACCGTAATTCTGAACTTTTAATACTGAACACAAATAACCCCCATTGCTGAAAGCATATCGAAGAAAAACAACCCTTTCTGACCCTTATGGTCTTTGTTATATGTATAGTGTTAGGTACCTGTACAATTGCAATATATATATATATATATATATATATATATATATATATATATATATATATATATATATACATTCTTTATTATTTTACTATCCAGTGCTCTGTTAAAATGAAACCTTAAATAAGGAAATATAATTAAGCTTTACTTTATGAGGAAGGAAATTGCCAGTGATCTGGCAGGTTATCAAGAATTAAGGACTGTGTTTTAGCCTGCAAGTTTCCTGGTCACTGACATAATAACTTTTAAGACCGCAAGCTTGACTGCCCTCATGTTATAAGAGGTGATAACGTACCTCACCGAGTATGATGAGCAATGGAGCAATGAAGCCTATAGCTTACCCTCAGCTGTTCTTTGTTTCAGCCTTTGCAAGACAACCATTTACTTTAGACTGCAAACAGTGTTTTTCTAAGCGGTGTTTCTTTATTTCAGAAAATTGCAGAACTGTCCTTTAAAGAACTGTCTGTTTTATTCAGCTTGTTTCTTCCTCTTTTGTTACTGAAATGTCCGCTTCACTTTGCTGAAGTCACAAACCACCACCTACAAAATTACAACTATAGACCTGCTTTTACAGTGGAAATTGCAGCAACATTTACTATTACTGATACAGGGCAAATAGCTTATTTTGGGCCGAAGTAATCACTAACCATTTTGTGGCTGCTTGGAGAGCCAAAAGGAGCAGGTTAGGCACCAATATAATATCATTTGACTGCCCCAAAACTACAGGGGAGTTGGTTCTAGACCCTCACAATTCTCTGTGTAAAATACTGCCTCCAATTTTCTGTTCTGAATGCCCCTTTATCTAATCTCCATTTGTGACCCCTGGTCCTTGTTTCTTTTTTCAGGTCAAAAAAGTCCCTTGGGTCGACATTGTCAAAACCTTTTAGAATTTTTAATGCTTGAATCAGATCTCCGCAGAGTCTTCTTTGTTCAAGACTGAATAGATTCAATTCTTTAAGCCTGTCTGCATATGACATGCCTTTTAAACACAAAATAATTCTGGTCGCTCTTCTTTGCACTCTTTCTAGAGCAGCAATATCCTTTTTGTAACAAGGTGACCAGAACTGAACACAATATTTTAGATGAGGTCTTACTAATGCATTGTAAAGTTTTAACATTACTTCTCTTGATTTAAATTCAACACTTTTCACTATATATCCGAGCATCTTGTTGGCCTTTTTAATATAGCTTCCCCACATTGTCTAGATGAACACATTTCTGAGTCAACATAAACTCCTAGGTCTTTTTCATAGATTCCTTCTTCAATTTCAGTATCTCCCATATGATATTTATAATGCACATTTTTATTGCCTGCGTGCAGTACCTTACACTTTTCTCTATTAAATGTAATTTGCCATGTGTCTGCCCAGTTCTGAATGCTGTCTAGATCATTTTGAATGACCTTTGCTGCTGCAACAGTGTTTGCCACTCCTCCTATTTTTGTATCGTCTGCAAATTTAACGAGTTTGCTTACTATACCAGAATCTAAATCACTAATGTAGATTAGGAATAGCAGAGGACCTAATACTGATCCCTGTGGTACACCACTGGTTAGCTCACTCCATTTTGAGGTTTCTCCTCTAATCAGTACTTTCTGTTTTCTACGTTAACCACTCATTAATCCATGTGCATGCATTTCCTTGAATCCCTACTGCGTTCAGTTTGAGAATTAATCTTTTAAGCGGGACTTTGTCAAAAGATTTATAAAAACTAAATAAACCATGTCATATGCTTTGCAGTTATCCATTAGCATGTTTTAGCTTTTCAGTTGAAGGCGTATACAGCAAACACTGTCATACAAATGCAAGTTGTCTCTGTGTTTGTGTTTCTAACTCTTCTGTGTGCAGTTTTAGTTTGCGTTGCCTCTGCCTGTCCCCTGCAGAGGGCTGCGTCTGTTGATTGTTCATTTTCGGTCAGTGTAAGCCACCTCCACCTTTCACAGTAAGCCATTGACCAAAAGATACGCCTGGACTGCTGGGGCTTTTTATGTCTCGGTGGTCACAGGTAAGTCTTGGACATTATCGTGCATTAAACTATCACTTACAATACATGTAGTGTGCACGCTATGGTTTGAAAATTAGACAAATAGTGTGCATGTAAATGAATGCGTTCTCTGTTCGTAAATGGGACAGCAAATTTAGATTTATGGTGCACGTTAGACTCACTACTTAATGTGCACGTTACAGCTACATTTAATGCCCTTTTGTAAATGAGGCCCATACTCCAGCAGCATGTAGAAGCCCAGGGGTAATTGAGTTTATACTCATGGCTGTACCTCATCTCAGAGAATAAGCTCTGGAACCTCTGATATACACAGCTGCCTGTTGAGTTAAGTACAATCTGCTTACTCTTGGCACAGAAAGCCAACTTGCTGCAGTGTGCCAGAATAAGACTTTAATCTAGGCTAAGTCTACCAGGACATAACCACGCAAACAAGGAGGCAACAACAGATTAGCCTACCATTTTAATTGGAACTGCTATGCCACTACTGGCATCAGTAATTGCTAGCTCACCTGCTTTATTTAAACTGCTGATTGATTGATCCAAGGTTAGCTCTCTAACTAGAGCTTTTGTGGAAGCTGAAGCAATAACTTAAAGAAAAAACATAAGTAACAAAACATAGCTGTTTCTTCTGTCTTGTGTGCCAGCTCAGATGCATGTAACTTGGGGCTCTACAGCTGGTAATGCCTCGGGACACTTCCGCACTGCTGTACTCTTTCACTTCATGTCATGTGAAACAGCTTCCACACTGAGCCTTTTCTGACAACACCACTTTTACAGATTGTATATTCAATCCTGGCGGATAATGTTACATTTCCTGGACAAGCAGGTTGTCCTGGTAATTGTGGAAGCTGCTAATCAAGCTGTAATACAGTGCATAAGCTTACCAGATGGTTCAGATGAACAGCATCATGGAGCGTTACCAGAGTGACTGGGTTTTGACTTTGTCTTTTACTTCCTCCTGGGAGATCAACGTGTACCTTTTACAAAGAAGTGCCTTTTATTTTATTGTATCATTATTATTATTTTTTTTTTTAGCATGCCTTCTAGTTAATTCACAGTTATACATAAAAAAAGATTGAAAAATGCCTGATGACGTTTGGAATAAATGACCATTTATGTATTGCTGTATTTTACTTACTCTGCTTTTTTTTATTCCTGTTTCAGAAATTGAAAAAGTGCAGAAAGATGAAGAGAAAGATGAGAAGTTCATTGATGTAGTTATCAACAAGAATATGAAGCTAGGACAGAAAATATTGATACCAGTGAAACAGTTCCCCAAAGTAAGTACATATTTTCTGGTTGTTGTTGTTGATATTGACTCCACCTTTCTGCTGGCCCTATCCCTCAAAGAACACTTCTGTCAGGAAAAAAACAACCGCACTCTGACAATGGAGTTTGGAAGAAAATTATGAAGCTTCTTTGCTTGCACTTAAAAAAAAAAAAGACAATGCTGGGTGATTACTGTAAAGGGACTTGGCCACTTATCACTGCTGTTGTGGAGAAGAAGAAAAAGCATTCACCACAAGCAACAAACTTTTACTGCCATCTGTGACATAAACAATGGTTTTGTTCATTAACTTTAGTTGTCTGTGCTATACAGTGTGAATGGTGAGGACTGCCGATGTTATAGAAAGCTTTCTTGTGGCAGATTTCACATTATTTAGCAATTAACATTTTTTGCTTGAATGGAATATTGGCATTTTAGTTTGTGTATGGGGGTTTAGGAGGGGGCAGTTTGAACAAATAGCTATCATGACTTTCTCAGAGAGACTTTCTGAAATGTCGATCGTTTCATCCATAGAGAATAAGGATTGATTTATTATGTTAGTGTAAGGATTGTCACATAGTTTTTAGCACAGTAGGAACTCCTCTCTCCATTTGCTTGGATTATCATTTTAACCCAGTACAATTTTCTTTATAAAAGTCAGCAAAAATCAACACCAGCTGTATTTATGTAATTTGATTCATTACATTTAGACTTAACTTTTGCAGTTAAGAAAACGAGAGAAAGTTATCATAACAATATAGTTAAATAGAAATTTAAAATAATAGGTAGATGACAGTTACAAACGCTCCAAAAAATGACAAAGCAGGTGGCCTGCAAATGAGGAGAATGGCACTTAATGGGTTAATTTGTGATTTTAAGAGTGAATATGAGGATAATTAAGTGTGAAACATTCTTTCTTGCATTTGTTTGATAATTAATTAATTAATTAATTTATTTATTTATTTATATTTATATAGCGCCTTTGACCAAGGCGCTTTACAATTATTAAGCTAAGCGGTACAATCGAGAGAAATGGCGGAAGGAAAAAGGTATGTTTATTGGACAAGGATGAGGAAATAAAGAGTGGTGCTACTGTGAGAACAAAGGCTAGGGCAGGGTTGGGAAAACAAGCAGGGTCCTGACCGGGGGTTAGGGGCTAGGGCACGCAGTGGGATAGGCTAGGGTGAAAAGATGTGTTTTAAGGGAGGAGCGAAAACTGCGTAGTGTAGGTGACTATTTTATATGGAGTGGGAGTTTATTCCAATGAAGGGGAGCCAGGAGAGAGAAGGAACGGAAATGGGATTGGGCACAGGGCGAGGGTGGGACCGAGAGGGACAAAAGAGTTTGAGAGCGTAAGGGATGGGGGGGAGCATAGTAACTGGGAGGGGAGAAGAAGGGAGGGTTTTGATGGGTTAATGAGGAGGTAATGGCGTGCCATCCAAGATTTGATAGCAGTCAGGCAAGCAGTTATACGGGTGGAAAGGTCAGGGGTGAAAGAAGGAAAGGAAAAGAAAATCTGGGTGTCATCAGCAAAGAAATGGTGGGGGAAGTTAAATGAAGAGATTAGAGCTTCAAGAGGTAAGGTGTACAGAGAGAATAACAAGGGTCCGAGGACAGAGCCCTGGGGAACACCAACAGTCAGAGGGGAGGGTGGAGATGTGAGGCTGTTGAAAGCAACAGCAGAGGTGCGGGAGGATAGGTATGAGTGCAGCCAGCTAAGAGGTGTTCCAGAAATGCCGAGGTTGGAAAGGGTGGAGAGGAGGATGGAATGATCGACTTTGTCAAAGGCGGAGGAAAGATCAAGGAGAATGAGAATTGAAGAAAGGCCAGCGTGGGAGGAGTTGGCCAGATGATTCTGGACAGTGAGGAGGGCTGTCTCTGTGGAATGGGAAGGACGGAAACCAGATTGGAATCGGGGGTAGAGGGAGTTGGCGGATATGTATTGTGATAGGCGTACGTGAACTAGACGCTCAAGAAGTTTTGAAAAATATGGAAGGAGAGAGATTGGGCGGTAGTTGGCTGGGCAGGCAGGGTCGAGAGTGGGTTTTTTTAACAGAGGAATGATGGTGGCTGATTTAAAAGCGGCAGGGCAGATACCGGTGGACAGGGAGGAGTTAAAGAAGGAGACTAGATAAGGGAGGATAAGAGGGAGTAAAGGGGGTGTAGCAGGGCGGTAGAGAGCCCTGTACATTAATTTGTTTATTTATTTTCAGAACGGGGTTTCCCCCTCCGCCCATGTTATTTTGTGTTTGTTTATGTATTTATTATTTAGATTTGTCGACGAAATGCCCTATGTTTTGTTTATAAATATGACGACGTAGCCGATTTGTTTTGTTTAGTGTAGTTAATAAACTCGTGCAGATTGTGGCCGAGGGGTAATAAAATAATTACTAACCAGTTAAACCCCTTGGCCATGATATAAAAGCCTGCAGCTCACTGCACTCGTGGTGGGGTGTATGAGGAGCGAGAGTGGAGAGAGCAAGGAGAGAAAAACGAGACTAAAACGATACATGATCAGTGAAGGCTACAGCTCAGCCTGACCTGTGTTTTGTATATTTTGTGTTTGTGATTTGTTTTATTTACATTTTTATTTTGCTCTGTGAGCAAGTGTTTTTGTGTTTAAATATTTTATTTCTTTTTGTTATTTAAAAATAAAATGGCAAACGCCGCCTTGAACTGCAGTACTTGCCTGGTGTCAGTATTTTTCCCTTCCTGCTTCTGAATGACGTCACCGCCCAGTCATTCCTGTCACAGTGGGTATGAAGGAAGCAGAGACGGGAAGCAGGGACCAGGGGGGAAGAGGTTGGGTGGGCCTTGGAAATGATGGAGGAGAGTTCAGAATAAGATGTGGGGGAAAAGTCAGTAAAGGGGGCATTAGGAGCAGATGGAGGTAGAATGGGGAGTCCGGAGTTGTAGACGAATAGTACTGATTTTGGTTGTGAAATAATAATGGGGTATGTTATAATGATCTGAGCAGTAAATCCACCCTTTCATGATGTCAACACCAGGGAGTGTTCATATTAGACACACCTCTAGATTATCTTGAAATCACACTTGTCTACATTACTGATAGAATTCAATTTTTAGTGCCAACCTCCAGCCCCGTTAGCGAAACCTGTACAGTGGATCAATTTTATCATCAAATTCTAATTTAGTACTCTATCCCTGGATTTTGTGTGCCCTTGTTCGTGAAGTCTTGTTCAGGAATGTTCTGTGTTAGGTACGTGTAAACCCTATGTGTGTGTTTTATGTCCCCGCCTTTCATGTCTCTGTTCGTTTATCAAGTCAGCAGCACAAGTGATCGCCCTTGTGAGAATAGCCATAAATATCAAACTTGACCCCATCAAGGCCATGTGTGCTCCTCTGCCATCATCACACATCATAACTGTAATCCATGACGGTAACATTAATTACACTATACATTGTGTCTCTAATTACTGTGTAGTACTTAGTAAATGCATGTGTACTTACACATCATTACAATGTTATTATACATAGTACTGTAATGTATTGATGTGTAATGTACTTAATGTGTACATCTTTTTACCGATATGTAATATGTAATTACACAATTGTTTCAGAAAAGGGTTAGTGTTACGGTTAGGGTTAGGGTTATATCATGCACAAAGATGCACACATTACGTACATTGGTAACTATGCATAATAACATTGTAATGATGTGAAAATACACATGTATTTACTAAGTAACTGCTATGTAAATACACAGTAATTAGAGTGTAAAGTGTTAGTTACCTCCATGACTATACTATATAAGTTGTCCTCAGGGGACAGTTTGAGCTGCATCACTGCAAAAGTGTTCTTGTTATGAACCAAATGATACAATTTAAAATAGAGCTACAGCACATTTACTACACTGTGTAGATGACTGTGAAAACACTTTGTTAGGAATCCCATCCATCTTCACAATCACAGAATTGTGTACATGTTGTACTGTAGTAAATATTGAAAAATGCCTCACACCACATGCCTCAAACACCAGTGCTGCTTTTGAGACTGGCACAGCTGTGAGTTTACCCATGCATGCTACCTGATTGGTTCAGCGTGCACTCCAGTGTTTTGTCTGTGGGATACCTCAATGTTCCTTTGTCCTTCTCACAAACCAATTGAACCTTCAGTGCTGAAGAGAAATCCGCTGCTCATTGCTCTCATATTCCAGGAGGATGCAGCATTCTCAGCATGCAAGGCTGCAATGCTGAGGGGCAAAGCTTTGTTGTTTAGTGCACTGGGCCATTGTGGGGGTGCAATACAGGATTTTTAACAATTCTTCAATAGCGGTCTCAGTGAAATCAATGTTTTTAGTGACATTCGCAAGTAAATATGCAAATAAATTAGTTGTTAACGTTGCTAACTTCACTGTCAGTTCAGCATTTTGCACAGCCTATTGCATGTGCAAACTCATGAACATGATAAGGGGATTGTGTCATAATATTGACTTTTTTGTTCACAGTTTTAGTCAATTAATTTCAGAATAAAAGGAGAGAGGTTGGAAATAATACACAAGTGTTTAGAAAAAGAGAAAGCCCAACTATTTTAAAATGCAAACAGTTTTATTAAAAAAGTGTTTGCTTATTAGTTGAAGTTCATCTTCCTTTTTTAATAACCAAAGGAACCACACTACCAATATTTTATTGGAAAATAAAATGTATTCCAGTTCCTTAAATGTCAAGAGTAAAGTAACCAAACACGGTTTCATTGTTCACGTGTTTATATTGCATGTCAACATCAAGTTAGCCCAGATAGAAATAGAAGCAGTATGTTGTATTCGCAGATGATTTGATGAACAGTGTAGACTTAAACATAGGCATAACAGCGTGTACACAGTTGATTTAAACAGCAGTCATTTTGTAATAAAGTCTGACATTTAAACAATTGAAACAAGGCCCTCAGTGTCTTTCATGCTATAAGAGGTCATATGCACGGCTGGAGATGTTGTTTTCTTTCATAAACTTGGTATTTTAATGATCTAAAACACAACAGTATTCATCTCTAGTGCTGTAGAAATTAATTGAATTTACCTAAAAGCTTTTTTTCTTATCAACATCCTGCTGGCCCGCTGCACTGGTGTTTGTGGAAACAATTCAATACATTACCACCACAACTTAAAGGTGAAAGGTGATCTATGGAATATATACATAAACAAGAAGCATTACTTCATCCATGAATTGAAAGACAGGAATAATATCCTGATATGAGGTATTCATTTAGCTATGAGACTACAGGTATTTTTATAACATTTATGGACATGGGACTGGCTCTTTCAAACCAGCATCTGCATGTTTTCCAACCAGCCTTTTTATTTTAAACAACCATGTCTTGTTTTGCCATTTAATTATTATGTATTTTAGCGACCCCCCACCCCCCACCCACCCAAATAAAGAAAAAAAAATTAGGTAAAAAAAAAAAAACAGGATAAAAACCCAGGGACCAAAATATAATTGCCCAAAACCAATTTAAAAAAAACAGTATACAATGTTACTATGCGTTCTTACTACATTGCAATACAATGCACTCTGAAAGCAATATGAAAATTGACTCACCACTTTCAAATGTTCTCCTTCTTGATTTCACCCTTGCACAGTCTTTGATGATATCAGAGTAATCCAACATTTTCAAAATGTCACATTCCATGGACATGATTGCAAGGCAGTTGAGATAATCCTGACTCATGGTGGCTCTCAGTTCATTCTTTATAGGTCCCATACGAGAGAATGACCGTTTACTGGAGCAGTTAGTGCACATCAAGGGAAGGTAAATACGCAAAGCTGTGGTAACATTTGGAAATGTGGAAATCACAGGGGCATTTCAAATGAGGTGAAGGAGGTCAGAAGCTGCCTTCTTCTCTTTACCCACAACAAATTCAGCAAAGTGAAGCATTTCTGTTGGGAAAGATCCATCCAAATCTGAAGGATAAGTGGACATGAGGGCTGCAGCTTTTTTCTGAATATCACATGCTGACATGTCTTGAAACTCGGTCAGAAAGCCAAACACTTTGTGTACATTGACAGAGGCTTCTGTTCTGAGTCGGCAATGCGTTGAAAGGGTATCCAGGATTTTTACGAAAGTCTCAACATGAAATTTGTCTCTGCCTTGGGCACACACTTCAGTGTGACTTGGTCCATCTTGCAGAACACTGAGCAGTCGTCTCTCCCGTCGCGTTACATTCCGGTATGTCTTCACAACTGCTAATTGTGTGGTGCATTCTTCATAATCATCAGAATCATTACAAATGTTTTCAGGATATGATTTTAGAGATTCCAGTAATTTAACCACCTGTGACAGTTCGATGTCTTCTGTTTGGACTGACTTCATTGTTTCATTAAATGTGAAGCCATGAACCAGGAAGCTAGATAGCTACAGTGTCTGAGATATTCACATGAGAAGGTCAGGCCTACCGATACACTACGCTTGGTGTCCATACAGACTGCAAACCTAAAACAATTTGGGAAATTCAACCAGGCTTCCTGGATAAGAATTATCCTTTGCATAGTGTAACAGGATTTCCCCATTGTTGAAGGCACAAACACAAAAAACATTATCACTGATTACCATTTTTAATGCAGACAGAAACACAGATGTGACCCGTGTGTGCTGAACTATATATTCCATGTCTCCCTATTCAGTGCAATGGAATGGTCGCAAGTCCCTCTGCCTAGCAATGACATCAGACAGACCATTATCTTTCGGTTTCAATCGAGTGTGGTTCCTTAATTTGCTTATGCTTTTTCAGATAGAGGTGTATAAAAAAGCATTTGAGTCATTTCTAAATCTCAAAAAGTAGTCAACCAAATGCTACCCTATTCACAGGGTTTGTTGAGCCTGCCAATCTGACCACACAAAAATGTTCATGCATATTGGTGGAGTTTTACCCCCCTTTTTGAGCTGGTTGTAAAATCGACTTTAAACAGGACCTTTGTTCAAACCTTAACTATGTCTGCGTGACCGTGCAGACATAATTCTATTTTTTTTAATTTTTTTTTGGATTATACATTAGGATTGGGAGTTAGTGGATTCATTTCTCTGCTGCAGCTGACCGCCCAGATATAAGTTGAGAAATGAGTAACTTGGAGCTGGCTGGATTATAAAAGTAAAACCAGACAGGTCTGGTTTCTCGAACGAACTGAATCCCAGATGTAATGAGCAGTTTTATTCCACTGGCCCTGTTAACACGCCAACAATAGTCAGCTGTCCAGCAGAGCTTTTTGAAGACAGCAGATGGTATTCATGGTCACTGCAATGGCTTCAGGCAATAGAGCACTCTGGCCCAGATTTATAAAAGGATTGTGCATGTTTACGACCGTAAAACGGGCACCCAGTGTTTTGAATTCTTGGATGGGATTTATAAAACACGCAATTACGTAAACACGCAATTAATACGTGATTTGCGGGGGCAATGTCTCAGTGCGCTTATGTAATTCTGTATATGCAGATGTAATTCTGGGGTGTTTCAGAACAAAACCGCTAAAATTGGGAGGGGATTTTGCAAATGAGGTCTATTAAATATTCCGTCTAATTTATTAAGGCTGCCGGTAATTGCGGTCCTCATATTTGCTTGATTATTTTAAGAACTCTGAAAAGCAGTCGTTAATTTGCCGCAGTCAGACAGTAGGCTATGTAAAAGGCAAAGTGATGTGGGAGACTTGTCTGCAGCAAGAAGGAGACATCGTTTTCAAGGACAAAGAAACATTTAATAACATTTTGCAAAGAGCTAATTTTTTAACCCTTCTGATCTAGTTAGTTTGCAAATTGCGGTTTATAATACCATATTGTTTTGCAAACTCCAGGTTTTCAATACATGTTTCATAGTTTACATGAAAAAAAAGAAAGTCTGCAAATAGAGAATATAGAATCCATGTAAGAAAAGGTTCTTAGAAGCACCTAAAGGTCTCCCCACAGTGGTAAAGCAAGGTTCTAACGAGAGCCTTTACTTCTAGAGTGTAGGCATTATTATAAGAACGGTGGAGGAGATTAAGAAAAGATGGAACGATATTCCAAGGCTGACTAAAGAAAAAGTCTCATAAAAAAGGCTCATCCTCCACCGTTATTTTAGTAATGCCTACAGAATATATGTTTTGTAATATGGCATTCTGGTATTTAACAATACTGGTTCAGGCAGTATTGTTAAATTCGCGTTTAAAAGAAAATGGTTAAAAAAAAAAAGGACAGATGATGCAGTTAGTTTGTAGCTAGAGCAAATATAATACAGCTGGTAATAGGCACATCTGAACAAGGTAGCTATATTATAGACCATACAGATGTGTTTTAAAATCATACTTTTGTACTGCTTGTACCAAAATCTCCACTTCCATATTGGTAAATTTCAGTTTTTGCTTCTGAGCATCCTCACCAGTACCAGGCTGAGGTCTTTGTGTGCCATTCATTTTCTTTTGGAATGTGTAGCATACACACGCAGGGTTGACCCAAACCCGCTATTTATTGTGAGAGGTGTGTAATTGCGGTGAGGGGTATTTAAATTGTTTGATTGCGGAATCATCTGCTTCGCCTCATTATAAAATAGGTCGTTATTTTGATGGTGAGTGTGCCGTACTGAACACACACATTACATGACTTTTTTGGTCGGTTTTCCCCTTTATAAATTTGGGCCTCTGTGTATTAGTGTTTTGACACTCTGAACTCCAGTATTGCTAATTCAGAATCCTGCAGGATTGTATCATTATTTCAAAATAAGGAGCAGAGGCAGACTTTCCAATCTAGCTGAAACCCTTCATTGTCACCCCCTACAGGAAAGAGGTATTAATGTGTCTAAACCCATTTGTCTTCTTTTAAGTTTAATTGTTGATCGTTTGATATTACAGATGAATAGTCTAAACGATCCCACTTTACCTAAAACAAATTCTTTAACACAGAAGGTGTTAAATCAGAAGATGAAGGGCGAAATATATACATGTATATATACTGTATATCAGTAGTGGCTGGTGGGGGCGGGGAGAAAAAGGCAGAGGTCCCCTTAAGTGCCCAGCAACAGTAAAATGTTATTATTGTATTCTGACTGATAACACTTTTCATATTATTATTATTATTATTATTATTATTATTATTATTATTATTATTATTATTATTATTATTTATTTATTTATTTATTTATTTATTTATTTATTTAATTTGGCGGACACCTTTATCCAAGGTAACTTACGGGTGTTACTGGGCAGTACTGTACAGGGTTACAATGCAAGATTAATATTTAAATGTATACATCGGTGTCCATCTGAGCATGTGAAATATTGCAAAGTAAGAAGTGTGAGAGCAAGTAATGTCATCAGGAAGCTTTTAGAGATCTCAAAGCATTGTAACTAAACAGATTTAAAGCCACACTTTGACAGGTTTGATATGTGGAAAAACTAACTGTTCAACACAACCAAAGAAAGACCACTTCAATTAGTTAGATCTGACAGGGAGAGATAGCAAGACCAAGCCCCAGCTCACTAAGTGCTGCACTGAATCAGAGGAGAGATAGCAAGACCGAGCCCCAGCTCACTAAGTGCTGCACTGAATCAGAGGAGAGATAGCAAGACCGAGCCCCAGCTCACTAAGTGCTGCACTGAATCAGAGGAGAGAGATAGCAAGACCGAGCCCCAGCTCACTAAGTGCTGCAATGAATCAGAGGAGAGAGATAGCAAGACTGAGCCCCAGCTCACTAAGTGCTGCACTGAATCAGAGGAGAGAGATAGCAAGACCGAGCCCCTGCTCACTAAGTGCTGCACTGAATCAGAGGAGAGAGATAGCAAGACCGAGCCCCAGCTCACTAAGTGCTGCACTGAATCAGAGGAGAGAGATAGCAAGACCGAGCCCCAGCTCACTAAGTGCTGCACTGAATCATAGGAGAGAGATAGCAAGACCGATCCCCAGCTCACTAAGTGCTGCACTGAATCAGAGGAGAGAGATAGCAAGACCGAGCCCCAGCTCAGTAAGTGCTGCACTGAATCAGAGGAGAGAGATAGCAAGACCAAGCCCCAGCTCACTAAGTGCTGCACTGAATCAGAGGAGAGATAGCAAGACCTAGCCCCAGCTCACTAAGTGCTGCACTGAATCAGAGGAGAGAGATAGCGAGACCAAGCCCCAGCTCACTAAGTGCTGCACTGAATCAGAGGAGAGATAGCAAGACCGAGCCCCAGCTCACTAAGTGCTGCACTGAATCAGAGCAGAGATAGCAAGACCGAGCCCCAGCTCACTAAGTGCTGCACTGAATCAGAGGAGAGAGATAGCAAGACCAAGCCCCAGCTCACTAAGTGCTGCACTGAATCAGAGGAGAGATAGCAAGACCGAGCCCCAGCTCACTAAGTGCTGCACTGAATCAGAGGAGAGAGATAGCAAGACCGAGCCCCAGCTCACTAAGTGCTGCACTGAATCAGAGGAGAGATAGCAAGACCGATCCCCAGCTCACTAAGTGCTGCACTGAATCAGAGGAGAGATAGCAAGACCAAGCCCCAGCTCACTAAGTGCTGCACTGAATAAGAGGAGAGAGATAGCAAGACCGAGCCCCAGCTCACTAAGTGCTGCATTGAATCAGAGGAGAGAGATAGCAAGACCAAGCCCCAGCTCACTAAGTGCTGCACTGAATCAGAGGAGACATAGCAAGACCGATCCTCAGCTCACTAAGTGCTGCACTGAATCAGAGGAGAGATAGCAAGACCGAGCCCCAGCTCACTAAGTGCTGCACTGAATCAGAGGAGAGAGATAGCAAGACCGAGCCCCAGCTCACTAAGTGCTGCACTGAATCAAAGGAGAGATAGCAAGACCGATCCCCAGCTCACTAAGTGCTGCACTGAATCAGAGGAGAGATAGCAAGACCGAGCCCCAGCTCACTAAGTGCTGCACTGAATCAGAGGAGAGAGATAGCAAGACCGAGCCCCAGCTCACTAAGTGCTGCACTGAATCAGAGGAGAGAGATAGCAAGACCGAGCCCCAGCTCACTAAGTGCTGCACTGAATCAGAGGAGAGAGATAGCAAGACCGAGCCCCAGCTCACTAAGTGCTGCACTGAATCAGAGGAGAGATATAGCAAGACCGAGCCCCAGCTCACTAAGTGCTGCACTGAATCAGAGGAGAGAGATAGCAAGACCGAGCCCCAGCTCACTAAGTGCTGCACTGAATCAGAGGAGAGAGATAGCAAGACCGAGCCCCAGCTCACTAAGTGCTGCACTGAATCAGAGGAGAGAGATAGCAAGACTGAGCCCCAGCTCACTAAGTGCTGCACTGAATCAGAGGAGAGAGATAGCAAGACCAAGCCCCAGCTCACTAAGTGCTGCACTGAATCAGATGAGAGATAGCAAGACCGAGCCCCAGCTCACTAAGTGCTGCACTGAATCAGAGGAGAGAGATAGCAGGACCGAGCCCCAGCTCACTAAGTGCTGCACTGAATCAGAGGAGAGAGATAGCAAGACCGAGCCCCGGCTCACTAAGTGCTGCACTGAATCAGAGGAGAGAGATAGCAAGACCAAGCCCCAGCTCACTAAGTGCTGCACTGAATCAGAGGAGAGAGATAGCAAGACCGATCCCCAGCTCACTAAGTGCTGCACTGAATCATCGGAGAGATAGCAAGACCAAGCCCCAGCTCACTAAGTGCTGCACTGAATCAGAGGAGAGAGATAGCAAGACCGAGCCCCAGCTCACTAAGTGCTGCACTGAATCAGAGGAGAGATAGCAATACCAAGCCCCAGCTCACTAAGTGCTGCACTGAATCAGAGGAGAGAGATAGCAAGACCGAGCCCCAGCTCACTAAGTGCTGCACTGAATCAGAGGAGAGATAGCAAGACCGAGCCCCAGCTCACTAAGTGCTGCACTGAATCAGAGGAGAGAGATAGCAAGACCGAGCCCCAGCTCACTAAGTGCTGCACTGAATCAGAGGAGAGAGATAGCAAGACCGAGCCCCAGCTCACTAAGTGCTGCACTGAATCAGAGGAGAGAGATAGCAAGACCGAGCCCCAGCTCACTAAGTGCTGCACTGAATCAGAGGAGAGAGATAGCAAGACCGAGCCCCAGCTCACTAAGTGCTGCACTGAATCAGAGGAGAGAGATAGCAAGACCGAGCCACAGCTCACTAAGTGCTGCACTGAATCAGAGGAGAGAGATAGCAAGACCGAGCCCCAGCTCACTAAGTGCTGCACTGAATCAGAGGAGAGAGATAGCAAGACCGAGCCCCAGCTCACTAAGTGCTGCACTGAATCAGAGGAGAGAGATAGCAAGACCGATCCCCAGCTCACTAAGTGCTGCACTGAATCATCGGAGAGATAGCAAGACCGTGCCCCAGCTCACTAAGTGCTGCACTGAATCAGAGGAGAGATAGCAAGACCAAGCCCCAGCTCACTAAGTGCTGCACTGAATCAGAGGAGAGAGATAGCAAGACCGAGCCCCAGCTCACTAAGTGCTGCACTGAATCAGAGGAGAGAGATAGCAAGACCGAGCCCCAGCTCACTAAGTGCTGCACTGAATCAGAGGAGAGAGATAGCAAGACTGAGCCCCAGCTCACTAAGTGCTGCACTGAATCAGAGGAGAGATAGCAAGACCGATCCCCAGCTCACTAAGTGCTGCACTGAATCAGAGGAGAGATAGCAAGACCGAGCCCCAGCTCACTAAGTGCTGCACTGAATCGGAGATGTCACTTGCATACGTTGCCCCTTTGAGGGGAAACCAAGTGACAATGCCATTTCATTTAACTTTTTTTGTATTGTTAACATTGTCAGGATTAAGACAGTCAAAAATCAGTAACAAGCTTAGGATGCACTTATTATGTTTTACTAATAAACATTATGCTAGTACTGTAATGTGTTTTAAGGCTACTTACACTCATAATAAGCTATTGTTTCTTGTAGTGCGCTGTTGGTTACATGCATCTCCTACATCGTTTTATACTGTGCAAGCAGGGGCAGGATTTGAGTAAAAGAAGTTTGCTATCGTTTACAGAAGAGAAAGATTGTGTAGGGTATTGCATGTTAGTTCTGGTTTTGGGGTGGATGAGGGGAAAACAACAACTTGAACGATGTTTATTTGATGGGCTACAAATTGGTTTCCGCAGTATAAAAACACATGGCTGTGTGATTCCTTTTAGCCTCCAGCATACTGAAAGAACTATCTGTCTCTTGATGTGCACAAGAGGAATCTCGCCTTAGACTGAACACAACTTGTCTTAATTTGGAATATACCCTTTCTCAGCCCCTAGTAGCCTGCTGGGAGAGGTATAGTAGAATCTGTGCACAGTTGCTTACAAACAATGCCTTTTACACCTTCTGCCAGTTCAGTCGTGCTTGTTTAGGTTGTGTGTGATGTCTTTAACTTGGGATTATTCATGTGAAATATTCTATTTGGCAATATCAGTTCATATTATGTTTCCTGGCAGCAGTTTAAACTCTTGGTGGAGAAGGTGTTGAATTTCCAGATCAGCTTTATGGTTGGCTAGAATCATAATTTCCACATAGTAGCTGTTATTGTATCAGTTATATTAACCTTGTCAATAGGTGATACAGTTTACCTAACTAAATGTAACAATAACAATAACAATAATACCTATTATCTTTTTATGTGTGTGTGTGTGTGTGTTTGGTTTTGTTTTACCCAGTGGATTCCTAGTCAGAAGCTTGTGAAAAGCTTAAGAATACAATACAATGTATTGCTGTTTCAAACAAATATTGCTCACAAAAAAATGTTGTCAGTGTAATGTCAGACAAAAAATGGTGGCAGTCTAAGCAACCCATTAAAAAGACTATACATGATTAAGTTACAGTACTGTTAACCAGTGGTGGTGCCAGCTGATTGGAGGCCCTAAGCAGCATTATTTTTAGCACCCTCCCCCCCCCACCCTTTTTTGTTTTTTATGTTTTATTACCCACTCATTTATGCTGTAATTGATTGCTGTTAATATGACTCCAATTCTTAATTAAAACGTTGATAAACCTGTCATTTCTGAAATGAATTGAACTACTATAGGGTGATTTTCAAAGCTTTTTGCTCCTGATTTTCTGAAAGTAACTGTAAAAGTTTAAAGGTGCAAATCTAGCAAGAGGACACAGATATGGAAAAGTATGGAGCCCAGGAGGGGACATGAGAGAACAAGAATATATCTTATATATCGTGGTCACGGGATACCTGTGTCATGCGCACAAGATAGGTATCTCGTGGCCACAAGATAGTAAGACATGCGCATGAGATAGATATATTAATTTCTGTCATGTCCCCTCCTGGGCTCCCAATGAATATTTATTTTTTACTTAAACAATTTTGGAAAATTAGCTGGCATTTATTTACAGTTAGGAAAAGTGTAGCAAATTTTGTACTGGAGCAAAAAGCTTATGAAGCACTTAGCTTCATAACATCATTCTGGGTGCTTTCAGAGCAAGGGTGGGGGTGGGCATGGGGTTTGGGAGGCTGTTTTTTTGTTGTCTTACAGGTGGAAACCCTATTTTCTGGTCTAGGCAGTTCTGAATGAGATAAAAACGGTAGCAACACATCAGTAATTTTGAAGGTTGTGCATTATTTGTTGCCTGCATTTGAATCATTTAAGCTCTTTGGTGGCTCTGGATAACCATCTATCACCAGCTAAACATGGTTACTGGTGGTGGGAGATGGCAAAACAAGCAGTACCTTGATTTGCTAGAATCATTCAACTTGTACTTCAAAGTACCCATACAGAGATACGAAGAAGCAACTCTGCTATACGTATTAATCTTGATTTGGTTTGAGGTCAGTGAGGTAAACCAAGCAGCTTATTTGGTGAATTGGCATAAAAATAGCTTTGCATACATCTCAATGATTTGGTTGTTCTGTATAATATTCACACCTAGAGAAAGTAAATATCACTAGTGTTAATAATAATACTAATAATAGTAATTGAAATATACTGTACATTCACACTGCAATAACAGCACATTTCCATTGGGCAAGTTATTCATATATTCAACCATCAGTCTGCTGTTCTGCTTGATGGAGAGAAGTAACTATTGAAAATAAATTATAAATAAATAAATTACATTATGCTTTCAGAAATCTTGGACTGCAAATTGCATCGTAACAGATATGGATGCATAATCTAACAGTAAGGATAGAATTATTATCTGAGAGCAGTTAAACGGGGGTGCCATTAGAGCATGCATATTACACAGACGCCCCTTAGAGCTGGCTGTAGTGGCTGAATTATAGTAAGCTATGATTTTGTACTGTAAGGTAACAAATGAGCTGTTAGGTTAAACATGAAACCAGGATCTTCTCCACTACAGTCCTCACCTCTCGTGGTATAACGCAATAAAAAAAAAATACAAAATTAGATATTTAGGTAGGTTTTGACATGTTGAAAAGGTTGTTTAAATTGTAAGTCAATCATATCTTCATTTGTAGAACTTGGGCTTGTCTGGCGATTCATGGCTTCCTGTAAATGGATAGTACAAATCATCCTGTCAAGGGGAGCAGCACATCACTGTTTAGTCTAATCCCTCATTAATGAGAGTCAATTGGACCACAGTAAATCCTCACCTCAAGCAATGTGTATTTGCATAATATTAACTAAATTATCATATATTCTATTTTTCAGCTTAATTAATTAGCATAATACCAGACTTGTCCCTCTCTATCAATCACAGGTACCAGTCTCTCCTCTGTCCCATGATCAATCACAGGTACCAGTCTCTCCTCTGCCCCTCTCTATCAATCACAGGTACCAGTCTGTCCTCTGCCCCTCTCTATCAATCACAGGTACCAGTCTCTCCTCTGCCCCTCTCTATCAATCACAGGTACCAGTCTGTCCTCTGCCCCTCTCTATCAATCACAGGTACCAGTCTCTCCTCTGTCCCATGATCAATCATAGGTACCAGTCTCTCCTCTGTCCCATGATCAATCACAGGTACCAATCTCTCCTCTGTCCCATGATCAATCACAGGTACCAGTCTCTCCTCTGTCCCATGATCAATCACAGGTACCAGTCTCTCCTTTGTCCCATGATCAATCACAGGTACCAATCTCTCCTCTGTCCCATGATCAATCACAGGTACCAGTCTCTCCTCTGTCCCATGATCAATCACAGGTACCAGTCTCTCCTCTGTCCCATGATCAATCACAGGTACCAATCTCTTCTCTGTCCCATGATCAATCACAGGTACCAATCTCTCCTTTGTCCCATGATCAATCACAGGTACCAGTCTCTCCTCTGTCCCATGATCAATCACAGGTACCAGTCTCCAGTGCTTAATTTGTAAATCGGGAGGTCCCGAAACACATAGTGAGCGAGAGGGGTGTTCCGGGGCTCTGAGGTACCGAACGCATGAGAAAAAAGTGACAAACACAATGTAGCCAGACAATGTAACTATAACCTGTGTTAAGGTGTCATCTTTAGCCTTGGCTACAATGCTTGCTGCCGCTAAATGGGCCTTGGTTCGGGCATGTTCAAAAACCTTTTTTTCTGAGGGCTCTTTGTTGTTGTTTTTTTATGTTGGAGGCAGAGGACGTAACTGTACATTCCACCCACTCTTTTGCTAGTTTCATCCCTCCAGTCTTTTCCGGACCAAAGCTCCCTACCTTTTTGCATATTGTACAGCCCAGCTTTGAATTTTGCATGACAAGCCAGGGGTTATACGTTTGCTGCACCTGCTCCATGCACTTCGTCGGTGGATGCACTGTCCTCCCTAGTGATGTGTAGTTCGCGAACAAATTGTTCTTTTTGAACGACTCACTAAGGTGAACGATGGGAATAGGATCAGAGTCCCTATTGAATCGGTTCTTTTGATTCACCCTATGAACAAGCTGTGTGTCGCACAGGAGTCGAGTTACCAGCCTATCAAAAGTCATGAAATGATTCCTTACCTCTCGATTCTGGCTGATTTGTTCGTTGTAACAAGGAAACCGGGTTGTCTCTCAACTCAGGGTAGGATAACTACACTGATATGCCAGCAGGATCTCATTACACACATGCTGAACTCTTTACAATGTCTCAGTGGTTTCTATTGCTCAACATGCTGGATAACTACACTGATATGCCAGCAGCCTCTCACTACACACATGCTGAACTCTTAACAACGTCTCAGTGGTTTCTATTGCTCAACATGCTGGATAACTACACTGATATGTCAGCAGCCTCTCACTACACACATGCTGAACTCTTAACAATGTCTCAGTGGTTTCTATTGCTCAACATGCTGGATAACTACACTGATATGCCAGCAGGCTCTCACTACACATGCTGAACTTTTAACAACGTCTCGGTGGTTTCTATTGCTCAACATGGTGGATAACTACACTGATATGCCAGCAGCCTCTCACTACACACATGCTGAACTCTTAACAATGTCTCAGTGGTTTCTATTGCTCAACATGCTGGATAACTACACTGATATGCCAGCAGCCTCTCACTACACACATGCTGAACTCTTAACAATGTCTCAGTGGTTTCTATTGCTCAACATGCTGGATAACTACACTGATATGCCAGCAGGCTCTCACTACACACATGCTGAACTCTTAACGATGTCTCAGTGGTTTCTATTGCTCAACATGCTGGATAACTACACTGATATGCCAGCAGCATCTCACTACACACATGCTGAACTCTTAACAAAGTCTCAGTGGTTTCTATTGCTCAACATGCTGGATAACTACACTGATATGCCAGCAGGCTCTCACTACACACATGCTGAACTCTTAACAAAGTCTCAGTGGTTTCTATTGCTCAACATGCTGGATAACTACACTGATATGCCAGCAGGCTCTCACTACACACATGCTGAACTCTTAACAATGTCTCAGTGGTTTCTATTGCTCAACATGCTGGATAACTACACTGATATGCCAGCAGGCTCTCACTACACACATGCTGAACTCTTAACAATGTCTCAGTGGTTTCTATTGCTCAACATGCTGGATAACTACACTGATATGCCAGCAGCATCTCACTACACACATGCTGAACTCTTAACAATGTCTCAGTGGTTTCTATTGCTCAACATGCTGGATAACTGGAGAGCACTGTTACTATTAGGGGTTTAAATCTAAAGACCTCGGAAGAAAAGCAACTGGAAGGCATTACCAATATTTCACAATCTATCGGAATGAAGAATAAAGACTGTGCTTTCACAGCAGTACTACAAGTTTATCGTATCACCTTAGTTGCAATCTATCGGAATGAAGAATAAAGACTGTGCTTTCACAGCAGTACTACAAGTTTATCGTATCACCTTAGTTGCAATCTATCGGAATGAAGAATAAAGACTGTGCTTTCACAGCAGTACTACAAGTTTATCGTATCACCTTAGTTGCAATCTATCGGAATGAAGAATAAAGACTGTGCTTTCACAGCAGTACTACAAGTTTATCGTATCACCTTAGTTGCAATCTATCGGAATGAAGAATAAAGACTGTGCTTTCACAGCAGTACTACAAGTTTATCGTATCACCTTAGTTGCAAGTAAGCTAATTTTTCTTTTTATTCAACGTATTTCTTTCAAACGGTATCAAAACATGAACAACTATATTGTACATTTTCTTCAGCTAACCTAAATAAAACAGCACTCAGTAAATGACCTGTGTTAGTTTGAAACTTGAAAGCTTACGATATACCAGAAACAGATCTGTTAAATACAGTATAACAGCTTCAATAGAAAATGGCAAGATTAATACCCCTAATTAATATGATTGGTGATTTAATCCTATGTCATATGGGTCATTTAATCGCATGGGTAATGCGAAAGGACATTTTAAAATGGGGTCTATATGTAAACATTTTTGGCATAACATAATAAGGATACATTTAATCTGCACTTCAACTCATACGGCTGTGTCTGCTACTCTATTTGAAGCTGAACCAGGAAGCTTGTAATTCATAGCACAGGGGAGAGCTAAAGGAGTCTGCTCTATCAAATGGCCTGAAGAGACACTGATATACTCATCATCATCATCATCATCATCATTCACAGGTAGCAGGAGCTGGTCTCAAGTCTTCCTGGAGAGAGTTGCGATTATACTAACCCTTCACTGCCGAGGCTAGTTCAGTAGAGTTAACGTTAGATGAAAACATTCATTATACAAAAAACATTACCCACAGCGCTGGGCAAACATTCATTCATATAAGCCAGTGTAGGCAAAGCACAATGTCTTAAAGTACTCAGAATTACTATTTAGGTAACATTTCACAACTAAGGATTGTAAATATCTGTGCTGTCACTTTTCAGAAATTTCTCATTTGCGGTTTTATTTTTTATGAATGCAACCTAAAATAAATAAATAAATGAAAAAGCTCACTGATACTGAGTGATATTGCATCTTGCAAATTGATATATGCTTTGTTGTTCATTTCTTTATAGTGTCAGGAGTCTGAACTGATTGGTTGCAATACATGTGATGATTTCCTCACAGTTTCGGGAGAGTTTCCTGCCAGAACCAACACTTTGACTCAACCAATGCTTTGATATAAAAATGTTCCTGCAAATGATCCCAGATTGAAAAGCCCTGACAGCTGTTCAGTTTCTTGTGACATTCCTGCATTATAGCAGGGTGCCTTGGGTCAGATGAGCAAATTATAGCAACTGGCAAGCTCTCTCACTCTTTCACGTCTTAGGACTGTTAAATATGTAATAACACCATTTACTACGGGTTATGAAAAATAGCAAAATATATCGTGGCCTGTTTATTTGTCCAATTTTAGTTTGTCCATTATGATAGCAACATGTAATGTACTGTACCATACTGTAAATAACTGTTTCGGTCACTTGATACATTACCTGTACCTCCCAGAGTACTTGCATGAAGCCCTCGGTGGAGATGAACCATTTCCTGGCCTGGATATCACTTCATTTCGCTTGAGCTGTTGGCAGCACATACATAAAGCCTATCAATGAGAATGGACTTAATAAAACATATTGAAGTGATACAATAGCTGACACGGAGGCAGATGATTTGAAAGCTTTTGGAATCAGATACAGTTGGATCGGGTCAGAGTAGGAAAAACATTGTATCACAAACCATGAGGAATTTGAACCGCAGGATACACCCAATCATATTATCCAGTTGCAGTAATACAGATCCACATATGGTAATACAGATCCACATATGGACTTCAGTGTCCCTATAATCATCTCTACCACCACATTTTATATATGGAATTATTTTTTTTTCTGCTATCGTTGAAGGAGGAAGGCATAAGCCAAAACATTGGTCTAGTTGACGCAGTTTCTTTTAAGTTTTACATTAGACATTATGATTGAGTGCTTAAAGGATGAAGTAATAACTTATCAAAGTTCATTACATTTGATGCATTCTTTTTGATCAGACATGGGCCTATAAGTCAAGATCAGGTATACACTGTATCACGGTACAGTCATGTGCAAATGTATTAGAACACCTCAAGATTTGTCATTTAAATCCTTTATATACCTAAAAACATGAAGACCTCTGGGTGTGAGAATTTCAATTTTCGGTCAGTAATCAGTGATCTAGAAACAATAGGCACTCATGCTGTGAAAATGTTTGACCACTTTGTGCTTTAATTAGGCATCTTAAACAGCTTCTAAAAAGTCTCATGCATTTTACCA
The DNA here is from genome assembly GCA_030684275.1 of Acipenser oxyrinchus oxyrinchus. Taxonomy (NCBI): domain Eukaryota; kingdom Metazoa; phylum Chordata; class Actinopteri; order Acipenseriformes; family Acipenseridae; genus Acipenser; species Acipenser oxyrinchus. The sequence continues at coordinate 1,055,763 of CM060249.1, forward strand.
CATGTAGCTATGTGTTCCTTTTACTATTACTGTTTTAAATCCATTGCATGTGTGGCCTATTAAAGTCATCAATCAAATTAGGAAATCATTAATTTGCCTATTTTGACAATTTTCCAAGATTTTCAGTTCCAGTGATTTGATTTCATATGCACAGCAAATCAAAACTACAGAAGCAATGGGGTGTTCTAATACATGTTGACACTGCTGTATGTCAAGAATTGGTTGTTTGTTTCTGGACAATCAGATGGACTATTTACAACAACAACAACAACAACACAATCGCCTTAACATTTATCCAAGCTTTGCATTGAAAGCTGTGTGGTTGATTGTGACAGAAACACAAACCTCTGTGTCAACTCACCACGCAAAATCTGAGTGATGATTCTTACAGGAGAAGCATGTATCGAAACATGACATGTGGATTATACAGAATACACTATGACACGTCAGTGTATTTGTGTTTTTTTCATAGTGGAGCAAAGGCTTAAATCCCCCCACTGCAATGCTGCATAGCACTTAAGGTGGCACAATTCACATTGCAATTATACATGTACCTCAGTTTCCTAGCTAGGTAACACTTGCTTTATAGATATAGCATTGCATATAGTAAATAGATGTATAGTTGCAAAACACTAGACTCTTGCTGGTCCATATTGACCAGCAATCTGAACCTTGCTTTTATCATTAAATCAAAGCCAATAGCAGCTATAGAAAATAAACTTCAATACCATAATTCTTTGATGACTGTGTAAAACAATGACAAGTGTTTTATTCAAAGGGTTATTACTGAAGAAATATAAGTATCAAAAATATAAATCAAAGACTCTTTTTAGTATGGTACACACAGTGTACCTTGTGCCACTAGCATTAAGTTCTACCAAAGGTTGTAGTGTAATGTAATTACATACATACAGTAGCAGTAACACTTCCACCAGTATACAGGGTTACCAATGTTTGCTTCAGACAAGCTTAAAACAATAAATCAGTAATGATATTGAACTTAGGTTGTTGTTTTATTTGTTTTACTTAAGGCATACTTTTTTTCCTCATTTACTTTAATCTCAAAGTTTGTTCCACCTGTTATCCCTATGCTATAGTCTGGGTCTCTGTACCTTCTTCAAGTGCCAAGCCTCTCTCGATGCCTGTCAACCCAGCTCTCCCCCACCCACTGCTTCAGCTGATCTCAGTCAGACTACAATGAACGCTTGTTAGAGAAAAACAAGTCATACATCAGAAATTCTTCACCAGCGGCTTCCAGGTTGTCTTTGACATTTTGTTTTTGACAGTTCATCCAACAATTGCCCTTTATTATGTGCAAGTAGAATCGCACCCTCTTTCACCCTGCGACAATAGCAAGGAATAATGCAAATTGCACCAAAGCCCTCAGGCCGAAGTACGGCCTAACATTTTCAGTTATGTGTTTGATACAGTACAGTATTTAAGCATGTGTACACTGTTGAATAGTAACCTCATTAGATGCTGGATCTTTGGTATGTTTAGTGCCTGCTTTGGGATCAGTTCATACAGGGAGCTGCCATTGCTCACCTCCTGCAGGCTGGCTGTCCTGCAGCTTCTTACATCATGGCGCTCTTATCTCCAGGGACAGTCGGCAGGAAACTTCTGAACTTCTGAAACTACTGAACTGTAAAGAAGCAGATCTCAAGCATGGGCGAAGGTGAGGACTAAAACAATCAAGCATGTGCCTTTGTGTGGTGGCTAATTAATGACTAGCAATGTTCCTTCAGACAGAGGCATGACTCACAGCTGAGGGAAATGCTCTCTTCATCCCTACTCAAATTCTGTTTAGTTGGCTTCTCTAATTGTCCTTCTCTGCTGTATACAGAGGCTTAAGTAAACAGATAGGACGTCTATTTTTACTTATGACAAATTTGTGTACAGTAAAGGACTAAACATTTATGGAAATCATTTTTAACACTAATAGGGAGGGTGCATTTAGTCAAAAATGTGTAAGAATAGGGTCTTGATGTATGTATTCACAAGTAAAAAAAATGAATTTGTTGGGTATTCATTAAATGGAATAAAGCGTGTTAATTACTCAACAGAAAACAATGCGGCCCCTCGGTTTCCCTTGTTTAAACAGTTATTGAGTATCAATCAAGCACAGTCTGACAGTGTTATTTAACACAGAACCTGCTGTGATCAAACAAACAAATTCATTTCTATTTTAGAAGCCATTGTTTGTCTTAACTTTCTTCTATCCATTTGATATGAAATCTATATTTTTTTCACTTTCCTTAGTTTCCTTAGAAATGTATCATCTCTGCAGTGCATTGTAGTCCTGGACAGAGTGTGATTAAGCCTCTGAGTACACTCCACAGAAATACATATCCCAGCGGTAGCTCCTTTTTTAAGGAAGGTTACATTTAGCTGAAGAATCAGTTGCATTTGCTTGGTTTGCTTCTATTCAACTTTTAAAGCACTTAATGTGGAAGTTAATTGCCATTGACTGGTACTCAGTTGTAAAGGTGAGGGAAAAGCAACTTTTCTTGTTTTGAAATCAACACATTAATAAATACTTCTTAAAGGTAATTACTTGGTAGACAGTTTTTTCTCAACCAAAATGAAATGTATGCAAATACAGAAAGTCACACAACACAGTGAGGGGGCTGGTGGCCCAAGTATTTCTGTAATCTATTCTATTCTTGTAATGATCTGCGGTGGTACTGTCTTGTACTTCATGTGATTTTCAATTGTATAGTAAATGCATGTGTTTTTATAATTCCAGTTGTAACTTGCTGTGTTTGGTGGTACAGTGTGCCTTTGAATTCAGTCACTGTTTGTGCAGAACTATATAAATGTATAGTAGTCATACCTCAGGGAAAGCAGGTGCATATTGAAGTTTTGAAATTAAATACATACAGATATAGCGACCTTGATATTTGAATGTATCTGTTAAAACAGTATTTATTGTCATTCAGAAATTGGACTAAACAAAACATTGTTAGCTTTTTTTTTAAATAAATTTAGTCATCGCCAATGGTTTTTACCCCAGTTTGGAATGCCCAATTGTTATTTGTATCCCGGTTTATCGCTGCAAACCCCTGGCGACACGGGAAACGGAGGCTGGAACACGTGTCCTCCGAAACGTGTTCCTGCCAATCCGTCATTTTTCGCACTGCGGATCCACAGCAAGGCCACCAGACCGATAGTGCCGGAGGACAACACAGATCTGAATGGCTCCACTGCAGACCCACAGGTGTCCTATCGGCCACAGGGGCCGCTTGTGCGCGATGAACCGTGGATTCCCCTGCTGACCTGTGTCAGCGTTTCAACTGGTGTCAGCGTTTTACAATTAGATGTAATAATTGGAACAGTTCTTATTTTTAGACCCATATATAAGAAATAATGTATGTAAAATAAGCTAAACATGTATTTAACAGATAAAACTCAATCAAACAAATAAAGGGTGCCTGTGGCCTTACACATCTTTTTTTGCAAATGGATGCACTTCTGTTTCAAAACCTCAGTCTCATTCGCTCTGAAGCGGCTGCAATAGGACAGTGAGATGAGCTGATTCTGGAACAAACCATTTAATATACAAGAAGGGGGAGTGAGGGAGTGTTACGCATAGGATTAATAATAATAATAATAATAATAATAATAATAATAATAATAATAATAATAATAATAATAATAATAATAACAGCGTTTTAATCGTGTGTATTAGTGTATGTAACTGGTTGTGAAAATATATACAATAATTGTGTATTTATTTATCTTTAAAATAAATAGCTGTAAGTCTAGTTGCTTTACAATAATAGCTCAATATCTGATTGTCTGAATTTGTAATCAATTGGTACACTTATTAGCCCTTTCAAATATCGTAACTACTAGTGATAAACTGCAGTTCTGTTGCATGTATGGGGAAACAGGGACTGCAGGCAGATGTTTGGAATAGGTATGACAGTATTTTATCTCGCTAATTTTTGCAGCTACGCAATTCTTTCTTTGTCAAGGTAATTAGTACATCTATTTAGGAAAAGTCAGGAAAGCACAGCTCTGTATCTTAAACACACGGACAGCAATTTAACCCTTTCCGGTCCGACATCATCAAACAGACGTAAAACACAGGTCTCTAGTCATTTTTCTCAGGAAAAAGCCGAGAAAACCATTCAATGGCCGAGTGAGACCGATAGGAGCCGAGAGAAGCCGAAAAATGGGGCGGATCTGAGCAATACACATAGCCCCAGCACCACAGAGATAACACGGACATAAACAAACAAGATAGCTGCTTCTGCATCCAGCGCTCAAAGAATATCATGGACACCTGCAGAACTTTTTGAGATGTCATAGTAATAAAATAATGACTTGGATCACATTATTGAGGAGTTTGGTGATAAAATGAGTGATCAGGAGATGATTTATCGGTATGCACGACTATGAAGAAGTATGTGAAAAATACAATGAACAAGGGGTGGGGCAGGGCTGGAGATGCAGTACTGAGTGTCATGTTGATATGCAGTGCCTTTTAAACTTGTTTTACTGTGAAAACAAATACTTTTAAACAGTGCGTCTGAAATATACTGCTCATGTGAAAATAAATTGGACCTGACGTGCCTGAGACACGCTGAATAAATGGACTGCAAAGGGTTAAATTTAAATTCCAAAATGGTCAAAATGACCGCTTTGGTCGTTCTAGTGTTAAGCCTACCCAACTACTGAGTGGCAGCAAATTCTACATTTCTATTAAGAATTTAAAACAGAATTGCAAATTGTGGCGAATTTGAAAAAAACCTGGTTTGGTTTTGTCTCCCTTTTTGTGGATCGGTATTACGTTTGCAATTTTCCAGTCTGTCGGTACAACCCCTGTGTCAAGAGACTGTTGCATAATCTTGGTTAGCGGTTTGTAAATAACTTCTTTCATTTCTTTGAGTACTATTGGGAGGATCTCATCCGGCCCAGGGGATTTGTTTATTTTAAAAGCTTCTAGTCCCTTTAACACTTCTGCCACTGTTATGCTAGTTATTTAAAATTGGATAGGAACAGGTCGACATGTGGGGCATGTTGTCCGTGTCCTCCTTCGTAAAAACCTGTGAAAAGTAATCATTTAATATATTTGCTATTTTTTTTCTTCATCTATGATTTTGCCATTTGTGTCTCTTAGACATTTAACCTCCTCTTTGAATGTTCTCTTGTTGTTATAATATTGGAAAAAACATTTGGATTTGGTTTTAGCCCCCTTAGCAATATTGATTTCTATATCTCTCTCGGCCTTTCTAACTTCCTTTTTGACTTGCGTTTGCAGTTCCAAGTACTCTTTCAGTGTACTTTGTTTTTGGTCCTTTTTAAACGCTTTGTAAAGTGCCTTTTTTCGCTGAATATTTTTTTTAATTGATCTATTAAACCATTTTGGCCATTTTGTTTTAGACTTAGATTTGTCTACTTTCGGGATGTAATTGTTTTGCGCCTCTAGTACTACATTTTTAAAAAACAGCCATCCTTTTTCTGTGGATGTTTTCTCTATTTTACTCCAATCTACTTCTGTTAGTCTTTGTTTCATACCTTCATAGTTTGCTTTTCTAAAATTGTAAACCTTAGCTTTAGTCATTACTTTTGGGGTTTTAAAAAATACTTCAAATGAGACCATGTTGTGGTCTGAGTTTGCCAATGGTTCTCTGACCTCTGTTTTAGTTATTCTGTCTTCGTTATTTGAAAAGACTAAATAAAGGCATGCCTCCCCTCTAGTCGGTGCCTTGACAAATTGCGTTAGGAAGCAGTCATTTGTCATTTCCACCATTTCAATTTCATCCGTCGTGCTCCCCACCGGGTTCTCCCATTTTATATGGGGGAAGTTGAAATCCCCCATTAATATGGCTTCTCCTTTGCTACACGCATTTCTAATGTCATTGTATAACAGATTATTTTGCTCAGCATCAGAATTTGGCCATCTATAGCATGCTCCTATTATTATGCCCTTTGAATTTTTGTCATTAACTTAAAGTAAAAACTGTCAAACATAATAGTACCAGTCTGTGTCAGGCATATAGTAGGATCTGCTAAAGAGAATGTAATTAATTTGTTAACCTTGTCTTTGCTTGAAACAAAACGGTACCAGGCGCGTGGGGAGAAAATAACTCTTGTCAATTGAAGCTAAACTTACTGGTCAGCAGTTTTACATCAAAGGTTTCTATGATGACTGATGTATTTGCTTACGATTGTAAGTCCCCCTAGATAAGGGCGTCTGCTAAGAAATAAATAATAATAATAATAATAATAATAATAATAATAATAATAATAATAATAATAATAATAATAATAATAATAATCTTTTTTAAGAAACACCTTCTGGAACATGAAAGGGAGTATATGGTGAACTGTCTATGGCTTCATTAAATCATGGAAATTAATGAAGACCTGGTAAAACAGGTGAGCGGGAGCAGTAGCATAGGACTGTGTTTAGATCTAGTAAGAACAATGCTTGTTTAGATCTGGGTAAATGGTTACAGAAGACTCTTCTATTAATGATGGATGACCTCGACAGAGAAGCAGGTGGTTCGAGACTTGCCTGAACAAGATTTTTGTAAAAGTTTAGTTTAAAGCATTGAATAGCTAAAATGGGACTGTTATAGTTTGACTATGTTCTTGATAGACTGGATTTAAGTGAGAATAATTGGATATATAGTTGCATACTTAGAAGTTAGCCATGGACCTTCTACCAGCCCCTATCCAATATGTTTTAGTTAACTGTTAAACCACATCTATACATGTAATAAAGCCAACCTACTAAGAAGGATGTCTTTTGATGTTAAAAGGTAAATACATTTTAACCCAGGATTGGAATAATTAAACCAAAGTAGGTGTTATATATTATACACATCTTTCTATGTATTCTTCATATACTTGTACTGTATTCACATGCATGCTGTGTTCAGGAACTCCTTGGTACCAAGAAAGAATAACATCAGTTCAAAAGTTCAGCTTACATATTTTGGAGATGTAGGAAACGTGGACTAGGGGATGATGGCTAATTAATCTTATACAAGGAGTTACTGAGTGTTTTGAAAATGTTATTCACTCAAAGGACAGGAGCTGTTAAGGCTGATTAATGTTTAAGTTTTAATTATAACTTCTGATGTAAAAAAAACTCTGTAAAAACCGAGGTAAAATCTTAGTCAAGTGTCACTCAACTTGCTAACTACAAGCTGATGTGATCCATGCTCTGAAGCTCTCTGATCGAGTTGATTGCTGTTGGTGTCGTATTTAGAAGTCTTTGCCTTCTGTCCTTACATTATATTTTACACTTCCATATATATTTTGAAAGGTAAGAACTATTTTGAATCTATATTATTATTATTATTCATTTCTTAGCAGACGTCCTTATCCAGGGCGACTTACAGTCATAAACAAAAATAAATAAATACAAAAAATATCTATTTTATATTGATGCATTGCTATAAGGTATATGACTTATGTTTTAGTCTAAGAGAGTGATATATACTGGATGATCTAGGATTTAGCAGTGGGGGTTTTTAACTTTATGCATGCATAGCTTAAGGGCAAAATATGTTATAACCATAAACGTATTGAAGTATTAATGCTATTATTCCTGTTAAGGCACTGGACCTCACAGATTGCCTGTCAGCTGGGATTCGACGTAGTCTGTAACTACTCAATCCATTTTTAAGCATTTAATATACCAAAGGGGTACTAATACTACTCTGATTCATTAAAACTTCAAATTGAATGAGTCTGTGTGAATTCCTTGATTATTAAAAGTCATCTGGATACGTTGCAAGCCCAGAGCACGAACAATCCACTTACAGGAGTCCGAAACATCGTTATGTCCTCCTGAACGTCTCCCCTGAGTTTAAGAGTGTGCTTAGAGTATATATATATATATATATATATATATATATATATATATATATATATATATATATATATATATATATATATAAATAAAAATGCGATGCAAATCTGACACCATGGTTTCATTTTGTAATCAGGTTATGTATTTTACAGTTGAGATGTTTGGTTGAAATAAAAATGCATTTTATATTAGCTAAAAATATAATTTATTTATTCCTCAAAACCGTTGCTACCCCCCAAACCCCCTCACACGTGGATCTTGCACCCTACCCACAGTTTTAGAAAGGCTATCGGGGGAGGGGGGGTTAGTCACAGCCTGAAACATTTCTAAAGGGGGGCCCAGCAAAAAAAGTTTGAGAACCCGTGGCCTGGACAATTAACACAAAATAGATCATGGTCCTATACAGATGCTCAGAATGAGCTGGAGGAGTTAGTGTCACATGTGTGGAAGGCTTGTAAATACACCTTGCCTTTCGTGAAAATTAGATACTTGGGTGTTCACCTCAAAAATGCATTGAGCACAGCTGGCAACGAACAAGAAAAAGCAGACTGGGAAATGCCAGCAACAATTGCGACTGTTTAAAACATGCTTTCAAAAGTTCTTAAAAAATGGATGCAATTGTAAATGTCGTTATTGCCGTCAGCTTTAGTACATCTCATTATAATATTTGAGAACACTATCTCCGCCCAATTTATGCAGGAATGCCCATAATTACATATTCTTCTTCTTAAGTTTGAACCACAAAGAAAATCCGCTGCCGCAAAGCATTCCTGAAAATGTTGCTAATAACATTACACTTGTTTAGTACATTTCAACCCTAGACTTCAGACTCATTTGCAACTGGTTTGCGACTATTGCGACAGGCACAACACTTTACTACATCTACCCCTGAGTGTCAATGCAGTCCTTTTGTTTTTATGCATTTGCTATGTTTTTATACAGTGGCGTATTTATGCCAGTGGGGTTAGTATCTGTACAAAAAGTGGAATCACTTGTTTAAAATCAGTGAACAGTAACAATTAATGTGCGTTGTGTCTCCAAGGTGTTCTTACCTCTCTGTTTTGGTTTCAAAAACAATACTGGTGTTTTTTATTTTTGTTTGTTTTTTTAACACAGAACATGTCCTCATTATTGGGTTGAGTACCGTGGAATAAATGAGCTATGAAATAGATGTACTCCAACCTTTGGACTTCTGAACTCTAGTCGTTAAGAGAACAAGTTACCACGGTACCGGTACAGCAAAGGGTGGAGGATGACCTGTCATACATTACCTCTCTTCTATAAAGCACCAAATCAACCCTGGAGATAACACTAAATAGAACAAAAAAGCAATACACGAGCAGAACCATTTTTTAAACTTGTTCTGCTAAGAAAGGAAATTGCTTTGAATATTTCCTTCTTGTTTATATTTCATATTTTCTAAATGAATAAATGGGATTAAAACTGAATGCAAATACAATGTATACTTCCAAATAGATTTATTTTCATTCTTATTTATTTTTACATGCAGTTACTCCATATTTACTGTACCATTTACAAAAACTACAGCAATACATGCATTTAATTCATAATTCTGTGATTATGAATCTAGAACTTGCTGCAGTTCTTTTCCTGATCATATAACTGCTAAGTGTATGTACAGTCTAGCTACAGTATAATCATTGCACCTGTTTTTTAAGTATGTCCAAAAGAAGATATTTATGTAACTCTAGAAATCCACAGCCAGGCAGCTTCACTGCCCTGTCTCCCTCAACCCCCCTGTATACATGTTTTTTTTTCTTCTTTTTATAAGCATTGAATCAAATCGAGTAATGTTGAATTTCGTTTTTTCCAGTTTAACTTTGTTGGCAAACTCCTGGGCCCACGTGGGAACTCATTGAAGAGGCTACAGGAAGACACCCTGACAAAGATGTCCATCCTTGGAAAGGGCTCCATGAAAGAAAAAGAAAAGGTACTGCAAGTCTCCGGGCTGAAAACATTTCTGTTGCATCCTTATGTATTTATTTTTTTTGGTTGGCTAATTCTACAGTGTATGTTTCAAAGAAATCAGAATGCATTATTCATGTTGTCAGTTAGTATAGACAATTAAAATTCAGACAATTAATGAGTTTCCGTTTAATTAAAATTGTTTCAGGCAACAGCTCGAAGTATAATCCTCACTGATTCAATTTGACTTTTTTGTTTTATATCCTTTGCTTTAGTTTTACCAGCCCACAGATTCAATTACACTGTGAAGTCTCAAAAAAAAAAACAATGGACCGCTTTTTTATTTTAGAAGTTCCTGCACTTTAAAAGACTCTTAAAATAACCTAACCCTCCCTCCCCCCAGGCGACACTCGGCCAATTGTGCGCCGCCCCCTGGGAGCTCCCATCCTCGGTCGGCAAAGGAATAGCCTGGATTCGAACTGACAACATTCAGACTATAGTGAATAGTGCTTTTTTAAAGTTAGCACAAGGGCTGGAATGGCATTAACATCCCTTCCTCCAGGCACACCTCTGCTCACTCACTGCGCCTTCTCGCTACTCTCTCCCTGGTTGAACTACTCCAGCCATATTTATGTAGGTCCACCTGCTGACTAAACCCTGTGATGGACGTAATCCCAACCCAATCACATCCGCCAACTAGATCCCCACCACCATCACCACCACCCTGAACCTAAAGTGACAATAAAACAACACAATGACAAAAGCATGAACAGAGACTAAATCTGCAGGGGACCCCGATTATTGATGTATTCCTACCACCTACACAAATGCACAACTGTAAACGCTATAGAGGGTACCCCTCCCCCGACACATTACAATATATTTCAGTTTCAGACTGCGAGGAGACATATTTCCCAGTTGCCCTATTGGGGGAAATTCATTAAGCCAAAACTAGAAATGAAATGTGTAAGAATGCATGTTTATTTATTTCAAGTTCTTTAACTTCAGTGGGCTCTTTCAGAAGAGACAGTGTTGATGTAATAACAGTCAAGAGGAAATGGCTTTACAAATCTCCATGATATCTTAAGCTTCCTGAAAAGTAACTAAAGACAGTTTAAATGGGTGTAGCTTAGTTGCTTAAAGAATAAGACGCTGCAAAGCTGTACATCATTCAGCAAGGCTTTCTGTGCACACTTAAATATCTATTCCTTCCAGACTAAAAATAAATAATTAAATATATTTGTAATACAGATAATGTATTCCAAAAAAAAAACTGTATTCAAACAGAAGGAATAGCATATGAGTGCATTTAATAGGTCTCAGTATTTCTTAGACCAAAACAGAGGAATACACTAATAGCCCATAGGGACTCCTTAAGAACTGGGGTTTTGGTTCATCTGCAGGTTACCATCACAGAGCTAATGAAATGGCAAAAACTGTGCAGCAGAAAGATCATTTCAAATAGACAGCCAGTGGAAAAGACTTTCAATGGGGCCCCTGATGGAAATTCTCTCTTTATAGATATTTAAATCACTAATATAAATTTGCTGGAATGGGACTTTAATGTGCATACCTGCCTGTCATTGTTGAAAAGGCTTTTGCATTTTTTATTGAATTGCTGGCTTTTCTATCAACACCCAGGCTCTAACAGCTGCAGTAAGCTGGTGGTAGCTTACACACATGTTTAAAAAGGTCATATTTAGCATTTAGAGGTTGACTGTGGAAAATGTATTGGTAAAAACAACACTTTGTTTATTTTTATGCTATTTTACATTTAATATAATTTATAAATGCTATTATGAAAAAATAGTATACAAATCACCAACGTTTACTTGTGTTTGGACTGTTAAGACTGGCAAAACTCCCAAAACATCTTCATTCCAAACATAAATAACTTATATGCCTCGAAAACATTTGCTTGAAACCATGGCATATAAATGGAACCCTATCCGTGACCTACATGTCTTTAAAATGTCTTCAACGAAAACAACATCTGCATCAACATATATTTCTGCTGATTCTGCAGTACAAGAAAGGGATATTTCTCATGTCTGTTATCATTTTTACATTTAGTTATGTTTTATTTTGTTTGATAATTCACTGGTGATGGTGAAACTACTGCTGATTGTCTTTAAAAGGTGGACATCAAAAAAAATTCTACAATTTAGCATTTACTGTTTCTCAGGTCAACACTTAAATATTTAGGAACATTTATTGTATAATAAATCTGTTGAAAATGATCAGTTTTGAATGTAACAACGCCATTTTCTTCTGCTTTAATACATATTGGGCTTGATTCTGATGAAACGAGTGCAGTCGCAGATACAGTGGTTAAAGTCAAACGCGTTTGCCTTGTAGGGCGTGGCTTCGTAGGGCGTGGCTTCGTAGGGCGTGGCCTCGTAGGGCGTGGCTTCGTAGGGCGTGGCCTCGTAGGGCGTGGCCTCGTAGGGCGTGGCCGTGGACGTGGCTTCGTGGGCGTGGCCTCGTAGGGCGTGGCTTCGTAGGGCGTGGCCTCGTAGGGCGTGGCCTCGTAGGGCGTGGCTTCTCCAAAAGTGCGATTCCGATAAGAGACAGAATGCGTTGTGTCACCGTGTGATGGTTCACGTCCCATCCCTTATAAAAATAAAGCTTTTAGCAAGTGAACGTGTTTTAAAGGAATTGTGGAGCAAAGCGGGACTGTTTCTTAAGAACGCAATGAAAATAATAATACTGTATTTTATTTAAATGCATACAAATTGTTTATATTTGCAATTGCATAAAGTATGTATAAATGTATAAAGTACTGACTTACCTGTGGGGTTGTAGGTGGCCGCGGGTGGATTCCAGGATAGAGAAGAAAAAGAGAAAGACAAACAGACATAAAGTTAGGTTAAAGCGGTGCTGAATGTTCAGTCTGCGTTTCCGGTGAAGGTGCACATTCACAGAGAAATGCGTAGTTTGTTATTCAGTAACCTAAATTGTCTAGGCCAGTAAAATTAAATTTTAAATTGGAGATTAAGAGCAAATACTTACTTGTTTGTTTGTAAATGGTGTTTGTTAGCATCAGTGTGGTGCATGAAATCGCCATGTTTGGGTGAGTCGAGCAGTACAATGAGGGCCATGTTTGTGAGGGCAGATGATACCTCGTTTTACCGTAAAGCCTGCTTGCAAGGCAAGCCAAATTAAAGGATACCGGTGTGTAATTGAAGGGCAGACCATGCCATGATTAAAGTAAGGGTGTTGTGATTTATATAAAAATAAAATTATACATTTTATATTAAAATAAGTCAAGGTAGAATTGATATTAAACCTAGTGATTTTTTTATATAACTTGGTGATGTAGTTATATAATAGTAGTGTTAATTATATAGAAACAGATTTTAAAGTTAATTAGTTACATTTTGGTTTCTTCTAAGGAGGAGTGATTTTAGCCTGAGTATAAAAGGGAGGCTGTGCTAGAGTAAAAAAAGGGTTCAGAGAGATGGGTGCTGCATGAGTGTCCTGGCTACAAAGTAATATATCTCTTTACTGTTTTATTGCTAGAAACAGTTTCATCATCCTGCATTTAGGAGGTTTTTTTTATTTTATTTTGTAAAAAGTTATTTTTTTTTCTTTGAAATTTTGTTTTGATATGTTTTTGTTCAGTTCAGTTCTTGGACCATTTGAAAAATAAAGGAAAAAAAAAAAAGTTTGCAACGAAACTTCTGTTGTCCGTGTGCTTCCCTGCAATACCATCTTTGGCCACTTGGCACATCCTAACACACCGCAAGGCTCCATTTTGACTGTAGAAGTGGCTATCAGACACACACACACACATATAATTTTGATGATAGTACCTTCAACATCTGTATAATTGTATTATTATTGTTAATTTAATGCTCGTTTGTATTTGCATTAAAAAAACAATTTAAATAAAATCATGTCGAGCGGCAGCAGCACAGAGCAAGAAAAACCAGCACAAGACAGAACAGCAAGTAGTAGGTCACTCTCCGAGAGAATACGTAAACCGTGCTTCACGACACAGGAGATTGCTATATTAATAGAACAGGTAGAGGAACGTAGGGCAATCATTTATTATTTATAATAATTATGCAAGGTACATTATTTCATGGCATTGACATTACTACATGGAAAGTGTAAAATACTCCCTGATCTGTCTACCAGTAGCAGCAGCTGATTCATTTTCTAGCGGGACATGAGGTGCCGCATCACGTTCCCTCTGAGCTTGTAAAATACTAGAGCTTCAATAGAACCTTTTATTCTCACTATAAGAATGAAGACGTTCTTTCAACAAACAGGCACACCGTAAAATGCACGAATACTGTATTTACATATTTTCAGGCAGATTGATTTGGAACAGTGATTAAACATAGTTTGAAAGATAACATTCGAGGTCCTTCATCAGAGATTTAAGCCCTCGTATTGATCAGGTTAAAGGAAATCTCCGATCCATTTTCTAATTCGTTATAATGTTTCAAACTAGTTAAGCTCATACATTATCAGGCAGTGAAACCGATATCTTGTTTCAGATAGTAGTGACTTATTTCAATCACGGAAACAAGTTTACACAGCAGTTCACTTGTTTAAAGTTGCACACGATACACGCACACACACACACACAGAACTAGGAAAAACCAGGGAAAGGAAGGACAGTCACACACATACAGATACAGAAGTGGTGCTCCTGTTATGCTGCTCTCCATATACTGTACGTAAATATTTTCACTTGTAATAATTGCCATGAAGATAAATTGCTACAGTCCTCGTGAAAATAAATGCAGTACTCCATTGTATCTGCAAAATAGGATTTTTTTTTTAATTCATATATTTGTTTATTATTAATTTACGAATAATATTGTTAGTTTCTTATGTTTTGTCGTTTTTTAATCTTTTTCTTTTACTTTTCTTTCTTTGATTTCCTCTTTCTGTGTCAGTCCAAACACACACAGTGGTTACTTAGGACTACTTTGCTTTTTATAGTGTGTTCAATTGTTAAAGTTCCTGATTGCACCACTAAATAAACCTGGTTTCAGCGGGTCTTAACACAGTGCTCAATTGTCTATTTGGGACCTGATTGCACTGTCATCAGAATCACTTCGGCGAATATGTTAATGACACCACGCCCCGAAATTTATGCCGACATGTGGCGATGGGGCAGGTGCTATATAACGGCGCAGGACATGTCTTCAGAATACCATTCAAGCGCAGTGGGTTTTTTTATGTCTCTGCTCCATTTTTTGCGCCACAGAATCGGGGGCAAGTGCCTTTTGCACTGTGATCACAATACAGACCACTGTGTTTAATCGTGACATTTCTACCTACCTATACCTATTTTTAGAACGTGAAATGCCCTGAAATAAGCCATTTCTTTACAGTGAAAAAACACAACCCTAGTTATAGATGTTGTCACTGAGGTTGCACGATCATTTCCAAAGATGCTCTGTCTTCATGTTGGGAACAGGAAGCCTGAGATGGGGTTGACAGTGAGGCGCAGATACAGCAGTAAGGTACTGTTCTGGTCTTAGTTAGAGGTGTGACACATTGTAAAGGCTTGTGTGGAGTTTCCAGTACATCTCTTAGTTACTGTAGTTGCACTGGGGTAGCTGCGAGGAGGTACACAAAAGCGAATGAGGCTCCACAGAGTAACTCAAGCTGGTTTTTTTTTTGCTTTTTTTTATCATTTTCCAATCGGAGCCACAGGGCCCACTTCGAACTTTAGGGGAACTTTTCATTGCTTTTTTAAATGTATTTTTTAATAGTATCAAAATATAACAAACAAGAAACCGGCACCACTTGCTGTTTACATTTACATCATCGGTACTCAGGGAATAATACAGCATCTGAATAGTTTAGTCTGCAAGTGCCCCTGGTTACTTTTTCATTACATTGTGCCTCCCTCTGGGCTTCCTGTTGTAAAGATAAACATTAAACATTTAAAGATAATATCTAATGAAAAATGGTTATCAGCATCGGTGTACAGTTACCATATAGCTGAGACAAAGATGCAGCGTGTTCCCATAATATTCTTCCTCACTAATCCACATGGACTCGGGTATTGAGGGTTGTTTTCTTATCTCTGAATGCAAGTGCAAAGCAGAGTGAGATTAGTGGTAATGGACCCTTCACAAAGAGTGTGTTTTTAAGGGTTGTTTTGACAAATAAAATGAAGTTTGATATTTATAAAACTGTCAACGTCAATGACAAGGAATGGATGGCTAAGGTATGTAAACTGGGCTGGGTTGGGTGAGGGGTGTAGAGGAGTGGTACTAGGATGCCAGTGTCACTGTCATGCCTTCCCAAGGTGTGGGCTAGTTGATGAAACACCGAAGACAGGAGGTGCCCACCTGATGTCCGCTGCGAAGTGCCCCACTCAGCCCACTGCAGACAGTTGCCATGCTGAGGTGCTAGGGAGGTTTGCCTTTGCGTGTACTGATGCGCCAGGGAGGCTGCAAATAGGCTGATCCCTGGAGCCAGCATTACACTTCAGCCATCAATACTGGGCCAATAGGTTACCTGGCAGAGGAAAAGCACTGAAGGCTCATATACTAAAGCAAAGCTGTGTCTTGGTTGGTCCCCACCACTACTATCTAATTTTATCTGGGAGAAAGCCAAGTCCAATATTAGCATGAAGTAAATAACAGCTACGCTCATATACTAAAAATCAGTCTACTCCCCTGCTGTAACAACATACAATCTATGTAAACAGGACCATTGTTAACAAGATGTGTTATCTCTGTTGCTGTCTCTTGTGTAAATGCTAGAAAACAATCTCAGTCTCAAACAGCTATTTTGGCCTTGTTTTCATTTTCTGATCAATTCTAAACACACTGTTCAGTATCTTCAGCTGAAAATCCCAGAAGTAATACTGATGAGCTGGTTTCTGGTTTTTCAAAGGAGGAGAATGGATTTTAGCAATATATTGACACAGCACAGGTCCTCGAATCTCTAACCACTGGCATGAAAGGTGCTATAGACTTCTTTGTTGACTACTGTTATCTGCAGCCCACAGTAACCGCAGGCTGTTGGTACTGTAGAGCTGAGGTTCAATGCAGGAGACAGTGCTGTTTATTGTGTGGAGCACCATGGTGCTAGCTGTCACCTTTGTGTTTTGCAGGAAGAAGAGCTTAGAAAGAGTGGAGAAGCCAAATACCAGCATCTCAGTGAGGACCTCCATGTGCTGATTGAAGTATTTGCTCCACCAGCAGAAGCCTATGCCAGAATGGGACATGCACTAGATGAGATTAAAAAGTTCCTCATTCCAGTGAGTAAACCGTGCCTTAATTGTGAAAAGAGACCAACAGCAAAATGGGTGCAAGGGGACTTTTATTTAGACAGGTCTGCATAATTCTGATGTCTCGACCAGGAAGATGAGCCAGGTCAGTATGGAGGTTGAATACTGAAATAGTTTGGTTTTGGTTTACCTGAAACAGTTTCTTAAGGTTTTGCTTTATACAGTAATTAAGGATTCTGTTTTTCTGAGTTAGTATTTTTGAGCAGTGACCAAAGTACAATCTCCTTTTAGAGTAACTGTAATAAATCACTCAGGTACTTCATTAAAGCATCATGGAATCTGTTAAGTGTGCAACAGGTTTCAGTGGATTTTATAGAGCACTTAACACTATGACTTTCAATGTATTCCTTACTGCAAAAATACCAAAACACCAGTACCCAAAGAAACGTAAGGAACCCACTAATGAGCATATGAAACAGAGCAGAGGCTGGGCGGAAACCTGTGGACCCACAAACATCAAGCAAGCATCTCAACCACTGTGCAAACATGCATAAATCTACTTAAATCTGATCATGCAAACACTCAAAAAAAATATATACAGTATATATAAATACAAGTAGCTTTTGAGTTAAGGTGGGAGTGTTGTTGAGGTTGTGGATAAACTGGGAAATCTGAAGGATGCAGACATTGTAAACAATCTCACTCTAACAGGCTTTCATTTCAGATGCAGGTGAAAACAGATGATTAATTCAGACTAGGAATCCATGAAAAGTCTCTAAAATTAGTAACCCTAAGGCTGAAGTCTTTTCCATTCTTATGAATTAATTCCAGATACCCCCAAAGTGCAGTGGCCCGCATGCAGTAGGCATTCCCTTGAATCGGTTACTTTTCTCCAAGCTGTGAAACTCCCTCGTCTGCACTGCCAAGCACCAGCAGCAAGCTTCTTTCTTCCCAGCTACAATCTGCTTGTCATTAACGCTGGCAATATGATGTATCTGAAGATGTGTCTGACTGTGTCTTGCAGTTAAGTATTCTATTAAGTATAATTTTAGACTAGTATTCTGTGTTTAGGATTACAATGATGAAATCAGACAGGCACAGCTTCAGGAGCTGACGTATCTCAATGGAGGATCAGAAGATGCAGAAGTGCCATCAGTCAGAGGGAAACCAATAGCAAGAGGCAGAGGCACACCCACACCAGGGCTGCCCAGGTAAGATACACACACAATGAAACCAATAGCAAGAGGCAGAGGCACACCCACACCAGGGCTGCCCAGGCAAGATACACACACAATGAAACCAATAGCAAGAGGCAGAGGCACACCCACACCAGGGCTGCCCAGGCAAGATACACACACAATGAAACCAATAGCAAGAGGCAGAGGCACACCCACACCAGGGCTGCCCAGGCAAGATACACACACAATGAAACCAATAGCAAGAGGCAGAGGCACACCCACACCAGGGCTGCCCAGGCAAGATACACACACAATGAAACCAATAGCAAGAGGCAGAGGCACACCCACACCAGGGCTGCCCAGGCAAGATACACACACAATGAAACCAATAGCAAGAGGCAGGGGCACACCCACACCAGGGCTGCCCAGGCAAGATACACACACAATGAAACCAATAGCAAGAGGCAGGGGCACACCCACACCAGGGCTGCCCAGGCAAGATACACACACAATGAAACCAATAGCAAGAGGCAGAGGCACACCCACACCAGGGCTGCCCAGGCAAGATACACACACAATGAAACCAATAGCAAGAAGCAGAGGCACACCCACACCAGGGCTGCCCAGGCAAGATACACACACAATGAAACCAATAGCAAGAGGCAGAGGCACACCCACACCAGGGCTGCCCAATGGCTGCAATAATAATGGAGATGAGTATGCTTGTTTGATTTCGACTTCCATAATTGGACTGGTCAGGATTCATGCAGAGAGCACCACTGTAAGCATGTATTGTACTGTAGTAAAGCTTAGTTAAAAAACTGAAAGGATGGTAATGCACAGGGACGTGTGTTATAGTAAATGACAGAACAGTATGATCAATGATTAAAATTATTTTATTAGTCATTAGATTTAAAAGTTAGCAGGATCTTACAATCAGGGGAGCGCAGGTTTGCATCCAGGCTGAGCACAGTTCCTGATCTTAGCCTAGGATCTCACAGAGAGCATTGCTTTGGCCTGCCGCTCCAAGGGTTTTGGGAGAAAAACCGTCAGGGATTTCTCCTGACCATGCTGCTGTAGCCCCTAGTGCATATGGTGTTTCCAAAAGGCAAGATCAGGGCTTAAGTTGTTGTGATGTTGGAGTGTTAAGTTAAAGGACAACACTCAATGCCTCCATACATGTTAACAGGCTGTGGGAGTAAAGAAAGAAACAAGCATGTTCCTGGCCATTGTCTTTACTAACTAAATGTTTAATTTGTGTCCATTCTCAGGGGCAGAGGAGGGGTCCCCCCACCCCAGGCAGTGGTACCCCGTGGTGCTCCTGCCCCCAGGTCAGCCCCTCCAGGTCGAGTTCCCATGACGACAGGACGTGGACTCCCTGCACCGAGAGCCAGAGGGGCCCCCCCACCTGGATACAGACCCCCCACCCCTGCACAGGAAACCTATGGAGAATACGTGAGTTAACAGAACACGCCCTGGGTCCCAGAACCTGTATGAGAAACGTTTTGATACATAGGAGCAGATTCACTTATATTCAGTACATGAGTTCACAGAACACACCCTGGGTCCCAGAACCTGCATGAGAAACGTGTTGATACATAGGAGCAGATTCACTTATATTCAGTACATGAGTTCACAGAACACGCCCTGGGTCCCAGAACCTGCATGAGAAGTAGATATGTAAATGCTTGATCTTTAGGTTGTAAAGAAACTAATTTGATGTTAGCAAATGAGTGTGCACAATGCCAATTGTTATGTTAGTATGTTTCTATTTATTGATTCCAATATTCAAAACATATAGCCTAAACATTTATCGTTAGACACAAGGAATGTAGCACCTAGTTATAAACAGAAATCAGATCATGATTGGTTACCTAATGCTCTGGGAGATAGCTTGGGTACGGAGACGGTCTGTCATCAGGAGAGGAATTCAAGTACAGTAGTTTTTTTCGCTCTTGCTCTCAAGTGCCTGTCTTATTCATCTTATCTAAAAGTGTGTGTGAAGCTAAACCTTTGTTTAACCTTTATTGACCCCTCCAATATGGAAAAAAATATATACAAATCATACAAGCTTCTTCTATGGCTTGGTTTACATGCACGTGAAAATCGTTTTGAGAATAGTATTGAAACTTGTTTTCAGTACTGTATTCAGTTTGTAGTTTTTCCTTTTTTAAAATGTTTTTAAAAAATGTGAAAGCAATGAACTGATATGCATGTGCATACAAATAATAAACAGACAGTGCTTCACTTGTTTGAATCGGTTTTACATTTAATGCACTTGTATATAGCGCTTCAGTACCGCTGTCAGATGTGCTTTGCAGAGTTATATACAGTGTAACACTCAGGTTTGGGGCTATCAGAAAAATACTCATTTTTAAATAAACCTTTAGAGTGCAATATATGTACATGTATGGCTGTTTTTGTAAACATCTGAACTCTCATTAATACAAACCATTGCTAAAAGAAATGGACAGAAATGGACACAAATTTAAAAGAGTGGATCACAAAGATCAACGAGAATACCGTTGCTCAGCTGGAGCAGGATGAGAGGTGGAGACTGGAGCTAGGGCTGCCGGAGTGGGAGCCAACAGAGCTGGAGCTGCTGCTCCAGAAGTGGGAGCTGAAGCCGACAGGAGAAGCCCAGCTGTCTCCAGCACAAGAGAGAGAAGTCTTGCTGTCTCCTGAGACAGAGGAAGTGGAGCCATTGCCGTCTCCAGAGCCACGGGTTCCAAGCAAGGGGGAGGAGGTGAGACACCACCTCCATCACAGACATCACCCGTGCAAGACAGTCCGGCGCTGATGGGTACAGTCCCTTGCCCCGTCAGTGTGGACACCTGTTCGGAATGCCCGGATCTCCCTTCACTTGACCTTGTGCCCAGGTCACAGCACTAGAAGGCACAGTTGCTTGCCTGGTCCCTTGCTCTACTCCTCCTGGCATCCCAGACGTCACTGTGCAAGAGGTAGACGTCACTAGCAGTACAGACATGTCTTCACCGTTTTAACTAGTTAGTTATTAAAAAAATATAATAATGTTTTCTACCTTTTTTATTATAGTTTCAAGTGTAGCCAAACCTTTAGGTCCAAACGATTTTAAAATAAGTAAAGTAATACAATATTTGTTTTTTATACTTGTGTTGTGCTCTGTACCAACTCATTTTATATATATATATATATATATATATATATATATATATATATATATATATATATATATATATACATACTTTGTGTAATTAAAGGCTTTGCAAGAACACTATTCACACTGCCTAACTGATGCGCTTATTTTCATTCACACATGATGATTGCCCGTTATAAAAGCAGTGTGATCAGGGTATTAATAAACATAACAGCAACGCTGACACAGTAAGCTGTCTTTGGCAGAACTATCGTAGATTCATATAAGCATGTTATTTCCATAACAGTTATATAACAGTTATTATGAAACATATTTCGGCATGTTAATTATACACATGAATGACCTTGCTGCTGCTCCATAATGTGGCAATACACACTAAATTGTGCTATTCTACCAAACTGCTGCTTGAGTGCAAAATACAGAAATATCCTCCCTTGAATAAATTAATACAATTCAACAAATACTTACAGCAAGCATTTATTATGTCTACCATGAAGCATCCATCTGCTTCTGTGTCTGCCTACTATCCTGTAGTACAGAGCTTCCCAAACTTTAACTGAGGCACTGCAGGCCACTATTAGCACTCCTTAAAGAAAATGACAAATGAAAACCAGTTTAAACCAGTAACACTGTAAATTATCTTCATTTAAATTGTTCTTTTTTTATCATATTTTGTTCTTCATTTGTATTTTATTGTTGTTTTTCTTTATTATACATATAAAAACAGACTTTGAATGTCGTTGCTCCTGCAGTCCACAATCTAGTAAGCCCTGCTATAGTATACAGTACCTCCCCAAACAATGTCCACCCCTATACAAGTTTACTGTGGTATACCTAGTACTGTAAATGCATATCACAAACCTGGCTGCTTCCCCTCATGAATGACAGCCAATCATTTAGGCCTAGTTTGTTTTTTCAGAAAACACAACACATTGATAAGAGAATTAACCATATCGAGGGCTCAGAACCAGAGGGACGTAAGGACATTTTTGTCAAAATGGCATATTATTAAAGCTCTTGATGAGATATATCTAGTGCCAAAAGGACCTCACTGAAATAACAAACTGCATTGAATAAAGTGAGAAAGTAATAAAGACACAGCTGAAAAATCTAGGTAAACTTAGTGCCAGGAGGGCGTAACTAGCACACTTACACCATCCTGGCACTGAGTGTTGCATTGTGGGATGGCTGAGTGATAGCAGATGAGTCAAAATGGCCAAAAAAAGCTGTAAAATAAAGCTTTGTGTAAAACAATATCTAACTTTTGAGGATATTTAACTCAGTTAAATTGAGGATTCAAGCAATGAATTCACTACAGAATAAGAACCAGACCATGTGAATTGTACAAAATCTTGTAAATTATATTTTACAGTAGTGTTTTAAATATAATTAATGAAATATGACTGTATATGTGAACATTTATATTTTAAAGATACATATTGCTTTATTAATTGTTATTAAATTGAAGAAAAACAAGCTTGTGATATAGCTAGTGAAGAAGACCACACTTGTATCTGCATTGGGTATTCATTTCAGTGCTATTATGGAAAATCCAACTTAAAAGCAAAATTTCTGGTGCTATTCTTACTTTTTGAAGTTCCAAATTCAAAAATATTTTTAATTTTCTTCAAAATTATATTGATACTGTGCATGCACTGATAAATGGCAATTGAACGCAAACAATCAAAATCTTATTTTTGCTCTCCTGTAAAATTATGAAAATATCACTTACGCCTCTCTGGTTCTAAGCCCTTGATATGAAACATATAGATACAAGGAGGGTTCAATTTTTAGAAACTATGACCTTTCATTTACTTAACAGATTTCAGATTTCAGATATGTGATTCATTGTTACTGTGACATTTTTTTTTCAACCCCTCCAAAAATGAAACTCAGAAAAGATTTCATGCAAAGGTTTCTAAAGGAATAAAATGTATGAAGTGCCTAAACTAACTGATATCTGTTCTATTGCTTTCCTTAACCTCTGTGTGCACCTCATTCTAAGAAAATATGTTAGTAAAGATACAATTTAATAAGCTGTAACAGACAGCACCATTCTATCAAGCATTCAAGTCATTCAAGTTGCTGAAATTCAAACAGAAACCCTTTTTTGGGGACCGTGGAAGCGTGGTGGGCAATTCACTGACACAAAGGAGACAGAACTTTATTTGTAACGCCGCTCAGGTGCACTGATTTATTTTTACCCGCAGAGGGCGCTGTTGTCCGTGGCCTGAATACTGGCAACAGTAAACAGGATCACAGGGTTAACAATACAAGTACACAGTCCAGTGCACATACAAGTGCTCGAAAATAATAATGAAAACAAAAGGTGAAAGAAAAAGGGAAAATAAAACTACAAACAAAAGTGCTGCTTACGCAGTGCCCCCACTGCCGCTAAGCCGGTCACAACGGACCTCCGACCTACGCTCAGTTATCCTGTACACTGGGGTGGCCAGAGTTCCCCGTACAGCTAAACACGTCCCCTCGGGTACGTAATTATTTCTTCTATTTTTCTTTAAATTATTTTAAGGCAAGCTGTTTTCCCCACCCAGGCTTGCCTGGTCCTTGTTTTACACTGACATCTTCTGTCAGTGTCACTTTTCATTCCCCAACACGGCCACCCGAGTGCACAACCAAACGCAGTTCTTATGGGCCAAGTAATCTCCCAAGGCTCACCTCTCAGCCACTCAGAGAGAGGGAAAGCCCACATAACCTCTTCCCCACCATGACTGACAGGCGGATCCTACGAGACTGCTGCCCTGTACCTGCAGTACCACGCATGTGCCAGATAGTCAGTCCAGATCTCCCCACCTGAATTACAGTACAAGCCTTGTCAGTATAAACACTGCTGCATGCTGAAAAGGCAACGGTTATCTCACCTGGAAATAACTCTGCTCACATACACCTGACAGCAATGTTTGATCATTCCAAGGTAGCGAGCAAAGACAGGAGCTTGCAGGAAATGTCTTTATGGCCAGCTGTGCCTGATTATAGTTAAACCATAAACTGCTCCCGTGACACTGGCACCTGTGCATCATTGGTAGCTACAACATCTGTCGCACAATAAATGGGTTGAAGTAACTGAATATTATGGGTAGATTGAGTGTCATGTGCACATTCTGTTGCGTTGTGTTTAACTGTCAGGTTAATTATCTTTATTTAGTGCTGTGGTGTGTTTTACGTGGGTTTATTTTTATTTTTTAATTTAATCTAGATGAATACATTGTTTATTTTAATCTCTGGTGTGTTTCTGTTCCTTTCTGTCCCTCCTTCCTCTTCCTGAACTCCACAGCACTGTGTGTTACACCCTTCCTCTTCCTGAACTCCACAGCACTGTGTGTTACACGCTTCCTCTTCCTGAACTCCACAGCACTGTGTGTTACACCCTTCCTCTTCCTGAACTCCACAGCACTGTGTGTTACATCCTTCCTCTTTCTGAACTCCACAGCACTGTGTGTTACACCCTTCCTCTTCCTGAACTCCACAGCACTGTGTTTTACACCCTTCCTCTTCCTGAACTCCACAGCACTGTGTGTTACACCCTTCCTCTTCCTGAACTCCACAGCACTGTGTGTTACACCCTTCCTCTTCCTGAACTCCATAGCACTGTGTGTTACATCCTTCCTCTTTCTGAACTCCACAGCACTGTGTGTTACACCCTTCCTCTTCCTGATCCCCACAGCACTGTGTGTTACACCCTTCCTCTTTCTGAACTCCATAGCACTGTGTGTTACACCCTTCCTCTTCCTGAACTCCACAGCACTGTGTGTTACATCCTTCCTCTTCCTGAACTCCACAGCACTGTGTGTTACACCCTTCCTCTTCCTGAACTCCACAGCACTGTGTGTTACACCCTTCCTCTTCCTGAACTCCACAGCACTGTGTTACACCCTTCTTCTTCCTGAACTCCACAGCACTGTGTGTTACACACTTCCTCTTCCTGAACTCCACAGCACTGTGTGTTACACCCTTCCTCTTCCTGAACTCCACAGCACTGTGTGTTACACCCTTCCTCTTCCTGAACTCCACAGCACTGTCTGTTACACCCTCCCTCTTCCTGAACTCCACAGCACTGTGTGTTACTCCCTTCCTCTTCCTGAACTCCACAGCACTGTGTGTTACACCCTTCCTCTTCCTGAACTCCACAGCACTGTGTTACACCCTTCCTCTTCCTGAACTCCACAGCACTGTGTGTTACACCCTTCCTCTTCCTAAACTCCACAGCACTGTGTGTTACACCGTTCCTGTTCCTGAACTCCACAGCACTGTGTGTTACACCCTTCCTCTTCCTGAACTCCACAGCACTGTGTGTTACACCCTTCCTCTTCCTGAACTCCACAGCACTGTGTGTTACACCCTTCCTCTTCCTGAACTCCACAGCACTGTGTGTTACACACTTCCTCTTCCTGAACTCCACAGCACTGTGTGTTACACCCTTCCTCTTCCTGAACTCCACAGCACTGTGTGTCTCCAACGCTGCAATGCAGGGCACTGTAGTTAATTTGTCTTTTAAAATAAATGTGTTTTCCAAAGGCAAATTAAACAACCTTCCACATGTTCCATGTGTGTTTGTGTATGTGTGTGTATGTGTGTGTGTGTGTGTGTGCAGCCACCGTCAAAGGTCGAAGATAGGGACCTGTCAGGATTATGTTAGATACTAAATGGATAGCTAAGCATGGAAAAGGTAACATTGGAATAGTATTTTCCTTAAAGTCTAGTGTTTTGGTTGCAGCCTTCCAAAAGTAGTGAATAATTGATGTTGTTTTCTATATTTTTGTATTTCTCTTAGGCCCAAATCATTTACCAAGTCGATATAAAAGAGGAAGCTGTGTTAAACTAACAGAACTATTGGGCTGCAACAGTAATATCTATTGAATTAGGCGCTCACGTTTGCTCCCTTTTTTGCAGAGGATTTTACTGTGACTTTTTGACTCTTTTTTTTTAGCACAGCTCCATTTTGGACTTGACATTTTAATAGGAACAAGAATAACTGACCTCTTGGTGCAGCATGTTATCTTCCATTATCACTGTATAAATCCAGAAACAGCCTCAGAGGGCAGCCTTAATCTTTGACAGCGTGGTCCTCAGACAGTGCATACAAATGAAGATGGTCCCTCAAGACCTTCCACTGCATCTCCCAACACAAGCGGTGGAGTACAAATACAAAGCAGTGAATGAAACCAGGTAGATTCCTCAGCAGCAAACACACTCTTAACAACAAATGCAAAGCAGTGAATGAAATCAGGTAGATTCCTCAGCAGCAAACACACTCTTAACAACAAATACAAAGCAGTGAATGAAATCAGGTAGATTCCTCAGCAGCAAACACACTCTTAACAACAAATGCAAAGCAGTGAATGAAACCAGGTAGATTCCTCAGCAGCAAACACACTCTTAACAACAAATGCAAAGCAGTGAATGAAACCAGGTAGATTCTTCAGCAGCAAACACACTCTTAACAACAAATGCAAAGCAGTGAATGAAATCAGGTAGATTCCTCAGCAGCAAACACACTCTTAACAACAAATACAAAGCAGTGAATGAAACCAGTTAGATTCTTCAGCAGCAAACACACTCTTAACAACAAATGCAAAGCAGTGAATGAAATCAGGTAGATTCCTCAGCAGCAAACACACTTTTAACAACAAATACAAAGCAGTGAATGAAACCAGGTAGATTCTTCAGCAGCAAACACACTCTTAACAACAAATGCAAAGCAGTGAATGAAATCAGGTAGATTCCTCAGCAGCAAACACACTTTTAACAACAAATACAAAGCAGTGAATGAAATCAGGTAGATTCTTCAGCAGCAAACACACTCTTAACAACAAATGCAA
The DNA here is from genome assembly GCA_030684275.1 of Acipenser oxyrinchus oxyrinchus. NCBI lineage: Eukaryota > Metazoa > Chordata > Actinopteri > Acipenseriformes > Acipenseridae > Acipenser > Acipenser oxyrinchus. The sequence continues at coordinate 1,082,881 of CM060249.1, forward strand.
AGCAGTGAATGAAATCAGGTAGATTCTTCAGCAGCAAACACACTCTTAACAACAAATGCAAAGCAGTGAATGAAACCAGGTAGATTCTTCAGCAGCAAACACACTCTTAACAACAAATGCAAAGCAGTGAATGAAATCAGGTAGATTCCTCAGCAGCAAACACACTTTTAACAACAAATACAAAGCAGTGAATGAAATCAGGTAGATTCTTCAGCAGCAAACACACTCTTAACAACAAATGCAAAGCAGTGAATGAAATCAGGTAGATTCTTCAGCAGCAAACACACTCTTAACAACAAATGCAAAGCAGTGAATGAAATCAGGTAGATTCTTCAGCAGCAAACACACTCTTAACAACACATGCAAAGTAGTGAATGAAATCAGGTAGATTCCTCAGCAGCAAACACACTCTTAACAACAGCAGCAAGAACCAGGTAGTCATACAATAAAATAAAATGTAATGTTTTCCCAAATGGACCTGTTAGGCTAACCCTACTTTTATTGGAAATATAACTCAAGTGCGAATGCATATTTCAATGAAGTTGCAGTTCAATGTGGATTTGTTTGTTTGTTGTTGTTGTTATGGTTATGATAAACATTAGACATTGATTTTTCAGTTTTTGCTCAGCATGAAGTGAAAAAAAAAATACAATACAATACTGTAGCCAGAAAAGTATGTACAAAACCACAACAGAGAGGATGCACTGTGTGAAGCCGAGAGCTTCCAGTTTTATTGACACTCATTATTTTCCCCATGGTGAAATATTATGAATAAATGTACAGTATATAAACATACATATTAACCTGACCTATAAGAATAGCGAGTCATTCGATTTTCTTGGCTCAGAGCATTTTGTTATGTGGTATCTAAGCAACACAGAGAAGCTATGTCCCTCACTTGAAGGGGGCTAAGGGTGCAGTTATTGTATATCCCCAGAACACTGTGTAGTGGAATAAAAGACAGGGCACTTCAGCCAGTAAACTGATGATGCTTGTTTTTCCTTTTTATTTTATTTTTCTCCATGCACTGAAGAATCTCTGAGCACTTTACAGTTTAGTAAGAGTGTAACAGAGCAAGATGCAGAGAGGGTGCAGGCAATGTTTCCCTGCTTTCTCCCAGAACACCCTGGGGGGCACACTGGTGCATTATGAAAAGTGTCAGAAACTTTAACAGTCCATTAGTGTTTCATTTAAAGCACAAGAAAATGAATGTCACAGTCGAATATAACACAGGGGCTTTCTTTTTCATTTTTTTATTTGTTGCAGTCTAGTAAACCTCACATTGATATTTGCGTGTGCATACAGTATACATTGTGATATGTCACTTCATTCAGGTAGAGCAGGCTATTTTATGGTTGGTCATGTTGTATAGAGTTCAACATATTAATATCGTTCGTCATTTTCTGTCATTGTCACTTGCAGGTTTATTTTTTCATGTAATCTCCAGGTTGATGTACTTGATTCGTGTTGAGCAACAGCCGAATACTTTTTTAAATTTTTTTTTTAACTGCAGCTATAAGAATTGCTGTTTGTGAATATCAAGCATTTAGTTTTGACTTGGAATCCAAGCCCATATCTGTAGCTGAAGTCCTTTCTTGGGAACGGCACAGCTTGATTAATAATTCAGATGTAAATAATCCATAAGAGGGCAATCTTTCAAGCACATCATTATCCTGTATTTTATTTTCCTTATAAGTGTGTGCTATGAAAACAGTTCAGTTTCATTCAAACAGAGAGAAAAAGAAATCAGGAAACAATGATCTGAGAAACAGGAACAGAGGGGCTCATTTCACTGTCGAAAAATCTGTATTGTAAACTTGGTTGCTTTTCTGCTAGAGAATCTGCCTCTAAACACGTTATCAGCAAGCACATAAAGGCTTTGTGTGTTATTCACTCATGTCGCTTCTTTTGTTTCAGTCTCCCCCACCCCAGCCACTGCCTCACAGCGTGTCTCGTCCCGGGGTAGGGGGGCTCCTAGTTACGGCACTGGGATGCATGTAACCGTTCCTGTTTTTCCATCCGGCCTTATGCAGGTAGCCTTTGTGCACCCACGGACGAAGCCTCCAGCCAAATTTAATATTCACTCGGGCCCTGAGCGCCCATCACAGCCATCGGGCCCTGAGCGCCCATCACAGCCATCGGGCCCTGAGCGCCCATCACAGCCATCGGGCCCTGAGCGCCCATCACAGTCATCGGGCTCTGAGCGCCCATCAAAGCCATCTGGCCCTGAGCGTCTATCACAGTCATCGGGCCCTGAGCGCCCATCACAGTCATCGGGCCCTGAGCGCCGATCACAGTCATCGTGCCCTGAGCTCCTATCACAGTCATCGGGCCCTGAGCGTCCATCACAGTCATCGGGCCCTGAGCGCCCATCACAGTTCATCAAACCATCTACAATTGCAATCAATAAATCTCATCCATGGCAGATTCTACGTGCTGAATTTCAAGATATTTCACAATTAAATATAATATGTATTAAAGCAGACAATAATATAACTGTCACATTCAAAACTGATCATTTTCTCTACAGAGAACAAATGTTCCTAAATATTGAAACAGTAAATGGTACATTGTAAAATATTTCATTTTTATGTCCACCTTTTAAAGACATTATACTTTCGCCATCAGTGAATTATCAAACAAAATAAAAACATAAATAAATGTTGAAATCACAACAGACACATGAAATGTCTTCATCATTTCACCTGAAGACTTAGTTTGTTCAACCCTTTCAATGGCTTCTTTCCTATCATGAAACATCCAGCTGCTACACCTTTTGACTGAGATGAAATGACCCAGGAAGTGCAAGTGTAACAGGTAACCTGAGAATAAGCATTGAAACTGTGTACTTTATTTAACGTTTAGTAGTATATCAGTTATTAAAACAAACATGTGTTTCTTTCAAAACTGCACCTTTGCCAATCTTGGCTGGGGTGTAAAGAGTCCGTTGATTTATCAGTGGGAACAGAGATCGGCCACTGATCTTCAGTCCTCCCCATGGCGACATTCAAATTGGGCATTCAAATTGGTACAAAAACAGGTGTAAAATAAATGATAAAAAAAGTATATGCACTACTGTTCAAAAGTTTGGGGTCACTTAGAAATTTCCTTGTTTTCGAAAGAAAAGCAAATTTTTTGTCCATTAAAATAACATCAAATTGATCAGAAATACAGTGTAGACATTGTTAACGTTGTAAATGACTATTGTAGCTGGAAACGGCTGATTTGTAATGGAATATCTACATAGGCGTACAGAGGCCCATTATCAGCAACCATCAGTCCTGTGTTCCAATGGCACGTTGTGTTTGCTAATCCAAGTTTATCATTTTAAAAGGCTAATTGATCATTAGAAAACCCTTTTGCAATTATGTTAGCACAGCTAAAAACTGTTGTGCTGATTAAAGAAGCAATAAAACTGGCCTTCTTTAGATTAGTTAAGTATCTGGAGCATCAGCAATTGTGGGTTCGATTACAGGCTCAAAATGGCCAGAAACAAAGAACTTTCTTCTGAAACTCGTCAGTCTATTCTTGTTCTGAGAAATGAAGGCTATTCCATGCGAGAAATTGCCAAGAAACTGAAGATCTCGCATAACGCTGTGTACTACTCCCTTCACAGAACAGCGCAAACTGGCTCTAACCAGAATAGAAAGAGGAGTGGGAGGCCCCGGTGCACAACTGAGCAAGAGGACAAATACATTAGAGTGTCTAGTTTGAGAAACAGACGCCTCACAGGTCCTCAACTGGCAGCTTCATCAAATAGTACCCGCAAAACACCAGTCTCAACGTCAACAGTGAAGAGGCGACTCCGGGATGCTGGCCTTCTAGGCAGAGTTGCAAAGAAAAAGCCATATCTCATACTGGCCAATAAAAAGAAAAGACTAAGATGGGCAAAAGAACAGACACTGGACAGAGGAAGATTGGAAAAAAGTGTTATGGACAGACGAATCTAAGTTTGAGGTGTTCGAATCACAAAGAAGAACATTCGTGAGACGCAGACCAAATGAAAAGATGCTGGAGGAGTGCTCGACGCCATCTGTCAAGCATGGTGGAGGCAATGTGATGGCCTGGGGGTGCTTTGGTGGTGGTAAAGTGGGAGATTTATACAGGGTAAAAGGGATCTTGAAGAAGGAAGGCTATCACTCCATTTTGCAACGCCATGCCATACCCTGTGGACGGCGCTTGATTGGAGCCAATTTCCTCCTACAACAGGACAATGACCCAAAGCACAGCTCCAAACTATGCAAGAACTATTTAGGGAAGAAGCAGTCAGCTGGTATTCTGTCTATAATGGAGTGGCCAGCACAGTCACCGGATCTCAGCCCTATTGAGCTGTTGTGGGAGCAGCTTGACCGTATGGTACGTAAGAAGTGCCCATCAAGCCAATCCAACTTGTGGGAGGTGCTTCAGGAAGCATGGGGTGAAATCTTTTCAGATTACCTCAACAAATTGACAACTAGAATGCCAAAGGTCTGCAAGGCTGTAATTGCTGCAAATGGAGGATTCTTTGACGAAAGCAAAGTTTGAAGGACACAATTATTATTTCAATTAAAAATCATTATTTCTAACCTTGTCAATGACCAAATATTCCTATTCATTTTGCTATATTTCCTATTCAAACTCATTTCATGTATGTTTTCATGGAAAACAAGGAAATTTCTAAGTGACCCCAAACTTTTGAACGGTAGTGTATATATATATATATATATATATATATATATATATATATATAGTATATATATATATATATATATATATATATATATATATATATATATATATACAGTACTGTGCAAAAGTTTTAGGCAGGTGTGAAAAAATGCTGTAAAGTAAGAATGCTATTAAAAATAGACATGTTAATAGATTATATTTATCAATTAACTAAATGCAAAGTGAACAGAAGAAAAATCTAAATCAAATCCATATTTGGTGTGACCACCCTTTGCCTTCAAAGCAGCATCAATTCTTCTAGGTACACTTGCACAAAGTCAGGGATTTTGTAGGCATATAGTCAGGTGTATGATTAAACAATTATACCAAACAGGTGCTAATGATCATCAATTCAATATGTAGGTTGAAACACAATCATTAACTGAAACAGAAACAGCTGTGTAGGAGGAATAAAACTGGGTGAGGAACAGCCAAACTCAGCTAACAAGGTGAGGTTGCTGAAGACAGTTTACTGTCAAAAGTCATACACCATGGCAAGACTGAGCACAGCAACAAGACACAAGGTAGTTATACTGCATCAGCAAGGTCTCTCCCAGGCAGAAATTTCAAGGCAGACAGGGGTTTCCAGATGTGCTGTCCAAGCTCTTTTGAAGAAGCACAAAGAAACGGGCAACGTTGAGGACCGTGAGACGCAGTGGTCGGCCAAGGAAACTTACTGCAGCAGATGAAAGACACATCATGCTTACTTCCCTTCGCAATCGGAAGATGTCCAGCAGTGCCATCAGCTCAGAATTGGCAGAAAACAGTGGGACCCTGGTACACCCATCTACTGTCTAGGGAGAAGTCTGGTCAGAAGTGGCCTTCATGGAAGACTTGCGGCCAAAAAGCCATACCTCCGACGTGGAAACAAAGCCAAGCGACTCAACTATGCACGAAAACACAGGAACTGGGGTGCAGAAAAATGGCAGTAGGTGCTCTGGACTGATGAGTCAAAATTTGAAATATTTGGCTGTAGCAGAAGGCAGTTTGTTCGCCGAAGGGCTGGAGAGCGGTACACAAATGAGTGTCTGCAGGCAACAGTGAAGCATGGTGGAGGTTCCTTGCAAGTTTGGGGCTGCATTTCTGCAAATGGAGTTGGGGATTTGGTTTAATGGTCTCCTCAATGCTGAGAAGTACAGGCAGATACTTATCCATCATGCAATACCATCAGGGAGGCATCTGATTGGCCCCAAATTTATTCTGCAGCATGACAACGACCCCAAACCATCAGCGAACGTCATTAAGAACTATCTTCAGCGTAAAGAAGAAGAAGGAGTCCTGGAAGTGATGGTATGGCCCCCACAGAGTCCTGATCTCAACATCATCGAGTCTGTCTGGGATTACATGAAGAGAGAGAAGCAACTAAGGCTGCCTAAATCCACAGAAGAACTGTGGTTAGTTCTCCAAGATGTTTGGGCCAACCTACCTGCCGAGTTCCTTCAAAAACTGTGTGCAAGTGTACCTTGAAGAATTGATGCTATTTTGAAGGCAAAGGATGGTCACACCAAATATTGATTTGATGTAGATTTTTCTTCTGTTCACTCACTTTGCATTTTGTTAATTGATAAATATAAACTATTAACATGTCTATTTTTGAAAGCATTCTTACTTTACAGCATTTTTTCACACCTGCCTAAAACTTTTGCACAGTACTGTATATATATATATATATATATATATATATATATATATATATATATATATATATATATATATATATATATATATATAAATTAACTCACAATTTAGGAAATATCCCATGTTTCTAAATGCAGCAAACAACTCGACCAAGATTAAACAATGCAACTCCAGTATAGCCCAGTAATACAAATACAATATGAATATATTAAAAGAGTTAATATGAAGAAAACTGAATATAGCAGCTTGAAATATAAGTCTTACTGAGAAAGGGTTGAGGTAATAGCCAACAACATCCTGAGAGGAATTACAAACAGGCGTTGATGACAAAAATATGGAAAACAATATGCTTCATACCCCGAGCACAGAGACACTCTGTTATATATTGTTCAATATACTTCATACCCTGAGCACAGAGACACTCTGTTATATATTGTTCAATATGCTTCATACCCCGAGCACAGAGACACTCTGTTATATATTGTTCAATATGCTTCATACCCTGAGCACAGAGACACTCTGTTATATATTGTTCAATATGTTTCATACCCTGAGCACAGAGACACTCTGTTATATATTGTTCAATATACTTCATACCCTGAGCACAGAGACACTCTGTTATATATTGTTCAATATGCTTCATACCCTGAGCACAGAGACACTCTGTTATATATTGTTCAATATGTTTCATACCCTGAGCACAGAGACACTCTGTTATATATTGTTCAATATACTTCATACCCTGAGCACAGAGACACTCTGTTATATATTGTTCAATATGCTTCATACCCTGAGCACAGAGAAACTCTGTTATATATTGTTCAATATACTTCATACCCTGAGCACAGAGACACTCTGTTATATATTGTTCAATATGTTTCATACCCTGAGCACAGAGACACTCTGTTATATATTGTTCAATATGTTTCATACCCTGAGCACAGAGACACTCTGTTATATATTGTTCAATATGTTTCATACCCTGAGCACAGAGACACTCTGTTATATATTGTTCAATATGTTTCATACCCTGAGCACAGAGACACTCTGTTATATATTGCCATGTAGCTCTGCATAGTGTCCCCCAAGCTGGGGTTCACAGAATAAACCCACATCACAAGCATACCAAGTGCTGACAGTCTGTCCGATTAGGAATAATAAATTGTGTTCATTAAAATGAGTATGTATGCATTTCCTGCTGACAGTACAGTAAGTATGTAAATCAGAGTTGCACAGTGTATGGTATAATTTGTGCTATGCATTCTACAGGTCTATAAATAGTGTACTGTAAAGATGTCAGAGTCATGGGAAAACAAATCACCAATGTTAGCTAGAAGGTGTGCACACACAAACTAATGCACTTTCTTCAACAGTACTACCAGTAACTTTTTACAAAACTCCTACCACAATCCCCAGCAGAATTCTCCAGTTGACAAACTGCTTGCAATGATAGCATTGTTTTGTGTAACAAAGTGTGCAACGTACTTTAATAGAAAAGTGTTTTATTCTACCCCTCATGCACTCATGCTCTCTCTCTCTCTCTCTCTCTCTCTCTCTCTCTCTCTCTCTCTCTCTCTCTCAGAATAATAATACCATATTGATGATGTTTATCAGATGCTTGAAATATGAATGTCTAAAAAAATCAACAATTTGTCATTTGGTATCTGATTGTCTGGTTAGAGAGAAACTTGAAAGCAACATTCAATACCTGATTTAGACATATCTGAAAATGATGCATCTACACCCAGTTCAACTTAATCTGAGCAAAACAAGCAGAACAACTTGAAATAAGATCTGAGTTTGTGAATAGGACCCTATATGCGAAAAGAACATACATCAGTACATGAAGCCAAATTGAATGCATTAATACGTGTCTGCATTGGCACAGTGCATCTCCTGGGTTGATGCTATGAAGTTATGCTTTGATCTCTGACTTGGGGGTATTGTTGGAGTGCAAACAGATGTTCAGAGAGCAAACTATGAGAGACTGAATTATTTATAATCCAGTCAGTCTTACACCACCGTAACAAAGGGTGCATGCAATCAGTCAGTTCATAATAACAGATCGTACCAATCCCAATAAATGACTCGAATAGCTGTTGTGACAGCTAAGATCTATACCGACTGTGTTATTGAAAACCTGCATCGATTGACTGGGATATAAATGGTCGATGCATGTTTTGGAGACGACTGTGTGTCAATCACAAAGTGCTGTCTGGAAAGGGGATTCATTGAGTTTGTAAACAGCTACAAATGTCACTCCACAGGAAACCCCTCTTCATGGTGTCGATTACATGGACGTTAGTGTTGAATTGCAAATGTATTTTCAGCGCGTGCCTGGTGTGATGTGTAACAATGACTACCACAGATTCATATGAAACGCTATCCCAGTCACTAGTCTTAAAACTCATTTACGCAAAGGAGTGCTTGTACTGTAAACTGTCACTAAATAGTTGACAGCAATATGATATTGATGTACTGTGAAAGTACTTCCGTAAAGGAGTCTTGTTTTCAGTATAATGCGCTCCTCAGAACCATTATGGCCTACTGGGAAAGGATGTAACTTTTGTTTGGCTAACAAGTTTTATCGCTGTAATTCCATCCCAGGGATTTTGTTTTCCATCAGATTGCTTCAATGGTACAATCAAATTAGGTATAATTATTTATCAGTGTTATTAAATGCAACAAAATACAATCAAGTTCACCATGAGGGGTAACTGAACCCAAAGTCAGTAGTCGTCTGGTGTTCTATACACTTCCTTGCATTGCTGTCACTGGAATACACCCCTGAGCAGCTCAGTTCTGTGCTGTGGTTCAGCGTTGGCATATAATACCCTGTAAGCAAGTCAGGGTGATTATTCACTTCACAGCGCTCACTACACACTGCTGAAGGCACTACATGAAGCATGTGTCTACCTGACTTCATTTCTGACAGTTTTAACTTATATATCAGGGTCCTTGAAATACAAGTCAATCAATTAATCAATCAGAAATAGCATTTTATTGTATATACAACCAATCACACTTGTTTTAAACAGGCACCATCTTATCTGTATTTGTAATTGTCATGTGTCTACCAGCATTTACTGACTTGATAAACGCAAATTAGAGTGTTTATACGAGCATAATAAACAAACACTAAAGCATTGGTTTGAGTATGTATTGAAAATACAGTATAACTCGAAATATTCACCCTGTCTTTTTAGGAGTACGACAACGGATACGGCACAGCCTACGATGATCAAGGTTACGACTCCTATGACAACAATTACTCTGATCAAGGTCAAAAGTAAGAGATTTCTGCCAAATAAATGAATTGTTTTGGTCAAGTTAAAGGTGTTGTTTCTACTTGCAGTACATGATAGTGTTAGGTTATTCTCGTTTCTGCTTGCAGTACATGATAGTGTTAGGTTATTCTCGTTTCTGCTTGCAGTACATGATAGTGTTAGGTTATTCTCGTTTCTACTTGCAGTACATGATAGCGTTAGGTTATTCTCGTTTCTACTTGCAGTACATGATAGTGTTAGGTTATTCTCGTTTCTGCTTGCAGTACATGATAGTGTTAGGTTATTCTCGTTTCTGCTTGCAGTACATGATAGTGTTAGGTTATTCTCGTTTCTACTTGCAGTACATGATAGTGTTAGGTTATTCTCGTTTCTGCTTGCAGTACATGATAGTGTTAGGTTATTCTCGTTTCTACTTGCAGTACATGATAGTGTTAGCTTATTCTCAAATAACCCTTTCGGCTTGTATTGGACATTCTATCTCTGTCACTGTCTTGTCTAGTGCTATGTAACTTTAAAGTGAGTCTGTTCACTAGTGTGCTTCCCTGTTTATTTTACTAATGAGAGTTTACAGATCTATTTACTACTAGAGTTTACTCTCAGTGCAAGACATGCTTACTATTATTGTTTTCTCAAGTCTAATATATATATATATATATATATATATATATATATATATATATATATATATATATATATATATATATATATATATACAGTATATATATAAATAAATGCAGTAAGGCCCAACAGGGTGTTCGTATACGTCCAAGATACAGACGCCTCGGAGCGTTGTGCGACACAAGGCAAAGCTGAGTGCCTCCAACCCCCGAGAAGGACCTTATTGCATGTATAATCCAGGTCAAAGAATGGATTTAAAAAATAAAAAAGCAGAAATTATTTTGTTTTTTATTAAATATCCTTACATTGATAAAGGGACCACAGAAGTAGTCCCATTATAGCTTGGAACTGCACACTAAGTTAAGCTGATAAATTGATTTAATTGAAACATGCAAAAGTAAATACTATACATATTTATTTTTGATGTTTTGAATTGTACATTGGCATTGAAAAAATCCACCAGGAGACATTACTTAAAGTGATGAAGTTGGGTGATTGTGTATATTGACAGATTCCCCAGTTTTGTTTTCGTTTAGATAATGGTTTATTGCAGCTCGGAGTCTAACACAGCTAGACATTTTATAGTCTTCTCCTCATACATTTCCATAGAAATCCCTTAGCATTTTGTTAAGATGTGCATTTTCCACAGTTGAGCTATGTACAGTCGACTCCACTTATTTGCATATTGGATAATTGCATAAATCGCTTAATTGCATAGCATGCAGCTGGCCCCATAATTTTCTATGATTGTATGATACGATTAAATGCACATCAGCTAAATGTATAATTTGCTTAATTACATGAAGCTGCGTGGTCCCGAAGTCCATTGTACGTTGCATTTTAATTTGGATAATTAGATAATTGCAGGTTGTACTCAGATGGATGACTCATTCAGAATGATGTCATTCTCGTTGCTATGTGGTACAGCCAATTACAAAGCAGCAAACTTACAGTTTGACACTGCAGGCCCACGTTCGAGTGTTAAAAAAAATAGAATGTCTGAGTGTTTCAGAAATAGCAGTGATGTAGAAGGCATAGCAACGGCATGACAGCGGGAAAAGCACGCAAGAAAGACAGAAAATGGCAAAGCGAATCTGTAAAACCCTCAAGCCTCAGCACACTACGAGCCTTCATGGAGGCAAATGGTTGTCAGTCTTACGACCGTTTTTACAGTTTGCATTCACTTGTTTATCAGCTCAATTGGCCAAATACTGTGCAGACTTCCAGCAAATATGTTCTTGCTGCGGTGTAGCCATAAGATCTATAGTAAGGTAAATAAAAACAAGCACAGATTTTGAAAAGACAATATACCCAGATGTACACAGAGGTGGACAGACTGATTTCTTTATAAATGTCCTGAAGCGTGTGTCAGTCAAGTTCGGATGGTTATGAAATTGACATGTTTCTCTGCTTTTCTCAATTGTGTTTTTGTTTGTGTTCTAGTCTTTATGTCTCCTTGAATGCTTTAAAAAAATAAAATAGTTGATTTTCCACAGGACATGCTGTAAGTAAACAGAAATAGCATAACAGGAAGAGCTGCAGTGGTTAGAGAGATACAGAGTCGTCTCCCATTTGCGCCCATGCTTTTCCCTACGTGATGTTTAATGTTTTCTTTGTGCAGATGTGAAGTTCTGGTGGAGGAAAAAGGCTTTCAAAGTGGTTTTGTCCCTAGGCTCTGTTCCTTTTGAAAAGATTCATTTTGTGCAGTGCAAGTCTGAGGGGCGCATCTGGAACTGCTAGCTGTTTTAGACGTGCAAACTACTGCAGAAAACATGCCCTAGGTTTTAAGCTATTTGTTTTAAAAGCAGTATCTCAGATAATGGCAGCGGCTTTGAGGCACGAGAAAAATGGATTCCATCATGCAGGGTAAGAATGCCTGGGGCCTGGAACAGATTTCATGTCTCTTATCCAGCTTGGGACTGGGATGAAATTACATCTTCTGGCTTCAGATTCCCACCTTTAAAATGTGTCTTTGGTCAGAGTTAGGTGGCTCGCTGGATTCACTGTCAGATAATGTAACATTTTAAGTGTTGGGCCCTAGGTTTAATTCAAGGCATATTAAACCATATATAACAATCAGTGACTGTTTAAGAACAAGGGTAGAACTAAGTACAGTAAATATCTTCTTATTATCCCAGAAAAGTTATTAGATTGACAAGTGGGCACAATAACATTGTCTTCCGGCTTTGCTACACTATTTTACTAATAGTTTAAGAACAGAAAATGGTAGATTGTAACTCACACCATGGAAATCTCTAATGATAGCTTCTAAAAATACTTCAAATGCTTCACTAACACTTACATTGTGTATCTAATTACTGTGTATTGACATAGTAATTGCACAGTAAATACATGTGTACTTACACATAAGTACAATGTTATTATGCATAGTTACAATGTACTTAACATGTACATCTTTTTGCACGACATATGTAAGTACACAATTGTATCACAAAAGAATTAGGGTTATATGCAAAAAGATGTACGTGTTAACTACATTGTAACTATGCATAATAACATTCTCATTATGTGTAAGTACATGTGTATTTACTAAGTAACTATACTAAACTAAACACAACTTTGTAACATTTGATAGAAAGTTAATGTATTTATGTCATCCAAGCTCTCATTTAAGTATACTCTAAACCATCAGCTTGGCTTTTTTTTATTTATTTTTGCATGTGTCCAAAGAACTTAAGTTCAAAGAGTAGCTGGATAGAGAACACTGGAACATCTGAGTCAGAGAAAGAACCGTCACTGAACAAAACAAAAAAATACTTGCATGCTTTAAAAAGTTCAAATCTTTATATTTGGAAAACAGAGAAATAAAAATGTATTTGAAGGAGAGTGCTATTTTAAACAAACATACTTGAAGAAGAGCTAAGGTTGCTTGAAAAAGAAAACAAGAACCATTACACATCAAAAAAGCAGTCACTCTGTGCTTCTGGACACCCCCCAGCGCCAGAAATGTCTTTAGTATATGTGACAATACCACAGAAAGTCACCCATTTCAGCTAAATAGCTGCAGCATAATAGCAGCTGCCAAAAGCTGGGGCTACTACATGCTGTGTGGGTTATCTAGGACTAGAATTATTATTATCATATCACATGCTGTTTGGTGTTCATGGAGGCTTTTTATGTTTCAAGTTATGTATGTGGTTGCTTTGTTCTCGACAGCTGTCCTTGCTATGTATGTAATCATTCTTTTTTTTATCAAAAGGGCACCATTAAATAGCTCTTGAATACCTGCACTGTACCAATCAAACGCATTGAAGTTAAGCAAACCATGGAGTTATTGTGCTTCCAGAGATGCCCTTTGTATTGAGTGCATTATAAATACATCCAGCACTGTATTATCCTGAGTGAGAAAGCATGCAGACCTGGCATTATAGTGGCAGAATTTTATTCTCTGAGACAGATAGAGATGTGCAGTAGCATTGCAGAATTCAGAAGGATATTTTTTTTCTATTTAATATAAAATATTCATGAATGGACTGTTGGGATGTATATTTCATTTCTTCACATCAAAAGCGCTTCACATTTGTGACACCTACTGTATGTATTATTTTGGGTAAAACAATGTTTTTTAAGCACACTTTGACATGGGGCCAAGTTGTAAATAAATGGGATGGCTTGTTAAATCGCCACTGAGAGCTCTTGCCATATTTATGGATGGATGAACAGCAGCCACAAGGTCTGCAGAGTGCATCTAAATTGTGTTGATATATAAAATGCATCGTAGCTGTGGATTGCATGGATACTTCAGGTGGGATCAGTTTCACTGAACTGGTTCAAGAATGCATGAAGTAATGATGGTGCTACTGTCATGTGTTCAGTTCTGTAAACATCCATCTGTTTTGTAGTGGTTGCATTCTTGTTGCCATTGGATCAGGACACAGCAGATATAGGTTTCTTTGTGCCATCAGCAGATTTCCAACAGCAAGAGTGATGAGAACTGCAAAAGTAAGCAATGGCAGCTTGAGTCATTTCGATGATATGCTTAATCCCTTTCAGAAGAGCTTGTATGTGTCATGAATTGAGATCTTTTGAAACACTTAGGATTGACAGGGCTGCTGGTTGGAATCTGCAGTAATAGCGTAGTGAACCACTGTGTGGTTGGGTTATGTTCTTATATATATATATATATATATATATATATATATATATATATATATATATATATATATATATATATATATATATATATATATATATATATACACACATTGCAAAAAACTATGTTAATGCAGCATTAGGGTTCAAATCATTGTCACAAAAGCAAGGAAATGTCTGGCAGTCTGCAGTTGCTTGTGTTGTTTGGTTCCTTTGGCTGCTTGTGTGGGGATGGGAATGGCGAGTAAGGGTTAGGGTTAAAAACCCCAACGCCACATTTCCTTGCTTTTGTGGCAATGAGTTCAACCCTAACGCTGCATTAACGTCATTTTTTGGCAATGAATATATATATATATAAAGTAAAGCTGAAAAGGGGAACAGATATTTAACACTCTTCATTCCCAGTTCACAGAAATACCTACATGTGTTAATTGCACCCCCAAATGTATGTTTACCTTAGTTTTTGTGCTACCATTGGCTGCTTACTTATCCTGAGGTGCAGGCTATCATAACATTTTCTCAATTTCGCTTGGAGAAAAAACATGTTCACTTGCTACTTCTGGCTTACATTTAGGAAAATAACTATCACTGTTCCTGGTTTAGCTCAAGCAAAACTGTTTTATTTGAATCCCAAATGACAACCCTTTATTGCTCAGAGCAATGTTTGGCCTGTTATTGAGGTTTTGTAAATCCAAACAACACTTAAATAACCCAAAGACAGCTAAGTCATACAATAATCAAAACTTTTGAATATGGGACATCACTTACAGTAATTTGAAATGAGCAAGTTATATATCTACCAAGTGATAGCACTTTGTTGCCCTGTGGAAAACTAGGTCAGCTGGTTGCCATGTTTGAAGCACAAAATCCTCACAGCATTGCTCCTGGGGAGCTGAAATGTCCATTTATAACTCTGAAGTGTCTAAGGTGTTATTTATATAGCTTGTTTTACAGAAGAATGTTTGGTCTGAGCAATGCTTGGCAGATTGTTTGAGGTGCGAGTGTCACCAGTTTATCTGGTTAAATGAATTGTCTGTGGTGTGCCGTCACCTTGTTCACGAAGAGTAAAACAACATCATTTTAACAAGATATTTAATAATCAATTTTACAGTACAAAAGTGCTGGACACACATGAGTGGAGCGATACCAGCTGACTCCTGGGGGCCCTGTGATGCAGGACCACTCCTCTAGTGGACACACAGGAACAGCACATTTTAACATATTGCTGCTGGAAGTATTAGCTGCTCCTACATATGGATTCTCAATGCTGTAAGTTTCATCCCATGTGACATGTGGTTCTGGTTGCTTTACAGCCAGGTGTATTGTAATGAACCTCTATGTTACTGTGCCTTTAAGGTGTTCCATTTCTAACCACGCCCCTCTGTGAGCGCATCTCCTTCTGCACGCTGCACATAGAGGACACAGTGAGTTGAGTTTAAACAGCGGACAGAGCGGGATGGAGAGAGAGAGGGTGTGAGTTTAAGCGTGGTTATAAATATAACACTAAAGGCACAGAACAAGTGACATCGAGGGGGTTTTCCGTGACTATACAGGTATTTTATCTCGACTGTGTGAAAATGAGAGTGTAAAAAAGGTCAATAGCTCAGCCCTGCCACTGACACCCTGCCTTATTCTGAACCCCAGGAGTCCCTCTATCAGGCTAATAATAATGTAGCACTTTAAAATACTTAAAGAAGTTAATAAAAAGGATCAATGAAGGAATTTGTAAAGAAACACAATTGAGATTGCAGTAAGTTGTATATATATATATATATATATATATATATATATATATTAATAAAATAATTTTGTTGAAAATATCAGTTCAACTATACTACTATTGTCCAGCTGTCTGGACCAGGCCTCAAATCAGACTGCAGTACTACTGCGACTGATACCATGAAGAAAAAAATAATAATGTTCAATAACTCGGATCTATAGATTTTACAAGTCCAACCTTTATTTTTCAATGGAGTTGCTGGAGGTCAGGGTGGTAACCTTTTATCAAAACAAGCCCTGTTTTGTAATGGGACCGCCCATCTCTAGTGTATCCAATAGGAATGCATGGGCGGGGTCATGTATTTACTTCCAGTCTTTTGGATCGTTTCCAAGATCGCGTTTGACATCCGGCGACTTCTCTCGCATCGCTTTGTCCAGTGTGGATGCAGTTTAATTCTGATGAGCGATTTCAGCTTATCACCATATCACAATAATAATATCACATATGCATTTGGATCCCAACAGAATAATTGTTTCCTGTGCTACTGTGTAGTATTTTAAAGGTCCCTGTATAATTGTAAATTCACAAGCTAAATGTATATGACTGTGGCGGAGTGTCCCGCCCCTATTTATTATTATTTGTATTTGTTTGCGGCGCGGATAAAAGCGCTGCGTCTTTTGTTATTGTTTTTTTATAGTTATATTTAAAAACCCGTGAGGATGCATGACTGATCAGCTACTGATTATTTAACTAGCTGACAGTCATGCATCCTTACCAACGATGCAGAATCTGGCGAGGGGTAATAAGATAATTAACAACTAGTTAACCCCTCGGCCAGAGTATAAGAACCAGCAGTTGTCCGTTCTGCAGGTGGGGTGTTGGAGTAGAGAATGCGGGAGAGCGGAGAGAGAGCGGCGTAGAAGACATAAAACAATTGCTAAAACGTGCTGGTTTAGCCAGCACGCCACTTACTTGTTTGTCTGTTTATTCGTTTGGCCCTCGTGCCCTTTGCTTTGGTTTGTTGTTTTGTTTAAATCTTTTGTTTTTGTTTTATTTATTAATAAATACGCTGAGTGCCGTTGCACTCAGCTTCACCCGCCCATCTATTGTTTTGGTTTCAGTTACTTCCTGGTCCGTGACGTCATCACAATTCACCACTGCGAGCCAGACTGTCACATATGGTGTACTGCGTGGGACAAAGCAACGCCTCCAACAGTCGGACCAGGAAGGAAAAGGACGTTTTTTTGTTTTTCAAAAGTATTTTTTTTTGTGTGTTTTTTTGAAAAAAAAAAAAATGGGGACGAGTAGCCGGAGGAGAAAGCAGCAGCAGCAACAACAACAGCAGCAGGCGGTGCAGCAACAGCAGGACGTCTGCCTCACCTGCCTGAAGGGTGAGGACTGGTGCTTCGCGGTTGGTGAGGTTGGGCACGTGGCACCGGACCAACCCCCTCCATGGCAGGAGAGGAAGGAGCCTGAGCATCCAGCAAGGGTGAGAGAGGACCCGCATCCTCCGAGGCAGAAGAATCCCGTCTCCTCTGAGGGGATCTGGGACTGGCTGGCGGAGCCTGAGAGGGATATAATGGTCGCCCTCCCTGCTGTGATCAACCTCCTGTGGGCGAGAGATGGGGAGCGCTGGGAGGCCTGGGAACAGAAACACCACCCAGCATCCCTCCCAGACATCGCAGCCATGGTGCTCAACTACCTGGCTGCAGATATGGGAGGGGCCCCGCTGCTGTTTCCAGCGCCAGAGGGAGAGGAGCCATTGCTGCCGTCTCCAGTGACAGAAGGAGAGGAGCCATTGCTGCCGTCTCCAGCGCCAGAGGGAGAGGAGCCAGTGCTGCGTTCTCCAGTGCCAGAGGGAGAGGAGCCATTGCTGCCGTCTCCAGCGCCAGGGGGAGAGGAGCCATTGCTGCCGTCTCCAGCGCCAGAGGGAGAGGAGCCGTTGCTGCCGTCTCCAGCGCCAGAGGGAGAGGAGCCATTGCTGCCGTCTCCAGCGCCAGAGGAGAGGAGCCATTGCTGCCGTCTCCAGCGCCAGAGGAGAGGAGCCATTGCTGCCGTCTCCAGCGTTAGAGGGTGAGGAGCCCTCGCCACTGTCTCCAGCACTAGGAGCAGAGCAGCAGGAGCTGCCTCTGTCTCCACCACCACCAGGAGCAGAGCAGCAGGAGCTGCCTCTGTCTCCACCACCACCAGGAGCAGAGCAGCAGGAGCTGCCTCTGTCTCCACCACCACCAGGAGCAGAGCAGCAGGAGCTGCCTCTGTCTCCACCACCACCAGGAGCAGAGCAGCAGGAGCTGCCTCTGTCTCCACCACCACCAGGAGCAGAGCAGCAGGAGCTGCCTCTGTCTCCACCACCACCAGGAGCAGAGCAGCAGGAGCTGCCTCTGTCTCCACCACCACCAGGAGCAGAGCAGCAGGAGCTGCCTCTGTCTCCACCACCACCAGGAGCAGAGCAGCAGGAGCTGCCTCTGTCTCCACCACCACCAGGAGCAGAGCAGCAGGAGCTGTCTCTGTCTCCACCACCACCAGGAGCAGAGCAGCAGGAGCTGCTTCTGTCTCCACCACCACCAGGAGCAGAGCAGCAGGAGCTGCTTCTGTCTCCACCACCGCCAGGAGCAGAGCAGCAAGAGCTGCCTCTGCCTCCGCCACCTCCACCAGCAGAGGGTGAATGCCTGCTGGTTCTGCCTCAACCGCCGTGGGAGGACTGCTTGCCCCTCCCAGCTCCACCAGCAGAGGGTGAATGCCTGCTGGTTCCGTATCACGCGCCGTGGGAGGACTGCTTACCGCTCCCAGCTCCACCAGCAGCGGGTGAATGCCTGCTGGTTCCACCTCCACTGTCATGGGAAGGACTGCTCCTGCCCTGCCTCGCTTCGCCCAAGGATGCCTGCCTCGCTTCGTCCAGTGATGGCTGCCTCGCATCGCCTGGGGCTGCCTGTTTCTCCGCATCGCCTGGGGCTGCCTGTTTCTCTGCATCGCCTGGGGCTGCCTGTTGCTCCGCATCGCCTGGAGAGCCACCAGTTATAGGGAATGAGGGAGAAGTGGAGCTCCCGCTGCCGCCTCCATGGCCAGGGGCTCCCCTCCCGAGTTCGCCTCCGGAGGGTCCGCTACTGCTGCGGCTGCCGTCGCCTCCCGAGGGTCCGCTGCTGCTGCCGTCGCCTCCCGAGGGTCTGCTGCTGCTGCCGTCGCCTCCCGAGGGTCCGCTGCTGCTGCCGTCGCCTCCCGAGGGTCCGCTGCTGCTGCCTTCGCCTCCCGAGGGTCCGCTGCTGCTGCCGTTGCCTGCCGAAGGTCTGCAGCTGCTACCTTTGCCTCCCGAGGGTCCTGTTTTGCCTGGGGTGGCTACCAGTCCTGCCATGTGGCAGGAAATACTGTGGCTGGAGCCCCATGAAGGAGAGCTGCCGACCACGGAAAAGGGGGGGGAGGTCAGGAGACCAGCTCCCCCAGCCGCACTTTCGCGGCAGGAAATATTGTGGCTGGAGCCCCATGAAGGGCAGCTGCCGGCCACGAAGAAGGGGGGAGGTCAGGAGACCAGCTCCCCAGCCGCACTTTCGCGGCAGGAAATACTGTGGCTGGAGCCCCATGAAGGGCAGCTGCCAGCCATGAAGAAGGGGGAGGTCAGGAGACCAGCTCCCCGCAGCAATTTCGCTGCAGGAGAGGGTGGCCGGAGCCCCACGGAGGGGAGCTGCCGGCCATGAAGAAGGGGGCAGGTCTGGAGACCACCCCAAAAATTTTTGGCCAGAGGAGCCGGCCTGTGCACGGGCCATTGGAGCGCTACGGCTGTTTGGGTGGGAGGAGGACATCCCACCGTGGCCGCCACCTTTGGCCCGTAGCTGCCCCTGTTCCTGCGCCGGGACTGCTAGCCGGGACTTTAGGGAATAAGGGGGAGGTGGCGAAAAGGCCATGTGTGCTGCGCAGGGGGGCATGTGTGGCGGATTGTCCCGCCCTATTTATTATTATTTGTATTTGTTTGCGGGCGCGGATAAAAGCGCCGTCTTTTGTTATTGTTTTTATAGTTATATTTAAAAACCCGTGAGGATGCATGACTGATCAGCTACTGATTATTTAACTAGCTGACAGTCATGCATCCTTACTAACGCGATGCAGACTCTGGCCGAGGGGTAATAAGATAATTAACAACTAGTTAACCCCTCGGCCAGAGTATAAGAACCAGCAGTTGTCCGTTCTGCAGGTGGGGTGTTGGAGTAGAG
Organism: Acipenser oxyrinchus oxyrinchus; assembly: GCA_030684275.1. Classification (NCBI taxonomy): domain Eukaryota; kingdom Metazoa; phylum Chordata; class Actinopteri; order Acipenseriformes; family Acipenseridae; genus Acipenser; species Acipenser oxyrinchus. Next base: position 1,103,166 of record CM060249.1, read on the forward strand.
AGTACGGGAGAGCGGAGAGAGAGCGCGTAGAAGACATAAAAACAATTGCTAAAACGTGCTGGTTTAGCCAGCACGCCACTTACTTGTTTGTCTGTTTATTCGTTTGGCCCTCGTGCCCTTTGCTTTGGTTTGTTGTTTTGTTTAAATCTTTTGTTTTTGTTTTATTTATTAATAAATACGCTGAGTGCCGTTGCACTCAGCTTCACCCGCCCATCCATTGTTTTGGTTTCAGTTACTTCCTGGTCCGTGACGTCATCACAATTCACCACTGCGAGCCAGACTGTCACATAGACTCTATAATATTAAGTAAATTCCAATATTATTGAGTTAGGTTCTCTGTTGCCATGTTATGCTAAATAGACGTATCAAGTTACTACATACAATGCTGTTAACTATGTGACACGGAGAGTTATGTTTATTTCTTGCAAATGTTTAGTTTTTGTTTATTCCTCATTGCTGTTTATTAGAGGAACTTTCTCAGGATATAATCTTGACTTTTTTCTCAGCTGGATAGAATTGCAGAATCTGTGTTTATTTCTCTCTTTTATGAAGAAAATAAGACCAATTTCAGGATTTGCATAGCTGAATCTAAGGGCCAAATTCAATACATTGTTCACTGGGGAACATTTTTAAAGACGTGAATTTGTAGTTTTCCTAAAAACCTTTTCTCTGCCTAAAGTCAATTGAATTGCACCTCATGTATATACAACATTAATAATAATAATAATAATAATAATAATAATAATAATAATACGTAAACACATGAATTGTAGCCTGTCCTGTGCTTCTACTGCCGCTCAGTTCCTATTTTAAGCTGTCAGTCTGTTTAATGCATTCTCTTTAAATCTGCTGCTGCTGCTGCTGCTGCTGCTGCTGCTGCCCAAAGGGGGGAGGTGTCTATATATATATATCTTAGGGCTGTCACTCGATTACAATTTTTGATCGGTTAATCTATGGGCATTAGTTGATTAATCCGTCTACATTTTTAATAAAGGTAACAATCTTATAGCGGCTGTCCTGCATAGTAATACTTCTAAATCAATAGAATCTTAAAAAAATAATAATAATTATCCCAATGGGTCTCTGTTTTATTGCATCTATACCACAAATACCCAAACCTACGTCGGTTTGGGTATTTCTGGTATATACTGTACCTCCCTTTTAACAATCTTCATTTTTTCTCAGAAAGTTCTTCTTGAAAATTGATTCATAACCAAATCGACTACACTGTCTCCATTGTCTGATGATATATTTTTTTATTTGTAAAAAGTAATTTGAAATATTACTTTGACGCTCTCAATATAATTCTCAATAACGCTCTACAATAAGTAATATCGCGCAAAATTCAGCTATTGTTACACCGCTTAGGGCTTAGCATATCTATGTCCCACCTCTGCGCACTCATGATTGGGCACCTGTATAACAAGGGGAAGATATTTGACTCTCCCTTTGGTTAAACTTACTGAAGACCATCAGCTGAGGCAGAGAATACCTTCAACTGTTTATGTCCCGCTCAACTCACTTATAATTGGACTGCCACAGAGAAAATGCAGATCTTCTATTGGTTGGTTTTATTTTATATAAAAAATGTAAATTCTGCAAGAATGAAATGAAAAAAAAATGAATCTGCGATCAACTCTTTAGTTGATCGCAGATTCTTCTGTTAATCGCAGCAGCCCTACTATATATATATATATATATATATATATATGAATCAGTGCTTGGAAATTCTGGCCTGTGATTGGTTAAAACCTCATCATAGGAGCAAAAATAAATTGAACTATTACCCTAACATCCTTACACCACAGGGCAATAGTCTCCCTTAAGCATGTGATTGGTCCACATCACTGTCAAAAAACCCTAGCCTTTGTGGTCACTCTACAATACGCATATAGTTAAGTAATTCTTAAAAGTGTAAAAGCAATACATGTAATAGGGTTTGTTACAGGTATATGAATTACTGCACCCCCATGGACACCCTCATTGTGTAAACAGGCACACTCACACCCCCGCTCTGCACCCCCCTGGACACCCTCATTGTGTAAACAGGCACACTCACACCCCCGCTCTGCACCCCCGTGGACACCCTCATTGTGTAAACAGGCACACTCACACCCCCGCTCTGCACCCCCGTGGACACCCTCATTGTGTAAACAGGCACACTCACACCCCCGCTCTGCACCCCCCTGGACACCCTCATTGTGTAAACAGGCACACTCACACCCCCTCTCTGCACCCCCTGGACACCCTCATTGTGTAAACAGGCACACTCACACCCCGCTCTGCACCCCCTGGACACCCTCATTGTGTAAACAGGCACACTCACACCCCGCTTTGCACCCCGTGGACACCCTCATTGTGTAAACAGGCACACTCACACCCCTCTCTGCACCCCCTGGACACCCTCATTGTGTAAACAGGCACACTCACACCCCGCTCTGCACCCCGTGGACACCCTCATTGTGTAAACAGGCACACTCACACCCCCGCTTTGCACCCCCCTGGACACCCTCATTGTGTAAACAGGCACACTCACACCCCGCTCTGCACCCCGTGGACACCCTCATTGTGTAAACAGGCACACTCACACCCCGCTCTGCACCCCCTGGACACCCTCATTGTGTAAACAGGCACACTCACACCCCCGCTTTGCACCCCCGTGGACACCCTCATTGTGTAAACATTCACACTCACACCCCCGCTCTGCACCCCCGTGGACACCCTCATTGTGTAAACAGGCACACTCACACCCCCGCTCTGCACCCCCCTGGACACCCTCATTGTGTAAACAGGCACACTCACACCCCCGCTTTGCACCCCGTGGACACCCTCATTGTGTAAACAGGCACACTCACACCCCTCTCTGCACCCCCTGGACACCCTCATTGTGTAAACAGGCACACTCACACCCCGCTCTGCACCCCCTGGACACCCTCATTGTGTAAACAGGCACACTCACACCCCTCTGCACCCCCTGGACACCCTCATTGTGTAAACAGGCACACTCACACCCCCGCTCTGCACCCCCTGGACACCCTCATTGTGTAAACATTCACACTCACACCCCCGCTCTGCACCCCGTGGACACCCTCATTGTGTAAACAGGCACACTCACACCCCGCTCTGCACCCCGTGGACACCCTCATTGTGTAAACAGGCACACTCACACCCCGCTCTGCACCCCGTGGACACCCTCATTGTGTAAACAGGCACACTCACACCCCGCTCTGCACCCCGTGGACACCCTCATTGTGTAAACAGGCACACTCACACCCCGCTCTGCACCCCTGGACACCCTCATTGTGTAAACATTCACACTCACACCCCCGCTCTGCACCCCCCTGGACACCCTCATTGTGTAAACAGGCACACTCACACCCCGCTCTGCACCCCGTGGACACCCTCATTGTGTAAACAGGCACACTCACACCCCGCTCTGCACCCCCCTGGACACCCTCATTGTGTAAACAGGCACACTCACACCCCCGCTTTGCACCCCCGTGGACACCCTCATTGTGTAAACAGGCACCCCTGCACTGAAAATGTGGCTAGCTCCACATTTGTGCTGGGATTGTGTCACACTTACAAAATAAATTGTTTGCTATATTTTCTGAGAATCATTCATCTAATTGTTATTTTAATTGCCTTCTGGTTAGAAAACTGTGTAACAATATGCCAAGCAACTGTGACAGCCAGAGACACCCCATTCTGTGTAACAATGTGCCAAGCAACTGTGACAGCCAGAGACACCCCATTCTGTGTAACAATGTGCCAAGCAACTGTGACAGCCAGAGACACCCCATTCTGTGTAACAATGTGCCAAGCAACTGTGACAGCCAGAGACACCCCATTCTGTGTAACAATGTGCCAAGCAACTGTGACAGCCAGAGACACCCCATTCTGTGTAACAATGTGCCAAGCAACTGTGACAGCCAGAGACACCCCATTCTGTGTAACAATGTGCCAAGCAACTGTGACAGCTAGAGACACCTCATTCATAAAGCTGCCATTCAAGTCAGTTTGAGAGTCTGGGGGATTGGGGGATTTTTTTGAATGGATTAAATTAAGGTAGGATAGTCATGAAACAGTTTTTTTTTTTTTTTTTTTTTGACTAAATTCTAGTACAGCTTCTTGAACAGTAAACTTTATTTAATCCACCAAACAGGCTCATGAGTTAAAGCTTTGTAAATAGTTGCCTTATGCAGTATAATCTGTTTTAAAAGAATGCATAAAAAGGAAGCCGCATTAATTCACCAATAGGACAAAGGTGTGATGCTAACAATATATGAATAGCCTGTATCGGTCCAATATTTGAAAGCCCTCCCAAATTCCTCAGATTAATCGCATAGGGATTGTAGAATAATTGTGGTTTGAGAAAACAAAGTGCACCAGGGATGTGTACTACATCATTCAGATTTAGTGCTGCCATCTGTTTAATAGCACCAGGATGACTACATCAGTGCTTATAATCAGCCATTCCTGGGGATGACAGATGCTGTGGGGAATTAACATGCCTGTGAAGGAGGGTTTGTAACTAAACTCCAGATTACAAGACAAGGTTAACTAATAGGCATTGTATTTATTACCCTGGCCTTGGCCAGCTGTTAGAAAAGGTTATTATTTGTATTGTCGTGTCTCCCCCCACCCAAACACACACTCCCTCCAAAAGTAGAGAAGGAACATGAAAATGCTAATGAGTACAAAATATTAACCTATTTAAAAAAACTGCAAATTATTCTAATTCATTTAATACATCATGTCTATATGAATTGAAAGCTGGAGATGTCCATAATTATTTCCATTACATGAGAGTAGATGTTAAAACTTCATGCTGATTTGAACTTGGCTCTCGCCAAGATAAGCACCAACTAAGACGTAGCTTCACAGTAAACTAATGTGATCCATATGTGTCTCCATCCATTTGCGCTTCCTTCCATATGATGATGTAGATATCCTTCTGTCTGGTGTTGATGGCTGAAGTGTAATGCTGGCTCCAGGGATCAGCTTATTTTGCCTCCCTAGCGCATCAGCACACACAACGGCTGCGATGCTGGCTCCGGGATCAACCATAGTGCGGTCTCCCCAGCGCATCAGCATGACAACCGCCTGGATTGAGCTAAGTAGGGTACATCTCTGGGGTCTTCAAGTGGGCACCTTCCATCCTCGGTGTTTCGTCGACTAGCCCACGACACCTCAAGAGGGCTCGACGGTGATTCTGGCGTCCCAGCATCACCCCTCCGTCCCCCACTCAACTCAGCCCAGCTTACTTACCTGTATATCAGCCTTTCTTTCTTTCTATTGTGCTTGAGATCCCCAGCCAGAATCTTTCCGTCTCAACCACAGCCAGTTGCTGCTCCTCTCTGCTGCTTCAGATAAGTTCTTCACTGTGCGACGCAACTCTTGGCCATTGAATCCGACATCTCTGAGAAACCGGGTTGTAGAGTGTGCCACAAATCCTCGACATCCCACTTCCACTGGGTAAACCCAGACTCTCCATCCTCGCTGTTCCGCTTCAGTGGCTAGTTGAGCATACCGCAGTTTCTTCCTCTCATACGCCTCATCTACAGCATCCTCCCATGGCACTGTTAACTCCACCAGGTGAACAAGGCGTGCTGATCCAGACCACAAGACAATATCTGGTCGAAGGTTTGTGGTGGCAATCTCAGGTGGAAAAATAAGCCGCTGACCAACATCCGCCAGCATTTTCCAGTCTCTAGCAGCTTCCAGTTGTCCTGGGCGAGGATTGGTTTTAACACCTTTTCTTGGTGGTTGCTCTCCTGGGCGGAGGAATGTTGTCTTTGTGTGTAATGTTTTGATGGAACAGGTGGCAACTTATTGGTCATGTTACGCTTGTCTTCCAATGCTAAGGCCAAACATCGCAGCACCTGGTCATGGCGCCAAGTAAACCGTCCTTGGCTAAGAGCCACCTTACATCCTGTCAAAATGTGCCTTAATGTTGCAGGTGATGAACACAAAGGACATGAGGGATCCTCTCCTACCCAGAGGTTTAGGTTCTGTGGTGATGGGAGAACATCATATGTTGACCTTATAAGGAAACTGATCCTGCTCTGTTCCATTGACCATAGGTCTTGCCAGCCAATCTTGCGTTGTTCCACACTCTCCCATCTCATCCATTCTCCCTGCTTGCCCTGGGAAATGGCCTTTATACACCTCATCCTCTCCTCCTGCTTTTGCACCTCGTTGACTACAAGCTTCCTCCGCTGCGCTGGGGCTGCCTTGTGCCATGTAGGAGGAGCTGAACTGAGACCAAGACCCCTCTTCCATGCTGAACTTGCCCCATGATATCACCAATTCGAAGGGCAGCCTTTGCATCCTCCACAGCTTTCTTTGCCACCCACTTTCTTCCAGTTTTCAACACAGGTGCTGCCTCCCTTACGCATTTGTCGCGTGACTCTACTAATGTCATTTCCAGTCGGACCTTGGCGCACTTAAACTCCTCGGTTAGAGCGGAGACAGGTAGCTGCAGTATTCCTTTACCATAAAGTCCCACTCTGCTGAGGCAGCGTGGAACTCCCAACCATTTCCTGATGTGTGAACTGATTAAAGCTTCCAGCTTCTCTACTGTTGTCAAAGAAACCTCGTACACAGTCAGTGGCCACAGCAGCCGTGGCAGTAGGCCAAACTGAAAGCACCAGAGTTTTAGTTTGCCTGGTAAAGCGCTGCTGTCTATGCTCTTCAACCCTTCCACAGCTTGTTGTCTAACTTCTCCCACACGAACTGTGTCCTTTAGATCCCCGTCGTACCATCTCCCAAGGCTCTTCACTGGCTTCTCAGACACTGTTGGTATTGCCTCACCATTAATGAAGAACGTTTTATCTACTACTTTACCTTTAATTATAGAGATGCTCCTTGATTTAGTGGGCTTGAATTGCATTCGTGCCCATTCAATGTTATTGGTTAATTTGCCCAATAACCGATTAGTGCAGGCTACTGTTGTAGTCATGGTTGTCATGTCATCCATGTATGCTCGAATTGGTGGTAGTCGCATTCCAGAAGCCAAGCTCTCCTCCCACTACCCATTTTGATGCCCTAATGATTACTTCCATTGCCATGGTAAAAGCCAGTGGAGAAATGGTGCATCCTGCCATTATTCCAACTTCTAGGCATTGCCATGTAGTGCTGAATTCTGAAGTTGAGAAACTAAATTGCAAATCTCCAAAGTAGGCTTTGACTAGATTTGTTATTGTCATTGGTACACTGAAAAATCAAATGCTGCCCAAAGAAGTTCATGTGGCACTGAACCATATGCATTAGCCAAATCCAGGAATGTCACATGGAGCTCCTTCCTCTCCTTTTTAGCTGATTGAATTTGTTGCCAGATCACATTGATGTGTTCTAAGCATCCTGGGAAACCTGGAATGCCCGCTTTTGTATTGAAGTGTCAATGAAGCAGTTCTTTAATAGGTAAGTTGACAATCTCTGAGCAATAATGCTGAAGAAAATCTTGCCTTCTACGCTTAATAGGGAAATAGGGCGAAACTGACTGATGCTGCTAGAATCTTTTTCTTTAGGTATAAAGACTCCACCTGCTCGGCGCCATGCTCTTGGTACAACCTGTTTTTCCCATGCTACTTTCATCAGTTTCCACAGGATTCGTAGAACTCCTGAAGCACTCTTGTACACTCTGTACGGAACTCCATTAGGCCCTGGAGATGATGAAGCCCTTGCTTTTTTCACAGCTTGCTCTACTTCTTTCCACTTAGGTGCACAGTCCTCCATTTGGTATTCTGGTGGATTGATAGGTGGGATGTCTGAAGGAATTGACATAGGCTCCTGCCTTTTGAATCTGTATGCTTTCCTCCAAATATCTCTCCAACTCAAACTTAGATGCTTTTAGTGTGCCATTCTTCTCACTGGTGAATAACTTCTTTACAAATTTGAATGGGTCTTTATAAAAGTTAGTTCTCGCACGCTCCTTCTTTTTGTAGCGTTTCCGAGGCGCCAGCTCTGCGCAATGTTGCAAGCTTATGTTTTATGACCCTTTGTAAGAGATTGAGTCCCTCCTTCTGACTTTCTTCTGCTCTTCTCCATTGCTTCCTCAGCTGTCTCCTTTCTCTAACTAAGCTGCTCAATCTCCTGCTGCCGCCTAGACTTTCCAGGAATAGTTTGTACTTTTTCCTTCCTTTTTTCAACTCCAAACCTCTCGCTTCCATATGCGTAGATGATGTCCCCAAATTTATCCAGTTTCTTTTCAACTGTTCCACTTAACCTTTCCAATGCAAAGCAGAGATCTGTGTTTACTGTGTCCCATGCAGTTTTCTCACAAGCTCTTGGCCATTTAACTCCAGGCTTGTGCCCGTTGAGGTTCTTTTCTCTCTTACGCTGGTTTGTCTGCCCGGTTCACAAGGATCATTAGGTTCATCACTAACTGTGTCCATGCAAGTCCTCCTCACATCTATGACAGGGGTGCTGATATCCTGCGAACTGTGGTTTGCTTCCTGTCGCTGGATTTCATTCGACTGACTTGACTGACTTCGTAAGAAGTACTGATCAATGCGAGGCCCTTGTCCCTTCTCCCTCAAGCATTTCATTCTCCCTTGATGAATCTTCAAACCCCTGACTGTTGTCGCCTTGCTCCAGCCGCAGACACAAACCTGGAGTTCCATGTCTTTGCTAACTGCAGATCTTGAACTAGTCTTTTGTGAAGTACTCTCTATACTCATATCCGCTTCCGCTCCTAAGTCCTTAACCGTGTTGTCCAACGTTGAGTCATCTTCCGCCCCGCCTCGCAGACTCTAGGGTATTTTCCTGTTTAATTTCTTTGAAGCCTTGGGCGGTGTCTCCAGCATCCTGTAAACACAGAGTTGGATACTGCCGACAAGGGTAGCTAACCCTTGCCAGCCCCAATGGGGTCTCTTTCCTCCAGTCAGCTGTCTCTCCAGGCTGTCACGAGGTCTTTCCCTTGTTGCCAGCTGCACTATTCACAGCAGTCACTGGACGTATCCAGATCTTCATGATTTCCATTACATGAGAGTAGATGTTAAAACTTCATGCTGATTTGAACTTGGCTCTCGCCAAGATAAGCACCAACTAAGACGTAGCTTCACAGTAAACTAATGTGATCCATATGTGTCTCCATCCATTTGCGCTTCCTTCCATATGATGATGTAGATATCCTTCTGTCTGGTGTTGATGGCTGAAGTGTAATGCTGGCTCCAGGGATCAGCTTATTTTGCCTCCCTAGCGCATCAGCACACACAACGGCTGCGATGCTGGCTCCGGGATCAACCATAGTGCGGTCTCCCCAGCGCATCAGCATGACAACCGCCTGGATTGAGCTAAGTAGGGTACATCTCTGGGGTCTTCAAGTGGGCACCTTCCATCCTCGGTGTTTCGTCGACCAGCCCACGACACCTCAAGAGGGCTCGACGGTGATTCTGGCGCCCCAGCATCACCCCTCCGCCCCCACTCAACTCAGCCCAGCTTACTTACCTGTATATCAGCCTTTCTTTCTTTCTATTGTGCTTGAGATCCCCAGCCAGAATCTTTCCGTCTCAACCACAGCCAGTTGCTGCTCCTCTCTGCTGCTTCAGATAAGTTCTTCACTGTGCGACGCAACTCTTGGCCATTGAATCCGACATCTCTGAGAAACCGGGTTGTAGAGTGTGCCACAAATCCTCGACATCCCACTTCCACTGGGTAAACCCAGACTCTCCATCCTCGCTGTTCCGCTTCAGTGGCTAGTTGAGCATACCGCAGTTTCTTCCTCTCATACGCCTCATCTACAGCATCCTCCCATGGCACTGTTAACTCCACCAGGTGAACAAGGCGTGCTGATCCAGACCACAAGACAATATCTGGTCGAAGGTTTGTGGTGGCAATCTCAGGTGGAAAAATAAGCCGCTGACCAACATCCGCCAGCATTTTCCAGTCTCTAGCAGCTTCCAGTTGTCCTGGGCGAGGATTGGTTTTAACACCTTTTCTTGGTGGTTGCTCTCCTGGGCGGAGGAATGTTGTCTTTGTGTGTAATGTTTTGATGGAACAGGTGGCAACTTATTGGTCATGTTACGCTTGTCTTCCAATGCTAAGGCCAAACATCGCAGCACCTGGTCATGGCGCCAAGTAAACCGTCCTTGGCTAAGAGCCACCTTACATCCTGTCAAAATGTGCCTTAATGTTGCAGGTGATGAACACAAAGGACATGAGGGATCCTCTCCTACCCAGAGGTTTAGGTTCTGTGGTGATGGGAGAACATCATATGTTGACCTTATAAGGAAACTGATCCTGCTCTGTTCCATTGACCATAGGTCTTGCCAGCCAATCTTGCGTTGTTCCACACTCTCCCATCTCATCCATTCTCCCTGCTTGCCCTGGGAAATGGCCTTTATACACCTCATCCTCTCCTCCTGCTTTTGCACCTCGTTGACTACAAGCTTCCTCCGTTGCGCTGGGGCTGCCTTGTGCCATGTAGGAGGAGCTGAACTGAGACCAAGACCCCTCTTCCATGCTGAACTTGCCCCATGATATCACCAATTCGAAGGGCAGCCTTTGCATCCTCCACAGCTTTCTTTGCCACCCACTTTCTTCCAGTTTTCAACACAGGTGCTGCCTCCCTTACGCATTTGTCGCGTGACTCTACTAATGTCATTTCCAGTCGGACCTTGGCGCACTTAAACTCCTCGGTTAGAGCGGAGACAGGTAGCTGCAGTATTCCTTTACCATAAAGTCCCACTCTGCTGAGGCAGCGTGGAACTCCCAACCATTTCCTGATGTGTGAACTGATTAAAGCTTCCAGCTTCTCTACTGTTGTCAAAGAAACCTCGTACACAGTCAGTGGCCACAGCAGCCGTGGCAGTAGGCCAAACTGAAAGCACCAGAGTTTTAGTTTGCCTGGTAAAGCGCTGCTGTCTATGCTCTTCAACCCTTCCACAGCTTGTTGTCTAACTTCTCCCACACGAACTGTGTCCTTTAGATCCCCGTCGTACCATCTCCCAAGGCTCTTCACTGGCTTCTCAGACACTGTTGGTATTTATTTATTGTAGATGTATTCAGATGATCATATGTGGCAAAGTGCCCCCCCCGTGTGTATTTTGTGTTACGTGTTGTGTGTAAATGTTGGTGTATAGTCATCGGTACACGGGATATAAACGGGTCTGTGTTTCACTTGTGATTTAAAAATGTAGATTTATATTTAGGCACGGAGGGCACAAATCACTTCACGTGCTAGTTAAAATGTAATGTGTGGTCACGGGAGTGCACTTAATTAATTCACGTGCAGTTGTACCGAGATTCCAATTGAATGATTGACTAGCAATCGAGTCTCGGTACAACTGCATAAAAACAGCATGTTTTCACTCACTCGGGTTTGGGTGTTCGTGAGTGGAGAACGGGTGAGAGAGAGAGAAGGAAATATATATAACAATTGCTATCGCGTGCTGGTAGGACCAGCACGGTACTTGTTTTATTATTTACTCACCGTGTTTGTGTGTCTGTCCGCCCACCGCTTGTTTAGTGTTAGTCCGCTTTTGTTTATGTCTGTTTATTTTGGCGAAAGTGCCGTGTCCTGTGTTTTTGTTACAACCGCTTATTTTTCTGTTTGATTATTAAACGCTGAGCGATCACGCTCAGCTTCACCAAAACCCCAAGTCTCTGTCTGTACTGTGTTTCCTGGCTCTGCCGTGACGCCACCGCCAGTCGCCTTTGTCACACGTGGTGTCAGAACCGGGAGCTACAGCCCCAGGACTCAGGCCAGAGCAGGAACCGCAATTTGTTTAAAAAAAAAAACACAACAAGAAAATGGAAGGCTGGAACTGGAGAGATGGCTGCCAGGATCTGGAGGTCCTCCTCGGTGGTCTAGAGGACCAAGGCTGGTGCCTTGCCTGTGGGGAATTCGGGCACCCGGTGGTGCGCTGCCCCTACCAAGAGGGAGAGGAGGAACTGGCCCAGGAGAGGAAGGTGAGGAGGAGGCAGAGAAGGGGAAAGGGGAAGAGGAAGGCTGAGTGTCCACAGCCCAAGCGGGAGGAGCCCAACGCCCCACGCCTGAGTGGGAGGAGCCCGAACGTCCCACGCCTGAGTGGGAGGAGCCCGAACGCCCCACGCCTGAGTGGGAGGAGCCCGAACGCCCCACGCCTGAATGGGAGGAGCCCGAACGCCCCACGCCTGAATGGGAGGAGCCCGAACGCCCCACGCCTGAATGGGAGGAGTCGGTGCGCCCACAGCCCAAGAGGGAGGAGTCGGTGCGCCCACAGCCCAAGAGGGAGGAGTCGGTGTGTCCACAGCCCAAGAGGGAGGAGTCGGTGCGCCCACGGCCCAAGAGGGAGGAGTCGGTGCGCCCACGGCCCAAGAAGGGGAAGGTAGAGCGCCCACAGCCCCAGTCTCCACCAGCAGAGGGTGAATTCCTGCTGGGTCCACCTCCATTGCCATGGGAGGACTGCTTGCAGCTCCCACCTCCACCAGCAGAGGGTGAATTCCTGCTGGTCCCGCCACTTCCATTGGCAGAGCAGCAGGAGCTGCCTCTGCCTCCGCCACCTCCACCGGCAGGAGCAGAGCAGCAGGAGCTGCCTCTGCCTCCGCCACTTCCATCGGCAGAGCAGCAGGAGCTGCCTCTGCCTCCGCCACCTCCATCGGCAGGAGCAGAGCGGCAGGAGCTGCCTCTGCCTCCGCCACCTCCATCGGCAGGAGCAGAGCGGCAGGAGCTGCCTCTGCCTCCGCCACTTCCATCGGCAGAGCAGCAGGAGCTGCCTCTGCCTCCGCCACCTCCATCGGCAGGAGCAGAGCAGCAGGAGCTGCCTCTGCCTCCGCCACCTCCATCTGCAGGAGCAGAGCAGCAGGAGCTGCCTCTGCCTCCGCCACCTCCATCGGCAGGAGCAGAGCAGCAGGAGCTGCCTCTGCCTCCGCCAACCCCACCAGCAGAGGATGAATGCCTGCTGGTAACACTTCCCCACCAGCAGAGGATGAATCCCTGCTGGTATCACTTCCCCACCAGCAGAGGAGGAATGCCTGCTGGTAACACTTCCCCACCAGCAGAGGATGAATGCCTGCTGGTATTACTTCCCCACCAGCAGAGGATGAATGCCTGCTGGTAACACTTTCCCCACCAGCAGAGGATAAATGCCTGCTGGTATCACTTCCCCACCAGCAGAGGAGGAATGCCTGCTGGTATCATTTCCCCACCGTCACGAGGGAGAGGAGCAGGAGCTGCCTCTCCCTTCACCAGAAGGACCAGGACTAGATGCTGGCGGTCCTCAGCAGCCCTTGCATAGGCTGCTGAGGGAAGCACGGGAAGAACCGCCCGCCACAGAGGCCGAGAAGAGGGCCAACACCCGCACCCCAGCTTGTCCTGACTGCCTGCCCGCCGCCCAAGGATGCCTGCCTCGCCGCCCAAGGATGCCTGCCTCGCCGCCCAAGGATGCCTGCCTCGCCGCCCAAGGATGCCTGCCTCGCCGCCCAAGGATGCCTGCCTCGCCGCCCAAGGATGCCTGCCTCGCCGCCCAAGGATGCCTGCCTCGCATCGCCCAAGGATGCCTGCCTCGCATCGCCTGGGGTTGCCAGCCGCCCGCATCGCTTGGGGTTGCCAGCCGCCCGCATCGCCTGGGGTTGCCAGCCGCCCGCGACGCTTGGGTTGCCAGCCGCCCGCGATCGCTTGGGTTGCCAGCCGCCCGCATCGCTTGGGGTTGCCAGCCGCTCCGCGACGCTTGGGTTGCCAGCCGCCCGCGACGCCTGGGGTTGCCAGCCGCCCGCGACGCCTGGGGTTGCCAGCCGCCCGCGACGCCTGGGCTGCCTGTCGCCCGCGACGCCTGGGGCTGCCTTTGCTCCACACAGGGTACAGGGTACGAGGGAGAAGTGGAGCTCCCGCTGCCGCCTCTATGGCCAGGGGCTCCTCCCGAAGTTCGCCTCCCGAGGGTCCGCTGCTGCTGCCGCCGCCTCCCGAGGGTCCGCTGCTGCTGCCGCCGCCTCCCGAGGGTCCGCTGCTGCTGCCGCCGCCTCCCGAGGGTCCGCTGCCGTCGCCTGGGGTCGCCAGGGATCCTGCTTCGCCTGGGGTAGTGGAGGGTCCTGCTTCACCTGGGGTCGCTACACTATGGCCAGAACCCCATGAAGGGGAGCTGTCGGCCATGAAGAAAGGGGAGGTCAGGAGACCAGCTCCCCAGCCGCATTTCGCGGGCAGGAAACACGGTGGCCAGAGCCCCACGGAGGGGAGCTAGCGGCCACGAAGGAGGGGAGGTCAGGAGACCCGCCCCTCGCAGCAGTTTCGCTGCCGGAGGTGGCCGGCGCCCCACGGAGGGGAACTGCCGCCATGAAGAAGGGGGAGGTCAGGAGACCAGCTTCCCCGCAGCAGTTTCGCTGCCGGAGATTGTGTGGTCGGAGCCCCACGGAGGGGAACTGCCGCCATGAAGAAGGGGGAGGTCAGGAGACCAGCTCCCCAGCTGCACTTTCGCGGCAGGAGATAGTGTGGCTGAAGCCCTGGAAGAGGGAGCTGCCAGCCACGAAGAATTGGGGGTGCCAGACATTTCACCATGGCCACCCCCAGAAACAACTTGCTTCCCCTGTTCCGGGACTTTGGGACTGAGGGGGAGGTGGCCATTGAGGCCATGTGTGCTTTGCACAAGGGGGGTATATGTGGCAAAGTGCCCCCGTGTGTATTTTGTGTTACGTGTTGTGTGTAAATGTTGGTGTATAGTCATCGGTACACGGGATATAAACGGGTCTGTGTTTCACTTGTGATTTAAAAATGTAGATTTATATTTAGGCACGGAGGGCACAAATCACTTCACGTGCTAGTTAAAATGTAATGTGTGGTCACGGAGTGCACTTAATTAATTCACGTGCAGTTGTACCGAGATTCCAATTGAATGATTGACTAGCAATCGAAGTCTCGGTACAACTGCATAAAACAGCATGTTTTCACTCACTCGGGGTTTGGGTGTTCGTGAGTGGAGAACGGGTGAGAGAGAGAGAAAGGAAATATATATAACAATTGCTATCGCGGCTGGTAGGACCAGCACGGTACTTGTTTTATTATTTACTCACCGTGTTTGTGTGTCTGTCCGTCCACCGCTTGTTTAGTGTTAGTCCGCTTTTGTTTATGTCTGTTTATTTTGGCGAAAGTGCCGTGTCCTGTGTTTTTGTTACAACCGCTTATTTTTCTGTTTGATTATTAAACGCTGAGCGATCACGCGTCAGCTTCACCAAAACCCCAAGTCTCTGTCTGTACTGTGTTTCCTGGCTCTGCCGTGACGTCACCGCTCAGTCGTCTTTGTCACATCATATATATAGTATTCAAGCATTTTTTTCTTTCTTTACAGATACCGTAAAAAAAATTGTATAAGTCGATTTTCTAGCCATTTTTGTAGGGCCTTTAAAAGGGGGGAGCGACTAATACAGCCACGGTTATGGCTCACACAAACTTAACTGTCAACAACCCGATTTATTTTTTCAGGATCTATGGTTTTCAGGTCATGTTGCTAGGTAGAAACACAAAACCACTGTTCTGATTAAAAGTTTTAATTTGTTACTCTCAATAATGTAATGTTGTTGAAGCCGACACCCTGGGATCCTTCAAGAAGCTGCTTGATGAGATTCTGGGATCAATAAGCTACTAACAACCAAACAAGCAAGATGGGCTGAATGGCCTCCTCTCGTTTGTAAACTTTCTTATGTTCTTATGTTCTTATGTTCTAAATACCCTTAGTAATTTTGAATGTTAAACGTGATCTTTCAGTCTCTTGACTGACCTCCTCTCGAAAACGTCACAGCTATACTCAGTGTTTGCTCCAGGACTTACAGACTGAGGGTCAATATGGCCCCCTCTCAAAATTTTAGAGGGACATTTTCTTCAGTGAGTGGGTCAATATGTTTGATTCAGAACCAACCACCATTTCTTATATTTGTTTGTTTTAAATATGCCAACAGAGTTTATTGATCTTTTGTTTCTGAAGAAGAAAAAATAAAACTGTAAAGCTGTAGATACAACCAAGGTGTCTCTACAATACTCACTGTCACTTTTGGGGAAAATATTAGGAAATGTGTCACAGTGATGCTAGTGTATCAGTGAGTAGAGCAGGGCTTCTCAAACTTGGTCCTGGGGACCCCCTGTGTCTGCTGGTTTTCATTCCAACCAAACTCTCAATTACTTAACTAAACCCTTAATTGAACTGATAATTTGCTTAATTACACCTTTTTACTTGTTTTCAGCTCTTAAACAGTTGCAGTTCAAGTTACTTATCAAATTTAATTATAGCTAACTTGAAATATGCAACTGCTTAAGAGCTGAAAACAAGTAAAAAGGTCTAATTAAGCAAATGATCAGTTCAATTAAGGGTCTAGTTCAGTAATGGGCTCGGTTGGAAAGAAAACCGTCAGCCACAGGGGGTCCCCAGGACCGAGTCTGAATAGAGGATATTAATTGTACTAAATCAGATCAGAACGGGTTTTCAATCTTTTTAAGCTGCTGTAGTACCCGTTTCCAAAAAATGTAGTCCAACCAGTGTGTGATGGATACAATTATAAAAATTACAATATTATAACAAAAAACAAAAAATTTAAATTTACTTTTGGATAAAAATAGTCCCTCAAACAGGCTTCTAGTTGTTGGAAACATCAACATCATTTTATTGTAATTACTAATTAATTAAAATCAACAAAGCCTCCATGCTAGCCTCAATCACTCAGAAATGACATAGGACTATTCCGTGATAGCAAATGGCAATCGTGTATTTTTATTGATAATAAAATGACAGAAAAGAAGACAAAGAAAAGTTCACTGTCCACGCATCTCTACAGCTGACCTCATTACGAAAACATATTATTGGCATTTTAAAATTCTTGGTGACTAAAACGTACAGTACTGATGCTAATTAAAAAACAATATTAAAATGCTTACCTAGTATCAGTGAGATGGATGTCCCTGCTTGTTACCACGCAAATCACTGATGAGGGCAGGGAGACTGGAGAGAGCTTCAGTCGCAATTTTTTTTTCTATCCCAAAGACAGACTGCAGTAATAGCCCAACTGTTTATATGACATTTAAACAACAGGGCTTATTTAAAATGTACATATTTAATATGTAAATTAGCTATGTGTGCACTGAACGCTCTGTCACAGCACACCAGTCTGGTGTTAGCGCTTAAACGTTGATTACATGACAAAAGTCTGCAATAGTTTGGCAAGTGGTAGTGGTTAGGGCTCTAGACTCTTGACCGGAGGGTCGTTGGTTCAAGCCCAGGTGGGGGACACTGCTGCTGTACCCTTGAGCAAGGTACTTTACCTAGATATCTTGTACCAATTGTAAGTCACCCTGGATAAGGGTGTCTGCTAAGAAATAATAAGTAAATAAATAATAATAATAAATAAAATGAGTTGCCCACCATTTTAGAATTATTCTCGCATACCTCAGTTTGAGAGCTACTTCATTAGAAGAAACCCCATTACCAACAGATACAGTTTAATAGTTGTAGTATTTAAATGCCATGGTCCTGACTGGTGAATTCTTACCTTCCAGCTGCCCTTTTATTTTGACAATTTCCATATGAAAAATGGCTTTTTATTTCTTGACATTTTTCATTCTTAGCCCACAAGTGAATATTTTGGACAGTTTTCAAAACATTTTTTGCTTTATTTTTACAACACACGTTGGTGTTGTTGATATGATAAACACGTACTGTATTTAATTTTTTTTAAGGTTAAACGATTGCTTGTGTTACACAGAACACTACAAATAAAACGTCAAATCTGCAATCTGTACTTCATTGGTTTTGTGGATTTGCTACATTAACATATTTTAATACTGCACATAATGGTATGGTTTTGAAAATGCTACTTACCAAAACCATGACTGCACTGGAACTGTATTACATAATAATTTCCATTATTCCGATTCCAGTGGTGTTATCTCAATGCAAGATGTATTGTAGGCATACATACAGTGCTGTATAAAATCACACACACTGTGTATATATACATATATATAATTATATATATATATTTTTTATCATGCCGTTATAAGCCTACTGGCGAAACGTTGTTGACAGTTGGTGCTTAACACATACTGAATTATTTTGGTCCCGAATGTTAGCATTTTTTGTCATAGAAGAGACAACTTTCACATATTTTGTTACCGTAGGCAACTTTTTTTTTTTAAATCAATCCCATTCACTTGCTAGGTCACTCCATATCTCCAAACATCAGACAGATGTTTTGTCTAGCAAATAGGGAAGTTTACAGTGGATGAATTTCACAGTATTTTTAAGCACAAATAGCCTAAATTTCAACAGTCACTGCCGAAGCTGATTGCTTATTCTTCCAGAAGTAATGGTCGGATGTAACTGGGATACAAGGTTATATTTGCGCCAGGCCATGTTGTTAACAAGCCTGATGTTGTTGTCCAGGCTTTACTGTGAAACTGCCTGTAACCAGGGAGGGTGTGAGCGCATTCTACTGGACTGGAGAATAATAGCACGGGAGTTTAATTATGAAAACACAAGTGTCAACAAACAAGTAAAAAAGATTAGCCTGTCGTCAGACATGTCATGTTAATACAAAATGCATTAATATACTGCGTATTGGTACTGCGTCTGGTCTGGGAAGGGGGACACACGGGCGCGTTAAGAGAAATTCAGCGGGACATTTTTTATTTCAGAGGGGCATTGGCGCAATGGTGCGGCCTAGTATGAACAGTGCATACGGCTTCACTGTTAACACAATAGCTGTTAGTTTCTATGAATTTCCTTATTTCCACCCTCCCGAGCCATTGATTTGTCAACATTCAGACTGAACCCGACCCTGGGATACGTAGCAAACAACTATTGGTTAGAAAGCTGAGTAAACTTATCAAGTCTTCTGTTCGTTGTAACTGCAATGCTATAATAATGAAGGTGACTTTGAGGCTGGATAAAGTAGGACAGTAAGAAAGAAAAAGAAATTGCTACTCAACAGGTTTGAAATTGTGCTTTGTTGGATTTGCCGAAATACATGTCAATCACAATGCTAAAAAAACAGTATGTGAAGTGAAACAAAGACAAACTTAAAATGGCCAAAGAAAACACAAGCTGATACAGAAGGAAAGCGTTAATGGCCCAATGTAGAAAACATTTTGTTTGAACTGAGTACTTTGAATTAAAGGTCTGCTCGGGTATAAAAATAAGACCCGACTCGAACCCGACCCAAGCCCGAGACCTTTTAATTTTTTCATACCGACCTGACCCGAATATCGCCATAAATAATATCAAACATACTCTCAGCGAAGCATCCAGTTAGATGAACATTTTAGTTGGGAGTCTTAGATACAGACATACAGCATCATGTTTGGATAAACCTAGCTAAACAGCAAAGTTAACGTTCCACATCAAATAGCATACCAGAACTATGTTTTTTAAATATTTTAACGATAGCTTCAGCCTACCTTAAGTCGTGGTCATGCTTCTTTTTAAGTATTCCAGCATATTATCGGGTATTTCATAAAATCCCTCAAAAAAAGAAGAAAACAAATTTGAAAAAGTCTTATAAATTGTCATGTAAAAAAAGAATAGAGTCAGTGGTGGAAGACTTTAGGGCAGTCCTCCGCTAGTCGCTCGTCCTTCCAGCTACGCTGAAGTTCCTCTCGCTGCTGCTAGCCGGAATGCAGTGTATACTTCTAGCCAGCCTTGCCAATTTAGGGTACACAACACTGTGCTCCTTCCACCAGCCCAACAGATCCCGCTCGTTTTCCATCGCAGTCAGCCTCTGTGTTGTATAGTGCTGCTCTTCATCATGTGTGCCCTCTTCTTCATGTACATTCTCCCATTCAGCAAATTCGTTCAGTGCTTTTTTGGCAGATGTAGGTACATCGTCAACCACTGTCGCAGGGTCTTTAAAGTTGTCAATAAGTGTGGGCACTTCAGAATAAACTTCTTCCCTATCATGGTCGGAAAAGAGTCGGTGATGATTAAATTTAGGCCAGAGAAATGTTGCTGTCTTGTGCAGGTCACTTCCACTTTTTTCAGAAACCATTCACTGTGCCTTTGCCTGACAATTGATTGCATTGGAATATCTGAAGAAAGTGGCCTACAACGTCGTTTAAGTTTCTCAAACCATGGAATTACCAGGTTCAATGTAGGATACTGGTCTAGGGATTCCCACAGGAGTGGCTGAGTGGAATAATTGAGCAGAGAAGGACGAGGGGTTGCCCTGCAGGGATTCCCACAGGAGTGGCTGAGTGGAGTACACCCCACCTCCGTGTGTATTGTATTGTTTTGTATTATCATGATTTGAATGTATTGTTTAAGTGTGTAAAAACACAATGTTTTGTTATTGTTGTTTGACACCATAGATTGGGTTAAAATTCCTCATCCATGCTAAACCCCTGCAGAATGTGGCCGTCTCCAGAGTGATTGACTTATTACTAATTTGGAGACTGTTATGTATATAAACCTGCAGCTTTGGCTGATCGAGGTTGGTATATTCAGAGGCAGAACGGGAATCGTGAGTAGGAGAAAAACCTAAAGTGAAACCTATAGTAAACAATTGCTATGCGTGCTGGGTGTAAACCAGCACCATACTTGTTTGTTTGTTCCGTGTCTGTATTGTCTGTTTATTTTGGCCACAGTGCTGTTTGGTTTTGTTTAAACCTTTTATTTATTATTAAACAGTTGTGAACATGTGGCTTGCAGTGCTCAGGTGTGCAGGTGATGCAGGTGCTCCAACAATGACAGACACAAAGTTACTGTTCAAAACAGTTCTTTATTTTCCTTTGTTGATCTCTGTCTGAGACCGTTAAATAATAATGCTGACTCTACCCAACAAGCCTTTACAATACACAATACACAACACACACGGCCACTTCTCCCGATAGTGAGTGCTCTGAGTGCAGGTGCGGTGCAAGGTAATCAGTGAAGTCCGGGCTTGATGCTGGCCTGTAGCGACAGCTCCCGGATCATGTTAGCCGTCTAGCAGTGCCAAACACAGACAGTTAGTTTCCATAAACAAGCAAAACACTTAACACTCACAATACGTTTTACACAGTCCGTTTCCTTTCTCGGTCAATCTCATAACCACATCAAAGGATTACATCTGGCTGGCTTCCAACTGACCCTAGAATGAACTGCCAAGCCAACCAGTACGAGGCACTCTGTTCCTGTTAGACAGTGCCCTCGCAGATCGGGAGGGAGATTGTTGACTAGGATTCATTCACACTCACAACGGCGCACCAGCGCATTCATACCCCAGTGCTGTCTGTGTCTCTTCCGGGTCTGACGCCATTCTTCAGCCATCCTGATCACAAGTACTAATGTATTAAGGGACTAGAAGTGGTGGTTAGGAGCTGAAGTGTGCTTGCAGAACTATGAGGAAAAGGTGTAGCCAGCACCACTGTCATAGTTTAATGAGGTTGCTACCAGGGGAAGCGTACCAACAGTATGCATATATGTATTCATGCATTCTTTTATGTGACTTATACTCTTCATGATAACCCACTTGTTGTTGGAACCTCAACCTTGTTTTCACACTGGTTCTGAGGGCAGCAGGATAAATACATTTCTACATTTCAGTCAGGGAACTCATGCGATGGATACAATATGTATTACAGATTAGCCCACACGCAGGGTGAGGTAATGGATCAGGCAAGATTTGAATATTTTCCCTGACGATCATTGGACAAGTAATTACGCTGTTAGCAATAAAGTACTGCTATTTCGATTGACAATCGTCTGGTTAGCAACACCTAATAAGCTTGATTGGATTGACTGATTAAAAGTGATTTCCCTGCCTGAAGCACCGCTTTGCTTCATCTCAGTTTAGCATGCAAACATCAATCAAAGGCTGTTTACAATGACTTCTGGCACCTAAAATGCAAACATCAATCAAAGGCTGTGTTTACAATGACTTCTGGCACCCAAAATGCAAACATCAATCAAAGGCTGTGTTTACAATGACTTCTGGCACCCAGAATGGTCTAGAATTTCGATGGCATCATACTATATTTATTTCTAGATTTTGGAAATGCACGTTCCAACATTGTTCCATGGGTCACAATGCACCAAAATCAGACAGATTTATAGCACAACTACAGAAAAAATAATGCAAGAGCCAATGACACTCGGGTATAAGAAAAAGCCAACCAGAGAAAGTGCACTGAGCTGACATCAGTGATTCCCCAGCACTGTCAAGCAGCAGATTTCTCAGAATAATCTCGAAATAGGTCAAGGAATTTGTACTGTAATTTGTTTTTTATCAATATGAATTACAAATACAATATTTGTCAAGATCCACACACCTCCTGTTGCTGATACACCACTGAACGCTCTGTAACAAACCGACATCTCCATGAGCTCAATCAATAAAACCTTACCTTACCAGCCTTAGGATCATAGCATCGAATCCTGCTGTTGAAAAGTAATCTATTACAAAGGACTTCTTATTCAGTAGCTACAACCTCTCTTTGAAAATTGAACTGAAGTTAAGAACCGTACAGCTTTTCCCAGACACATTTTGTTTCAGCTTGACATTTATATCACATTGTAGCTATTGATACTGATGAAGTAAAACTCTGCAGTTACATCTGCTGCTGATTGGAGCGATTAGGTGAGTAAAATTAGAACCTTTCCGTAATTTGATCTTACAAAGGCTTTCTAAACTTTTAATGCAACATTTGCATATCCCCTCCTTAACTGCCTTAGAAAGACACCACTGGTGTGGTACTTAGCATTAGTTTGAATCTCATGTCATAATCAATATGGACATGGTCAAGTGGATTTATTTCAGGAATAGTAGTGCTACAATCATAGTGTAAACCAAGCCAAAGAGAACAGGCTTTCTCTGTGTGCTTCACTCAGTCTAAGCATGTATTGTCTCTGCTCTTCTGAAGAATCAATGTTTGGGAGTAATGTACAACATATCAAAGGCCTTCTCGTGAGTTGACAACATATAATTTATGCTGTAACAAAAACAATAGCTTTTAATTCAGTTTTAAACTTGATATATTTATTTTTACAGAACAATTAATTGCTTATTTGTGTTTATAAGTTTACAATAAAACTAATCATAAACAATAAAGAAAATTCCAATTATAGTGAAATCTGCAGAATTTTCTTGCAGTACAGTACGTAGCGATAAGGGATTATAGTACTGGGTAGGGCCAGTTTAAAATAAGACTGGCGCTGCCTTATGGTAAACTTTAGACTGGCTGAGCTGCAGAGAGAGACGCTGGAAGGAATGTGGAAGTTACGTAACAAAAGCAAGAATGGACCTCAGATTTAATAATGCTGAGATCTGTTCTGAATGGGGGGGTGCACTGCAGGGAAAAAAGAGTCAGCACGTTCCACACAATTCTTATTGAGTCAGCACGTTCCACACAATTCTTATTGAGTCGGCACATTCCACACAATTCTTATTGAGTCAGCACGTTCCACACAATTCTTATTGAGTCGGCACATTCCACACAATTCTTATTGAGTCAGCACGTTCCACACAATTCTTATTGAGTCAGCATGTTCCACACAATTCTTATTGAGTCAGCACGTTCCACACAATTCTTATTGAGTCGGCACGTTCCACACAATTCTTATTGAGTCGGCACATTCCACACAATTCTTATTGAGTCGGCACATTCCACACAATTCTTATTGAGTCGGCACGTTCCACACAATTCTTATTGAGTCGGCACATTCCACACAATTCTTTTTGAGTCAGCACGTTCCACACAATTCTTATTGAGTCAGCATGTTCCACACAATTCTTATTGAGTCAGCACGTTCCACACAATTCTTATTGAGTCGGCACATTCCACACAATTCTTTTTGAGTCAGCACGTTCCACACAATTCTTATTGAGTCAGCACGTTCCACACAATTCTTATTGAGTCAGCACGTTCCACACAATTCTTATTGAGTCGGCACGTTCCACACAATTCTTATTGAGTCGGCACGTTCCACACAACTCTTATTGAGACGGCACGTTCCACACAATTCTTATTGAGTCAGCACGTTCCACACAATTCTTATTGAGTCGGCACGTTCCACACAATTCTTATTGAGTCGGCACGTTCCACGCAATTCTTATTGAGTCAGCACGTTCCACACAATTCTTATTGAGTCGGCACGTTCCACGCAATTCTTATTGAGTCGGCACGTTCCACACAATTCTTATTGAGTCGGCACGTTCCACACAATTGTAATTGAGTTGGCATGTTCCACACAATTCTTATTGAGTCGGCACGTTCCACACAATTCTTATTGAGTCGGCACGTTCCACGCAATTCTTATTGAGTCGGCACGTTCCACACATATCCCATCTCGCACTTGCATCACATCTGACGTAATGGCTCGGTAAACAGTCAAAGAGGTCATTAGGAATCCGTTTAACGGATTGCTAAAGGAGGCTTTTAAATCCATTTCCGTACCACTTGACTGATATTATTTGCAACCCCCTTGTATTGTGTCGAGGATTTTTTGTTTCTTCACTTTTTTATTACATTTTTTACATTAATTCAACTAGGAGCAGTAGCGTGCCGTCAGGACCTTCAAGGTATTCTATGCTGACCAGACAGTGCCAAGTAAACCATCAGTCAAATGACATTACGTTGCCTCACTCACTTGCGTACAGTGTGCTTGCTTATACTATGAAATATACTACTCTAATTATTATTTGTTCATTTGTCTGACACCTTATCCAAGATGACTTACAGGGTTTACTAGAGGTTTTTTAAGAGTCTAGGGGTTTCCTGAAGGGGATGTGATCAGCCAATAAGAGATATGCATTTCCCCCGCATAAGTCTAAAACAACGACCAGACGCTAGAAAACGACTCTGCTAACCCAGTCCATTTTGTCACGGCACACCACTGCTTTGGAGTGAGTTTGAACTCCAACACATTATTACAGTATTATTACATGGAGTGATTACAGTATGTACCAGGAAGCTGAAGCAACTTTACATCTATATGAGGGATCCCAACTTGAAGTAAAAATTATAAACAAAAAAGATTGTCAGTCGAAGAAAAAGGGGGACCAGGGATGGTGCCAGGAGACAGTTGGCTTTCTGAGTAAAGTGATGGTGGGTTGGAATTATAAGGGTAGAAAGCCCTCTCAGGGACACTTGTAGTAATACTGTATACTGTATACTCTACAAAGATATTGAACATAAGAATATAAGAACATAAGAAGATATTGAGAGTACTGTTTGTAAAGCATAAAATGTTTGGGGGGTGGTGGGAGAGTGTTAATGTTTTAGGCTGCATTTTATGCATCAGGTAAATGCACTGCTCTTACAGAATCGTAGTCCAGTGTGTAATATGGTTAGGGTTAGGGTTAAAGGTTAAAGACTCCAGAAATGCTTGTGCAATTGAGCCTGGCTCTTCTGTAATGTGTTAAGGCACTCTGTTGGGGATATTTCGACTCATCTGAAATGTGTCTATAATAAAGAAAGGCCAAATTTCTTTCCGTTTGGATCCATGTAATGAAAGATCAAAGAAACTCCTGTCAGAGGGAAGATTGACAGGCACTGCAAGCTGGGCTCAGCTGCAACCCCGAGGCTTGATGACAGTCTCCCAATAAATGATCAGATGCTGCGCTGAATGATAGCTGAAGATTGTTTTGTCACCGAACCATTGCAGGACACAAAATAAAAAGAAAAAGTCTAACCTCCTTTTTATTTGGATGCGCTGTCTGTTTTCAGACATCTGTACTTTCAGGCATTTGCTTTCTCAATTCATGGAGTTCAGCAGAGAATGCATGACAGTGAGACAGGATACAGAACCTGACATTCAGCAGAGAATGCATGACAGCGAGTCACAGGGTACAGAACCTGACATTCAGCAGAGAATGCATGACAGCGAGTCACAGGATACAGAACCTGGCATTCAGCAGAGAATGCATGACAGCGAGTCACAGGGTACAAAACCTGACATTCAGCAGAGAATGCATGACAGCAAGTCACAGGGTACAGAACCTGGAGTTCAGCAGAGAATGCATGACAGTGAGTCACAGGATAAAGAACCTGACATTCAGCAGAGAATGCATGACAGCGAGTCACAGGATACAGAACCTGGCATTTAGCAGAGAATGCATGACAGCGAGTTACAGGATACAGAACCTAGCCTTCAGCAGAGAATGCATGACAGCGAGTCACAGGGTATAGAACCTGGAGTTCAACAGAGAATACATGACAGCAAGTCACAGGGTACAGAACTTGGAGTTCAGTAGAGAATGCATGACAGTGAGTCACAGGATAAAGAACCTGACATTCAGCAGAGAATGCATGACAGCAAGTCACAGGGTACAGAAGCTGGAGTTCAGCAGAGAATGCATGACAGCGAGTCACAGGATACAGAACCTGGAGTTCAGCAGAGACTGCATGACAGCGAGTCACAGGATAAAGAACCTGACATTCAGCAGAGAATGCATGACAGCGAGTCACAGGGTATAGAACCTGGAGTTCAACAAAGAATACATGACAGCAAGTCACAGGGTACAGAACTTGGAGTTCAGCAGAGAATGCATGACAGCAATTCACAGGGTATAGAACCTGGAGTTCAGCAGAGAATGCATGACAGCGAGTCACAGGATACAGAACCTGGCATTCAGCAGAGAATGTATGACAGCGAGTCACAGGATACAGAACCTGGAGTTCAGCAGATAATGCATGACAGCGAGTCACAGGATAAAGAACCTGACATTCAGCAGAGTATGCATGACAGCGAGTCACAGGGTACAGAACCTGGAGTTCAGCAGAGAATGCATGACAGTGAGTCACAGGATACAGAACCTGGAGTTCAGCAGAGAATGCATGACTGCGAGTCACAGGATACAGAACCTGGAGTTCAGCAGAGAATGCATGACAGTGAGTCATAGGGTACAGAACCTGGAGTTCAGCAGAGAATGCATGACAGTGAGTCACAGGATACAGAACCTGGAGTTCAGCAGAGAATGCATGACTGCGAGTCACAGGATACAGAACCTGGAGTTCAGCAGAGAATGCATGACAGTGAGTCATAGGGTACAGAACCTCTTTCATGTTTCCCTTAGTATTATTATTATTTTAAAACTCTTACCCTCTTATCAGTAAATCTGACATTGCCAGACTCACAAGTCCCAATCATTCACATTTCCTGACAGCTTACAGCCGCAGATCCTGACACTTTGAAAGAGATTTTTGCCTAGCACACATTGTCACCCAGTGTCAATGTGTTGTATTTGCATTTTCTATTTTAACCTAGCTTATTGTGCAACTGCATATACATTGTTTTCTTATGCCATTATAAAATCTGTACAGACTATATTCATCTCACTATCAGCACTATAAGTGTAGGTCATGCAATGTTGTAGATGTTTGATTCTACAGCCTTTTGTACTTGAAAGGGTGTTTTGTTTTGAACTTCACAGAACACAAGGGAAATTAGAATAATGTAAGAAAATGAAATAATTAGTATTGCAGTTAGACCAGACAGGGGGAACTGCTCTTTTTTCTTACTTCTAAAATTATACTGGAAAACCCCACACATATGATCATTTTTGAACACTCCATTTTAGAAGAATCGTGTTACAGTACAGCACATTCTAACTGTCATACACACATGAAATAATCCAGTGCAGTATAAAATAAAGACAAATAGTACCTGACTGATATAATTCAGTTTTACATTACACAGTATTGAAAAGAAAAAAACATAACAATATGAATTGCAATTGTAATATCCTATGTGTTCAAATAAGAGGGAATTTAAAAAAAAAAAGTGTTTTTTGCTAATGAAGTTTTGAGGAATAAACTAGTTCTAAGAGAAGCTCACATGCCTGTAGGAGCCTGTATAGAAAGTCTTTTAAAATGACACTGTTGTATACGACAGTGAATACCATTGTTGGAAGTTTGTGTGCAACAGCAACAAGTGTCCTGGCAAAAATAATGCAAGGCTGCTGTCAGGAAGCGAATATGTATTCTAGCACATAAGCAGAAGAAATAAGTTGTCTCAATTAAAATGATCATTCTCAGCATAATCCGTGGAGGAAAGTAAGATGCAGTGAACAATACGCTAGAGAGTATAAACATAAGAATACTGATTACTCGGATTTAAATTGGTATTACAGATCAGTCAGACTTATACTTTACACATCATTGAATTTAAACAGAGAATGCACTGTGTTAAGTTTTAAACAGATAATGCACTGTGTTAAGTTTTAAACAGAGAATGCACTGTGTTAAGTTGAACAAGTTTTCCTTGTACAGTAATAATGGTCGAGAGTATTACATACAGGCATACTGTGCCATCTTGGATTCGGATATTGTCAGGTCCCAGTAGCTACAGCAATCACAGTTGGACTTGGTCACCTCCAAGGAATCTCAGGTGCTACAGGAAGAATGTTCATGGCTCTCTGTGCTGGAATTGCATCAGTTCTTTATATGGGCTAAGATACAGAGGTCTGGAACATTTCAGATACTGTATCCTGTGAGCTTAGACAGTGAATGCTTGGAAGAAAGAGTCTGTGGGATCTTCTCATAAATACTTGCATTACATAGTATAGGTATGAAATGTTGAAGGCGGCTTGTCAACTTTTGCTGTCTGGACCCTATGCATACTAAACCTTAGCATTTATAATACAACATGAGGTAACACAAAATAATCTTTCATAAGTAAAAATAGTTTTAAAGGAATAGGGCACAAAATAATCAATTTAGGAATTAAAAAAAGGATATAATATGTATTTAATGTAAATATGACATTTTCCATTCCTCAAGGTAAATTGAGAATGTCGCAGGGCTCATTTAAACAGATACAGATTATATACACTACCGGTCAAAAGTTTTAGAACACCCCCATTTTTCCAGTTTTTATTGAAATTTAAGCAGTTCAAGTCCAGTGAATAACCTGAAATGATACAAAGGTAAGCGGTAAACTGCCAGAGGTTAAAAAAAAAGTTTAGGTTACCAAAAACTGAAAAATAATGTACATTTCAGAGTTATACAAAAAGGCCTTTTTCAGGGAGCAAGTAATGGGTTAACAACTTACAGCTGTTCTGCAGCAATGGAAGTAAATTAAGCCTTGAAAGTTGATGCTAACAATTCCTACAGGTGACCCAACTTTTGTTGATTACTTACAAACCCTCTGTCTGTATAAAAGCAGTGTTGGAACAGACTGTGTTACTACACCCTCTTAAGCATTATTTGGACAGTATTGTACTGCAGGAAGTAGTATATTGCTATCATAATGGCGAGAAAAAGGCAATTAACAAAGGAAGACAGACAGACCATTATAACCCTTAAAAGTGTAGGTCTTTCCTTTAGAGAAATTGCAAAGAAAGCCAAGGTGTCAGTGAGTACAGTTTCCTACATCATCAAAAGGCACTTGGAAACTGGAGGAAACTGGAGGAAACTCTGACAGGAAGAGGTCTGGCAGACCCAAAGCCACAACAGAATCAGAAGACAAGTTTCTGAGAGTCAACAGCTTGCGTGATAGGCGGCTCACAGGACAACAGCTTCAAGCACAGCTTAACACTGGTCGAAGTAAGCAAGTCTCAGTTTCAACTGTGAAGAGAAGACTTCGAGCTGCAGGTTTGAGAGGTCGAGTGGCAGTAAGAAAGCCATTGCTAAGATGGCAAAATAAGAAAAAGAGGCTTGCCTGGGCCATGAAGCACCGCCAGTGGACTACTGAAGACTGGAAGAAGGTCTTATGGACCGATGAATCAAAATTTGAAATCTTCAGTTCATCACGCAGGGTTTTTGTACGCCGTCGAGTAGGCGAAAGGATGGTTCCTCGGTGTGTGACACCAACTGTCAAATATGGAGGAGGAAGTGTGATGGTCTGGGGCTCTTTTGCTGGATCCATAGTCGGCGACTTGCACAGAGTGAGTGGCACCCTGAACCAAAACGGCTACCACAGCATTTTGCAGCGCCATGCAATACCCTCTGGTATACGCCTAGTTGGTCAGGGGTTCATCCTACAGCAAGATAATGACCTAAAACATACCTCCAGGCTATGTCAGAACTACCTTAGAAGAAAAGAACAAGACGGTAGGCTTCAAATCATGGAATGGCCAGCACAGTCTCCAGACTTAAACCCCATCGAGCTGGTTTGGGATGAACTGGACAGAAGGGTGAAAGCAAAGCAACCTACAAGTGCAACACATTTGTTGGAACTTCTGCAACAGTGATGGGAAGAACTTTCCGAACAAAATTTGATTTCCATTGTAGAAAGAATGCCACGAGTGTGTTCGGCTGTTATATCTGCAAAAGGTGGCTACTTTGATGAGTCAAAAATTTAGATTAAATTTTGTTAAACAAAACGATTCCATGATTTCTTTTTTATCTCCAATTGTTTATTTGTTCTATGCTTTAATTTCAGAGTACATTGAGACATTAAACTGCGTAAATTTCAATAAAAACTGGAAAAATGGAGGTGTTCTAAAACCTAAAACTTTTGACCGGTAGTGTATATATATATATATATATATATATATATATATATATATATATATATATAATCTGGCAGCTAAAGACATGATGGTATCTATAGATATGCCTAAATATGCATCAGCTTCAGGCTCTGCTTCATAACATTGTGGTGTTCATTCTTTCCTTTCTGTGTCAATAGAAATTGCAAACATTCCTTTATATTCTTTTTCCCTTGTCCCTTAACAGTGCAAGTGATTACTATGACTACGGACATGGGATAAACGAAGACTCCTACGATTCTTACGGTATGTAACAAAGAAATGTAGATCAATATTTTGACAGAACAGTATGGTAGTGATATAACATTTATAAAAAACAGAATTGTGATTAACTTCCAAGGAACTCTTCTTAGAGCTTCCCGCAGCTGTAATGTCAGTGGTAATGAGAACTGACCCCAGATCTTAATGATAGGATTGTTACTCATTCTTCCCACTTGTGTATACACTTTATTTTAATCTAACCTTGTATCATCATGCCATCATTGTGTGACTTTTTTTTAATTTAAAGCTATGCAGTGTATGAATTATCTGCAGAATAAATGACACTTTTATTTTATTTTATTTATTTTGTTTGCCACTGTTACCATGGCTTTGAAAGTGAAAACAATCTCTCTGTGTTGACACCATTCTTCTGTACCCCTGGGATACAGTATTCGATCATTTGAACACCTCTCTTAATTCACTTGACAGCTTGCAACCCATATCACAAGCTTTCGGTTTTATTTAGACCCTCTAGTACAGGTTGATTTCTCAGACAGTAAAGTTTAATGTCATCGTATAGCATCTTATTTTACCTCATAAGTTAAAAAAAAAAATTAATTACAGATTTTTCCTGTGCACTACATACATCAGTTGAATGTGTATATTATGATATTGCTAAAGAAACTCGGGCTATTGTAAAATGTTACTGTACACACATACTGTGTATATATATATGGACTGGCGTCCCGTCCAGGGTGTAGTCTCGCCTTGCGCCCTGTGTATGCCGGGTTAGGCTCTGGCTCACCGTGACCCTGAAAGGAGTAAGCAGTTAATGATAATGGATGGATGGATGGATATATATATATATATATATATAAATTACACAATCCTGAAGTTGGGAGGGTCGACACGAGTGAAAAAAAAACCTTGTCAGCAAACCTTTAATGTTTTATTGTTTTATGGGTCGGCACAGAACTGGGATAATCTTACATCGATTTCAAAACTGCTGCATTCACGAATCATACGCACTGTCTGCATACGGGATAAAGTGATCACGACCTGTTCAGCCAAATCTATAGCAAATGTTGTTATGGATGTTTGCTTTTTATTGCCATCAGTAGCTCCATCCACAATAATTCTGAATGTTTTCATTTCAAATTGTAAAGCATTTAACTTGTGTTTCTGTGGTACGGCAATTTTGTTTGGCATAATTATTTACATACCATGGTTTTCTTGTTCCTCAAAATACTTTCAAACGTGGCTTCCTTTGTTTAGAGATGCCATTTTAAATATAGAAGAAACTCAGAAAAAAAAGAGCTTGTCATTTACGTTATCACCCTGACGTGGAATTGATACCATAACACGCCTACTACCGGCATAAACACATACAGTGCACCAATGAAGCGCCAGATCGACCGATAATAAAACCCGCCCCACTGTCAATCTTTGATCATGATGACTGTGGCACTAGAGCAATCTGATACGCGACGGACTACTGATGATAAATTTCTAAAATGAGTGCATAAAAAAATATGCGTTTGGTGACATTTGTCACGTGACCGGTTATACGTCTAGCATTTTATTAAATGTTTTACCACTTATACGTTTAAACATTTCAAATTCCTATCCTTAGTACTTAGCATTGCACCTGCAGGTCTGCTGGGAGGGACTGCCGCTTGTTTGTTATTTTTCTTTAGCAATAGTTTGTATTAGCGCTTGAAAAGAAAGAAAGTTTGGTTAAGATCAGGTTAATTTAGTTCAGAGAGAACGGACTTGTTCTGTTTCACTGAACATGCTTTTATGATTCATTACACTGCCACTGTGTTGCCTGTCTTTCCCTTGTGGATTACAAACTAATGAAAAATGAAGATTTAATTTGGACACTGAAGCTCAGAAGATCTCATTGCTACACGTCTCTCAAATGGGTGAGAGAAACACAGTTTAATCATTTTTTTCTGTTTTTGTTGTACTGGACGACTGCTTTAAACAAACGGAACATTGCAACCGTACGGTCAATTAATTCATGTGGGATGAAGTTTAAATGCGCGCTCTCCAGTTAATATTATTCATTCTGAATGAGTTGTTTGTTGTGGTTGTTGCATTGAATTGCACGCGCCTGCCTGTGCAAGTGCTGCGTTTTTTTCTTTTGTATATATAGCCACCTCCAAAATTATTGGCACCCTTGATAAAGATGAGCAAAAATATAAACTAAAGAACACAGGTAATGAGCTATATTTTATGCTCAAATATATGGGAAAACCATATTCTTTTATTCTAATACAATTGCTCAGAGAAAGTTTTTTTATTAACACGTAATAAAAAATTCTCAAAAAGAGAGGTGTCAGAATTATTGGCACCCCAAAAGATTCTTATAAATGAAATCAAACAAAATTAAATATGCATTAACATTCTACTTCAAGTTCATCTCAGTCTTAAGGAACTGTATTGTGGCCTTCCATGGCTTCCTGTTTCACTGGGGTATAAAAATGAGGTAACACGCATGTGAAATCCATTTGTCATCCATCACCATGGGGAAAGGCAAAGAACTCACAAATGAAAAGAGACAAATGGTTGTTGACCTTCATAAATCAGGCAATGGGTACAAAACAATAGCTAAAAAACTAAATATACCACTTACCACTATTAGGGCAATAATTAAGAAGTTCAAAACCACTGGAACAGTGGTAAACTTGCCTGGTAGAGGACGCAAGTGTATCTTGCCCCCACGCACAGTGAGGCAGATGGTTCGGGAGGCAAAGGGAAATCCAAGGGCCACAATTGGAGAATTACAGAATTTGGTTGCATCTTGGTGTCACCAAGTCTCCAAATCTACAATTAGACGCCACCTCCATGCCAATCGGCTATTTGGAAGGTTTGCCAGAAAAAGCCTTTATTGAGAGCAACCAACAAACTCAAGCGCCTGGTGTTTGCTAAATGACATTGGCACTTCGACTGGAACCAGGTGCGTCGAAAGAAGGATGCGTGTGCAGAAAAGAACCTCATGCCTACTGTAAAATATGGTGGTGGATCTCTGATGTTATGGAGCTGTTTTGCTTCCACTGGTCCTGGGGCCCTTGTTAAGGTCAACAGCATCATGAACTCTACCCAGTACCAGGACATTTTAGCCAAAAACCTGGTTGCCTCTGCCAGGAGGCTGAAACTTGGCCGCAAGTGGATCTTCCAGTAAGACAATGACCCCAAGCACACATCAAAATCCACAAAGAAATGATTAATTGACCACAAAATCAACATTTTGCAATGGCCATCTCAGTCTCCGGACTTGAACCCCATTGAAAACCTGCGGTTTCAATTGAAGAGGGCAGTCCATAAGCGCAGACTGAAGGATATCAAGGATCTGGAATGATTCTGTATGGAGGAATGGTCTAAGATCCCTCCCAGTGTGTTCTCCAATCTCATTAAACATTACAGAAAAAGACTCGTGCAGTTATCCTTGCAAGGGGAGGGTGCACAAAGTACTGAAAACAATGGTGCCAATATTTTTTTTTGGAAATAAATGTATAATTTGAGAAATGTGTAATTTTGGTTGATTCCATTGAATCATTAATAAAGTCAAATATATTCCACATGTTGGAAAATTACAATATAGCGCAGTACTGGTATTATTTATTTTATACAGTCTTTTTTGCTCATCTTTATCAACGGTGCCAACAGATAAACCTCTCGTTTTATCTACAGTTTGCAGGAAATAAAAAAAGATGTTCAACAGCAGTCTGAAGTATTTTGTTTAGCAATGTTTAGTTTTAGAGAAATTTATTTTCAACAGACTACTTGGGTACACTACATTGTATGAAAAAAAGTTTGAAGAAATAAAATGTTTATGTAATATTTTTTAAACCCACTTTTTTGTTTCAAAAAATAAATTATCAAGCGCTGTATGTATGTGAAGATCACAACCGAGAGTTTACAGTAACATAGGATCTGTTCATTTACATGCCTGCTCAGCTACAAAATACGAATCTCATTTGCTGACCCACATAGCTACATGTAAGTGCTGTGTGCACACAACCAAACAATTTACAGACACTCACAGATTTGTATTTTCAGTGCATGACATACTGCATTTTTAAAGGAAATAAAGGAAGTGCCTAACCAAATGTGTTTTTACCTCCATTTCCAAGATTTCACGATTTCTGTGACCTCTGTGGCCTCTGTGACAAAATCGTAGCCTTACTTATTGTACACTATTTACTGTAAATAGGCAGTTAATTAAAAAGAGTGGAGGACTGTACGTTGCCGCTAATGAGAAATTATGGTAAATAAATTATTTTTTTGTGCGAGGCGTGTTTTTGTGAAACCTGTAAGCACTGGCAGCACGCATTGGTTGAAGACTTTCCTCTTGAGGCAAAAGGGTAGTTTCCCTTTCAGAACCATGCTTAATCTTCCAAAGGCACTCCAGCCCATTTTTGCCCTTCTGTTGATTTCGCACATTTGGTTCTCCGTTGCCGGAACTAACTGTCCAAAGTATACGTAGTTATTGACTTCATCAAGCCATGATCCCATTGACTTCAATTGCCTGTGGAGTGGTATATTTATTTAACATGACTTGAGTCTTCTTCAGGTTCATTTTCAAGCCCGCTAGCTTTG
The DNA here is from genome assembly GCA_030684275.1 of Acipenser oxyrinchus oxyrinchus. Taxonomy (NCBI): domain Eukaryota; kingdom Metazoa; phylum Chordata; class Actinopteri; order Acipenseriformes; family Acipenseridae; genus Acipenser; species Acipenser oxyrinchus. The sequence goes on from CM060249.1 coordinate 1,138,338, forward strand.
ATGCTAGTCTCGTGTAGTTCTTGTATTCTTGTTTGTAATTTTTCTGGGCACGTTGTAAATATGAGGATGTCCTCAGCAAATCGTAGGTGATTCAAGTAGGCTCCATTGATCTGCAGCTCTTTACTTTCCCAATCCAGTGTTTTGAAAATGTCTTCTAGGGTGGCCGTGAAGAGCTTTGGGGAAATTGTATCTCCTTGACAAACTCCTTTTTGCATGCTGAAAATAACAAGAAGAGGCAGGAAAAGGAAGGAATGTATAAGAGCACAAACAAAAGTATGCAATGTTATTATAAGAGTGAAAAAACTGAAATAGCAGTGGGCCAGACATGTAACAAGAAGAACAGACCATCGCTGGACCAAGGAGATACTATACTGGATCCCAAGAGATATAAAGCGACCAAGAAGAAGACCTCCAGGAAGATGGCAAGATGAAATTAGGAAACACGCCAGAGCAATGTGGATGAGGGATGCAGCAGACAGGCTTTTGAGGAAGAATCCTGGGGAGGCCTTCATCCAGCAGTGGATTGAAAAAGGCTGAAGATGATGATGATAATGATATATATAGGGATTATGAGTTCTTAAAATAAACAAATCCCCTGGGCCAGATGAGATCCTCCTAATAGTACTCAAAGAAGTGAAAGAAGTTATTTACAAACCGCTAACTAAGATCATGCAACAGTCATTTGAGACAGGGGTTGTACCGACAGACTGGAAAATTGCAAACATAATACAGATCCAGAAAAAGGGAGACAAAACTGAACCAGGTAATTACACACCAATAAGCCTGACTTCTATTATATGTAAAATTATGGAAACTATAATAAGATCCAAAATGGAAAATTACCTATATGGTAATAGTATCCTGGGAGACAATCAGCAGTTTTAGGAAAAGGAGATCTTGTCAAACTAATCTGCTTGATTTTTTTTGAGGATGCAACATTGACAATGGATAATTGCAAAGCATATGACATGGTTTATTTAAATTTCCAGAAAGCTTTTGACAAAGTCCAGCATAAAAGATTAATTCTCAAACTGAACGCAGTAGGGATTCAAGGAAATGCATGCACATGGATTAGGGAGTGGTTAACATGTAGAAAACAGAAAGTACTGATTAGAGGAGAAACCTCAAAATGGAGCGAGGTAACCAGTGGAGTACCACAGGGATCAGTATTAGGTCCTCTACTCTTCCTTATCTACATTATGGTCCAGTGGTTAAAGAAAAGGGCTTGTAACTAAGATGTCCCCAGTTCAAATCCCACCTCAGCCACTGACTCATTGTGTGACCCTGAGCAAGTCACTTAACCTCCTTGTGCTCCGTCTTTCAGGTAAGACGTAATTGTAAGTGACTCTGCAGCTGATGCATAGTTCACACACCCTAGTCTCTGTAAGTCGCCTTGGATAAAGGCGTCTGCTAAATAAACAAATAGTAATAGATTTTGGTATAGTAAGTAAGTTTGTTAAATTTGCAGACGATACAAAAATAGGAGGAGTGGCAAACACCATTGCAGCAGCAAAGGTCATTCAAAATGATCTAGACAGCATTCAGAACTGGGCAGACACATGGCAAATGACATTTAATAGAGATTAAAGTTATTTTCACGTTCATATAATTGTGCTGTGTGTACATATATTAAAAAACATGTAACACAAGTGTAAGTACAGTCTAGCTAGTGATCATATAATCCTATAATTGCGCTGTATGTACATATATTAAAAACGTGACACAAGTGTAAGTACAATCTGCTACAGTGGAGTTAATGTACCTGAAGGGTATGTGCATTTAGATGGATTTATAAAGTTGTAGAAACTCTTGTAGATTTCTTTAACAATGTTCTTTAAGTAATTCAGAGGCAAAAGCTTTGTTAACAGGACCCTTTTGCTAACTGTATCCCCAAACTTTGCTAAACATGGCCATGCAGATCAAATGAACATGCCTTTATGTTTAGATAGCAATTAGTCAGTCAGCCCTGCAGCCAATCAGAATTCTGCAATCGTGGCAGCTTTTGTTCTGCAATCATGTGTAAAATTGAAGTTGTTTCTTTTTCAATTGGCAGCACACTGGCCTCAGGGTCAGAAGGCTGTAGTTTCAAATCCTTTACTAAGCTGTGTCATCTCTGGTGTAAAACTGACCCTCTACCACTGATGTTCGTAGATTTGTCAAAAAAAATTATTTGACAAAAGAATATCTGTATTTACCACATTTTTCATAGCTTTTTTTGGCAATCATGAAATTTAAAAGGTTAAAATGTCTCAATCAATAATAAAAGACAACAAAAAATGTCCTGTGTCTTTAAACCCAATTCCTTTTATAGATGGTGCACAACAGTACTAAAGATCAAAAGAGTGATGTGCTCTCTCATCTAGTTAGCATACATGCTTGTACGCCTATGAACAAGGTTACCTGAGTCAAGTCTGTCTTTAAAGTGACAGGAAGTGAAGCAGTCAATGCTTAATTGAAAAGTCTTGCTTATGAACTAACGGCCCAAAGCACAACCCCGGCCCTGCACAGTTACCAGCTCCAGGGACAAATATGTAAGTGCTGGCTTAACATCAGAGAAGACGAGCTCTTCGCTCAACAGAGGCACTTGCAAACTGAAATTGATAGTGATGAGGTCAAGTGAATGCTGATTTCTGACAGTGATGAGGTCAAGTGAATGCTGATTTCAGTCAATGGAGATTCTGACTTTACTGGGCAACTTTCTTTTGATGTGCTTTTTTCATTCTTTTTAATATAGACTCTTGCCTGAAGCAGAAGTAACCACAGTTAGGACAGAATAGCTGCTGTGAATTTCTATTTCAAAATGCCATCCAAAGTTAATGGAAGATTTGTAGTAGCTTATTTATTTTACAAACGTTAAACATCTACAAGTAGACTGTGATGCCCCCCTTTTAATTGCTGCAACATGAAGTGTCTCTTAAAAGGCTTTCTTAGAAACTCTGCACTTTATAGCTGTGAGCAAGCTAATCTGCTCTTTAACCCAATAACTAGGATTTCAGATGATTTATGTATAGTTGTTTTAATTATTATTATTAATCCCATCCATACCATTATTTGAAATGTATAAGGTTTATTAAATTCATATAAGTACCTTAATCCCCTAATTATTGTAGATATTCTGAGATTTTGTTTTTGTGCATAACTAGAAGATCGTATCATACCCAAGGCGGTCCACACCCAATCTCAGACCTGCGAGGTTCTTTTTGAATTAAATGCATATTGAAATAAACCGCTGGATCTGTGATGAATGAAATGCTCTTTCATATGCTTATGCTGGCTGATATCACAGGACATTCTTTTTCTCTGCCTCAGATGGGAAGTTCTGCATGATCATTGTAATATTTACGAGTGACACACCTGTTACCTACTCATAGGGGTTGCTGTTTGCAGTCATATTGTTCTTGGGCGTGAGCTACTTGAGCCGTTGTGGTCTAAGATACAATTCCTTATGTATATATTTCTGTTTTTATTATGTTTGGACAGGCCAAGAAGAATGGACTAACAATCGTCACAAAGCGCCTCCAGTGAGAACAGCGAAGGGAGTTTACAGAGAGCAGCCGTACTCCAGATACTGAACTCTGTGCTGTTCAAAGGAATGGGTTTTCTATGAACAACCCCTCATTTTTATTACACAAACAAACACATGAAAAACCAAGTTGTGAACTGTTTAAAAGACCTGAAAGAGCCTGGGATGTTGGATTAACAGTAGCTGTGGAGCCATCAAGCAACTGGTTACTCTCTGTAATGACAGACCTTTTTCAAGGAAAGAAACATGTATGTTGAAAGATATAGGTAAACTACCCATTCATTATTAACTAGTATTTTAAAAAGATACACTATCAGGCTAGTTTTAGCTAGATGTAGAAATGTTTTCTAAATATGTTATTTAGTCTTTTTTTAATCATGCAGGATTGTGGCAAAAACAAAGATTTCCTAATTTGGTTTTATTTATTTCTTTTTTGGGTTGGTGGGAGGTTGGGAGATTGGGAGGGTGATGGGTCTAGCTTCATCCCTTGTAAATGTACCTAAACAGGACAGACACAAATAATAATAACCTCAAGATGCAAACAATGCTGTGTTCTTCTTGTTTTGTAACTGAAGTCTTCAAATGTTCTGTAGTGTTGAGCATCGAGCTTCTTCATGCTTGATGCTAAATAAAACTTTTGAAAGAAAATTATTTTGTGTTTTTGAGGCAATAATTGTATGGGTTTGACATTTAAAATGACATAAACTTAAGCTGCAATAAACAGAAAAAACGCTTGCATTAAATATCTAAAAATGTATACACAAAGCATCAAGCAGTATTTAAATGGTATAAATTGTACTCAGTTCAGCTTTAAAAACAATCAATCTACATTCAGAAGTTCTGGTGTATCCGTATACTGCTGGAAAAGGATTTGATAAAAAATATTACTTTTAGTTCTAGTATTGTGATTGTTTAGGAGAGGCTCTTATTTACAGACACTTTACAACTATTGGCACCAAATCTGTCAAAGCGGGATAATATCTGGTTATCATTCTTCTCCCATGTATAAACTTTACATATTCTTAAGCAAGATATATTTATAAAAATTCATAGTGGCAAAGGTGCATGCCATTTGATGATAATTTTGGACATTTTCATGTTTCTACTATTTTTTATCATGCTTTTACCATGCCTTTTTTATGCTTAACCATGCTGTGCTATGCTTTTGTTTTCAATAGGTTGAACTTATATTTGTGATTACCATGCATACGCTTTCATAAGGAGCAACCGCAAATACCAGCTCACTTTAAATCCAGAAAAGATCGATCAGCCCAGACTAAACGCAGTGGAGATAAAATGCTAAAGATTCACAAATATAAACTAGAGAAAATTTCTTAAATGCAACATATATTTTGACATTGTGAATAAGCTTCTTTGTGTTAAATAACTTGACACCCATAGGAGCAATGTGGCATTGAAGACATGTTTATTTAAAGGTTATATAACTACAGTACTTTTCTTATGAGGAACAGTACAATAAACGATTATCTTTAAAATGACCACAATACAAAATACAGAATGTTTCCAGCAGTCTAAAGATTAAACATCATACCAAAACTAAAGATGTCAATAAACGCATTAAAAAGATGGTAGATTTTGAACAAACCAAAAGAAAACACAAATACATAGCATTAATAATCATTATTGTCAGGATTGGAAGTAGCAGTTTATGTTGTTCATGCCTTTTTCCAGTAGATTTTTTTTTTTTTTTTTTGCTTGTTTGTTTGTTTTCTGTGGTCACATGACAGTACCTAAACAAGCCTCACCGGGCTCTGTGTTTTAAAGAGAAACTGACTAAATGAGACTCAACGCACCAGACACAGAGGATGGGTGCATCCGTTAAAAGAACCTTCATTTGCAAAGGTAAATAAAACAAATAACCGTTTTAATCTCACCTAATCTACTTTAACATAACCAATAAAAAAACATAGATATCTTACAAACCAGGAGCATATTGTCCATTCTCATAAAGACATTACGGTTTGTTTAAAGCAGAGGGAAGAGGGGCTCTCTTTGGGCTTTAATTAATTAGATCTTATTAAACCAATGTAAAAAAAAAAAACAACCTCATAAACCTTCAATACATTACAGATACAAGGCAGTGCTTAAAGAAGTCTGTTGAAACAGTAATACTGTGTTGTGGTAATTATATTCAGAACAGATTCTACTCATTTATCTGTGTTCCTGTTATTGTTAAATCTACAGTTTAACTAAATTGGTAGAACTGCATGCATTGCATTTTCATTTGTTTTAAATTGTGTATATATTCTCTTCGGTAATATGCGATCTGTTCTTTATTATAGGTCACCGCTGATCCCTCTTGAACAAAGGATCCAAATCCCCTTTACAAATTAGGTAGGTATTACAACAAATGAATCAGGTCCATTTGAAAAGTGCACTTGTGATAAACTGCATGAAAATACATAGTATAATATTCTTACAGTCACAGACAAACATTGGCACAAGATAATTAAAGAAAAGCATGTTTAACACAAGCATTTACTGAACGTTAGCCACTAATTAAGATGACAAAGAAAATATATGACTTGTGGTAGTTTAACAAACAGTCTTAATAAAACATTTTCAAATATTTGTTCATGACAGAGGTATTGGCATGTTTGCATTGGCAGGTGGTTTATCTTCCAGCTCAACAACGACCCAAAGCATACGGCTAAGTAAACTTTGGAATGACAATCGCCAGATCTCAATAGAAAGGTTTTTGACTGATCTGAAAAAGGCTGCAGCCAAGCATTGTGTATCCAATCTGTCTGAGCTGAAAGTGACCTCATGCCTTTATCCCATCTGCCGCTCGGATGGACAACTCAATCTCAACTCAATGTGGGGCCAGGATCGGGGTTAGAGGTACTGCCACTGTATCCAGACGATGTCAATGTGTGCTGTACCCTTTTATAGTATATGCCGCGTGATAGTGCTCACCCCGATTACCCAAATAACAGAACTGTACTGCAAATGACATCTTCCTGTAAAACGTACACAACTCATCAGTGGCAGTCCAAATCGGACCACGTATCAAGTTGAGATTTAGTTTTTTCATCCCAGTGGTGCATGGAATAAAATCGTTATGTCAAATGAAGACATAATACAATCTGTTTAAGATAAATACAACCTCACACATGGTACCCCCTGCTTGGCCGGAACCTGTTCTCTCAGTCTGCTTTCAAAAACTATACAAATCCTGTTGGTATTGCTCTGCTGCTTCTGCTGAAAAGTAACTTGATTGGTTTCAGACCGCTTTCAACTGAAACCCAATGGCAGATGAACAAGGCACAGCACAATGTTCCTGTATTTCAGTAGCAGTGCACGTATTAAACAGTTCTGGCTCCAACTCAGCACTGGCTTATCTTTCACTATTTAAATGGTGGAATAAAAGAGGTAAAAGAATGAAAGCTGCATGCTGCTCATTCAAAACAGTGTAAGAAAACAAGGCCTACTGTTTTCTTAATATCTATTGAGACTCTGAGAGTAGAATTACCAGACACAACAAGCAATTTCAAATCACAGTAATCAGGCTTTATTGGTAACTACAGGTAATATTATACAGAGAAATCCACTGCTATTAGAGTTTATGAATTAGCTCTAAAACAGGCTAACAGATAATGTAAAATACTTCGCTATTAGCTCTGGACAGTTGGCAGTGTCAGCCCTCTCCTGCCTTTTACAACTGTGTCTGTTTAACATTGTAACAACAGAAAAAGCCTCCAACCCCCACCCACAGCTCCTCACTCGACAAAGAAAATGTGTCACCTCCCCGACTGTTCTCAGACATGTATCGAAAAAGTTCATTTATCAGCAAGAAAAAGTTAATCATTATTATTAGTCATTATTAAAAGTATAGTAAAATACTAAAATTGTTAAACGTACTAGATGTTACAACAGTGCATATCTGTAAAATCAGTTAATTCATACAAGGCCAAGGGGACCCAAAGAGCCACACCCCAGATGGTAAATGATTTCCCTGTGGAGTGCTGTAATAATCCTTTTTGTGGATGTGGCACACTGAATCCAGTGGAGAGTCTCAGCTCCACAGCCACATTGAAACGCTGCCATGACGGTAATAGTGCATTGTGCAGAGACATGCCTTGCTATTGGAACAGCCGCTGGGGTTGTCAATTGAACTCCACGAGTGGCACTGGAGCGGCGCCAGTAGTACAGCAGTAACCAGGCATGGGCTATTTGCCTCTACACTGAAATCACTGCTTGCAGACACAGGAGTTTCAAAAACAGTGCAGTCATGTCAGAAAACTAATACAAATCAATGTATCAGTGATTGTATTTGCTGAAGAATAAATCATAATAAAGGTTAATCTGTGATGCCTTGCCCTGTCCATCTATCGTATAGAGAAAGCCTGTTACACAGTCAGAAAGAGAGCCTGATTTCAACAGGAATCTTGCCTTGTTTATCAGCCCACATTCAGATAATGTAGCTACGCACGCAAACAAATGCTTTTCGTTTTCAAAACCACAAAGTTACAAATATAAAAACTGTAGCCATATTTGAACATGCCCAATAATACAAATCGCAAACAGAGTCCTTAGCACATACCTAATATAAATATAAAAACTGTAGCCATATTTGAACATGCCCAATAATACAAATCGCAAACAGAGTCCTTAGCACATACCTAATATCAGACCAGTGATGTATCAAACCCCAAGTCTCCCCTGGTGCGCCATGCAGTGGCCTGAAACCTAGTCTTCGTTGTGTTCCCTCAGTTTTATAGTTTCTAGGCAAAACAAATAAGAGCAATGCAACAACCAATTAGTGAGTTAAATTCATGAACTGGGGCTTTCTGTAGTGTCACTGAAGTGCTTACATGCCCTGTAATGGGTTACATAAGAACATGAGAAAGTTTACAAACGAGAGGAGGCCATTCAGCCCATCTTGCTCGTTTGGTTGTTAGTAGCTTATTGATCCCAGAATCTCATCAAACAGCTTCTTAAAGGATCCCAGGGTGTCAGCTTCAACAATATTACTGGGGAGTTGGTTCCAGACCCTCACAATTCTCTGTCTAAAAAAATGCCTATTTTCTGTTCTGAATGCCCCTTTATCTAATCTCCATTTGTGACTCCTGGTCCTTGTTTCTTTTATCAGGTCAAAAAAGTCCCACGGGGTCGACATTGTCTATACCTTTTAGGATTTTGAATGTTTGAATCAGATCACTGCGTAGTCTTCTTTGCTCAAGACTGAATAGATTCAGTTCTTTTAGCCTGTCTGCATACAACAAGCCTTTTAAACCCGGGATAATTCTGGTTGCTCTTCTTTGCACTCTTTCAAGAGCAGCAATATCCTTTTTGTAACGAGGTGACCAGAACTGAACACAATATTCTAGGTGAGGTCTTACTAATGCATTGTAAAGTTTTAACATTACTTCCCTTGATTTAAATTTAACACTTCTCACAATATATCCAAGCATCTTGTTGGCCTTTTTTATAGCTTCCCCACATTGTCTAGATGAAGGCATTTCTGAGTCAACATAAACTCCTAGGTCTTTTTCATAGATTCCTTCTCCAATTTCAGTATCTCTCATATGATTTATAATGCATATTTTTATTGCCTGTGTGTAGTACTTTACACTTTTCTCTATTAAATGTCATTTGCCATGTGTCTGCCCAGTTCTGAATGCTGTCTAGATCGTGCTGAATGACTTTTTCTGCTGCAACAGTGTTTGCCACTCCTCCTATTTTTGTGTCGTCTGCAAATTTAACAAGTTTGCTTACTATACCAGAATCTAAATCATTAATGTAGATTAGGAATAGCAGAGGACCTAATACTGATCCCTGTGGTACACCACTGGTTACCTCGCTCCATATTGAGGTTTCTCCTCTAATCAGTACTTTATGTTTTCTGCATGTTAACCACTCCCTAATCCATGTGCATGCATTTCCTTGAATCCCTACTGCGTTCAGTTTGAGAATTAATCTTTTATGCAGGACTTAGTCAAAAGCTTTCTGGAAATCTAAATAAACCATGTTGTATGCTTTGCAATTATCCATTGTCGATGTTGCATCCTCAAGAAAAATCAAGCAGGTTAGTTAGACATGATCTCCCTTTCCTAAACCATGCTGACTGTCTCCCAGGATATTGTTACCATATAGGTAATTTTCCATTTTGGATCTTATTATAGTTTCCACAAGTTTACATATAATAGAAGTCAGGCTTATTGGTCTGTAGTTACCTGGTTTGATTTTGTTTCCCTTTTTGTGGATCGGTATTACGTTTGCACGTTTCCAGTCTGTCGGTACAACCCCTGTGTCAAGAGACTGTTGCATGATCTTGGTTCTTATGGAACCATGTGGGAATTTAAAATGATGTCTTTAAACGATGTATCTTTGAATCATAAATGTCATTTTGTGTATGTAATTCCATATTGAATCATGTACAGAGACGACAGACCCTCTACTGCACTTCATTATCAGCCGAAATATAGAAATGTAGGTCACAGTTTATATTCACTGGGCATGAATTACAGAGTAATTAATAAGGTCATTCTCTCTGTTTCCTAGTAACATCTGTTAATATTGACTAGATTAAGGTCTGAGGCTAGTGTTAAGGTAATACAATGGAATATAGTGTTAAGGTAATACAATGGAATAATATTAAATTACCTGGTAATATCTTTTAGCATTTGTAATGATATGGTAAGTATTGCCTGTTAACATAAAGCATAAGCACATGTTTTAACTAACAGAGTTAACTGCCCTGTTTCCAGCATAACATCAGTTGATTTTTGGAAACTATTCAATTGTGGGTAACACGTTCCATGAAGTGTCTCTAATTACTGTGTATTTACATAGTAGTTACTTAGTAAATGACGTACACCTTAAGTACGTTGTAACTATGCATAATAACACTGTAATTCTGTGTAAGTACACATGTACAGTGCCCTCCATAAGTATTGGGACAGTGAAGTCAAAATTGCTATTTTTGCTGTACACACAAGCAATATGAAAATACGAATATAAGATTAATATGAGGCAAAAGTACAGAATGTCACCTTTTATTTCTAGTGGTTTCAAGACATACATGTTTTACCAACTAAGAATAGCAGCACTTTCAGAGTTCCATCCCAGCAATTCAACTTAAACATCACCAGATAAACCGTTAGATTAAAAACAAGCTAAATGTAATGAAACAGAAATTAAAAAAAGAGACAACAATGTGGTTTCAATTGTAAAGTGACAAAAACAAAGATAAAAAGCTTGTTTGTAAAATAGAAAAATTAAGAGTCTAAACAAACTTCCAGAGCTGTGTAATTAAGATCCATTGCTGTATAAATCTATAACACAGGAAAGTGTTAACTCTATAACACAGAGCCCACAACCTGATTTCAGTGATACATTATAATGCAAATGATTTCTTCAGAGTGGTAGTTCTGTAGCGGTCTTTCTGTTTTCAATTGTTTTTATGTTGAACACAGTTTTACAGAAGCGCTGAAGTGACTTGCCTTCGGGCTGGACTATAAAATCAATAATTAATCTAAGAGTTGGAAATAAAACCTCATAGCTTCAAGACATTTTTTTCCACACAGACAGATGTACAGATTTAGTTACATGCAGGGATGGTTAGCAGAGGCATACAGGATTGTCAATGAGGTAATTAAACAAACATCATTAGAAAATGGATAGTTATTTCGTCACTAACTTAACCAAAACAAACAGTTATGAATTATTCGAAAATGAACAGAATCACGAGAACTTACTGTAAAAAAAATAAATCTTGTTCCACCTTGGTTGTTGTTGCACACAGAAATTAAATCTGAATTCCCATTTCAAAAGTTTCAAAACAAATCGACAAACCAACAATTTTTTTTTTGCTGACTAGCATTATATACTCATACATATCCAGAAGGTAGCTGTGATATTTGCTAACACCTGTGTTCATACAAAGAGATACAGGTGGATATCAAGAATATATTAATACAATATAGCCTAGGTTTGTAGCAACTGTATGGGAGCTAGCACTTCCAGAAATCATGGTTGTGTTTTGTGAGGCTGTACCCTGTAGGGTTCAAAGTACGAATGCTTGACTGAAACCCAGAGATATCTTGCAAAGTTCCAGAAGGAAGTTGCATGTATGATCTCTCCCTTGCCACCCACATTATCGAATGTTTAGAATACTTCTTCATCTTTATAGCTGGGCAAGGCCCTAGTTTAGTTTGCCTGTTGAAAGTTGAGCTTCTGGCAACTGTATGCATCATTGCAGTTGTTGTGCTTGCTGATTACATTGCATGTTAAGACTTTTGAAGAACATTGTATGGAGCAGTGATCTTCTAAATATAGTGAATAAAGGCTTTTTATTCCCAGTCATGTCACATAGATTTCCAGAAAGCTTTTGACAAAGTCCCCCATAAAAGATTAATTCTCAAACTGAACGCTGTAGGGATTCAAGGAAATGCATGCACGTGGATTAGGGAGTGGTTAACATGTAGAAAATAGAAAGTACTGATTAGAGGAGAAACCTCAAAATGGAGAGAGGTAACCAGTGGTGTACCACAGGGATCAGTCTTAGGTTTTCTGCTATTCCTAATCTACATTAATGATTTAGATGCTGGTATAGTAAGCAAACTTGTTAAATAGTGGCAAACACTGTTGCAGCAGCAAAGGTCATTCAAAATGATCTAGACAGCATTCAGAACTGGGCAGACACATGGCAAATGACATTTAATAGAGAAAAGTGTAAGGTACTGCATGCAGGCAATACAAATGTGCATTATAAATATCATATTGGAGATACTGAAATTGAAGAAGGAATCTATGAAAATGGCCTAGGAGTTTATGTTGACTCAGAAATGTCTTCATCTAGACATGGGGTAGCTATAAAAAAGGCCAACAAGATGCTCGGATATATTGTGAAAAGCGTTGAATTTAAATCAAGGGAAGTAATGTTAAAACTTTACAATGCATTAGTAAGACCTCATCTAGAATATTGTGTTCAGTTCTGGTCACCTTGTTACAAAAAGGATATTGCTGCTCTAGAAAGAGTGCAAAGGAGAGCAACCAGAATTATCCCGGGTTTAAAAGGCATGTCGTATGCAGACAGGCTTAAGGAACTGAATCTATTCAGTCTTGAACAAAGAACACTACACGGTGATCTGATTCAAGCATTCAAAATTCTAAAATGTATTGACAATGTTGACCCAGGGGACTTTTTCGATCTGAAAAAAGAAACAAGGACCAGGGGTCACAAATGGAGATTAGATAAAGGGGCATTCAGAACAGAAAATAGGAGGCACTTTTTTACACAGAGAATTGTGAGGGTCTGGGACCAACTCCCCAGTAATGTTGTTGAAGCTGACACCCTGGGATCCTTCAAGAAGCTGCTTGATGAGATTCTGGGATCAATAAGCTACTAACAACCAAACGAGCAAGATGGGCTGAATGACCTCCTCTCGTTTGTAAACTTTCTTATGTTCTTATGTTCTTACCATGCAGTACATGTTGAGTTACTGTCACAATGTAAGAATTCACCTTTTATAATAAATTGTAGGATTGAATGTCCCCTTTAGTCTATTATTCAAAGACTGTATTGTTAATATTAAAAAAGCCAGGTACACACCTGTACATACCATACACTTGAGTTTGGCTTAGCTTGGGGGCTTCAAATACTTTTGGTTCATTATTTGGTTTAGATCTGTTTTTGTTTGCTGTGGAACTCGATGCTAGGTATGTGGTTGATCTGTTTATATAGAATGTTTAGTGGTTTTAACATTTAGCATGCTTTGCCATTTACAGACACTCTCGAGAGTGCAATCTCGCTAATAAGTTCCAATGGGGATGGAACTTATAATGTTGTTATGTGATAGCTGGTGGTAAAATAAATGTGTTATTACATGAAAATGGCTTGCAGGAGGTACTTTCCATGCTGCTGTGTAAGATCAGGCACCATGTTCCCCAGTTATTATAATGTAATATATACCAAAGCCCTATCAGTGAATACATTTTACAAAAAAAGCATATTTCATGCTCTATTACAAAATTCACATTGATACATATTCAGTAGCTCTGCTACTATGGAACCCATATTGATCTTTCTGCTGTGTGTTTGTGAAATTTTAATAATCAAATGTTTAATAGGTAAACAATATTTATTATAACAAACAAAACATATTTGGCAGTATATGCCTAATTTATTATCCAATATTACAAAATGGGTTTCATTTTTTTTTTTTTTTTTTTTTTAGAATTATACATGTCTTTGCCTGAAGTAAGTAATAAAATATGTTACTGGAAATTGTAACGCCCAGAACTGACTCAGTAGAAATGCAACTCATATTCTCCAAATCGTATAAATGAAAAAATGAAAAATAATAATAAAGAGACCTATTTTCACAATTGCTTTCTTGGAACAACTATCCCCTGAAACAGTACGTTGTGTATAAATGTACTAGAATAATCAACACTAACAGAGCATTCTGTGTGTTCACAGCCAGGATGACATTCAGGAAACAGTTAGCCTCTTAAAAATATCACATCATAAGCAGTGCCCTGTTAGCTGCAGCCAAGGTACAATTTGCATGGTTAAACTATTAGGAACAGAGCCCTTGGCCAGCAGATGAATGGACCTGTTTATACAGCATGCCTGCTGAGGCCTTTCAGCAAAGACGCCAAAAGCAACTTAGTGTCTGCCCAAGAGGAGGCATTTGAAATACTAAAGAGACAAGCGATTCACTGTTTCTGTGTCACTAATATATATATATATATATATATATATATATATATATATATATATATATATATATATATATATATTTTTAATATCAAAACATGTATAAATTGTTAGTCTTGGAACATGAGCAGAATTTTAAACAAAAAGGCCTTGTCCTAGCATTGAGGTAAGAATGTGGGAAGTCTTAGTCTGCACACTAGTACACTCCACCACCTTCTGCTGTTAGTGTTGCCAAGCCCATGCACATGCATTGTCATAACCTTTAGAGTGATACAATCTTATTTGAAATCTGAATAATAAATGTTCCATTTTTCTTTAACAGGTTCTGCCTTTATTCAGGATTTTATGAGCCTGAATAGCTGCTGATTCAGCTTGAGCCTTAACTGTACATGTCATTGTAAACACTCAGATTGGATCTTTGTCGACTGGGGCTCTGTCGAAATGCAACTTGGGCAAAGTTTGATATATCAACGTGTACCCTGGTTTAGACGAAGCTATCGTTTGGTACCTCAGCATGTTACAAATTTACCCTGCTTTCAAATTCTGTGAGAAATACCAATTGCTGCAAACCGCTCATTTCTGCACATCACAGCTCCCAACATGGCCCCCGCCTGACACTTTTTTTTCTTGCTAGTTTTATTCAGAACCTTTCATTACCCTCAGGAAATCTGCATTCATGCTTAAAAATAGGGCACTCAATGATTTGAATTACAAACATGGGATTTCTTTCGTTAAAAACAATTAACTGTGGAAAATGATGACCAATGCATAAATTTATTATAAACTGTAAACTGCTAGAATGATCTGAAAATGTACTGCAGTAAACCTTCATAAGGGTGATTCAACAAAATGCAGCAAAACTTGTTTGGTTTAATTACTTAATCCACATACGAACACACCACTGCCTTAATAAATAACATGAACCGCTACAGAGGCCACTTAAACTGGTGTTATCACCTCTTACCCTTCCAGTAATTATACATGATTCCACATTCTGCTGTCATGTTGCACACACCAACTGCCAGCTAATCACATGCTTGCAGTAATTATACATGATTCCACATTCTGCTGTCATGTTGCACACACCAACTGCCAGCTAATCACGTGCTTGCAGTAATTATACATGATTCCACATTCTGCTGTCATGTTGCACAGACCAACTGCCTGCTAATCACATGCTTGCAGTCCTGTGTGGCTTTTTAATGTTGTGACAGGATGACAGAGGTTGAGGCTCAGAGACATTTTGAAAAGTTCAAAAAATAAAGCTTTTAATTCACAAAAATACAACCTCCCCCCACGTACAAAGTACGCAGGCCGCAATCAGCCAAACCCAAGCCCTCCCCCCAAGAGTCCCCTTATGTCCCTTGGGTGGGCTATTTCAGCGGGCGGTGGTGGGCTGGGTTGATGTCGGATCCCCCAAGTTTTCTTCAATAGCGGGGGGCCCGGACCTTCCAAGCACGCGAACGCTGGCAGAGAACCTGGACCCTCCAGCAGGAGCAGCGCTGGTGGCACCTCTGGTGGTGGAGGCGGGAACAGCGGCCCGTCTCCCTCTGGTGGCGGAGGCGGGAACTGCGACCCCTCACGAACAGCAAGCGGAGACGGCTGACCCTCAGGAACAGCAGGCGGACCCTTTGGAACAACAGGCAGACCCTCTGGAACAGCAAGCGGAGACGGCGGCCACTCCAGCAATTCCAACTCCTCCAATGGCAATGGTTCCAGACACTCCGGCATTGGCGTTGGTGGCTGTGGCCATTCTAGCGGCCTCTAAAGTCGGGCTGGCACCTCCTGCCGTCGCAGTCGGGTGCGCCTCCCGCCCTTGCACATGCTGCTGAGAGGCTTCAGCCTTCTCCCCTTCTGGCTCTCGGGTCCGTGGCTCCTCCCCTTCTGGCTCTCATGTCTGTGGCTCCACCCCCTCTGGCTCTCGGGACGCCGGCTCCACCCCCTCTGGCTCTCGGGACGCCGGCTCCACCCCCTCTGGCTCTCGGGACGCCGGCTCCACCCCCTCTGGCTCTCGGGACGCCGGCTCCACCCCCTCTGGCTCTCGGGACGCCGGCTCCACCCCCTCTGGCTCTCGGGACGGCAGCAGCAGGGGAACCAGCAGGCAAAACCAGCAGGTACTCTCCCTCTGCTGGTGGAGGTGGGAGCGACACAGTCCTCCTACGGCGGTGGAGGCGATACCAGCAGGAACTCTCCCTCTGTTGGCGGATACCTGGACTGTGAATGTTCGGCCTTCCCCCTCTTGGGCTCTGGACAAGGGCCAAACAAAAAGGTTTCAAACAGAAATAAGCACAAAATGAAACTTACAAAAATAAGGCTTCCAGGCTGGGCATTACCTTCACCGGATTACAAAAACGAACAAAAAACCAGCACACAAAAAACACACTCTTACTTCCTCAGCTACTCTCCTCTTTCTGGAACTCTCTCTCCTTACTGGGTCGCTGAGGCCTCCTTTTATGCCAGGTGGCTGGATGATAATTGAATAATTAATGGATTGATTGCTCCCACCTGACGCAATCAACCTGGGCAGGGAGGAGAATTTAACTCCATCCCTGCCAGTATTTCCAAGGGCAGAGCCCTGCCAACAAATTAAACAAACACCTCAGTAGAAGATCAACCGGAATTGGAACCATTCAGAAACATACAAGAATCCTACAAAGGTATGGGCTGATTCTAAAACAGACACACCTGAGCAGACAGCATTGGTAAACCTCACAACTCTCAACTACACTGGACTCTATGGCACCCAATTGTACCAGCACTTGCATCAGCTGAACTGCTCCATACCTTGCTGTATTCTACTACTGCTCTTAATTATAATGACTTCCTGTGTATTTGATTTTCCTCTTACAGGTGTCCGTATTCACGTTTTTTGTAATTGCTCTTATTTGAAATCGTTCTCACCCATTCATCGTACTTACTACATGCTCTTAATGGACTTTACTCGTATAAGCAAATATTTTTACTATAAGTTAACTGCTCTCAGTCGAACTCGTTCTTACATGTAATTATTTGCTGTGTTCTTTATTATTTGAATTTCATATTTTGCAAATGATTTTATTGTACTTTACAACTGCTCTTATCTGTAATGTGATATTTTGAACTGTGATACTTTACAATGTGATATTTTATAACAATTGTAAATCTCCCTGGATAAAGGCGTCTGCTAAGAAATAGATGATAATAATAATAATAATAATAATAATAATAATAATAATAATAATAATAATAATAATAAATAAGGAAAATGTATCGATTAAATTCTTGTGTTTGTATATACTGTAAAATGATTTGGGCCAAAAAAATGTGGTGCCCAAAAATACCGTACTCGATCATAACTCGGGTTCATCATTGCAACATCACAAAACCAGTGTGCAGCGAGGTTCAGAAGCTTTGCAGCCTAACGCTGTCATTAATACTCTGCATAGCTGATCAGCTGCATTAAACTGTGTTTGACTGACTGGTCAACAAACAATGCTAACTGCACACAAGTCTGATGTCAATCTGTAACAGGGCGAGCAGCCCTGTACAGTATTTGTTTGTTTTATTTTAGAACAGGGTCCCCCTCCGCCTGTGTTATTTTGTGTTTGTTTGTTTGTGTGTTTATTTATTGTGTTTTAGGACGGCGAAGCGCGCGTATATTATTATTATTATTTATGTATTTGTGACGGCGTAGCCGTTTGTTAGAAAACTCGTGCAGAAGGTGGCCATCTCCCGAATTAATTAGGTGATTTAATTTGTTGCTAATCGGGAGATGGTTACCTGTATAAAAAGTCTACAGCTCGCCAGCTTGGGGGGTGGTGTAGGAGCGAGAGCAACGAGAGAGCGAGAGAGCGAGAGAGCGCTTTAAGAATAAGTCCAGGAACAGTGACGGCTACAGCCCAGCCTGACCTGGATCGTTTATTGTATTTCTTTTTGTTTCCTGCTTCTGGTCTGACGCCACCCACTCCGGCCGTCTTTGTCACACAATCATATTTTAAAACCTGTTTTATCAGCACACCGTTCCAATAAGACACTGACAGTACAGTCAGGGGCTCATGCCTCAGCTTCTGAAGAATCAGAAAGACAAGACCTGTAGGGATTCAGTCTGATTTACTAATAACATAAATCCCAATAAAAAGCCTCTGAGGTACCTCTAAATGGAGCACTGTGACAAAAAGGCAGCTCTTAACATGTTACTGGCATCCAACTTCTGTGATGACTTAAAGGTGGATGATTTCTTATTATATTCTGAGCAATCGTCAAAATAAAATGACATTAAAAATTTATCAAAAGCATAAAGCCCAAATTAGTATTGGGTATTTACATGTTTGAATAAAGGCTTAATGTAAAATATCTTTGGAATGATGATAGGGACGTCATGGAGCAGATAAAAAACACAGCAGGTTATTTTTGAAAATAACTTTGTTGTTTTGGCCTGTTGGTCACAGAGAAAGAAAGTCTTTGATTTTTTTGATTTTTTGTTTTAAGAAGTGTGTTTTGGGAGAGTATATTACAGACATTCGAGCAAGATTCTATTTTTTTTTTTTATTAAGAATTTGAATTATTGCTCAGTTTGTTTAAAGCAATTGGATTCATACATATCTTTCAGTTTGTATCCAAGTAATTTATTCCTGACAGTGTCTGGTATTTAATTATACACTATTAGTATGCTGTATTGTGCCAATAAAAAATGAAATAAGTCCATATTACAGCTTTTAAAATCTCTCTATGGGTCTATAGAATTATTATTTGTTTATTTAGCAGACGCCTTTATCCAAGGCGACTTACAGAGACTAGGGTGTGTGAACTATGCATCAGCTGCAGAGTCACTTACAATTACATCTCACCCGAAAGACAGAGCACAAGGAGGTTAAGTGACTTGCTCAGGGTCACACAATGAGTCAGTGGTTGAAGTGGGATTTGAACCAGGGACCTTCTAGTTACAAGCCTGTTTCTTTAACCACTGGACCACACAGCCTTCTACAAAAGCAAATAACTTTGACTGAGAGCATGTCATGTTACACAGTTGAGCAATGTTCTGTGTATAAAATAACAAGCTGCTTCTGGATCTATGACGGCAAGTAACCATTCCAGAATGAATTCAAAATGAACAGGGTTTTACAATCAAAATGCTGTTGTATTTCTTTACACATTGTTAGCACCTTAGGTTACTCCAAGTGAGTTTGTGCAGTTTTATTCATGGTTTTACATGTCCTGAAATTCACATCTACATTGCAATGTATAACATAGTGTCTTTTAAACTGGGGCTTCAATAGTATCCCCCCTTTGTGGCGGTGAACATAATGGATGTAGTTTCTGATTTTAGGTTTAACTGATAAAAACTGCCAAGCAAAGGAAATTAAACAGGTGTTTATCCTTTAACCCTTTCGCTCCTGCCATATTTAAGTTTTTTTTTAAAGCTGAACTGTATGTTTTTTTTTCTTTAAGGGTATAACTTTTAATGGAATTGTGATACATGTGAAGCATTATATCTTTCTAAAAAGCCAGGGCCATGTAGAATCCAATTCTGTAATAGTTACATATGTCAGATGAAATACCTGTGAATTTATATACATACAAAGACAATGTATTCACGTTTGACAATAAAGCAAAAAGAAATAATCGCTGGACCCTTATGAAACATTATGTACAGTGAAAACTTATGAACTATGCAATATATATATATATATATATATATATATATATATATACACACATATACACACATATATATATATATATATATATATATATATATATATATATATATATATATATATATATATATATATATATACACACATATACACATATATATGAAGGCACGAGCCCATAGGCCATGCAGACTCTGTGTCCCAGTAACATGGAATTCGAGAGACTTTAGTGACACCCATGTAAATGAGGAGGCGGATGAACTTGTACATTTTTACCGACATATCAGCCCAGGCATAGGATGGCTTCATGATCACATGGTGCCCACCGTATGTGTTGATGAACCTGCAAATGCACAGTACCACCTCAGCAGTAAAGAAAGCAAGAAGCAGTCCATCGCTCTGCACAGTGCTTTGCTTGCAGTGTGTGTCAGTCGGCCTCTGTAGTCGAAAGAGATGCTGAAGTAGGTCTGGTGCAGACTGATCAGCATCATCATAGGAATAAAAGAGAACGTCCAAGCTGCTGAAAACAAGTATAGCAAGAGAAAGTAAAAGATTAGTAAGTATGCATATACTGTATATCACCCTACAGTCCATGCACACATTTAATAATTAGGCTAATCAAGCAGGTTCTAAAACAATTGCAAAACAATTTATTATATCAATAAGAGCTATATAAAAATAAAAAAGTTAAATAACTGACAATAATAAATACAAATGACAAAATACTTTACACATTTCCAACCAAAGAACTAAAAAAACAAGCACAAAAGCAAATATTACAGCGAGAAGCCACGAAAAAAAAAAAAACTGCACAAGTTATAATACTAGCTTTACAGAGAACGTTCAATGAATTAGCAACGCTATAAAGCGCACGCTCATATTATTTATACTTTTGATATTACTATTATAAAATGTAAGAGCCCAATTACAATTGCAGTAAAAAAAAAAATAATAATCTTACCTTGCCCTGTCACTGAATCTCCTTTTGGCTTTCGGTGATGTGCTCTTGTGACATGACCCTGCTGCTGCTGCGGCACAGCACCCCCCTCTCCGGTGCTTCTTCATCTGAAGAAAAGTTAGATTCCCCAAATAAAGCTTCATCCAACTCATCTTCTTCTTATGGGTTTAATCCACCAGTTTCTTCAAAGCAAATGTCTAAAACATCTAAAACATCTTTCTCCAAAAATACGTCTTGTAGAATCACGTCTTCACTTAGCTACCATCTCAAACTCGCGTTCCACTCACTCGTCTAGCTTTCTGTCTATTTCTTTTTTTTTAAAAAAATTCAAGAAAACATCAATGCATGATCTGTAACCGCTTAACCTATAGAGGGTCGCAGTGAGTCAGAGCCTAACCCGGCAGACACAGGGCGTAAGGCACGACTTCACCTTGGATGGGATGCCAGTCCATCGCAGGGCAACTAAAGGCCAATCCACAAGCCAGCATGTCTTTGGACTGCGGGAGGAAACCGGAGTACCTGGAGAAAACCCACGTGAACACGGGGAGAACATGCAAACTCCACACAAACAGACCCCTGAGGCTGGAATCAAACCCAGGACCCTGGAGCCGTGAGGCAGCAGTGCTAACCACCGCACCACCATGAAGAAAACATAATAAACATATGTACAATTACAGGCAGATAGAGACAAAGTTACAAGCTAAATTATATATATATATATATATATTGTAGCGATCCTGGCTTTCGCAAGAACTGGACTAGAGTCGCTGGGACGAAGTATTGTAAACGTGTTGTTATCTGTTCATTCCCTGTGTTGTGTGCCCGACAACGCCATTAAGAGAATGTATACGGGGAGGGTATAAGGGTGTGAATGCAGGGTGGGAAGGTCGTTTGGGGACCGTAGTTTAGGGGGTGAGTGTGTGGGTGTATAGGGAGGTTGTGTCAATGTTTATTGAAGTTAATTGAGAAGGTTCTTTTGTTACGGGGACTTAGCCAGTTTCTTACCCCCTCCCTCCCTCCCTCCCTCCCCTCCTCTCCTCTTCTTCGATGGTCGGTTTAGCCCTGACCTGACCTGTGTGTGAGAGGTATCCACTGTTGCTGTGAAAGGGAAGTGGGTAGGCATAGACACTAGTAGGGTTTATTATTTTGGCGTGGGGCTGGACCGACAAAGTCCTGTATAAGTGTATAGCAAAAAATAAACTGCTGGCTGTTTTATTATCCTTGACACGGCTTCTGGAACCGCTTCTTTATTATTTTTTTAAAAATAAGTCTCATAGCGACCGCAATTCGCTACTATATATATATATATATATATATATATATATATATATATATATATATATATGTAATTACATTTCAACAGAAAATGAAGGCCCCCAAACTTATTAGAGATATAGTTAGTTTTTTTCTGTCTCTTACTTTAGTTTCATTTTAAAAAATTGCTGTATTGGCTACATCCAAATAAAACTGTCCCTGAGTGGTTGTTGAAGCCTTTGGAGCTGCCAGCCATTTGGTATGCAGTGGTTGTTTAATAAGGTTTAAAATGGGAGCCTAATGTCACTATTACATCATTGTTCATATAGGAACGATTTCTAGCGGCGCCGGAGCAAAGGGTCGCTGATAAAACACATAGAGATGAATGCACAAGTAGCTGATTGTTTAAACAGGCTTTGCTACTTCTTGCTTCAGAGAAGAAATCATTGAAAATAATTTCAATTTTACACATGAGCAAGGAGAATATTAGTGTACCCCAAATAAAACGAAGCAGAGCAAAATCTTAAAAAAGTCTGCCCTTGTTTGTGTGATTTATTCATATTTCTAATGCACCTGTTTTTTTTAATAATAAAGGACTCAGAAGCTATCTTTATAAACTTCAAATTACTGAGCAGAGGGTAGTGAAGCTACCTTTATAAACTTCAAATTACTGAGCAGAGGGTAGTTTGTACTAAAGCTGCAACAAATCTGTAATTCGTCACATAGCTGTGCAGACGATAATCCCAGAGGAATGTACCGGTATTATTGTTCCATTCTTTCTGCAGCTCACTTGTACACTGTGATCCTAATTTAATAAATCTCTTAGGGAGGTGTTCTGTTTCTGGGTCTGGTAATACAATTTCAAAGCAACAACAGGAGTCAGGGGTTCAAGAATAATATATGACAGTTATATTGTGTAAAAAGAATAAATAAAAAAAAAAAAACATGATTCTTGTTCTAAATTATTGTGTACTTTGAAAATGATTTTTATTGTCAGACACCCTCTACTGTAGACTTCTGGGTGCAAGTGGCCTGAATCTGGGTGCAAGTGGCTGCATTTTTCCTAGTCACATTGTGTATGTCAACACATGCACCTGGTCTAGCAGTATGCATTGGTATTATTGAGAAAAATGCTTTCTCTATCAATGATACAGACAGCCCAAAAGCCAAGGATTCCAACACCCAGATATATGTTGCATGGAAAGGTCCTACATATTTGTATACTTTACCATTAGCTGATCTATAGTTATTATTATTATTATTATTATTATTATTATTATTATTATTACTATTTATTTCTTAGCAGACGCCCTTAACCAGGGCGACTTACAGTCGTAAACAAATACATTTCAAGAATCACAGTACAAGTAATAATACAATTAAGAGCAAGATAAATACAATGATGAATACACTGGGAAACTAAAAGGCGTTCAGTAGACCGGTTTGTAGAACACTTAAGAAGCATTCGCATTAACACCACTGCATTTTCAGTAGCCCATCACTTCAACAGTGATGATCACACTGCTGAAGACATCACAGTCTGTGTGATCAATCAGTGCTATGGAACAAAAGGAACGGGAGTTTATCTTCAAACTGGGAACTTTGGAACCTCTGGGAATGAACATTCTATTCTAATAATCATGACATCATCCACAGAATTTTTGTATTTATTACAATTTTTGAATAACAACAAGTTTATTGCACTGTGTTCATACCGCATGGTTATTAAAGATTTTGTGGCATAGAGCTATCAGTCTGGTTTGCTGACTGCGGCATTGTGGCAAAGTGGTGAGTGAATACAGGTGCATGCAGAGTGGATACAAAGACAGACAATGATTTCCAGGTGCAAAGGTGTTTATTGATTTAATTAACAATGTCCAGAGCCTTATGGCAAACACCTGTAAATAATAATAATGGAGTGATACAGCGGCGTGTATTACTTGGTATTTGTAAATCCCCGGGTTTGACCTGTAACCGAAAGTCCAGTTTTATACACCAACACTAAACACAAAACACAAACACAGTTCCTAGTGATAGTGAATAAGTGCAAGTGGTGTATCCCAGTTCTCCGTGAAATGCAAGAGTGAAAGTGATGTCCGGGTTTAAGCTGAATTTCACCACAACTCCAGATCATGCAACTGGTAGTCTATTAAAAAACAGACGACAGTTAACAAAACACTAACAAACACAAGACAAAACTCACGGTTCACGATACTGCAACACAGACTCCTTGTAGGTTTAAAGCACTAACCATTTACCAAGGAACAGATCACTTACACTATGTCCCCTATTTATACCCTCGCTCATGACCCCTAGGTTAATGAGTGCATCCACTCCTCCAGTCCTTGGATGCCACGCCATTTCCCGTCCGAGTCACTGAGTTTGGGTACCACAGCTCTGCCCCCTTCCTAAACGACCGACTTCCACCTACCTTAAGGAATCAATTGTCGTGCCATTTAGTTAAGGGTACTCTGTTCCTTTTACACAGTGCCCTCACAGGTCGGGAGGGAGATCTAACATCAAGAATCATTCGATCTCTGTCACATGCATAATCCAGTTTATATCCTGCCCGTCATGTTTGTTTTTGTCGAGTTGAATTTGTTTGAATTTCAGAAAGTCAGAAAACAGTGACAGTGATGTTTTAATCACCATTGTAGTGTTTGGAGCATCTTTCTTTTGTAGTATGTTTTGTAATTCATTTTCTGTTAAGTCACAGAATCGGGTGTTCAGCCATTTTCTCTTGATGTGAGGAGTGGGGATGAAAGACTCTCCTTTGAAAGGGGGCGGAACTGACAGTGATGTGAATTGTTTTGTTAGCACCATTTACAGTACTTATGATAATACATGACATAGCTTCTTTATATCACGTAACAATAATAACACTAATAATATGAATTACCAGTCGTACGTGTTAATATATTCTGCCGCGTGCATTATTCCATTATTGTATTTAGATGCCATTCAGAACCCAGACATGTATTAAGTGGCATAAACAACTGAACGCATTCAAATGTTACATAAACCATTCTCTTCAGTTTTACAGTGTTCTGGTTTATTTAACACCTTCAACACTGTCTGTTGTTTATCTCTTACATAAGGCATATAGAGCTACGTTTCTTTCTTACATCATTAGCTGTACACTTGGTGCTTCATTTATCATGTTGTAAAACAAAGCTGGATGAATAGCTTTGCAACTTCAATTCTTACATCATTAGCTGTACACTTGGTGCTTCATTTATCATGTTGTAAAACAAAGCTGGATGAATAGCTTTGCAACTTCAATTCTTACAAAGTCTTTAGATTTCCATTAACAGCAGCATAAGCTATTTCTCTCACATCATGACTGAACAGGAATCGTATGGTACTAAACCGACATACAAGCAAACATATATCTTCATTTAAAAACCTGTTATCTGGTACTACACTAGGTTAAAGCAAACTCTGTTCGCAAGCCATGCTTTTAGACTGTCTTGTAATTCCTGGGTCATTTCACCTGGAGAGTGAAATTGTCCCCACCTCTTCACTGGCTTATTTCCTGTCAACAGCCAACAGCTGCATCCCCTATTGAGTGACATGCTTTCAGTCAGTAACATGCTGTGACCGAGAAGATGCTACTGACATGCCAGAGTGATTGCAAGTGCAAAGAGCTAGCCCAAGAATAAGATCTCTCTTTGCAAACCACGCTTCTCTGGATTGAATCGTTGGTCCAGATGTTAACGAGAGTAAATGTTTCTTCACCTCTGATGCAATCTGGCTCATGGTGTGTCTCAATCAACAGAAACATGGGGTCGTGGTTTTACAGTACGCGGGGTCGGGACACGGGTAGGAGTGTCAGTGTGAAAGGGACTGTATACACACAGCTGAGAGTGAAAAACGGTTGCCTGTGTATCTACAGAGAATAAAACGAGGAAATTTCTTTATTTATTTTTTGGTGTTACAGATTGTAAGGAAGCCTTGTCAGGTTTGGTACTGGTCAAAACACCCTATTTATTTGTTGTACCTACACTTCACAGATAATAATTCATATAACCACGCTATACATCCGTACCTGAAACTGGGGAAGATACTCTATATGACATGATTGAAAATTTGCGACGCAAGTTTTCTGATGTATATTAAGCTAGATGAAGACGTCAGCATTGCCGGCGTTTACATGCACAAGTCATGACAGTTTTCCTCATGATGTGTTTGCTGTACTTTTCAGGAAATGCGTTGCTATGCAGTTCTGATTCAGGAAAAAAAAATCGTCTGTACCAATGCAGATTACTCAATTCATAGTCATTTAGGGGAGGGGATATTTAAATGTCCGTGTCTGCTTCTAACTAGGAAAAGAACGACTCTGAATAACGTGAGGAGAGCTTCATGTGTTGCCATGAAGATAAAAACATTTTACAAGAGAAATTAATTCACATGTTGTCACACACATTCTCAATTACACAGTGCATTAGCTACTTGTTTGTCTGGTTACCTTTCCAATACACACACACACAATTATATAAAATATAATTTCTACTAAGTACAAGTTTTACTACTTAGAATTTATATGTGTGTGTGTGTGTATGTGTGTTTGTAGAACATCTAAAAGTTAACACTAAAACTGCATTTCATTAACAGTAAAACTGCCTTTTACAATACATGTTTTTATTTTGAATATAATCTACAATATTCTATTCTTTTTTTATATACAAGCCTGTTGTTATCTCTACTGGACCTGGCAACCATCAATTGCTTCGTTTTGTATAAGGAATGCACCAGGGAAAATATCAGTAGGAGAGATTTCATCTTGAAGCTAGCCACAGCGCTCCAGCAGAAACATTTCGATCAGAAAACTGCAAAGCTGCAGGCTGCAGCAGCTCAACCTGGATTCTGTGCTGCGAGTGACACACACACAAGAGAAATCATATGTTACTTTCATTTTAGATTAAAAACTACTTTTGTTTTCACAGTTTTGTATGTACATAATTCTGTTTACACACTAGTTTCTTTTGAAATGTTTATTTTATTACAGTTTTTCATTTTTTGAAGTAGTGCTTTATCGTGGTAAGTTTGAAAATAAACCCTTTTATGTTTAATTGTTCATTTAAATACAGTGTTATGGTTGTGTAGATGTTTGATAGGATGTGCTTGAATAAAACTTTTGAGTTGTATCCGATAGTTTGTCTTTCATTTTAATATTGGTGATGTTTTAAATGTACCGTGATAATGACTGCCGGCAGCGGCTGTAGGTATGAGTATAACCGCGGCAGTTCTAGTGTTAAAGTAGTCCATAAATTAACATTTAATGTTTGTGTGTGTGTGTGAGTGTGTGTGTGTGTTGGGTCTGTGTGTGTGAGTTGGGTTTGTTTGTGTGTGTGTTTGGTGTGTGTGTGTGTGTGTGTGTGTGTGTGTGTTGAGTTTGGGTGTGTGTGTGTGTTGGGTTTGTGTGTGTGTGTGTGGGTGTGTGTGTGTGTGTTGGGTTTGTGTGTGTGTGTTGGGTGTGTGTGTGTGGGTGTGTGTGTGTGTTGGGTGTGTGTGTGTGTGTGTTGGGTTTGTGTGTGTGTTGGGTGTGTGTTGGGTTTGTGTGTGTGTGTGTGTGTGTTGGGTGTGTGGGTGTGTGTTGGGTGTGTGTGTGTGTGTTGGGTGTGTGTGTGTGTGGGGTGTGTGTGTGTGTGTGTGTGTGTGTGTGTTGGGTGTGTGGGTGTGTGTGTTGGGTTTGTGTGTGTGTGTTGGGTGTGTGTGTGTGTGTGTTGGGTGTGTGTGTGTGTGTGTGTGTGTTGGGTTTGTGTGTGTGTTGGGTGTGTTTGGGTGTGTGTGTTGGGTGTGTTTGTGTGTGCGTGTGTTGGGTTTGTGTGTGTGTGTTGGGTGTGTGTGTGTGTTGGGGGGTGTCTATGTTTTGTACGACCTTTCTGCTGGAGATTACATGATATTAAGTCAGAAGAACGGGATCTTGACTGCTGAAACCTCGTGAGCCACAAGCACGATTCCTGCTCCGGTTTACGTGGGTTTTTACAGCTATTTTTATCGTGAGGAAGCGATTGACCCTGCCATTAAAGTTGTGCTGCCAAAAGGACGTTCTTTTGCTGTTTCACAATGTATTCACGTGCAACGTCACACAGACATGACTAGAGTCGATTTTCACATGCATGTAGACCAAGCCATAGATGGTGGTTTGAAGTGTGTCTGCTTTGAAATCTATCACACAAAAAATAATTTCTAAAAAGTGATATGCCTGCACAAGTATTATAATGTTATAAAAAAAATTGTAAAATAAATTATGTTGTTTATACTTATATAATGCTGCCATTGGAAAACAAAAGATGTTCTGTCGTGATCTATATTATAATGCTACAATTGTAAACACATTGTTGTTATTATGTTATTTGAATTCTATTGAAATACTGTATTTCCGGTTATCATAATCACAAAAAAGTGTGTAATTAAAAAAAAATAGCAAAAATTGTTTATTAAATTGCACAAATTGCTTATTTGAACTACCATACTCCTATCAGACTGAGGTTTCATTTTCCAGTTTAAACTACCATACTCCTATCAGACTGAGGTTTCATTTTCCAGTGTAAACTACCATACTCCTATCAGACTGAGGTTTCATTTTCCAGTTTAAACTACCATTCTCCTATCAGACTGAGGTTTCATTTTCCAGTGTAAACTACCATACTCCTATCAGACTGAGGTTTCATTTTCCAGTGTAAACTACCATTCTCCTATCAGACTGAGGTTTCATTTTCCAGTGTAAACTACCATACTCCTATCAGACTGAGGTTTCATTTTCCAGTTTAAACTACCATACTCCTATCAGACTGAGGTTTCATTTTCCAGTGTAAACTACCATACTCCTATCAGACTGAGGTTTCATTTTCCAGTGTAAACTACCATACTCCTATCAGACTGAGGTTTCATTTTCCAGTTTAAACTACCATTCTCCTATCAGACTGAGGTTTCATTTTCCAGTGTAAACTACCATACTCCTATCAGACTGAGGTTTCATTTTCCAGTGTAAACTACCATTCTCCTATCAGACTGAGGTTTCATTTTCCAGTGTAAACTACCATACTCCTATCAGACTGAGGTTTCATTTTTCAGTTTAAAGCTCTCAGCATCAGCTGGTGGCATGTTTCGATATTTGTGCTAGACTGAAATAACAAAGCTCCAGCAACCGTCTCGCAGTGAGGTGATATTTCACTTAGACTGTAACAGAAAATATTCACATTCAGCTATTTAAAAATCTTAAAAAAACAAGCTTCATATTCTGTTTAAACATGTTTAAACAACTAATACTGGTTCTTTCAAACTTGCATCAATTTGCAATGTTGTTTTTACAAAACAGTCAGTACTAATTAGTTGTTTTTTTCAGCAGGAAGTTTCCAATTTAAAAAAAAGAAAAATAAAGACAGCTCACAAGGCAAACGAATAGACAATTTGCGAAACAAGGTGAAAATGAGGCAATTACAGATTAGCTACAAGGCAGAAATACTGTATTGTGTTTTTAATTACTGTGCCTCCCTTCAGTTCTAATGATTACTTAATAGAGTGCAGTGTTGGAAATATAGACCCTAAATGTTCAGATATTTAGCTGTCTTGGATATTGCAGTGCTTTATCTGCAGCTTCCACAGGTTTGTAAACACTGGGTGCAATCTGTGGATTGGTGTAGAACAGCTGCAGTGGCAAGGAGCAGTTCAACAATTCAGATATAATGGTTTTGTATCGCTAAAACAATGTTATTCCTCTCTGCTATATTGCCTTTGCACTTCAAAATATGTCTTGTATTTCTTAAAAACTGTTTCACCCTTAGTTCTCTTTGTGGTGTGTATTAATATTACAGGACTTCCAGCTTCTGAGATCTCAGACAGGAAACCAGGGGTTGTGCCCTGCTTTTTAACAAGTAAGCACGTTTACCAGCCATCTAGCAGAATGGCAATATATAGGCAATGTAACAGGGTGAGGTGCCCTGTACATTGATTTATTTTAGAACGGGGTTCCCCCTCCGCCCCTGTGCAGATTATTGTTTTGTGTTTGTTTATTATGATTTATTATATTTATGACAGCATAGCCGAGTGTTTGTTTGCTTTGTAGTAAGTAGCGTGGATGGGAAGCCCCATCCACACAGTATTTAGAAAACTCGTGCAGAAGGTGGCCATCTCCCGAATTGATTAGGTGATTTAATTTGTTGCTAATCGGGAGACGGTCACCTGTATAAAAAGCCTGCAGCTCTCCATATTCGGGGTGGGTGTTAGAGAGGAGAGAGCGAGCAGGGAGACCGAGAGAAATTTATTTAAAACCGAAACTAAACCAAGGATAGCTTCAGTGAAGGCGATTGCCCAGCCTGACCGGTTGTAGTGTTCGAGATTTGTTTTGTTTACTGTTTTATTTTGCTCTGTGAGCACAGTCTTTTTGTTCAAACCTTTTATTTATTTTTGTTGCTTAATAAATAAACGGCAAACGCCGCCTTGAACTGCAGTACTTGCCTGGTGTCAGTATTTTTCCCTTCCTGCTTGTGCCTGACGTCACCGCCCAGTCATTCCTGCCACAGGCAACCTTTCAGAATTATGGTATATTCTCAGTATTAAGTACTTATCGTCAGCTTAGCTGTCAGGGGGAGTCCTTGGCTAACAATAATTAACAAATAATTACATAAATAAATAAATAAATACATACATGAATAAATTAACACAAATAATGCAAAATTTAGCACAAACCTGCTTTGAGTCTTCCAGATAAGTGACAGTAATGTGACATCAGCAAACATGTTCATTTCTGCTCTCACAGTAATGCAGAGCATGCAGACATCACAGGATTTACGGTAAAGTTTCAACAACATTAATGTTTCATTAAAGGCTTCGTGGTTTCTTTAGTGTGCATTTATGGGACACAACACCTTTGCAGAACACAATGGAGTTGACTCAATTGATCTAAACAGTAGAGGATCTAAATGCTATGGAGCACATAGTATTTAGCCAAGACGGATTGAACATTGGTAGTAAAACAAAATAAATCACAAAGCTGCCCAATTGCATGAGATTAAAATCCATGCACCGCACAGAGGGCATTTTGTGGCCTCTCTAACATGGCGCCACATCATTTTAACATGGTATCAAAACACAACCATTCCAGCGTTTTAGGTAACAAAGCCTTTTTTTACAGAAAGCTTTGAAGTTGCTCTTATACAACACACAGGAAGATTTACGTTTAAAAAACAATATCACAACATGTAAAAAATATATATAAAAATGGGCATTATATCATACCAAAGTATACCAAATACAACTATAGACTATACACGTGTAAACAGCACAAAACCTTTAAGAACATTTTTGTACTTTCTGGCATTGTCATGTATTTTTTATAAAGTATATTGCTTAATACGCACGTGTCCGATGGATATGGTACATCTACAATAAAATCCTTGTTTACATAATGGAGAAAGTAAAATTTAAATGAATAAAATCCTTGAAGTACAGGCTATACCTGTGCAGAACTGTACAAAGGGTTTAAATCATTTGTAATTTCTACCTTGTTTTATTATTATTATCATTATTATTATTATTATTATTATTATTATTATTTATTTCTTAGCAGACACCCTTATCCAGGGTGACTTACAGTCGTAAACAAACACATTTGAAGAATCACAGGTAGAGTATTAGATTTTACAGATCCTCTATAAACCAGCGCACAGTATTATCTGGCACAATATTCTGGTCCCAAGCAATGCCGGGCAAGAGGTTTTACTATACGCTATTGGATGCTAAAAATATTGAATTGTCTGCATTTGCACAGCCCATTTCCACAAATCTCACTGGTGATTCAAACACCTATCTATCTCATACTGAGACTTGTACAATTCTCCTCCAGCTGAGGCACAAGGACTTCAATGAGTGTTGTGAACAGACTTCAATTCTGTGCTGGCCTTCTTTCTTTCGGTGTGTATGCCCTGGAGAGTTAGAGCACACATGCTAACACAACACTGTGTGTTCATCCTTCAGGGAGCACTGCCTTCACAGCCAGCGCTCACAATTCATATCCAGTTTAGTTTGCAACACGGTCTGCTCGCTTCCACTAACCCCTCAGGGATTTAGAATATATAGTTGTGTTCATTATTTACCTTTCTGAGGTCTTACCACAATACAGGAATTCTCTAAATGAATTTATGAGGCCAAGTAATTGGGTGCAATTGGAAATACATATATAAGCTATAACTACTGGCCACATTGAATTTGTATGGATGATAGACTGAGTGACAGTTTTCATACAGAGAGAGAGACGGTTATCTCGAAGTACACTCAGTGTGTCTTTCGAGTTACTACTGTATGTGTAAGTGCTTTGGAACTATATTCAAATGTCCTGGAATCTATCCAAGCCTGACCTCAACAGGTGCTCTGTTGTTAATCAATGGGAGCCTTTGTGAAGTGTGTTTATCCAAATTGTACCGTGTCCTGCTATGGCAACATAACAGGATTTGGAATCCAAATGAAAGTGAAGCAAGATTTCACATGCCATATAATACATACTCAGTATGCCTTTTGTATTGGAAAGTATGAGCACCGTTAAAAAGGAAGTAGAAAATTCTACAATAAAAATAGTACTCCAGAGCACATCATAACAGATTAACCAGACAGTGGTCAGGCTGCAGAGAGCTGCTTTTTATATTGCTAGTGCAGGAGAGGTGCTAGTTGCTTGTTGGTTGTTATTCAGCATCTTTATAAGCTACTGCAGTCTTCATTTAGGAAACCGAAGCTGGGCGATTAAATTGGTCCTTTGAAAGAATAACAATTGTTAAATGTTTTTAGTTTTCATAAACAGTGTTTTTTAGAAAATTATTTGATCATTTTAGACTGCATAATAGGTAGACAAAAAAACCTAATAATGTTTATGGGACCTTGTGACAGGGGTTCTTAGTACCTGCTACTGTTGTGGGTGTCCACTGAATGATGAGAGAGACAGAGAGGTACAGTTGACAACGCCACAATGACAGGTGGCCGCCACTGGGGTACCAGCAATGATAGCCCTAGTGCAGGAGGACATACACAGATTCTGTGTAATCAAAATAATAACTCCAAAAATGCAAAACAAAACAGTGAGAAAACAGCTAAAAACAAAAGTTTGCCAAACACTGGCTTAGCGCTGCTCCCACTAAAAGGGAGGTCCCGCTCCGGAACCTGCTGTGTGACACACTAAAATAAACTGTTGTCGGATCAAAATCCCACAAATGAATCCCTATACAATTCACTCACCCTGTCTCTCCACACAGTAATGAGGCTGCACACTTGCCAGAACTAGAACAAAAACACTTGCTATCCAGCTCCTTTTTTAT
Source organism: Acipenser oxyrinchus oxyrinchus (assembly GCA_030684275.1). Lineage (NCBI taxonomy): Eukaryota > Metazoa > Chordata > Actinopteri > Acipenseriformes > Acipenseridae > Acipenser > Acipenser oxyrinchus. The sequence goes on from CM060249.1 coordinate 1,171,702, forward strand.
ACCATGTGGCTGGGCTTAATTGATCATCAATTAGTCAATTAAGCCCCAGCCACATTCCGCACATGGATTTGGCAGAGTTGGATTTAACCCCATCCCTGCCAAACTTAAATTTAAAACTTATCAACTTTATTTACAACTGCAAAAACCCACCATATCTAGTACATACTCACGTTCAATATTTTTTTAAACTATGCATATACACAGCAATACATTATTTACACATGCAGGGCTTTTGCCCTGCCACAGACCTAATAGTATAAAACAAATAAATCCGTTGTATTCTGCAATAAGCCAGTCTTTCAGTTTTACAGGCTTTCAGTTTAACATTTGCAGCTCTCCAGAATTGAAATTTTGCTTTCATCTGTACAATCTTTGATCTTTAAAAATAGTTTACAGAAGGGACTGAGATCCTCTGACCTCTTCAACCAATCATTCAGCTATGTAAACAACATCTAGCGTGTCCTTTATACCTTCTAAAGGTTCCATATACATCAAAATGCCATGTTGTGTTTTTTTTTTTTTTATCCAAAGCAACTTACAGAAATTAAACAAAATATAAAAAGTATATAAGTTACAGGCAATGAAATGCAAAAACAAACACATATATACAAAACAAATATAAATAAAGGAAAATATAAAAAGATATGTAAATAAGAATTGACAAATAAAGTTTGAATAAGTGGGTTTTGAGAAGACAGTGGAAAGCAGTAAAAGACTGAACAGTCCTGAGGATAACCAGGCATACTCTAAAACTCATAGTGCTGTTTGTCCTATCACAGGGGATGCAAAATATTTCCCCATCAGCCCTGCTGTTCCCTCCTTTTTATTATCATTATTATTATTATTTATTTCTTAGCAGACGCCCTTATCCAGGGCGACTTAAAATTGTTACAAGATATCACATTATTTTTTACATACAATTCCCCATTTATATAGTTGGGTTTTTACTGGAACAATCTAGGTAAAGTACCTTGCTCAAAGGTACAGCAGCAGCATCCCCCACCTGGGATTGAACCCACGACCCTCCGGTCAAGAGTCCAGAGCCCTAACCACTACTCCACACTTTTACACATGAGAAAGGAGACCAATGGAATGACATGAATGATGTCTTGAATTGACAGATAAACATGCTCGTAAATGATGGCATTGGAGCTCGTTAGCTGCCCCTGTGCTGGTAAAACTATGATGACTGAAATATATTAATTAGATGAAAACGAATGAAGCGGGCAGAACAAGAGGCCCTGGGCCACCTACCCCCTAGACAAGAAATGCTGCAAGGTGGAGGCACGGGGGGGGGGCAAGCAAATGATGACCGATAAGGGCCGTAGATGAAAGAGGGCATATATACATGCAATAAGGCCCGACAAGGCGTCCGTTATGAGGCGCAAGACGAAGTTCAGTGCATCCAACACCCAGAGAAGTCCATAGATTCCATGTATGCAGACGCCCTGAAGGGCCTTATTGCATTTATAATCCAGGTCAAACAGGGGAATTGAAGAAAAAAATGCATAAATCATGTTTAGAGCAAAGAATTATTAGGTTTTTTAAATTATTATTAAATATCCTTACGCCAATAAAGTAGTCCCATTCATAACTTTGAACTACACACTAAGTTAAGCTGAGTAAATTAATTTAATTGGAACATGCAAAAGAAAGTACATCTGTATTTTTGATGTTGTGGACATTGAAAAGATACACCAGGTGGCAGAGTTGAGATGGCATGATTTTTTTTTCCTTGTCACTGACAGTGCAGACACACCGTTGAGCAGAAAAGATAGGAGGAATAAAAATAAATATAACAATGTCTCGGATTTTAGTAATGTTTCAAGGTATGTGAATGAGAGGGGTGGATAATGTGCATAAGTGTCTTTCTGTGTTTTTCTGTAACGTTTACAAAACACTAAAAATACAATATTTTAAGTGACAAAGCTGGGGTGACTGTGTATAAAGACAGCAATTTTTCTTTTTTTCTTTTTTGGTATTTTTTTTATGCTATCTTCCAGTTCTTAATTGTTCTTCATCCAAATCGGCATGTCTGCTTACTACTTTTGGGATTTTTTTCAGGTAATTGGTCACTCAGTTTCATAGTTACTCTGCACATTTGGAACTGTAAGCAAAATGGCTACCGATACTTTTAAATTCTGTGAGGCAGCGCAGTGATTTAGAATATGTGACAAGGCTCCAAGTGTCCCTATCCATCCAATATACGGACAGCTGGAACCTCGCTCGACCAATCACATTGCTTGTTTCACGTTCCATTGCCAGCCCTGGATTATAAATATATATATATATATATATATATGGTTTGATGATTACATATTTCATTAATGGGTGGTTCCTCCTTTCAGAAATACAAGTTTCCAAAGTTTACATAGTACAAATGTGATGTCCTACTGCCTAAATATGCTTCATAAAACTAAAATAAAAATAAGATATAAAGCAAATGGAGGCATAACTATAATGTGCTTTTCAGAAAACAAAATAAAGTTGCATGGAGATAATTGCATTAACACTACAATTGCCACGGCAGTCATTTAGATGGTTTGAAGTTTTCAAATTTAAATTACTCTGCGTGTCTGAAAGTAATGCGGTTGTCCGTTTATGACTTTTCCTTAATACATGTATTAAATAACCTGACGGTGTTTGAAAGGCAAGATCGCGAAAATAAGGAACTTATAATCCCTCCCACCTCGAACTCCTAAAGCAGTCATTTTGACTGCCTTTTAAAATACATGTTTTTATTTTGAATATAATCTACAACATTCTATTGTTATATACAAGCCTGTTGTTATCTCTACTGGACCTGGCAACCATCAATTCCTTCGTTTTGTACAAGGAATGCACTGGGAAAAATATCAGTAGGAGAGATTTCATCTTGAAGCTAGCCACAGCGCTTTGGCAGAAACATTTTGATCAGAAAACTACAAAGCAGCAGGCTGTTGCAGCTCAACCTGGATTCAGTGCTGCACTGACTGACACACGCAAGAGAAAACATGTTACTTTGGTTTAAAATTAAAAAATAACTTTGTTTTTACAGTTTTGTCTGTACATATACCTGTTTACACACTAGTTTCTTTTGAAATGTTTATTTTATTATAGTTTTTCATTTTTTGAAGTATAGTGCTTTATATGTGCTATGTTAGAAAATAAACCATTTTATGTTTAATTGTAAAAATCTGGTGTTTCGGCTGTGCAGATGTTTGCTATGATGTGCTTGAATAAAACTTTTGAGTGTATCCGATAGTTTGTCTTTCATTTTAATATTGATGTTGTTTAAAACCATCATAGTGACTGCCAGCGGCGGTTCTAGTGTTAACCTGTCAGCAATTCTAAAGCATAGCTTGACCTCCCTTGTTCTTATCAAGCATTTGAGAGAGTCGAGTTTAGCTAATTGGTTTGAACTCCCTTGCACTTTCAGCACCCATTTAACTGTGATAAGTGAAACTTTCGGGTAGCTACACCAGGCATAACAGCCCATTGAAAAGCATTGCATCCCCACATAGTCCCAGCCATTGTTTTATTTAGATTCAGTATTGTTGTACCTCACTGTGCTTAGCTTAAATAACCCTTATGACCAGGACTTTTAAGGCATTATTTATCTCTTAGCAGACACCCTTATCCAGGGCGACTTACAATTGTTACAAGATATCACATTATTTTTACATACAATTACATTATTTTGTACACATTATTTTTACATACAATTACCCATTTATACAGTTGGGTTTTTACTGGAGCAATCTAGGTAAAGTACCTTGCTCAAGGGTACAGCAGCAGGGTCCCCCACCTGGGGTTGAACCCACGACCCTCTGGTCAAGAGTCGGGAGCCCTAACCACTACTCCACACTGCTGCCCGCAAAGGCATGCTTTAAATACAATATATCTTTTTATAGTACTGGCAAGAAACATTTTAGACAGGGCATATAATAAAATACACTGAATCACACGGTTTTATCATCATTGTGTAAGTTGCCAACTGGAACTTTTTTGAAAATACATGCAATCTAAGAAGGGTCAGGTGAGTCGGTCTGGTCACAGTTCAGGTGTCTACATAGGACTGAGGAATGAAAGAACAATTGTCACCCTTGTGACTTTCAAATTGTTTAATAGGAACGCAATTATATTGAGTGAGTTCCTATTTTATTGATTTGTTCACTGGAGAGAGACACTCTGATTAGTTTTCCTGGTTGAGGTAGTGCTTGGCTATTGTGTCCAGGTCATTTAATTATGTGTTAAGCAGTTGTCATCTTTTTTCATCTTTCAATGACTTTTGTTAGGAGCCTGTTAGAACGGCAATTACCAGGAATTAGAACAGGTGTGTTGTTGGTATTTGATAGGCTAGCCTGTGAATAAAAGGAGGTTAGGTAAAGCGAACAGGAAAGCACGATAGAATGAAGAGATGATTGTGTAATTGAAGTGGGAGAACAGGTCGGACAGAAACAGCAGTGTGAAGCAAGAAAGAGGAACGGGTTGAGTGCGGAGTGTCTGAGAGTCAATGTGTGAGTGGGGTGCGTGAGTGTTTATCTGTGTTAGCTGTGGATTGTGTGGATGCAGCATGGATTGATTTGCTGTGTGTGTGTCAGCAGTAAAGGGAAGACATATGTAGTGGAATAGGTTGGGTATTCTTAAAGGTTTAAACATATATAGAGAAGTGGGTTTGCGGGATAGAAACGTTGTGTAGCCCTTATTTAGCTGCAATCTGAATTGAATTGTAATTTGTTCAGTGGGGCAGCGAGGCTGGGGCGCCGTTTTTTACTCCAGCTGGCTAGGTCTCCTTTGTATTAGAACTGTCATTTCTTTACTTTGTTACTTTTTAATGTTGTTGTGGGTATTTTGTTTGGACTGAGACTTTTTTTGTTTAATTTGCTGAGACGCATTACTGTCAGGAAAGTGCGGAAAATTTTGTTCATTTGTTTTTGTTTGCAGCGCCCTCTTGTGTTTCCTGCATCTCAGTGACAGTTTTCACTTTTAATAGTTTTTTTCTTTGGATTTTTCTTGCACATTGGGACTTATTTTTGGGACTTGGATATTGTTTGTTTTTACGTTCTTTTTTTTGGATTACCTGCCTGACTGCCTGCTGCTTCGTGGTGGTTCTTTGTGAATACAAGTGGATAGCACCCCATAGAAAAAAATGTGGCTTGGATGCGCTAACTTTCCAGTAATAAGATAAGTGCATATTTTACCGGGACACCTAGCCACAGATAGTGGTGTACGGTGGTTCCCTGCCCATAGAGACGGTGATGTCAGAGCACATCTATACCCCTTATTTATTTCCCTATGTTTTTTCTCTCCTTCCTCACCCTCTTGATTTTTCTTCCCCCATGTCTCCTCTCTCAGGGTGATTCTAGAGGTGGCCAAGATCCTGAGCGGGGAAACTAGACGCGAAGCAGAGCCAATCCAGACGGGACCCTGCGTCCTTTTCTTGCAGAGGGACTCCGGACTGTTGTGCCTCCTTTTTCTTTTTTTGGACTTTTTCCAGATTGACTCTTACATTTATCCAGGGTGACTTACAATTGTTACAAAGTATCCCATTATAAAATATCACATTACAGAATATCATAATACAGATAAGAGCAGATATGAAAGTACAATAAAATCAATTCAAGTAAGAGCAAAATAAAGCATACAGCATAAGTAAGAGCGAATTCGACTAAGAGCAGTTAAACCTTATAGTAACTATTTGCTTTATATGAGTAAAGTTCAGTAAGAGTACGATAATGAGTACGATAAATGGATGAGAATGATTTCAAATAAGAGCAATTACAGAAAACGTGAGTACAGATACCTATAAGAATAAAATCAAATACAAGATATAGTAAGTAGTTCTAGGTAGGAGCAGTAGTTGAATGCAGCAAGGTATGGAGCAGTTCAGTGCAAGTACAAGCTGATGCAAGTACTGGTACAAGTGGGTGCCATGTATTCCAGCATGGTCGAGAGTTGTAGTGTTTACAGATGGTGTCTGAACAGGTGTGTCTTGAGGAGGCGCTGGAAGGTGGTCAGGGACTGTGCAGCCCTGATATTCATGGGTAGGTCGTTCCACCACTGAGGGGCAAGGGTGGAGAAGGAATGGGCTCTGGAGGCAGGGGAGCGGAGGGGTGTACAGCTAGTCTGCCGGAGGTTGAGAGGGCGAGAGGGGTTGTAGGGAGATACGATAGTATGGAGATAAGAGGGAGCAGAATGGTCAAGACAGCGATAGGTGAGTACAAGAATTGTGAATTGGATGCGAGCAGAGAGCGGAGCAGCGGTGTAGTGGGGAGAAATGGGGAAGGGAGAAGACAAGGCAAGCAGCAGAGTTCTGGATGAGCTGGAGTGGATGGGTAGCAGAGGCAGGAACGCTGAGGAAGAAGCTACAGGAGCGTGCCAGAATAGAGATGTGCTTAGAGTAGGAGAGGGAGAGGTCAAGGGTGACACCAAGGGGGGGAAGAAAAGGAGATTTGATTTGGAGAGGTTGAGTTTGAGATGATGCATACAGGAGGAGATGGCCGAAAGACAGGTAGAGATATGGGAGGAAATTTCGGAGTCAGGTGGGAAAGGAAAGAAAGATCTGGGCATCATCAGCATAGAAGTGATACATGAAGCCATGGTAGGAGATGAGGGGATCCAGGGAGCGGGGTTAGAGAGAAAACAGGAGGGGTCCCAGGACTGAGCCTTGGGGGACACCAGTCAAAAGATGGCAAGAGGCAGAGGGTGAGCCATGCCAGGACACCCGGTACGTGCGCTCAAAGAGGTAGGAGGAGAACCAGGCAAGAACAGTGCCGGAGAGTCCCAATGTCAGCAAGGGAGGATAGGAGAATAGAGGGGTCTGCTGTGTCAAAGGCTGCAGAGAGGTCAAGGAGAATTAGGACAGAGAAGAGGGAGGCGGCACAAGCAGAGAGTAGAGAGTTCATGAGGGAGAGAAGACAGTTTCAGTGGAGTGTGCCAGGCGAAAACCAGATTGGAGGGGATCGAGCAGAGAATGTGTTGACAGGAAAGCAGAGAGCTGGCAGTGAACCGCTCGCTCGAGGGTTTTAGAGAGGAACAGGAGTAGGGAGGCAGGACTGTAGTTCTGGAGGGATGAGGGATCCAAGGAGGTTTCTTAGGATGGGGGTGATGCAGGCTTGTTTGAAGGCAGAGGGGAAACAGCCAGAGAGCCGAGAGGTGTTGAGGAGAGATGAAATAGAAGGGAGTAGGGCAGGGGGCAGCAGCCTGGAAGAGGTGAGTCGGGAGTGGGTCCAGAGCACACATGGTGGGTTTGTGGCTCTGGAGCAGTGAGCACAGATCGGAGTTTGAGAGGGTCGAGAAGGAGGGTAGAATAGTAGGGGTTTCTGAGGGTGGTGAGATTTTAGAAAGTTACATTAAAAACCCACCAAGAAAGCCATTTTTATAAAAGTACATTTTCAGTCTTGACTTCCCTGACAAACGAAGGCAGAGTATTCCATAATTCTGGAGCTCTACAAGAAAAAACCCTACCTCCCGTGTTGCTTTTGTTGACCCTAGGAAAAACCAGCAGCCCCGCATCTTGTGATCTCAGATTGCGGTTTGGAAGATACAGGGTCAGTAACTCCTGCAAATAACTAGGTGCTAATCCATTGAGGGCCTTGAAAGTTAACAGCAAAATCTTAAAATCAATTCTATACTGCACAGGGAGCCAGTGTAAAGTGCCAAAACAGGAGTAATATGTTCAGTTTTCCAGAATTCTAGCAGCGGTATTCTGAACAAGCTGCAAGCGGGATACCACACGTTTTGGGATACCAGACAAAAGTGCATTACAGTATATTTCTCAAATATTAAAAATATACTTTGGTAACTTCACTAATATTAGTCTCAAATGATAGATCAGGATCATAGCTAACCAAAGTTTAAGCTTTGATGAGAGACTGCAAGGGTCGAGCTCATGTAATCCCACATTTCCTTTTTGTTGGTTCTGTGAGTCTACTAGCATAACCTCTGTTTTATCTGAATTCAACATTACAAAATTCTTTGACATCCAATGGAGCCCCGTGGAACACTGCAGACAACTTCCAATGATGCTCTCCAATAGATTAACTGATGCCTATCAGAAAGATAAGATTTGAACCAGGTTAGGACAACGCCAGACAGTCCCACTGTGCTTTCAAGACGATTCAGTAGAATGGAATGATCTACAGTATGAAAAGCAGCACTTAGAGCTAGAAGAATTAAAACTGATGAAAAGCCTGAGTCAGAGCTTATCAGTAAATCATTCACAACTCTGACAAGGGCCATCTTGGTGCTGTGTGCAGCACAAAAACCAGACTGAAACTTCTCGAATATACCATTAAGAGTTAGAAATATTTGTAATTGAATTGCTACAACTCTCTCTAGAACCTTATCTAAGAATGGTAGGTTGGAGATTGGCCTATAGTTATTGAGGACTTTAGGGTCCAAATTGTTTTTCTTAAGCATAGGCGTTACCACAGCTACCTTAAGTGCTGAGGGAACTATACCAGAGGAAAGTGAACCATTTATTAATAACACCAAGAACATCTTTTAATGGTTTTGTAGGAATAGGATCAAAAGAGGATGTAGGAGCTCTCATATGTTGAACTATGAAACGCTGTCAGTTCCTGTAAGTTAATCAAAGAAAAAGCCCCTATAGTAGCCTTAATAGGTGTAGTTGGTAAAATTGTGCTGGAGTCCTCCTTAATAGAAGGTGTCTGTGGAATCTCATTTCTGATGTCTAGTATTTTATTTTTAAAGAAATGTAAGAAGTCATTGCAGCTGTGAGAGGCTCCAATGTCAAGGGTGGGACTATTAGGGGAAGGATTCATTAATGTATCTAGGGTAGCAGAAATAAATCTAGGATTATTTGTATTTGTTTTAATTAAATTACAATACTATGATGATCTTGCCAACGCCAGAGCCTTCATATATTTTACCAGGTGGCCCTTCCATGCAATGTAATGAATGTGCAGTTTAGATTCCCGCCATCTCCATTCTAGTTTGCGACCCTCATATTTCATCTTACGAGTTGTATCATTAATCACAGTGACCTATTCAAGACACTCTCCAAGTTTTGAATAGCGCTATAGTATCTCAGATACCAGTCAAGGTGGAGTTGTAGGTATTAGCCAGCTCATCTACTGATAAGGGCTCAAAGAGTGGTAATGAGCTCAATACATCAGAAAGCTTAACAGTGGTTGAATAATTAATTACCTGGGATTTAAATGTACGGTCCACATTCTTTGTAGATACTGGCAGATTCACCTCAAAAAGAATGGCAAGATGATCAGAAATAGTAAGATCTAAGGTTATAACATTCTTAACAGCTAAACCACGAGAAATTACCATATCTAAAGTATGGCCACGATTATCTGTAGGACCTTTGACAAGCAGAAAATAATCTAAGGAATCCAGTAGCCTCAAAAATGCCAAGTTAGAATCAGAATCAATGTCAACATGCAGGTTAAAATCACCCAATAAAAGAATCCTATCATATGTGACTGCCAATATAGACAGCAGATCCCCAAATTCGGTTAGAAACAGCGGGTTTGACTTAGGTGGTTGATAAATAATTACAATATGACCAGTTAATGCACTGTTTAATGTTGAGGTTAATACATCAAAAGATGAATAACCTTCAACCATTTCTTGTTTGATTCTAAGTTCACTATGGAAAACATTAGCAAGTCCACCTCCCCGCCCAGTAGAGCGAGCTTTCTGGAAAAAGAATCGTTAGGTGGAGAAACCTCAATCAGGAAAACATTGTCATTCGGTCCAAGTCAAGTTTCAGGTAAAGAGAGAATATCAATGTTGTAACCCTGAATAAAATCACTAATTAATGGAGCCTTATTAGACAGAGACCTGACATTAAATAAACCAAGTGTTTATGGGTCCAATCAAGAGCATGTGATTGAGTAGGGGTCACTGTTACTGTAGCACACACCGTGCATCATTTGTGCTGGGGCTTGATGGGGCGCAGCCTCGGAACCGCTTCATTTATGACAGTTACAAACCTCATACACATTTTCATTAAATTCTCAACACAGTTCATGCATCCGCGCTAAAGAGAAACAGTCCGCTGACAAGTTTGTACTTTTATAGTCTACGGTTTTAGCTGAGTGTCTTCAATGACACTGGCAGCACAACAAGGACTGTGACTGTTGTCGTTTTCTATTCACAAATAAGCTTACTTGATTTGAAAAGCGTCTTCTTACACTACGTGGTTTGATTAAATGAGTACACAACAAAATATGAAAGCTGAACATTAATGTCAACAAAGATGTTACAAGTTTTCATGAAAAAAATATTGTAGCCTTCGTCAATATGAACATTAAGATCATTGCTGCAGTATTGCCACTTGCCCGGTTTAAGAGACAACAGATTAAAACTGCTGAACACTTAACAGCTGTCTGTCTGTCCACCAACACGCAAACGCACCACGTGTGTGAGTCTGAAAATCACGCGAGAGTGAGGAGACGTGCAAGAGAAGTACTGGGTTTGAAAGTGAAATTTGTTCAACTGTACGGGTCAAAAGAGAACTTTGCATTAGTTGCAACCTCAGCTATTCCTGTGGAATTCTACGATGTCGCTGTTAAACATAATAGAAAATTGGAAGCAGCAACATCAAACAGCAAGTATAAATTCAAAAAATAGACTTAAAGTATATTATGTAAGCTACAACGTTCTGAAACATCGGTTCACTTTCAATCGTGGTGCACACAGGAAGACTTCACCTTTCTTGAACATTAGAGCACATTCTACAATAAGGACTATCTAAATAGGTGGGACGGACTGCACTTAAACAGAAAGGGAACCAAACTACTCAGAGAAATGATCAAAACAATTACATCCCAAAAGTAGACAAACCTAAATCTAAAACAAAATGGCCAAAATGGTTTAATAGATCAATTTTAAAAAATATTCAGCGAAAAAAGGCACTTTACAAAGCGTTTAAAAAGGACCAAAAACTAAGTACACAGAAAGAGTACTTGGAACTGCAAACACAAGTCAAAAAGGAAGTTAGAAAGGCCGAGAGAGAGACAGAAATCAATACTGATAAGGGGGCTAAAACCAATTCCAAAATGTTTTTCCAATATTATAATAGCAAGAGAACATTCAAAGATGAGGTTAAATGTCTAAGAGGCACAAATGGCAAAATCATAGATGAAAAAAAAATAGCAAATATATTAAAGGATTACTAGGATTAAAGGGACTAGGAGCTCTTAAAATAAACAAATCCCCTGGGCAGGATGAGATCCTCCCAATAGTATTTGTTTATTTATTTGTTTAGCAGACGCCTTTATCCAAGGCGACTTACAGAGACTAGGGTGTGTGAACTATGTATCAGCTGCAGAGTCACTTACAACTACGTCTCACCCGAAAGACGGAGCACTGGGAGATTAAGTGACTTGCTTGGGGACACACAATGAGTCAGTGGCTGAGGTGGGATTTGAACTGGGGATCTCTTGGTTACAAGCCCGTTTCTTTAACCACTGGACCACACAGCCTCCTTAGTACTCAAAGAAATGAAAGAAGTTATTTACAAACCACTAACCAAGATCATACAACAGTCTCTTGACATGGGTTGTACCGACAGACTGGAAAATAGCAAACGTAATACCGATCCACAAAAAGGGAGACAAAACCGAACCAGGTAACTACAGACCAATAAGCCTGACTTCTATTATATGTAAACTTATGGAAACTATAATAAGATCTAAAATGGAAAATTACCTATATGGTAACAATATCCTGGGAGACAGTCAGCATGGTTTTAGGAAAGGGAGATCATGTCTAACAAACCTGCTTGACTTTTTTGAGGATGAAACATTGAAAATGGATAATTGCTAAGCATATGACATGGTATATTTAGATTTCCAGAAAGCTTTTGACTAAGTCCCGCATAAAAGATTAATTCTCAAACTGAACGCAGTAGGGATTCAAGGAAATGCATGCACATGGATTAGGGAGTGGTTAACATGTAGAAAACAGAAAGTACTGATTAGAGGAGAAACCTCAAAATAGAGCGAGGTAACCAGTGGTGTACCACAGGGAACAGTATTAGGTCCTCTGCTATTCCTAATCTACATTAATGATTTAGATTCTGGTATAGTAAGCAAACTCGTTAAATTTGCAGACGACACAAAAATAGGAGGAGTGGCAAACACTGTTGCAGCAGCAAAGGTCATTCAAAATGATCTCAACAGCATTCAGAACTGGGCAGACACATGGCAAATGACATTTAATTGAGAAAAGTGTAAAGTATTGCATGCAGGCAATAAAAATGTGCATTATAAATATCATATGGGAGATACTGAAATTGAAGAAGGGAACTATGAAAAAGACCTAGGAGTTTATGTTGACTGAGAAATGTCTTCATCTAGACAATGTGGGGAAGCTATAAAAAAGGCCAACAAGATGCTCGGATATATTGTGAGAAGTGTTGAATTTAAATCAATAATAATAAAATGTTAAAACTTTACAATGCATTAGTAAGACCTCATCTAGAATATTGTGTTCAGTTCTGGTCACCTCGCTGCAAAAATGATATTGCTGCTCTAGAAAGAGTGCAAAGAAGAGCTACCAGAATTATCCCGGGTTTAAAAGGCATGTCGTATGCAGACAGGCTAAAAGAATTGAATCTATTCAGTCTTGAACAAAGAAGACTATGCGGCGATATAATTCAAACATTCAAAATCCTAAAAGGTATAGACAATGTCGACCCAGGGGACTTCTTTGACCTGAAAAAAGAAACAAGGACCAGGGGTCACAAATGGAGATTAGATAAAGGGGCATTCAGAACAGAAAATAGGAGGCATTTTTTTACACAGAGAATTGTGAGGGTCTGGAACCAACTCCCCAGTAATGTTGTTGAAGCTGACACCCTGGGATCCTTCAAGAAGCTGCTTGATGAGATTCTGGGATCAATAAGCTACTAACAACCAAACAAGCAAGATGGGCCGAATGGCCTCCTCTCGTTTGTAAACTTTCTTATGTTCTTATGTTCTTCTTAATTTCTCTGTGGTGTTGAAAACAAACAAAAAAAAAATCTCTGAATAAATGTTGCTGAAAACACGACCAAGGTAAGAAAAATGTCAAATCTTATCTACCGGTATCTGTTTATCTTCTGTATCTGTATATCACTACTTGTTTATCTATACATGTGTATGTGCTACTGTAAGTCGCTGTTATATATAACTGGCACATTACCAGTAGTCCTGTTATTCACTGTGAGGTTCGGGCAGTTGCGCTGTTGTATATAATTGGCACATTATCAGTAGTCCTGTTATTCACTGTGAGGGGCAGGACAGTTGCGCTGTTATATATAATTGGCACATTATCAGTAGTCCTGTTATTCACTGTGAGGGGCAGGGCAGTTGCGCTGCTATTATTATTATTATTTGTTTATTTAGCAGACGCCTTTATCCAAGGCGACTTACAGAGACTAGGGTGTGTGAACTATGCATCAGCTGCAGAGTCACTTACAATTACGTCTCACCCGAAAGACGGAGCACAAGGAGGTTAAGTGACTTGCTCAGGGTCACACAATGAGTCAGTGGCTGAGGTGGGATTTGAACCGGGGACCTCCTGGTTACAAGCCCTTTTCTTTAACCACTGGACCACACAGCCTCCTATCAGTAGTCCTGTTATTCACTGTGAGGGGCGGGGCAGTTGCGCTGTTATATATAATTGGCACATTATCAGTAGTCCTGTTATTCACTGTGAGGGGCAGTTGCGTTATCAGTGGTAGATTTTTTGCTTTTCAAAGGTGGCAACCCTACTATGTATACAGGCTTTTTAAAATGTATTTCTTTCTTTCTTTCTTTCTTTCTTTCTTTCATTCTTTCTTTCTTTCTTTCTTTCTTTCTTTATTGACCTGTGGTTCCCTTGAATTAATTTTTCTGCACGTTCTGCTACTTTATATATGAATGATGTAGAATACGTGATTGTAAACATCTAACACTAGCGCATACAATACTCTTTCAAATAAAAGTGCATGATTTTGAATGTGCCGTTCTTAAGAACGGTATTATTCATGGGGTTTCCATGCGTGTCAATTTACACGTGAAATGGCGATGTGCGTTCACGTTTTGTAGAATTACTCAGGTAAATCATTTTTGTGGCCGAAAAAAAACGGCCAAAGAGAGGGATAGGGTAAATCTCATTTACTCGTGTAAATGGTGGTGCACACGGGAAAACCACGCCCAGTTTTGCATGCAAACCTGCATTTCACGTGTAAATGTTAATGAGCGTGTTTATCCTTAACTATAAATATTGCAAGGGAGCAGGTCAGTTGTTACTGTGGATTCCAAGACGGCAGAAAGTACTGGCTGATGGGCGATTTTATGGTTAGCAGTGGAGTAGTTCACCTTAATGCTAATGCGGGCGGCCTTTTTTTATTATTGTTTTCTGTGTCTGGTCTGTCATGTTGTATATATCTTGTGGGTTTACAGTTCTGTATAAAACCACTTACCATGAACTGTGTTATGCATTTGTTATAGTATTAAAGCAGCTGTTTGAGAATACCCTTGCTTTAAAAACTACACTAAAGTTAAACATGAAGAGCAAGTGAGCTGCTTAACTGAATTAATTCCCGTCCTTTTTTTGATCCCAGCTATGTCCAAAGACAACGCGTGTCTGCCCTCCATGTTAATAAATATAGTTTGTGAACTGGATGTCATAAGCCAGCTCGATCGCCCAAAACAGTGCAACAACATCCATGTTGTTGATGCCCTCTCAGAACTGACCAAATAAAATTGCAAATTAACGTATTGATTGTGTTTTATTTGTTTGCATCATTAATATTTAACACAGCAGTAAATCCAACACAACTTAAAAGAAAGGAGAGCATCTCTGAGAGCACGAGCCCCTCATATTGCTGCTGTCCAATTGAAACTGGCGGTTGAGGTAACCTTCACAGTTGCCAAGTCCGCTTATAATACATTTTTAGAGTCGCGGGTTGTAATTTGCATAAACACCCATACTCTAACATGGGTTGCGCTTGTTTTGGGCTTGTTGTGAAATATGCAGCATCACCTGATGCCCTATATGATGAGTTGCCTGAATGAAAGGGATATATATATATATATATATATATATATATATATATATATATATATATATATAACGTCTCCGCTGGTTTTCAGCCATGGTAAATCTGCAATACCTGTGTTGGTCAGATTCATTTTATACTTCCGAGTTAATTTTTAATTAATGAGTCATCAGATAAATTAGTTGAAACCGGATTCAATACTAACGACAAGCCAACCCACCTGACATTTGAAAAACAATTTGGTCAAGAGCAGTAAAACACATTATTAACCAAGCAGGCACAGGGTATTTTGCTTTATTACAGCAGCTTAGATTCACTCGTGTACCAGTTCTCTGTGCATGGAAACCACATTTTCACAAAATGTCACTAGCAATCTTCAAAAACAGCACAAGTACTTTACGCATAGTTAATTTACATATCAACCCCCACCTTTCCCATTCATTTGCATGACGTCGGGTGAAAAGCCCGGTTTGCTCGAGTAAAATGAACTGAGCGAATGGAAACCCCAAAAAAGCATTTTACACGAGACATTTTTCTCATGTAAATGTCTCGAGTTAAAAAAAAAAAAACTGGCATGGGAACCCCATGACTGTCATTACTTGCGCCCTGGCACCTCTTTATTTACAAATTAAGCACTGAGCACACAGCTGTTTACTTTAGATTCTCTCCCCTCCCCAGTTCTTAGTTTCAATAAACAAATGTTGACTTGTTAATACATATTTAGTACTGTCACAAGACAGTATGACTGAATTAACAAAATGCCAGGATCAAATACATAAATAATTTGAATTAGCCCTGCTGAAGTATTTTTCTGGCTGACATCTATCTTCTGTTAGGTGTTAATGTGTTATATATTCCAGATTAAAGTTACTGATTAGGGTTTTCAGTAGGAGTTAAATTTTTTCAGAAATACATTTGGGTGACGCTCCCGAGTGGCGCATCCAATAAAGGCGCTCCACGTGGAGTGCAGGATGTGACCTATAGTCTGGACGTCGCAAGTTTGAGTCCAGGCTATTCCTTTGCCGACCAAGGACGGGAGCTTCCAGGGGGAGGCGCACAATTGGCCGAGCGTCGTCCGGGGGGAGGGAGGGTTAGGTTGGCCAGGGTGTCCTCGGCTCACCACGCACCAGCGACCCCTGTAGTCTGGCCGGGCGCCTGCGGGCTTGCCTGTAAGCTGCCCGAGAGCTGCGTTGTCCTCCGACGATGTAGCTCTTGTGTGGCTGCATGGTGAGTCTGTAGTGTGAAAAAAAGTGGTCGGCTGATGGCACACGCTTCGGACAGCGTGTTCGTCTTCGCCCTCCCGAGTCAGCGCAGGGGTGGTAGCGGTGAGCTGAGCCTAAAAATAATTGGCCATTTCCAAACTGGGGAGAAATAATAAAAAATAATTGGCAACGACTAAATTTATGAAAAAAAATAAATAAAAAAAATACATTTGGGTGATGAGATTTGCAGGTCCTAATACTTTATTCAAATGTGAAGAACAATGGCTTTTAGTATCTGCAAAATACTGCATAAATATTTTCAAATATTGCAGTCTAAAGCATTTTTAAGATCTAAATGTCTAAATGCCTTCTGACAGTCAGTACACTATATACTTAAAAAGATATTATCATTGAGAGAGAAAGGCAATGAAATCTAATAAAGCTTGAAGGTAATCATACAGATCCTTTACAGCTATTCAGAAGCAGTGCATTCAAAATATAAATTGAGTCAAATATTTTATGTGAGGTAAATTAAATAACTTAGATTAAGTAGAGCCTACCCTGCTTGAAAGTCATTTCAGGACAAACTAGAACAGCATCTGTATATGTAAATAGGTGGAAATGCCATACCCTATGACTTTTCATTGATCATTATCAGTCCCACCAATACTGCTTAGACTGAGGATATTAATAATAAATACGATACAGTGATACCATTTACTGGCTGCATTCTATTATTGACATATTGATCTCATCTAT
Source organism: Acipenser oxyrinchus oxyrinchus (assembly GCA_030684275.1). Classification (NCBI taxonomy): domain Eukaryota; kingdom Metazoa; phylum Chordata; class Actinopteri; order Acipenseriformes; family Acipenseridae; genus Acipenser; species Acipenser oxyrinchus. The sequence goes on from CM060249.1 coordinate 1,188,655, forward strand.
CTATACAGCTATACAGGTATGCTTTACATCTCCCCCAATGCAAGGGGGCAGACTAAATATAAATGATGTGTTAGCTATGGCAGGATACATGGTGGTAATAAAACAGATGTTCTCAATGCTGCCCAATTGCTTGGTATTTATCAAATAGAGTAACACATGGCTACTCCAGACCCTCTATATACCAGTATATTCTGCATGGGCATAATGGGGTCCTGACCAAATCCCTGTTGAAGTGAATGGTGTGGTTCCCCTCTACAATCCAGAACCTGTCTATTCCGGAATCTGATGAGTCTCGTATGTCTGAAGTCAATGGAAACCTGACTGTGCTGCCTGGTCTCCCGTCATGTGATTGTTCTTTTCTGAGGTTATAATCAAGTATATTGCATTCATATGCACCCTGTGGATGTGAGGCACCTGCAGTAAAATACATAATAGAGAAAGTAACATTAAAATGAATACAAGCCTTGAATTACAGGGTATAGCTGGACAGGACTCCTGCTTTGTGTATGTACTGTAATAGCTTGTCATTTCTATCTTGTTTTTTGGTGCAGTATTAGATTATACGTACCTCAGTAAACCAACACACTCTATTATCAGGCACAGTTTTCTGGTCTCAAGCAGTGGCAGGTCAGACAGGTTTTACAATACACTACTGGACGCTACACAAACTGTAAAAAGTTTCACAAATGCTGCTGAGTGACTGTGTGTAACATATTTTACAGTTTGTAGGCTTTGTATGAAAAATATTTAATATAAGCATAGTTAGCTGAGATATGAATTGTTTGTGTTTGTAAATATATTTATTTTATGTATTACTTTTATTTCAATATTGGAATGTTCCATCTTTGGGCTATATTTTCATCCGCAGCCATTGTTTGAGTGAAATGGCATTCATTGTTTGTTGTTCTTTTTTCACACAATTCTTAACATAATATAGGAAAACAGACATTCAAAATAAAGTGTGTTTTTCCGTTCCGCAGATTGAGTCTTTGTCGACTATTTCTTGAGCTTAAATCAATGAGGATTCAGGGAAATGTATTTACTTGAATGACGTAGATAGAGGGATAATAAGCAAGCTTGTGAAGTCTGCAAACAACACAAAGCATGTGTATGCAGTGCGCCAGACCACATACAGAACTGGGATGAAACATGGCAAATTACATTTAATGTCACAGAAACACAAAAACGGTCGACTACCAAATGTGTGGTACAGAACTCAAACAGCTTGTTATGAGAAAGGTTTTTAAGCGGCTCAGAAGACATCAGATTTGCTGATGAATTAAAAGGCAACTGTGTAGATGATAGGTATCGAATGAGCATGACAGAAATACTTAAGTTACCACCACAGCTAGCTTGATCCTGAACCGTGAATATTTGAAACCTTTGAACCAGATTCCTAATGTTGTTCCTAATGTTGTTCCCAATGTATTCCGGTTCCTTCATACTGTCGCTCTGAGTTAATCCTAAATTCCTTTTTACCCACATTATTCCTTTTGTTCATCAATACAGTATATATTACAATATGTATTTATCCTTCTCTTGCTCCACTTCCATCATTCCATGCATTTCTTCTCTCACTTGCATTTTTTGTTTTGATGAATAATTCTATTTTTCTCTTCCTTTCAATTTCTATCCTTCTTCCACTTACAATAGTATGTTAGCTCTAACAAGAAAAATGCTGTATGAAAATGGTCTTGACTGTCCTAAGAAATCCTATTTATTTTTGAAGGGCGCACTGAATTATGATGTATGTGATGACCAGCTTTTACTTAATACAGAGCATTTATTCTCTTGAACTCAGACTTGACAGACACTGTGAGGTGTAGGGGAGCTGGTGTGTCATCCAGGGCTTTCATTGTATTACTCTGGTTGCTTTTCTTTCTTTTAATGTAGCATGATCAATAATTACCAGAGCTGGCAATAGAACCTGATGTCTGTGAGGAGTCAGATGTGTTCTCTGGTGTTCACTGTAGGCAGGAAGAGCACTAAAGCACTATATTGGATGTGGACTCTGACTTGAATGATGAACATGTGTTTTTGGTGCTGGCTGTAGAATATGGCTTTAAAATGTAACTCTATGCCCATTAAGCTACACTGCTCAGGTGATGAGATGAGGTTTTATGTTACCACTTGAATGAAATTGTCTCTATATGAAAACCCTTGGTGTTGTAAACCTAACTATGCCGGTTAAGAATATTGGATTTTATGCAGCTGTAACTTGTAAAAGGATGTTAATATCACTGTAGTGTTATACTTGAAATCTAAAGCTAGTGCGGATGGGCGTTCTGAGAAGCAGCAGAAAATTGTGCCGCTTTTCTGTTTGCGGTTTCTCTTAATTTAAGGCACTGCGAAATGCGCAGAGCGATATAAACCAGGCATTACCTTTTGGGAGGGAACTGAAGTTGTAATTTCCATGAATTTCTGGAAAAAAGAAGGGAGTTGAACCGTGCAAACAACCACGTTAAGAGCATGAATACAACAGATGAGAAGAACGCATGTGTTCTGTAATGTGTTTGAAGCATAGAAGCCCTTTTTGTTGTTGAGGGTAGGCTATAGGCTAGATTGCTTTTACATTTTAGAATAATATTTGGTAGTCTCCAGATCCTCAAGGCAGGGGAGGGGGTGTGATACTTTGTGTATGAAAGCGGTGATGCTTGCCATTGCTTTTAAATATTAGAACATTTATTAAAAGTATATATGGCTTAGGTTTATTTAACGGCTATATTTGAATCAATAAGTAACATTTATGTAGCTGCCTTGTTAATAATGAGCCCACTTTGCAAGGTGCATGTTCATGTATCAGCCTCAATAATATTTCCAGTTCAATAGTCAGCTCCTTTTTTCTTTCTTGATATAGCTCTTGCAATATATATGATTAAACCTGGTAATTAGAGCTATGCACAAGCACTCATGAATTCTGGTGTCATGACACAGCTTCTCCTAGTAGTTATTTGCCCTGCTCTCTAAAGGGAGGGTGGAGTGTAACAGATAGTGACTTGTTGTTTAAGCCCCCAAGCTGGAGGGGTTAACGGGGGCTCATTCCAGACTCAAGGGTCCATAATAGTTTTTAAGTATCTGCTTTAACCTAGACACATGGCAAGCATCACTTTTCTAATACACAAAGTAGGCCTACATCACATTTTATTGGTGCAGAAGTAGTAAAAAGAGATTGATGATAAAAAAAAAGCTATTCTGGAGTTGTGTGTGTGTGTGTGTGGGGGGGGTAATCAGAAGTGGAAATGTTATTATCTGTATTGCTAACCTATTGCAACATGTTTCTATTTACAACAGCTCATACATGTGTTCTCATTAGATTTCCAGAGCTGGGTTCTTTTTTCATCTTTGCCTTCATTATTCATGATACATTTTCCAATTGGCATTTCCTCTAATACACAAATGTGGACTCCCACCTTAAATTCCACAAACACAAAATCAAGAGCATTCAGTATTGACCGTACACATTGACAAAAATAGCACAAGTTTGGGTAAAAGGACTTCAACATATGGCTTAGCAGTTAGGGCTCAGCGAATGACTTATTGCACAGTGGTAGGCGTTTATCCTTCCACAAACCATTAAGCTTCCACCACCACTACAGTAGGACCGGGGTTCTCAATACGGCCCGATACCATTTTTTTGCGGCCCACATATACTTCACTTATCAAGCTACTTATGAGACTTTTCAGTCAGTTAAAAAAAAACAATGCCTGTTTTTTGTTTTTAAATCATACAGGATTTTTTTTTGCCACTGGAAGCGAGGCTTTCTCAAACCCCTTTTATTTGGACTCTCCCAGCTGGAGGCACGAAAATTAAAATACGCGTCGATTTTCATAAGGTCTGATGCGTTTTAAGTACAGTGTTTCATAATGGATATTTATTACCAAAGTTAGGGAAGAGAACAGAGGTTTCCAGGATGGTTGGGAACTAGAATATTTTGTAATTGGAAATAACAAAAAACCTTTTTGTTTGTTTGCAAAAAATACAACGTTTGTTTGCAAACAATACACAACGCCACTATGAAATCCATTCAAGTTAACCAACAGCCAGTATCCAATAGTGACAAGTGAAAACGTAAGCTTGAAATAATAAAAGACAGTCTGTGGTTACAACAAAAAAGTATGACGCGTTTGACAGAGGGTGGAGTCTTTACACTTGCCAGCTGTGTTGACGAATTTATGAAAGAGGTTTTTAGTGAAGCATCTGACATGTTAGATAACATGAGAGAAAAAAAATGAGGTGATGTGTAAAATGTACGCCCTGCAATTGATCAGTGACATGGCAGCTTGACGCATTGCCAATATATCTAATAACATTTCTAACTGTCTCATTGCTGCAATCAAATCAAGCCTGGCTTTTAGCATGGTATTAGATGAGTCAACTGATAATTGTGATATCGCTCAACTATGTATCTGGGTTCAATGGGTGGACTATAGCATGGTCTGTCATGAGGAAACGCTGACGCTGTTGGGCAAGCACAGGCAAACGAGAGACCAGGACCAGGATGTTTACACAGCAGTGAAATACTTTTTTCACAAACAAATCAGTAAAGATCATTTTAAAATAAAATAGTATTTTGTTTTTACTTGAGTTACTAACAGCATCCTTTGTTGTAGCTCTGCAGTGTTTTATCCATTCTTAAATGATTCATGAGGCAGGGCCTCGTGTCATGTTTGAGAACCACTGCTCTAGGATGTCCTACACTGGGTCTGTCAATGTTAATACTGTGAAGAACAACCCCAGCCACTTGATAATCTATCAATAATTCAAATACATCTCTCTTGCATTGACAGGCATGGCATATCTGTATTACATCTAACAAACACTCCAACTTTTACACTGTATTGTATTGTATACCCCAGACTGATCAAAGGCAGTCCATTCAGATCAAAGGCAGTTCATTCTGAGAAGCCAAAATAGTGTTGCTTATACTGTAGAAGTGTAAAGAAAAAAGATAATTCAGTGCTAGAAGTTTTTGGCTTTGATTTTTTTAAATCAGTTTAAATAATGCATATGTTCAGATTATAGGAATTACGGCAGTTCAATTGCATGAGTAAAACAACGTAATAATAACAATAACAGCTTTTTTTATTCCCATGATGTGTGAATTTCGGAATAAACTGACAAGAGTGTTTTTTTCTTTTTGCTTGCTGGAGAAAATAACAGAAAGATGTTCACACTAGGAATACTATGAATAATATTGCCATTGTTTGTGATATAGATAGGTTTGTAACTGTCCATTGTATGAAACAGTGTGACGTTCACACCAGGTATAATAGCAATAATATTGCCATTGTTTGTGGTATAGATAGGTTTAAGGTCCGAGGACGGCCCTTATAATAACGAGGGGGAATATGTAATGATCGCTTATATATTAATAATAGATCTGCACCTTTAAGGGTTGGGGCTCTTGAGAGACTGATGTCAAACTCCATGTCCCAAAGGAGGAGATGCAGTGTGTGTGCGTGTGTATGAGAAGAGAGTTGAACGAGTACAGCATGGGGGTTAATAGCTGTGCAGGGATATGGGAACTCTTACAGTAATATGCATATATTGGCTATCTGTGGTTTGTGTACTTGATTGTGAGGACAGGGTAACGAAGTATGTGCTGGAAAATAAACTGAGGCCTTCCCAAAAGTCTGGACTTGTGTGTATTCACTTAAGGACTCTTTCCTATACTGTTACTCTGGCAGAAACCTTACACATTCATCGTAATATAAGTTAACTGCTCTTAGTCGAACTCGCTCTTACATGTAATTATTTACTGTATCCTCTATTTTTTGCTCTTATTTGAATTTGATCTTTTGCTACTGATTTTATTGTACATTGTAACTGCTCTTATCTGAAATGTGATATTCTGAATTGTGATACTTTAGGATCATTCCACGCCAGCTCAACCAGAAAAGGGACATTTCGTTGAGTTAATACGGCCTAAACTTGGTACAAATAGCAAAAATTAAAATTTCAAGGAGGTTTAATGACCAGTGGTGGGACTTGAAACCAAAGGTTTTTCACAGAATTTGGAACTCAAAATATACCTTTGTTAAGATACAAATCCCTGTCCTCTTTCAGGATGATATACTACTGCTTGTCTTTTCAACATAATGTAGAATGAAACAGCAGTTTCTTTGTGTGCTAAAGTGTTTAAGAGACACACAAAAAGATGATGACTGTATCAGAGACACCACATTTCATTACAAAAACAACTAAAGACACCACAGCAAGAAACGTTAAACATATCCTACCATTGTTAAGATAAAAGCACCATCCTCTTACAGGATGGATGAGATATACTCTTGCTTTGCTTTTCCAGAAAATTAACTGAAGCGCACAGTAGCATTACATTAGCTGCTGTTTATTTTTACCCCTTGCCTAGACAAAGAATTAGTAATATTGTAAGACATAGAAATAGTAACACTATAACCCACAGAGATCCCAATAAAACACAAAAAATGACTGAAATACCAACACAAAAACACATGCTAGTTACTTATTTTTTCTTTTGGTAAATTAGAACAGTTACTGTTACACAGACATGTTCACATGGACAAAATGAATAACCTTGAAAAAAGGATAAAATCCCCAAATAAACCTAATATAAACAACAACAAAAAATTAAATAATGTGTTTTTGGAAAGTATACCCTTGGGAAATCCCTTTCTCAAAGTGGATGTAGGTAGGAATTTGCTGGCAGCAGCTCTGCTATCCTCTTCTCTGAAACTGTAATGGAGGACTGACGTTTTGTGTAGCTCAAAGACTACTATGCTGATGGTCCCTCCTTCCCCTGGATTGGTTTTGTATCTCTAGACTTAAGATTGACAGTTGGTACTGCCCTATTAAAGCCAGGGAATGATTCAATGCATTTAAAAAAAACGCAAAATTACTCATGTATTACTCGTACTCTGAAAAATGCCCATACTCGATGCGAATATCTGTTTGTACTTATTGCTTGGCACGGGTCTAATTTAAAAGACTGAGGGGTAGGTGCACTAAGATGGGCCAGTCACTGCGCAAACATACCGCAATTTGCATTTTCATTGCGACACTTAACAAATTAAAATGTTGTCGCATGTACTAAATGAGCTGCAATATACTCAATTAAATATTTGATGCATCTTCTTAGTAAGATCTCTACCAGTTCTTCGGATGAGACATAAAACCAAGGTCCTATTGTAAGTGATTCTGAAGCAGCAGTTGTTGATGCATAGTTTACTCCCTAGTCTCTGTAAGTCGCTTTGGATAAAAGAGTCTGCTAAATGACTAAATAATAATAATAAATAATTATACGTGTGACATTGTTCAAATAAATAATGTGAGTTGAGTTGTGGTTTGCTACAGCAGAGGGTTCCCGAAGGATAACGTCTATGCATGCAAGCGTGCAAGAATCAAAATAACATTGTTTTTGTTAAATGTAAATGTCACCTGTACAGTGCATTCTGTTACGTCTTCATTTTACCTATTTTAATACTGTTATATACAGTATATACAGTATATACAGTATATATATATATATATATATATATATATATATATATATATATATATATATATATATATATATATATATATATATATATACAGTACTGTGCAAAAAGTTTTAGGCAGGTGTGAAAAAAATGCTGTAAAGTAAGAATGCTTTCAAAAATAGACATGTTAATAGTTTATATTTATCAATTAACAAAATGCAAAGTGAGTGAACAGAAGAAAAATCTACATCAAATCAATATTTGGTGTGACCACCCTTGCCTTCAAAACAGCATCAAGCATCAATTCTTCTAGGTACACTTGCACACAGTTTTTGAAGGAACTCGGCAGGTAGGTTGGCCCAAACATCTTGGAGAACTAACCACAGTTCTTCTGTGGATTTAGGCAGCCTCAGTTGCTTCTCTCTCTTCATGTAATCACAGACAGACTCGATGATGTTGAGATCAGGGCTCTGTGGGGCCATACCATCACTTCCAGGGCTCCTTGTTCTTCTTTACGCTGAAGATAGTTCTTAATGACTTTCACTGTATGTTTGGGGTCGTTGTCATGCTGCAGAATAAATTTGGAGCCAATCAGATGCCTCCCTGATGGTATTGCATGATGGATAAGTATCTGCCTGTACTTCTCAGCATTGAGGAGACCATTAATTCTGACCAAATCCCCAACTCCATTTGCAGAAATGCAGCCCCAAACTTGCAAGGAACCGCCACCATTCTTCACTGTTGTCTGCAGACACTCATTCGTGTACCGCTCTCCAGCCCTTCGGCCGAACAAACTGCCTTCTGCTACAGCCAAATATTTCAAATTTTGACTCATCAGTCCAGAGCACCTGCTGCCATTTTTCTGCACCCCAGTTCCTGTGTTTTCGTGCATAGTTGAGTAAGCTTGGCCTTGTTTCCACGTCGGAGGTATGGCTTTTTGGCCGCAAGTCTTCCATGAAGGCCACTTCTGACCAGACTTCTCCGGACAGTAGATGGATGTACCAAGGTCCCACTGTTTTCTGCCAATTCTGAGCTGATGGCACTGCTGGACATCTTCCGATTGAAGGGAAGTAAGCATGATGTGTCTTTCATCTGCTGCAGTAAGTTTCCTTGGCCGACCACTGCGTCTCACGGTCGTCAACGTTGCCAGCTTTTTGTGCTTCTTCAAAGAGCTTGGACAGCACATCTGGAAACCCCTGTCTGCCTTGAAATTTCTGCCTGGGAGAGACCTTGCTGATGCAGTATAACTACCTTGTGTCTTGTTGCTGTGCTCAGTCTTGCCATGGTGTATGACTTCTGACAGTAAACTGTCTTCAGCAACCTCACCTTGTTAGCTGAGTTTGGCTGTTCCTCACCCAGTTTTATTCTTTCTACACAGCTGTTTCTGTTTCAGTTAATGATTATGTTTCAACCTACATATTGAATTGATGATCATTAGCACCTGTTTGGTATAATTGTTTAATCATACACCTGACTATATGCCTACAAAATCCCTGACTTTGTGCAAGTGTACCTAGAAGAATTGATGCTGTTTTGAAGGCAAAGGGTGGTCACACCAAATATGGATTTGATTTAGATTTTTCTTCTGTTCACTCACTTTGCATTTAGTTAATTGATAAATATAATCTATTAACATGTCTATTTTTGAAAGCATTCTTACTTTACAGCATTTTTTCACACCTGCCTAAAACTTTTGCACAGTACTGTACATATATATATATATATATATAAAATGAAAGGCAGTTTAATCCCATCGGATTCTATAGTGGGACCCCCACCTTCACCCCCTAAAAGCTTTTCATAATCATACAGTAGCCCCTCGCTGAACCAGACATGTTTTTCTGACATAAGGAGGTGTCGGGTTTAAAAACAATACAATAAAATCGCACATACATACATTTATAGTGCTCAATGTATTTTAAATATAAATCATTGCACTGAAATAACACTAATGTGTTTTGGCTAAGCCGTTTCCCCACCAAACAATAAACAAAAACCACACAGGTTTAATACAGCACTTTTTACCTCACGACTGCCAGGAAGCAGAGCACTCCTTTCTGCCTCCTTCTCCTCAGCAGCCCCTAACAGACTGGCTGCTTTCTTTAAATACCCTGCACCTGGCTCTAATTTAATAATAAGCACCAGGTGCAGGGAATGATTCATAATAAAACAATTAACAAAACTGATTAACAAAACACAAAACAATTAAACAAAACCAACGTGCATTTTCACATGTTTTTTTTTTTTCTTCAGGGAGGCTTTAACCCCCTCCCTGCTATCTCACAATATATATATATATATATATATATATATATATATATATATATATATATATATATATAACCAGGGGCCACAGGTGGAAGCTGAAGAAGGGCTTATTCAGAACCGAGGGGAGAAGGAGCTTTTTCATGGAAAGGGTGGTGAACCATTGGAACAGGCTGCTAGACAGATTTGTTGAAGGAAGGGTGGTCCATTTAGCCATGAATTCCCAGAGGTTTCATTTACCCTAATAACTAAATGGTTAGGGTTTTTTTTGCTTTCCTCTCCTGAGTGTTAACGGACCACACTTGCATTAAGTGAACAATGGCCTTTTCTCGTTCAAGAAATTCTTATGTTCTAGTATTTCTTGAAACCCAAAGTTTGTCAGGCTGGTTGTAAGACTGTTGTGGATACGGACTGCAGATGCTTTCATAGTTTTCATGAGATATTGTGCTGTCATTTGACTGGTAGGCGGCTCTTCTGATTCTCCTCCAACAGACAACTTTTGAAAGAATATTGTAGTCAATGAAATAGTCTGCCTATACAGTTGCTAAGTGTTGACCATCAATGAATGTTGCCTCTCAAAGATCAGTTTGCTGTTAGTCTGTTTAGAGATAACCAAGTCAGCTCATGGCCAGTGTAGCAGGGCAGCAGGAGAGAGCCCTGCACACTATTAGAGGGGGTATATATTAGGGCTTGAATTTCATTTTTGTGTGCTGGGGGGATTTCCCCCCTATGCTGCAGCCAATGGGGAGGATTCCAAAATTTTAGGGAGGAATGCCAAAAAAAAGGCACTTTTGCATATAAAAAACTATATATATTTTACTGCATCATCATTCACACTCATGCTGCTTTAAAATAAACTGCTTTCAGGAGACCTACAGCTGTTCATCACTGTGAGACAGAGCACTCTCCATTGCTTTTGCCATTGCCTGACGTGAAGTTTTTGCTGCAGCAGAAGAAAAAGGTGCTTTTCTTTTTAACCAGCGCTCCATTTCTTTTTTTTTTAACTCTTTACACATCGCCCTATTTCTGCCTGTTTTTCACTGTTTTCATTTTATGTATGTAACTACTGTAACTACTACTGGATAGTTTGTACTGCATGTAACATATCAAATGAAATCCTTTCATATTATGTAAGTTGTCATGCTATACGTGGTAGAGATGAGAATATATGAAGAAAAGAAAATGCTTTTCCAAAAAAATCATCTTTGGTCACTGCTATATACTGTATATTGTAATCATAGATGGCTAAAGAAAAATGCACCATTGAACCTCAATATGAAGTGAACATGGTGTGGGGGGAAGCTGAGCTTCTTAGCTTTTCAACAACACCCTCCCCTTTCAGTCCAGCTGCTTCAATGACAGAGCAATAGACTCAAAACAAAACCTAAGCTGTGAACTCTGTCACATGATGAGAGGCTTAACTTCAGACAGTCGTAGTTCCAACTAGGATTACCGCCTACACACTCTGGCTGCACCCCAAACCGCACCTTTGCTCACTCGTTACCTTCCCTTGAGGGGCGGAAGTATTATGTTTGCCATCTTAAGGGTTGTCCCAATTCCTTAGGGAATGAGTGAAGGGAGCTTTATGTGCCCTTCACTGCATCCTTCGACTGAGTGTACAAAACAGTTGACTTCTGCGGAAGTGTTTTTGTGCTGAAGTCCCAGAAATCTTTTCGTTAAAGGCAGAGACAAGTGGGAACAAATTGCAAATATAGCAGACACGGCTGCACATAAATATAATGTAAATGTAGGTAGCTAGGAAATTGTAGATACTGTTAAGTTATTTAACAAGCAAATGATGTCCTCTTCACGAGGAAAAAGAAATGCCGCGAAGCTGGGCTGGGAGTGACATTTGAAACTTTTATCATTTCCATTATATGTTTTTGCAGTGATTAATAAATTAGTGTAGAACCTTTAGCCAATTCGTAGTGATACTGAATGTAAAGCAAAATATATTACCTATTGGATTTAAAGTAAAATAGATATTATTATTTAAAACAAACACAAAAAATATTAGGCTACATTATTAAGTACATGTTGCACCCGAATATCTGTGTGTTGCATTTCCTGCTTCTGGCCTGACGTCACCACCCTCAGCCGTCCTGTCACAGCCAGTTTTCAAGTTTAAACAGATCAGTCTCTGTATGAACATGTCTTATAAATAACACTGGATGACAGCATGAAAAGGGGCCCACAAGAGCAATAATTTACAGAAGAGAGGCCTGTTTATCAGTTGCTTTCTTATAGCAACAGTTAAGTGACAAAAGACACACACCAGAGATTGTGCTGTGTGTGGCAGGTTGATGTTTTCAGGAACATAATTCAATATGACTTCACACGTGAAGACTAATGTTATTGTCTTTACATTGTCATAAATAGACCAAACTTGTGTGTGCATGAAAATAAGGGTTAATATTTACGAATCCCTGTGTAATCTATTGAAAGGTTTGAAAGCTATAAAGGGGTACTTAGGGAATGGAGGCTGTTGTACCTTATTGAATTGCATTGTCTTTTGCTAGCAGGTCCATCCCTTTGAGGTTTCTCTTTTAATTTGTTGGGAATTAATCCGAAGCACAGAAGCATTGTTTTTTTAAGTTAAAGAAAAATATGCCTTTGCCAAAACATCACAAATAAGGGTACACTATTGGAATCTCAGTCAAGCTTTCTTGTTTTACTTCAGAATGAATGATGTGTGTTTAAGAATGCCAGCAGCTTAAGGTAATCTCTGCAACCTCTTGTTTTCACTTGACCACATGCCTATACATATGTATATGACAGTCAGCCTGCACTGTGTGGACACAATCTGATTAATAAAACAAAGTATGAATCAATGTGCAACTATACAGAGGCTGCCATACCTACAGTAGGTGTGTCCCATCATTCTGATACCTTTCATAGGATCCTAATAAAGAAGTCAGGGGCCATTGGGGAAGATTATTCTGCTGTAAAAGCAAAACTGAAAATGTCCCAGCTGTTTAATGAGCCTAATTAGCCTTCTTTAAAAAAATAATATCGTCATTTGTATTCAGCTGTCATCGACGTTTGTGTGAAGAAACTGGATTTTGAGAATAATGTGTCAGTTTGTATGCAGGTGTCCAATAACATCATTTCTGGTAATGAAACCTTCAGTCCTCCGAGACATTCAAAAGACAAAGAGGAAATTTAAAGATTTGGGAAGTTGTAGCACAGCTAGTGCATACTTATTACACACATTTCAGATCCTTATAACCCTTTGCCAACAAAAGAATTTAATTGAAATAAAAAGAAAAAATGTCTATATACCACATGTATGTATTTTAAATAAATAACAATAACATTGTCGGTTTTTTAATATTTAATCAATTAATGTAGGTATTATTTCAGCTAAATGAGGTTAAAGTCAGTTAATTAAAGCTACTGTTAAGTATTGAATATAAGTGTTCGGGGCACAGGCTTGGTGGCAGATATACTGTAAGAGAAAAACACTAATTATATGAGTTGGAGGGGGGTTGGTTGCCATGAACATGTATTTGATTTGCATTAGTGTAACAAGGGAACGCTAACAGCAGGGTTTCTTTTACAAGGATCCTCAGCATCTAAAACAAAGTGAAATGAAATATTTAATGAGGGGTGTTGCTAGAGTTCGGTTTGTTTAACCTCCCTGAAGGTGAAGCCTGCTCAAGCAGAACATGAAACAAATTTAGACCTTACCTGCTGTGGCAGCACCAGGATATTCCTATAGTTGCAATGGCATGTTAATGTCTTGAAACTGGAATAGTGGGCTTGAGTAACCTTCGTTACATTGGTATCTATTAACGTAAATGCAATGCAACATAATGTTGCATTAATGAATATAGAAACCATACAACTATGACTACTATTACGACTACTACTAGTAATAATAATAATAATAATAATAATAATAATAATAATAATAATAATAATAATATACACAAGATGGACCTTCAAGCTTTAGATATAATGGAATGCATTACTTTGCATTTAGATGATGGGTGTTCTATCACAGTCCTGGAGGGCAGATAAAATTACATAATTGACTGCTTCAGGGTCTGTTTTGAGGTTTGATTGGTTCAATTAAACAATTTAGAACAAGGTTGGAACAAAGACCAGCAGCGGAAGGGGCACCTTTGGATACCCCTGATATAGAAAGCTTTAAGTATTTGAATGTCCACTATAGTTTACTGACTTATACTGTACAAATGTAACTTCATAGTAATTTAATAATAATAAAAAAGTCATGTGCAAGACAAAATACATCACGTTAAACATTTAAAATATACACCAGTACTAAACATAGTGCTAAAAGTCAACAAATGTTTCAAATGACATAGTTTGTTGATATACAGAAGACAAAGACTTTTAATGGAAACTTTATTATTTTAAAACTACCTTTTAATATTGCTGTTTACAAGACTAGATTTTTGGCCAGATCTGTATTTAATACATTAGTTTATGTTTATTGTTGCATTCAGTAACAAAATTAGAAGTACAAGGTTTTCATTTGCTATGATGTTTAAAATACAGATTGGCAGACAGGCATTCTCTAGATGGGGCATGTGAGTGAGAGAGAGTTTAGTAGGTATGATGTAGCTTTGGGGTTCCACTCTGCCCTGACCGAGCCTCCCTTTGAGAGCTGAGGCTGGAGATCAAGCCTCCCAGGTGGGATGATGGAAACATTCATGAAAAGAGTCAGGGTAGTTATGAAGAAGATTCTAAGTTTAACTTTCATTCTACATTTGAAGTGCTTTGTGCCAGCTAAATGATGTCATATCTTTCAGATTAGTACCATTGGAAATCCCATTGAGGGAGAATCATCTTTTACAGGGGTACTCGATTATTTTACGGAAGGTCCAATAGGTCCGGTTACAGCAAGGTTAAGGTCCGGAGCACATTGTCACTCCCATCTCCATACCGACAAACAAACACAGAGCTACAAAGATATCGTTTTTACACATGTAGTTGGTTTAAGAGTTCTTCACTAGGTTTAAAGGAGTTTGGGGGGAATCAAATCTCATTTTTACTCGTCTGCCTTCTTTACTGACTTGTTACTGCATGAGTTCTTTCCCTGTCATAACCATAGAATTGTATAACTACTGTATTGGTATGTGTCTGTGTTAGCAGAGCCAAACATTGTGTTTCACCATTGCAAAAACAAAGCAAATTGTAGCAAACAAAACTAAAGCACAAGAAGAAAAAAACTGAACTGAGAAATCAGTGTGCTTTCTCTTTCAGGTGAATTCAAAATAAAAACACCTTACACCTTATCAACACAAAAAAGTCCATAATGTCAAAGTGAAAAATAAAATCTACAAATTGTTCTAAATTAATTACAAATACAAAACAGAAAATAATTGATTGCATAAGTATTCACTCCCTTGAGTCACTATTTGGTAGAGGCACCTTTGGCAGCAATTAGAACCATGAGTCTATTTGGATAAGTCTCTACCAGCTTTGCATATCTGGACACTGCAATTTTTGCCCATTCTTCTTTGCAAAATTGCTCGAGCTCCGTCAAGTTGGATGGGGACCTTTGGTGAACAGCAATTTTCAACTCTTTCCACATTTTCTCAATTGGATTGAGGTCCGGGCTTTGACTGGGCCACTCCAGGACATTGACCTTTTTATTTTTAAGTCACTCCAGTGTGGTGTTGGCTGTATGTTTGGAGTCATTGTCCTGCTGGAAGATGAATCTTCTTCCGTCCCAGGTCTCTTGCAGACTTCAGCAGGTTTTCCTTCAGGATTTCTCTGTACTTTGCTGCATCCGTTTTGCCCTCTATCTTCACGAGCTTTCCAGGCCCTGACGCAGAGAAGCATCCTTGCATGATGCTGCCACCACCATGCTTCACGGTAAGGATGGTGTTCTCAGGATGATGTGCGGTGTTAGGCTTGCACCACACATAGCGCTTAGCGTTGAGGCCAAAAAGCTCTATTTTGGTCTCATCAGACCATAGAATCTTCTTCCACTTGGTCTCAGAGTCTCCCACATGCCTTCTGGCAAACTCCAGCCAATTTGATGTGAGTTTTTTTCAACAATGGCTTTCTTTTTGCCACTCTCCCATAAAGGCCAGTTTTGTGAAGCACCCGGGCTATTGTTGCCGTATGCACAGTGTCTCCCAGCTCAGCCGTGGAAGACTGTAACTCCTTTAGAGTTGCCATAGGCCTCTTGTTGGCCTCCCTGACTAGTACCCTTCTCGCCCGGATACTCAGTTTTTGAGGACGGCCTGTTCTAGACAGATTCACAGTTGTGCCATATTCTCTCCATTTCTTAATAGTGGACTTTACTGTGCTCCGGGGGATATTCAATGCCTTGGAAATGTTCTTATATCCTACCTCTGATTGGTGCGTTTGAAGAACCTTATTCCGGATTTGCTTTGAATGTTCCTTCGTCTTCATTAGGTAGTTTTTCTTAGGAAATGTGCTAACCAACTGTGGGACCTCCCAGAGACAGGTGTATTTAACCTGAAATCATGTGAAACACCTTAATTGCACACAGGTGGGCTCCATTCAACTAATTATGTGACCTCTAAAGACAATTAGTTGCACCAGAGCTTATTTAGGTGTGTCATAGCAAAGGGGGTGACTACTTATGCAATTAATTATTTTCTGTTTTATATTTGTAATTAATTTAGAACAATTTGTAGATTTTATTTTTCACTTTGACATTATGGACTTTTTTGTGTTGATCAGTGGCAAAAACTCCTAATTAAATCCATTTTGATTCCATGTTGTAACACAATAAAATGTGGAAAAGTCCAAGGGGGGTGAATATTTTTGAGAGCCACTGTATATTTATTTGTTGAGTTTAAATCAGAGATTAAATATTGCCCAAGACTACAATACCACAATTCACTGCAGAGATTAAGAATTTGTTTCACGTTAAGTATATTAACTTGCTTTATTCCATTTAATAAACACCTAATAACTTAAAACATCTTACAGAGAATTCCTCTGAAAATATCTACAGTATCTTGAGAAGATAATCTCATTTGCCAGGGATTTTTTTTAGCTTCTGTTTGGAAGTTACATTGGAGAGGTATTTTTGTGCCCTTATAGCAGCAAAAATCTCCAGTGCTGGAAGTGTGCTCCTGACTGTCTTGTAACACATGACATACCAAGGTGAAAATGGCCTATTTATAAGCAATTTGCAAATTGTCCTAAAAGTGCCCACTTAAATACTGATACTTTGTTCAAAAATGCATAACCCAATGGCAAATTACGTCTTTCGCACTAATCTTGGACTATCTGTTGATACCCTTATAAAACTTTGCGACTGTAAATTTGCATGCTCATTTTGTAATTTCCCCATGCTTTTTCTTTTTACAATAGTTTGCTATGTTTTTAAATTTGCTTTACCATGCCTCTCTGTTCTTTACAGTTCTCATTCATGCTTTCCCTTGCTTTTACAAAGTTTTCTTGCACTTGGCTCAGCTTTTACTATGGTAAACAAGATATTGGTTTTGCTGCCTGATAATATATGAGCTTAACTAGTTTGAAACATTATAACAAATTAGAAAATGGATCGGAGATTTCCTTTAACCTGATTGGTCAATATGAGTGCTTAAATCTCGAATGTTATCTTTCAAACTATGTTTAATCACTGTTCCAAATCGTGTATTTTACCTTTTGCCTGCTTGTTGAATGAAAGTCTCCATTCTTGTAGTGCACACGCCCTCTGAATGTTGTCTGTCAATGTAAAATATTCTGCTTCCTCGCTGTCCTATCTATGTATTTAAATTTAATATAGCAAATAAAGATAAAAAAATTAAATAATCGAGAAAGTGTTTGCTGTCAGTGGCAATACAGTAACCACAATACTATCGCAACTAGTCTCTGTTTTGAATGACGAGTTGAAATCAAAGAACTGCACGCAGTCTGATTAGTTTCAGCAACTTTATTTAAGCATATCACAGTAACAACACAGGCACGTTGCATCTCTTCTAAAGCCAGGAGAAGGAGGCTTTGACTTTATGAACACACTCTGAACAAGTAACTGAACAAACAGCACGATCAGGATTAACACATACTGCAGATAACTAGATTATTTATAATTACTAAAACGTTTTATTTGATTTACTGTATTTTGCTAATAAATGTCAGGACCTAACGGTATCTTAAATATTGAAACGTACACAAATGCACGAACATGCACTCAAATGCAAAAAAAAAAATAATAATAATAAGTTAGCTGTACTTTTATTCTTTACATGATCTTTTCACAAATGGGGGTGGGGGTGGTTGGGCTCCGGGAAATATATTCCATGAGAATTAAAGCCCTAGTTCTATTGACGCTCTAGTACTTAACAAGCTCAGAGGGAACGTGATGCGACAACTCATGTCCCGCTACAAAATGAATCAGCTGCTGCTACTGGTAGACAGATCAGGGAGTATTTTACACTTTCCATGTAGTAATGTCAAAGCCATGAAATAATGTACCTTGCATAATTATTATAAATAATAAATGATTGCCCTACGTGTCTCTACCTGTTCTATTAATACAGCAATCTCCTGTGTCGTAAAGCACGGTTTACGTATTCTCTCGGAGAGTGACCTACTACTTGCTGTTCTGACTTGTATGAGGCGCCGTTAGGGACATAATTCAAACTGACACCTCATACACTACACACTGAAATTGCATGCAGTACACACTGAAATCTCATACACTACATAGTGAAATCGCATACACTACACAGTGAAATCTTGAAACCTCATACACTACATGGTGAAATCGCATACACTACATGGTGAAATCGCATACATTACATAGTGAAATCTCATACACTACACAGTGAAACCTCATACACTACATGGTGAAATCGCATACATTACATAGTGAAATCTCATACACTACACAGTGAAACCTCATACACTACATGGTGAAATCACATACACTACATGGTGAAATCGCATACACTACATGGTAAAATCGCATACACTACATGGTGAAATCGCATACACTACATGGTGAAATCTCATACACTACATGGTGAAATCTCATACACTACATGGTGAAATCGCATACACTACATACTGAAATCTTGAAACCTCATACACTACATGGTGAAATCTCATACACTACATGGTGAAATCTCGTACACTACATGGTGAAATCGCATACACTACATACTGAAATCTTGAAACCTCATACACTACATGGTGAAATCGCATACACTACATGGTGAAATCGCATACACTACATAGTGAAATCGCATACACTACATGGTGAAATCTCATACACTACATGGTGAAATCTCATACGCTACATACTGAAAATTCAAACAAGGTCAGTGACGTCACATCATAAAATACTCCCGCGTCAGGCAAAGGAGTTCATTTCAGTTTCACAGGTTGTCAGAATGGAGGGATTGAGGTGTACAGCGGCAGAGCTAATAGAACAAATTTTAACTAGACCTGGAATCATAAATACTCTTTCAAATACTCTTTCAAATGATTAATAATCACAGTGTATGTTTTTCCAATTATTTAACATTAAGAAACAAAAGACACAAATACAGTGCAAAACAGACATTTACTAACAGACAATGCTGACATATTTTATTTACACGTCTTTATATATATATATATTGTAACGTGCACGGGGGTAGGCAGCAGTAGGGCTGGTAGGTGACGTAATCACACACAAAAGACATTGTATTTGTGTCGTTTTTGTTTCTTAATGTTAAATAATTGGAAGAAGATACACTGTGATTATTAATTTCGTAAACTCGCAACGCTTTAAACATGTTATTCTTACTTCAATCAATGTCATTGGTTAATAACTATTATACAATCCTTTTGAATTCCTGAACGTTTTTCTCATGTAACATTGTTCTACGCACCCAGGTGTACAAAGAGAAACACCTCCTATTGAGATCAGAGATTATGAGTTGCTGTCTGTTTATGAATCTCGCCTAAAAAGCCACTTATTTAAATTGCCTTTTTTCCTGCTGTTACATAACATAACAGGGACAGCTGGAGTGGTCCGGACCACTGTGACGTCACAGAGCTGAGTGGTCTGGACCACGGGCCACAGAATGCCACAACCCCTTCTCCCTATGAAACAAACTGTTAATTTCTGAACTGACAGTGGTATGTACAGGGCGTGCTTCGGCCGATGCCCTTTGATCAAGTGCATTTGAAAGAGTATTTATGATTCCAGGTCTAGTTAAAATTTGTTCTATTAGCTCTGCCGCTGTACACCTCAATCCCTCCATTCTGACAACCTGTGCAACTGAAGTGAACTCCTTTGCCTGACGCAGGAGTATTTTATGATGTGACATCACTGACCTTGTTTGAATTTTCACCATGTAGTGTATGCGATTTCACCATGTAGTGTATGAGATTTCACCATGTAGTGTATGAGATTTCACTGTGTAGTGTATGCGATTTCACCATGTAGTGTATGCGATTTCACCACGTAGTGTATGAGATTTCACCATGTAGTGTATGAGATTTCACCACGTAGTGTATGAGATTTCACCACGTAGTGTATGAGATTTCACTGTAGTGTATGCGATTTCACCATGTAGTGTATGAGGGTTCAAGATTTCAGTATGTAGTGTTTCACTGTGTAGTGCATGCGATTTCACTGTGTAGTGCATGCAATTTCAGTGTGTAGTGTATGAGGTGTCAGTTTGAATTATGTCCCTAACGGCGCCTCATAGACTTGCGCTGGTTTTTCTTGCTCTTTGCTACTGATGCTCGACATGATCGCCACTTCTATATTGGAAATCGGAGCCTTGAGGTGACACAAGCACATTCTGTCTCTTAAAGGGATTGTTGCCTAGCCCTGATTGTATAACAGATTCCCCAACCTACTCAGTATTGATTGGCTGGGCACTGTCACTGCGCCACTAAACGCGCTTGTGCTGGGTTTTATATTGATTAGAATCGCACTTTTGGAGAAGCACTCGTTTAATCAGAATTGAGCCCAAAGAGTAAGCAGCAGGGTTCAGAAAAATTACACCATACTTGCCAACATTTGAAAGCTGTTCAGCGGGACGCTCGTCCCCTGGGCGGGGGGTGTTATACACATGGGAGGGGTCATACGCAAAAAACACTCTATCATATAATAATATACGTATCCCTTTAACTCAACACCACATGACTAGCATGACAGTAAACACAGACACAATGAAGCATTCTTACCTTTGTATACCGGTAAGTTAGTGATCAGCAGATGTGTCAGCCACACGAAGAGCACAGCGTGTGGTTTTCACTAACTCTACTATGCAGAATAAATTACTTTTTTCTATGTGTAAATATCAGGACTTTCTTCCTATACATCGGGACACGGGACATTTGCTAGGAAATCGGGACTGTCCAGACCATATAAGGCCTTTTAACATCCTGACAACTTGTTACACTAATAACTTAAAGTTTGTTTCTTTTCAAAATGTCCGCTCTAGTGCACTGATAGTGTAAGGATTATTGCCCACATTGTCAAACTGGTAACACAGCAATAACGATCCATGATGTGGTACGAAAAAGAAAAGCCAGAGCACTTGTGGTTATGTTTTTTTTTTCGCTCTTCCTGCAGTGATTTATAGAACGGATCTCAAACCCCAGTGCAATTGAACAACCATTTTGGAAAGAGCTTTGAAACTGATTTTAAAGTTATAAGTGTAAAACGTTGTCAACATGGTGTTAACAATGAAAAGTGAAAGTATGCACGTGGGGATGTATAATGATATATTTTTCGGAACCCCACTGCTTACTCTTTAATCAGGGTTAAATCAGACGTTATTTTCATAAAAAAGTTTTGTTATTAAGTTTATAGTGTTATGCATGAGAAAATACTGTTAACCCACAAAAAAGACATTTCAAACATATGGTGTTATTCAAGTTACATTCAGTGCCAGGATTCTAGCACTCAAGTACAATTTTAGCTCAAGCAGATGTTCTGCAAAGGAGGCAATTAACAAATCAATAGCTCCTGAAGGATCCTGAAAAATCAAGCAAATTGGAGCACAGATCCTAGTACATGAGCCTAGTGTTTTACCCTTCTTGTTGAGCAGAACTGAACATTGCTTGATTTGTCTAAAATTACATGCTAGATTAAATCTGCTCACCCTGTAAGATACAAATGCTATTAAGCAACTCTTAATTAGCTAATCCTCCTTCTCACTGTGCAAGCAATACAAAAGTCAAATGTGGAGTGCTAAAATATCATTGGATGCCCTCTGGTAATCGACTACATAAAACCATAGCTCATTTCCATTAATGAAAAACAAGATTAGCTCTATATGAATGCTCTTTCACAATTATTGAAAGTTTAAGAGCTATTATTGTGCACTTGTCCATGTAACCTACTGTAGTGAAGTATGAAGGGATATGCATATCGGTTCTAGTAATAAAATAAGAAGGAAATACCATGTAAGGTACAGGACAGAGACATTTGCATCACCTGCATGGGGATTTTAGAATGAGCAGGTGATTTGGCACCAGTTGACCTGGGTAGCAATGCAATCTCACAAACCAAAAGAGAACTAGGATGAACACTTGTAAGGGGAGTAACTTCTAGCTCAGTTCATGTACCAAGTGGATTGCATCAGGGACCAGACCTGTGACCCCTTCCCTTTCTTATTTACACAAATTATGGAAATATTTGCGAGGGATACAATTCTGGAGAACAAATCCAAGGCATGTGGACTGCATTCAGAATTGGGCAGAAAAGTGTCAATTGAAATGTAATGTTGACTTGCTGAAGGAACTGAATCTATTAGGGTTAGGGGTATGACAGGATAGCATCAAGAATGAGACTAGAAGGTGCCATAAAAGCACTGCTGTGCACGTTTCTTACCAAAACACGAACAAATAAACAAGGCATTGGACCCAAAATACAAGGGTTAAACAAAAACACTGCGATATAAACACACCTCATCGTTTCAGGCTGCGCAGTCACCTTCACTGAAACACATCCAACCACACTCCACCAACTAAACAGAGACTTTGGCTCCTTTTCATACCACGTGGCTGGGACTTGCTTGATGATCAATTATTCAATCAGGACCCAGCCACATTTCACACGTGGATTAACCCCACCCCTGCCATATTTAAATTCAAAACAATTAATCTTTTTTAACAGAAAACCAACATTATGAAAGGAGTGAACAAAATTAGTTCTAGCCACTTTCTCAAGTGTATTATGGTGTGACAGTGAGGGCTGCAGTGGTGATGTCAGACCAGGAAATGAAACAATAACACCAGGTTGTACAGGCAAAACGGCACCTGCTGCACTGGCATTTAATAATTGAAAAGTTTAAACAAAGCAAAAACATTTTTATAAAACAAAACGGCGCGTTGGCCAAAACAAAACAGACAAATAATAATTCTAATCGTAACACGAGTATCATGCTGGTTTTGAGCCAGCACGTCTAGCATTTGTTTACTTTCTACTTTGTTTCTTTGACCTCCTCACTCCTGTTCTCTACTCCTCGATACTCTCTCTCTCTCATGCAGCCAAAGCTGCAGGTTCTTATAGTGGTGACCGAGGGATTAACTAGCTATTATCTTGTTAACCCCTCGGTCACATTCTGCACGGGTTTACTAAAGATGCGTGACTGTCAGCCAATTCAATAATTACTAGCCGACAGTCACGCATTCTCACAAGGTATTTCTAAAATCACAATAAAATAAGAAATAACGGTGGCGGCTTTTCACTCTCAGTGACATCACACGAAAAAAAGAAAATATCAGGGAATGAACATCAGCCCCTCCCCTATCCATTGATGTGTGTTTCAAGCCTGTACTGCAAAGTACAGTGGCCCTGTAAGTCATCAAAACAAGGTGCTTTTTATCGTGTTTACAGGATCGCGGTCTTAGAAGCCCACTTCAGTATGATCGTGTTAACATGATCCCTGTCCTTAAAAGGTTAAAGGAATTGCTGGAACTTTTTAAATATATTATTCACTTAAAGATAAGAGCTGCTAAAACAGACCAAATGTTGAGATTTAATTAAGTCTTCTGATGCACGATGCAGAGGAAAAGTTCTATAAAAGTCAAGGCAAGACTCCAGTAAATCATCATTCAGCTTGGTAACCCAAGCTGTTTGGTCCATCCTCTGAAGATCTCTGGAAAGCTGGTTGCTGCTTGGTCGTATTCAGAAGCCTCTGCATTCGAAGACAGCTCTCATCTTTACTTATATTCTACATAAAAATCCCATATATTGGGAGGTAAGCATAATCTGGAATTTATATATCACTTATATTGAATCGTTGCTACAGGGATAGGAATTATATTTTAGCTTTAGAGAGTAACACATTAGATGCTTTAGGATTTTTAGCGATGGGCATTTATTTTCATTTTGCATGTCTAGCCCAAGGGCAAAACATGTTATAACCATAATTGTTTGAAGTATTAACGCTGTTAAGTTTGTATAAGGTACTGGACCTCCCAGATTGCCTATTAGCTGGGATCCAACGTGGTTTGTAACCACTCGATCCATTGTTTATGCATTTAATAAACCAAAGGAGTACTGATAATGCTCTGAATTGTTGAAACTTCAAATTGAATGGGTCTGTGTGATTATTTTTGATTAAAGAACGGCTGACTTTGTGCTGGACATTTCTAGAAGGTTTGGCTTAATTTCAAGGCCTGGAGGAAGGTTGTTGTTATTGTTACATGTGGTCCATTACTTTGTTTTCATAAAATGTGTGTATTTGCATGATTACTGACATAGAATTTTGAAAATGTAGTACATTTAAAAATGTCGAGCTATATGCATACTCAATACTCAAGTCTGAAGGTTGTGTATATGCATATGCATACTCAATACTCAAGTCTGAAGGTTATGTATATGCATATGTATACTCAATACACAAGTCTGAAGGTTGTGTATATGCATATGCATACTCAATACGCAAGTCTGAACGGCGTGTATATGCATAGGTATACTCAATACACAAGTCTGAAGGTTGTGTATATGCATATGCATACTCAATACACAAGTCTGAAGGGCGTGTATATGCATACACATACTCGATCACATAAGTCTGAAGGCGTGTATATGCATACACATACTCGATACATGAAGTCTGAAGGTTGTGTATATGCATATGCATACTCAAAATGCAAGTCTGAAGGGCGTGTATATGCATACACATACTCGATACGCAAGTCTGAAGGGCGTGTATATGCATATGTATACTCAATACACAAGTCTGAAGGTTGTGTATATGCATACACATAATACACAAGTCTGAAGGTTGTGTATATGCATATGCATACTCAATACGCAAGTCTGAAGGGCGTGTATATGCATATGTATACTCAATACACAAGTCTGAAGGTTGTGTATATGCATATGCATACTCAATACACAAGTCTGAAGGGCGTGTATATGCATACACATACTCGATACGCAAGTCTGAAGGGCGTGTATATGCATACACATACTCGATACGCAAGTCTGAAGGTTGTGTATATGCATACACATAATACACAAGTCTGAAGGTTGTGTATATGCATATGCATACTCAATACGCAAGTCTGAAGGGCGTGTATATGCATATGTATACTCAATACACAAGTCTGAAGGTTGTGTATATGCATATGCATACTCAATACGCAAGTCTGAAGGGCGTGTATATACATATGTATACTCAATACACAAGTCTGAAGGTTGTGTATATGCATATGCATACTCAATACACAAGTCTGAAGGGCGTGTATATGCATATGCATACTCAATACACAAGTCTGAAGGGCGTGTATATGCATATGTATACTCAATACACAAGTCTGAAGGTTGTGTATATGCATATGCATACTCAAAATGCAAGTCTGAAGGGCGTGTATATGCATACACATACTCGGTACGCAAGTCTGAAGGTTGTGTATATGCATATGTATACTCAATACACAAGTCTGAAGGTTGTGTATATGCATATGCATACTCAATACGCAAGTCTGAAGGGCGTGTATATGTATACACATACTCGATACGCAAGTCTGAAGGTTGTGTATATGCATATGTATACTCAATACACAAGTCTGAAGGTTGTGTATATGCATATGTATACTCAATACACAAGTCTGAAGGTTGTGTATATGCATACACATACTCAATACTCAAGTCTGAAGGTTGTGTATATGCATATGCATACTCAATCTCGAGTATGACATTTTGAAATACGCAACACGCATACACAATCTGCATTTTAATACTCACATCTCTACCATCTTCACAGGACTAACTTCATCCAGTTTTTGTGGAACTCTGTGGGTCAGCAAGAGACTAGTTTAGCACTTTGCAAACAGTACCAAACTTTTCCCAAACTAGTTTAACTGTTAATATGATAAAATGACTTTTTAAGAAGAACATAAGAATATAAGAAAGTTTACAAACGAGAGGAGGCCATTCAGTACATCTTGCTCGTTTGGTTGTTAGTAGCTTATTGATCCCAGAATCTCATCAAGCAGCTTCTTGAAGGATCCCAGGGTGTCAGCTTCAACAACATTACTGGGGAGCTGGTTCCAGACCCTCACAATTCTCTGTGTAAAAAAGTGCCTCCTACTTTCTGTTCTGAATGCCCCTTTATCTAATCTCCATTTGTGACCCCTGGTCCTTGTTTATTTTTTCAGGTCAAAAAAGTCCCCTGGGTCAACATTGTCTATACCTTTTAGGATTTTGAATGTTTGAATCAGATCGCGGCGTAGTCTTCTTTGTTCAAGACTGAACAGATTCAATTCTTTTAGCCTGTCTGCATACGACATGCCTTTTAAACCCGGGGTAATTCCGGGTTGCTCTTCTTTGCACTCTTTCTACAGCAGCAATATCCTTTTTGTAACGAGGTGACCAGAACTGAACACAGTATTCTAGGTGTGGTCTTACTAATGCATTGTAAAGTTTTAACATTGCTTCCCTTGATTTAAATTCAACACTTCTCACAATATATCCAAGCATCTTGTTGGCCTTTTTTATAGCTTCCCCACATTGTCTAGATGAAGACATTTCTGAGTCAACATAAACTCCTAGGTCTTTTTCATAGTTCCCTTCTTCAATTTCAGTATCTCCCTGTGACAAGTTGGCGTGTGACAGTGGGTGACGTCAGACCAGAAACAGGAAGTAATACACAGAACAGAGACTTGGGGTTTTGATGAAGTTGAGCACTTGGACGTGGCAGCAAGGGCCCTCTTCTTCATCCTGCATGGGGCATAGGGCCAACGTGTGCCCATATGCCCCACAGCCAGGGCACCACTCCCCCCATCCCAGTCTTTGGGCCATTGCCTGAAGGGTCCTGTGGACGGAGCAGGGTATGGTGGTGTGGCTAGGTTGGCCACAGTCGAAACACCACAGCCCTGCTTCCGCCTTTCTCCCTTTGCCCTCCTGTGCTCCTCTCCAGCCTCTTCTCCCCATTTCTTCTCCTTTTGTTTTTCAAAAAAAAAAAAAGAAAACTGCGGTTCCCGCTCTGGGCTGAGTCCTGAGGGCTGTAGATCCCGGGTTCTGACACCGCGTGTGACAGTGGGTGACGTCAGACCAGAAACAGGAAGTAATACACAGAACAGAGACGTGGGGTTTTGATGAAGCTGAGCACTTGGTTGTGCTCAGCATTTAATAAACAAAGTAAAAGGTTTAAAGAGAGCACAAAACAGGACAAGGCACTTGCGGCCAAAATAAACAGGTAAACAAAACGGACTATACAGACAAACAGACAGACAAACGGTGAGTGAAGCAAAACAAACGTTACGATCTTTCTTTCTCCTCTCTCGCTCACCCGTTCTCCACTCACGAACACCCAACCCCAAGTGAGTGAAAACATGCAGCTTTTATGCAGTTGTACCGAGACTCGATTGCTAGTCAATCATTCAATTGGAATCTCGGTACAACTGCACGTGAATTAATTAAGTGTACTCCTGTGACCACGCATTACATTTTAACCAGGACGTGAAGTGATTTGTGCCATCCTCGATTGCTTTCAAATTTGGGATTTTGTTAGTATGATACAACACATGCAATGTGAAATCTACGCTGCAAGTGTCCAGTAGGGGGCAATACTATAGCCAAATGGCATGTCATGCTATGGTTTTACAAATAAAAATTGTCTAATACCACCATCAGCTTGGCTTGCCATGATTTTGTTTCAGTTTATATCAGGGGTAACTAGCTAAATTGTGGAGAGAGAGAGACGCGCCCTGGTAAATGTTCGAGCTAATGTTTTTTTTTAGTAACCCAGCTAGCTTGCTAGCATAGGACGGTTAGTCGATTTGCTAGCGGAGCTTAGCATAGCTATACGTAGCTGACTAGATCTCAAAAAGTGTTACAAATATTACGTTAGAAATATTGGTGTAGGCATTTTATAAAAGCAATAAGGTACGAGAGGCCGTGATAGATCGTGTATATAGTCACAGCCAAGGCGTTATTAGGTACGAGGCACAGCCGAGTCTTTAATCTATTTTAATGCAACCATAAACTCTACTGCTTGTACCTGCGGTGCTCGACCCTGCCACAGCATCATCTTCTTCAGTGGGCTCCGTAGGCTGAGTCGGCTGATTAATACTGGCATCCTGATGTCCCTCGCTCTCCCTGCTACCAGCCGGCCTGCGGAACATGTCCGTTATTTTTCTGCATTTTGCGGCATCTGCCTCGAGAGACCATTGCCGTTTGTCTCTAATCTTTTCTGCCCCACCTTTTCTTTTTCTCTCCATTTTTTACACTGACACTCATCCACTATCAATACAAGAGGTTCAAACGAAAGACGAAATCTGGCTGACCAATCACGTTCTAAGAAAATCCGGGCAAGTCCAATCAGGGAGTGGCCACTCCTCGCCCCCCCTTAGATATTGCGATATTGGATCTACCCAAGAGATGACTGGTGTGGTTATGTGTGCGAGCGACAGAGCGAGACTGCCAAGTTAATAACAACGTAATTCTCAGCATGTAATGGGAAGAAAAAAAAAAAAAAGATTACAAATCAAACGTAGACCAGCGGTCCACGCAGGTCCAAACAGACCAGCCCACCAGGGATTCTCCCGCACTTCCTGATGGCCAGTCCGCGCCTGTAGAGAGGGGTCCTAAGTCATTCTCTCTGTCTACTTGGTTTCTGGTCACAAACTCCCCCACTGACAAATAATGCTTTTAAAAAGAGTCATAAAAAAGTCATAAACTAACTGCTGGACAAGTGTTTGCTCTTCCCCTGTCGCTGAATGCAGAAGGAAAGCCAGACAGTTTTGGGTGCTTTGACACCTTGGACAGAAAACAGTCCATCTCATAAATCCAGCCGACAAGGGGCGAAACAGCAGACCAATCTCTAACCAACAGCCTTTCCTTTCTGTAACATTAGATTAGTTGTGCACCCTTTTTATTCTTAAATAAACTATTGCTTTCTATTTCTGACACGTTGTGTGAATGTCGGTTATTGTCAAGGGAATCCGAGTTCTACGTGATCCAGAACTTAAATATGGTATGTCTCATTTCTTACATTTTGACTTTCCTGAGTGGGCGCCTAGAGACTAATTCATATTTAAATAAATTGTATACCTAATTCACTACACCATGTTTATCCTTGTCCTGCTTAACTGCCATATTATTTGTAAAGCTGATTAATGAAGATAGCTGCCTTCCTGTTGCTGTCATTTGGCAGTCTGTAAAGAGATGTATTCTTCTCATATGACATTTAACAAACAAAAGATCACACTTGTCATGGCCACCCCATCTGGTTTATTACAGAATGTGTTTAATTAGCAAGTGTAATTAATATTTATCATTCCTGATTTAAAGAGACATAAATCACAAAACAGAAACTGAAATCTTAAAGCTCAGCATAAATTAAATGATTAATGAAAAAAGAACTGTATAATTACAAGTAGATGTTATGATGCTAGATCTGCTTAACACAGCATTAATATTACAATCATGTTGAGTGTAATTTAATAACATAATACTGCCCGATGCAAAATCAGCTCTGCGTTCCTTCAGCAACTCCCCACAACAGCTCAGGATAACTGAAGGTCAGTGCGGTCCTCTGATCCCTGCACATAGCCAATCACCTCTTTATACCATGGCACACTCAGGACAAGGTGTACACTTTTAAGGAGTATACAGCTGTAAAATATTACTATGATTAAACGTGTTTTTGCTGTGAACTCATTCTATTTTGTATTTGTTTTATTTTGTTTTATTAACCTGTATTTTTTTTCTATGTCTGACTGTGATTGTGAGAGTTAACAGATTACATTTATTTTTTACTCTGCCTTGCTTCATTTTACACACTCCAGAAAACCAATTCCCATAAATCAAAATAAAATACTTTGTGAATTTTCTTCGACTAAACCTACTGAGCGATTATATTACTGTCAACTTCTATTAAACTTGAAACTGGACACATTTTGCTTGTACATATATCCAATATGATGACACCTGGAAACAGTAGGTTCCAATCTGACAGCTGCCCACTTACAGAAAATGTTATAAAAGGTCAAGGAATAGAATGAACATTGTAGTGTTCAATGCTGTTGCAATCTTGGAGCAGGTCAGTCCTTAATCGGCTGTAACAGAAAACATAGCGTTTCGGAGAGGCATGAGTTTGTGGAGATGCTTCTACATCAAGTAATTTCTGAAAGCTACTAATGGGGGCTGGAATGAACCTGTATGGTTTCAAATAGCAAAGTAATACATGTAGTTTAATTAAGGTTTGCACTAAATAACTGACAGTTTAATTAATTTGCCTGGACCCTAGAGAATTTTCTCTCTAGGTGTTGAGAATCAAAACTGGGAAGGACAGCTTTACCAAGTGAAAGGAATGAGTAATTATTTACAATTTTCTTTAATTGTGTATGAGCATTTTGGGTATGCAGAAATCAATGCATTACTGGAACAAAGGTAACTGTTTCAGATGTGAAATACAAGGTTAGCAGGCATATGAATGTGTGTAATGAGGCTGAAATGTCATACCAGCACATTTGAAATTCCTGCAGGGTATCAGGCCACCCATCTGAATGAGTATGGTGCTAAGGTGATTCCTATGGAGTGAAATAACTGTCAAAAATAGTTGTGTACATAAAGAAAAACATGTACCTGTAAAATAAATTTGTAGACTCATAAAAAAGATTTGTACCTGTAAAATAAATTTGTAGACTCGTAAAAAAGATTTGTACCTGTAAAATAAATTTGTAGACTCGTAAAAAAGATTTGTACCTGTAAAATAAATTTGTAGACTCGTAAAAAAGATTTGTACCTGTGGAAAGCATTCTGTGTAGTCGTAAAATATTATTTCACACTCACAAAAAACTTGTATGTGAAGCTCAGCCAGCCACAGCCGAATGCCGATGCGATGGATGAGTATTTAAACACATGTGCAGTCTAGTGTCAGTGCAGGGAGAGCTGTATTTCACATTCTCAGCTGGACATGTACTGTTCCACCGTTTATTATTATAATGTTTACTCAATTGTAATTTTATGTCTGTTGTTTTAAATTGCCTCTGTGCATTTTCCTAGAATATGTGTTATGAAGAAAAGCAAATTTAAAAGTAAAATAACGCCAGCTAAAAAGTAAAATAACGCCAGCTAAACAACCATCACTATTGTAAATATTGCATTTTAATTGGTTCGTTGAGCAGGCTGACATGGTTTTTGTAAAACTCTGAAGATATCCTCTTTGTAATCTATTGGAACTCATTCAGTAGCACCTATCATGCTTTGTAGCTTTCTTTCAGTTGTTATTTTTGTAGTTGTGTAATTTTAAATAGATGATATTCAATTTTAAATAACCAATTGGAATGGTCAAGAAGCTACCCATGGTAAAAGCATAATATTATTTGGAAACCTCATATGTTTCAAGTCAAGAGTTGCTGTTTAGGTGAAATGAATTAATTAAATACTTAGGCTCCATCAATAAAGGTTATAAAGGTATTTCCAACAATCAGCAGTCACCATGGCAAGAACACCCTTCTTAAATATGTTCGTCTGAGTCTTGACATGATTTCCTTTTCTGAAAACAGGCTTCTGTAAAAAATTACTTTGCACAATCATTTTTGATTTTTATTCATTTACCATCTCTCTCTCTAATCTGCTTAGCTGACCCAATCAAGGCCTTGGGCAATTTTATTTTTTATTAGTTCATAAAGCTTTTGCCTTGAGATTTGATGGTCATTTTAATAGTTTGTCCTTTGAATTCCATCCCTTGGTGGTCCCATTTTTGAAGGGCCTTTCATTATATGTGACCTACTTTATAATAATATCTGGTCAAGTTGAAACAGAATCTTTTTTCTTCTTAGATTGGTTATTGATCCTTTTTTATTTAAAAACCTGACTTTCTTTCGCAGTCCTTTATTTTGTTGCTGAGTCTAGTTTCATTCTATTACATGAAATATGTTTAAATTAATTCACAATGGCACCTTCACAAAGTGCATCCCTGTAAATACATGACAGTAGTCATTTAGAAGACAGCTGGATGGACCATCAACACCTCTGCTCACTTTTGGTACGCAACTACAGCTCCTTCTGCTATAGCTTATTCCACCAGTTTAAAAAATAACTATATCAAGGACTGAACACACGTTAAAAAAAATGTTTTGCCTTAAATAACACTAAACCTAACTATAATCCTTTTCTGATACAATTGTGTACTTAGTATATCGTGCAAAAAGATGTACACATTAAGTACATTGTAACTATGCGTAATGACATTGCAATTATGTGTAAATCCACGTGAATTTACTAGAGACACTTTTATAACAGGTAGTATGTATTGTAATCCAGCGCACTGTTCTACTAAATATAATATGTTATTGTTTCTGCACCTGTGTTCAGAAGATGTGGTTAGGATCGAATCGCAATTCAAATGATCTCGAATTATTATATATCATGTAGGGCACCAATGTCATGTACTTGTTTACCTTGCTCTTCATTACTTCCATTGAAAGTGTTGCGCCCCAAGGCCACACTGAGATCAGAAGCAGCAGACTTCATGAGTTTGGGCTTCCTTGCTACCTCACTCAGCAGATCTTTATGTGCACCATGCCAGAACAACATAAATGGCTCAGAAAGAAAGGTGAGTAACCCAAAACAGTCGAACAGCTTAATCAATGTGCTGCATGAAAGGATGACAATAAACTGTATGTGCATCACATATGCACACAATTACGCTTGACACTTCCTGTCACTGAAACTGCCCAGAGAATTATCTGTAGGGTAATAATGAATCTGTCGCACATTGCTAATGCACTTCAAATGCTCAGCCATTTCCTTGTGTGCTACAAAGCACTCCAAGCTGAAGGTCTGGCACACACCTCCTGTGTGAAAGGGATTACAATGGTGTGTCAGTACTTGTGTTGGCTAGATCCCCCTCTGGATTAATGTACTAGCTGGAGGGAATAGTAGAATCCATCTGAATTCTATGAGCAGAACTGCACTGGTGGCTATTTCCTTAGAATCCTGCTGGCCTGAGAACAGAGGCAGAGCAGCACATATAAGATGCTTGGGGAGGCTAAGCCTCTCCAAAATAAATGGCCCAAACCCTCACAAGAAATTGTTTTGACCAACACAAAAAATATTTGTGACAGAAGATCGATTTTCTTTTTTTCCCGCAAGCGCGCAAAGCAGGACTAACAAACATATTTCTCGTTTTCCTACTGTGTAACCGCCAGACCGCTAGGGCAGCTGGGATATCAAAATCAACACTGTGGACTGAGATAAAGGATTTAGTTTCATTTCAATGTCATTGGAGGAGACAATGCTTGGCAGGTTTAACGTCAATTCTTCACGCCGATCTGAGCCCCCCATACCGCTGCAGAAGGCTGCCGATAAAAACTCTGAATCCTTTTCACTCATTCCCTTGCCTGGAACATCCTCTTCACAATTTCTATATTTATTCGAATTGCTTGATCCGAATCTGATTTTACAGAACTTTTCGTAGCATACTGTCTGTTTTCACGCACCACCGTTTTGTGAGAATTGTGACGCTACAGTCAGAACATACTTCCTTCAACTGTTTGAACAAATGCCACCTTTCAGAACACTGTTTGTGGTGCCAGATTATTAACATGTCTGAAGTTTTTTCTTTACATCTTTCCAGTCCTTCACTCCATTTTCAGTGAAAGCGGGGTCTTTTTAACTTCTGAAAAAGTGTCTGCAAGAAAAGCAGAAAACTGCATCTGCCTGCTTCCTGTCCTCTAAATCTGAAAATGTATTTTAATATTATGATGAATATGAATGCTTTTGGTTTTCGGATACACAGGTAAACAAGGCTATGACGGTCCTGTTGCAGTATCACCAAGGTCCAAAATACAGGATTTAGTTGCATTTCAATGTCATTCGAGGAGACAATGCTTGGCAGGTTTAACGTCCATTATTCCCGCCGATCTGAGCCCGATATAGATAGTTGAAAGTTTATGGTAAGAGTGCAGTTCTTTTTGCAAAGATACCTTATGAAATATGTTGAATGCCCCTTGATTATAAGTATGATAGTAAGTGTGTGTTTAGAAGCTTAATAGACAGTATTCATAATTTTTTTAAATTGGTGTAGGTACTGTAGGACAGCAGAACAGGTTAACGGATTTAAAGGTTTAAAAAAAACAAAAAAACAAAAAAAGCAGTGTAGCTTGTTATACTGACTGTTTTTCTAATTTGCTTAAATAGGCATGACATGTTTTAAAGTACAAGCTAGTGCTATGTTAAACTTCATTTATTTGGCCTCCTTATGTTGGGGAAAAAAACAACAATGTCAATTACATATGTAGCATCCCTGAGTGGTTTCGGGGTCTGTTTTGTGCTATAAATTATTATACAGTACAAGTTCTCAAAAAGACGCAGGAGAATAAATCCGGTTTACAGCTTTTATCTGTGTCCATGAGTCCGACTATTTTTCAAATTCAACACAATGAATGAAACAGGATGCGCCCACCCATCCCATATTACATTGGCACTAAAACGTTAATGTTAAATTACTATTGTTGTTCCCTCAGTAGGGTCGACAATGTTCCCTTTACTCTTAAACTACATTTTGACTCATTATGTCTCATCTCTTAAACTGAACCATTCAATGTAAAAGAAGACCTTTAACACTGCACAATAACAGGGAGTGGAAGCCCAGTATCACATGACTTAGCAGCTCCTGAATATTGAGGGTGGTTTTGAGGTCATTAATCAAGGTCCCATGATTAAGTTCTGCACATTAATAAAGACATTTTAGAATAATGCCACTGTCATTTATTGTCAGTTTATGTTGCCATCACTTATTGAAGTTGTCTGACCATGGACCCACAATATTAGTATTGTGTACAGTATTAGTATTGTGTATCATATGTGTACTGTGTATCGTATTAGTATTGTGTACATTATTAGTATTATGTATTGTATTAGTATTGTGTACAGTATTAATATTATGTATTGTATTAGTATTGTGTACAGTATTAGTATTATGTATTGTATTAGTATTGTGTACAGTATTAGTAAGTGTACAGTATTAGTATTGTGTACAGTATTAGTATTGTGTACAGTATTAGTATTATGTATTGTATTAGTATTGTGTATTTTATTAGTATTATATATTGTATCAGTATTATGTATTGCATTAGTATTGTGTACAGTATTAGTATTGTGTACATTATTAGTATTATGTATTGTATTAGTATTGTGTACAGTATTTGTATTGTGTACAGTATTAGTATTATGTACTGTATTAGTATTGTGTACAGTATTAGTATTATGTATTGTATTAGTATTGTGTATTGTATTAGTATTATATATTGTATCAGTATTATGTATTGTATTAGTATTGTGTACAGTATTAGTATTGTGTACAGTATTAGTATTGTGTATTGTATTAGTATTGTGTACAGTATTAGTATTGTGTACAGTATTAATATTATGTATTGTATTAGTATTGTGTACAGTATTAGTATTATGTATTGTATTAGTATTGTGTACAGTATTAGTATGTGTACAGTATTAGTATTGTGTACAGTATTAGTATTATGTTTTGTATTAGTATTGTGTACAGTATTAGTATGTGTCCAGTATTAGTATTGTGTACAGTATTAGTATTGTGTACAGTATTAGTATTATGTATTGTATTAGTATTGTGTACAGTATTAGTATTGTGTACAGTATTAGTATTATGTATTGTATTAGTATTGTGTACAGTATTAGCATGTGTTTCACCAAATGGCTTGGAGAGCTGCTTCTTCTTCCTCTTGTTTCTGGTAATGGAGTGGAAAGTCTGAGCAATACAGCTAGTTAATGTGCCCTTTATTATTAAGCAGAAGAGCACAAGCACTCCATGAGCCAGCTCAGCAATAAAACAAGGTCATAAACATTTGATTTCTTTTTCCAACTTTCTGCTTTCCAAAGAGCAGTGAGGTCAATCTGGAACAAAGCAAATGGCACAGCTTAGAAAATCTACACATTTCTGTGGTGGATGCTATTCAAATTAACTCCGTTAGCTCTTGGCTCTAGTCCTGGATTCAAAAAGTCCAGATATCACATACCAGGGATATACAGAGAGGTTCACAGATTGCTAAGGATTGTTGTTGCTGTCAACATCAGTAAATATTCAGCAAATATTCACAATAACAAGGTGAATTACCAAAATAACGCCCTCTAAGCAGAGCGCTGTTGTGATTAGAAATTGGCAAACGGTGCCTGTATTTAAATGTTATATTTTAAATATTTAAATTACAGAGGGGGAGCTTCCTGGTTGATAGACGAAAGTTGTCAGGTTTTAAATAAAGCACATACTGCTTCATCGTTATATAAGTCATACAAACAGTGTGTTAGCTAATAGATTAGTTAGGGGGTAATGAAAACATAAGAGAATTGTGAATAATAAGATAATATGCTGCCATTTGCAGTAAAATAACTGTAAACAAAACACATGTGCTTACAATTACAGCTCTGGCCAAAAGATTTGCATCACCCAATAGAATTAACTAATTTTGCTTCATAAAGTCGAATTAAACCTGCTGAATAATTTTACGTTAACATATTGAATTACACACAGCTTTGTAGTTTTCCATATACGTAACGAAAAACTGACAAAAATTGAAAAATGTGACATTTCAAAATCAAACATAAAATACTGTACTATTATTATGGCTTCTGGTAGACTTTTGCAATATCATTTTGTAGTTTCTGTGATGATGTTAAATAAACTATCTAAATTACTTCTCAAGTTATTATGTCTCAATCCTAGAATTCTAGCTGATGCAAAACATTTAGCCATAGCTGTAGATGCCTTTATAAATCAGTAATGGGTAACACATTTTTGTGTTGGTGATTTACTATAGCTTCAGCGACATACAGTTTGAACTAATATGTAGCAAAGGCAATACCAAACCCTGACAATTGAACTGAAAATAAAAAATGTTTTATTATTATTATTATTATTATTATTATTATTATTATTATTATTATTATTATTATTATTAATTGACACATTTAGAATGTTTTTGCTATTCTTTGTGAGACTCCTTACAGTATGGTTGTGCATCATTTTGTGGCTATACACATAGGAGATGCACGTTACATTAAGTGCTAAATGTGACATAGCTAATATAGGATAGTGCTACTAAAAAAGAGTGGAAGAAAGTGCTTAAGGATGGAATCCTATTAGAATTTTTTTTTTTTCTCCGAGAACTGTAACTGACAGAGAAGAATTACTTTTTCTTCAATTCATTATCAAGGCAGTTTTAAAATGTATCATATGCTACAGTGGCTATGTCTGAAAGTCTCATTTATAATCCCCCCTTTAAAATAAAGTTTACAATGAAAAGAAAAGTGAACTGGAATTCTGCTCAATCTTTTACTATGGTCTTAATAATTTCATAATAATTGCTGTGCAATCAGCATGTCATGACTACACAGATTAAGAAACTAAAGCAAATGCATCGTATTAACGCCGTGTGTTTAACTTGTACAATTACATGCACTGGATAGGTTCTTGTTATGAAGATTATAATGTAGCATTTGTTTCAAGATATTTTGGTCTATGTTAATATTTTTTGTCGTGGTTTTTTCATCTAGTATTTGTGGTATTTAAGTATAGCTCATTTACAAATATGAACCGGATTGCTGAAGGTAAATGAATCAGTTTAAAGTTACAGTCTGCATTATACTGTACCTCTAAGAACGTATTGTGACGGACTAGCGGTTGATCAAGGGAGAAACAGTGACAGAGCTGTGGCAGCAGCAGCAGGGGCATGGCCCTGGGACTCTGAACTCGTTACCGTTGGTTGTTTTATGTCTCTGTGTCGATTGGTCTGTGATGTTTTGAATTTGCATAAATGTGTTACTTTGTTTATCATGTTGCAAAAGCTGTATTTCGTAGTGCTGTGGCCTGGTTGGGTTCAGCCTGTCGTCAGTTCCTGTTATGGGGCAGCAGTGTGGAGTAGTGTTTAGGGCTCTGGACTTGACTGGAGGGTCGTGGGTTCAATCCCAAGTGGGGGACACTGCTGCTGTACCCTTGAGCAACGTGCTTTACTTAGATTGCTCCAGTAAAAACCCAACTGTATAAATGGGTAATTGTTTATTAATGTAATTGTATGTACACCCCTGGATAAGGGCATCTGCTAAGAAATAAATAATAATAATGAACTACTGGGCAGTACTGAAAATGTGGCTCTAGTAATTCAGTATGCTAACTGAAATTTAAAAAAAAAAAAAAAAAAAATCAAGGTTGCTGCGAGACTGAGGTCATGGTCGGGTCTGCTGAAAGTGCTTTCCTTCAGGGGCAGGGCTCTGGTCATCAACCAACTGGTGGCGTCGATGCTCTGGCATCGACTCACCATCCTGAGCCCGCCCCCTGAGTTTATGGCCAGGGTCCAGAGGAAGCTGACGGACTTCTTCTGGGCCGGAAAGCATTGGGTCTCTGCGGGGGTGCTGAGCCTCCCTCTGGCCGAGGGAGGACAAGGGTTGGTGTGCATCAGGACTCACGTGCACACCTTCCACCTCCAGACCCTGCAGAGATACCTGTACGTAGACCCGGCCCCGCAGTGGTGCGCGCTGGCCTCCCTCCTCCTGCGCCAGCTGCACCGCTTGGGCTACGACCGGCAGCTGTTCTGGCTCGACCTCCCGGGGATCCGTCTCCCCGAGCTGCTGGTCTTTTACAGGGACCTGCTCAAGACCCGGAGCATGTTCGACATCGGCCGAGACGCGGTTCCGACCGAGGGGGAGAAATTCCTTCTGGAGCCCCTGCTGCACAACCCCCAGCTAGGTGCGCAGGCGTTGGAATCCTGGGTTAGTTAATGGCCGGCTTTTGTTGGCACCCCTTTTGATTAGGGGTGCCAAACTGAATCTTTTCACCCGGCTGCCTTTGGGCAGCTGGTGCGCCGGCTGCCAATAGGCAGCCGGCGCAGTTTGTTACCGGCTTTTAAATAGGCTGTACCCTTGAGCAAGGTGCTTTACTTAGATTGCTCCAGTAAAAAAAAAAAAACTGTATAAATGGCTAATTGTATGTAAAAAATAATGTGTAACAAATAATGTAATTGTATGTAAAAATAATGTGATGTCTTGTAACAATTGTAAGCTGCCCTGGATAAGGGTGTCTGCTAAGAAATAAATAATGTGTGTATTCATTTATTAAAGAGCTGTTGATTCATTTTAAACGCTGTTTCCTGCACTTCCTTCCACCGCCGCTACAGTATGTTACAAAGAGAAAGTGGCAGAAACAATCCCTGGTCCTGATTAACAGCTTAATCTGGTTTAGGGGCTTGGGGGGTTCAGGAAAAATGTTTAGTCTTATAATGCAGGAGATACAAAAACTTAAAAGTAAATTATTCATGATGTCAGTCAAATTCTGCTGAAGTATTTTTCCTGGAAACCCCTTCAGAAACCTGTCTCTTTTTAATCAAAGTTGCAGCCACCATGCTGTCAATAAAGTCTGAAATGATCAGTAACTGTAGTGATCTTTCCATCGTCAACAGAAAAGTGACACATGGCTGCAAACAAAATCCTGCATTCACTTTAAATAGCCATCCAGGATAGAAATACATCTGATACACAAAAATAAATTGAGAAAATCCAACAAGATTTTCATGAAAAATATTTTAAA
The DNA here is from genome assembly GCA_030684275.1 of Acipenser oxyrinchus oxyrinchus. Classification (NCBI taxonomy): domain Eukaryota; kingdom Metazoa; phylum Chordata; class Actinopteri; order Acipenseriformes; family Acipenseridae; genus Acipenser; species Acipenser oxyrinchus. Next base: position 1,228,365 of record CM060249.1, read on the forward strand.
CATTCGCTTTGCTGATGACAATATGGGTCATTTTAATGTTTCCAATTAGATGATAAACAACTTTGTTCTGGGAAGTCTTCCAACAAACACTGGATGCCAAGACAGCAGTGCATTAAATATATTTATATAAATATCTTAAAAAGATGGTGCTTCTTCAAAACAGTCTACATCTGCAGGTTGCTTGATTAATATGTTTTATAGGAAGGGGCTGAAATCAATGCATGCCTTTGTTTCATCTCGAATTGATTATGGTAATGCACTTTTTCTCACAAGGTAATGCACTCCTTCTCACAAGTGCGCTTCTGCAAACTCGCTCGCACAACTCGCTCACAGGACAGGCTGCAGCAGCACCACCTCTCCAGTCATGGTTGTCGCCTCCTCTCAGCACAGAAGCGCAGCAACCAGGAGACGCACCCGAACTTATCCTTCAGCTTCATAACAACATTTTTAAGGACATGAAGTCTCTCATTCACCCCATCGGAGTCTCAATTGCCTCAATTAATTCACGGCTCAATGATATGGACAAACGGGTTGCTTCTCAATTACTAAGCCATTATTCTCCACTCCAGTCATGGCCGCTGTCCCTTCGGGTTCAGCACTTCTGGTCCCCACAGCTGACGATCAGACCTACAACTGAGCATCAGCCGCACTCAATGGTCCACAGCAAGCGCCTGTAGTCAGAAATCAAGTCCAGCCACCACATACGGTTTCTACTTATGATATTTGTGCAACATTGAGGGCTAGATTCTCAAAGCTATTTTCCAAGCTCATTTTCATTTTATTTTTCTGAAAGGGAACATTTTCAAGTACAGTTCTAATTTAGACTGCTTGCAAATATTAAAACGGCTGAGTTGCTGTTTCTGTCAAGTTTAATTTTTGAAAACAGGCATCTCACTGCTATTTTACTGGACTTTCCCAACCTGTACACTTTCAGTTTTCACTGCTACTGAACTAAAGATATTTTCATAATTTCGATTTTATCCCGGCTAAGCCAAATTTTTCACTTGCTCCCAGCCCCTTCTCGCTCAGCAGCACCTGCAACCCTTGTCAGCAATAAACACTCGTTTAGATACCATAGACAATTGCTCCAGCACAATTGCAGTTCCTCCTTCAGCCTCTCATGGCCATCATCACAAGCAATCCTGACCCGCAGGCTATCATCAGTCCCTCAAGCACTCCTGGCCCGCAGGCCATCATCACAAGCACTCCTGGCCCGCAGGCTATCATCAGTCCCTCCAGCACTCCTGGCCTGCAGGCTATCATCACAAGCACTCCTGGCCCGCAGGCCATCATCACAAGCACTCCTGGCCCACAGGCTATCATCAGTCCCTCCAGCACTCCTGGCCCAAAGGCTATCATCACAACCACTCCTGGCCCGCAGGCTATCATCAGTCCCTCCAGCACTCCTGGCCCGCAGGCCATCATCACAAGCACTCCTGGCCCGCAGGCCATCATCACAAGCACTCCAGGCCATCATCAGCCCTAGCTCCCTCCCGTGAACAGCTGTTCAGCTGTGCAATTTGTAAGGTCTGTCTTGAAGTGCAGTGTATATGTACTGTGAGGTAAATTATTGATACAGTATGTGATATCAGCTATCTTACTTTAAGCCCCAAGAATTCTTACTCATCCAAGAATATGTCCATCAGACAGAAGTCAAATTCACCTTGAAAAAAGCCAATGGAAGGGGATAAAACCATCTCAATGTGATTTTTGTTACCATAATAGAATTCATAGTGTAATTTGTTGTTTTTTTTTTACTCTGACAATGATATTTACTTGACGCATTTTCAGCACAATTTATCTTAGTTAGATTTTTATCATTGAAGTTCTCTGTAATAAGTTATTATCAGCAAACAAGTATATGCATAGGCTGTGTCTTCTGTGTTCTACTCACTTACCAGAACAATTAGTAGTGCAGAAGCAGAATGAACAGGAACATCTCAAAGGCTCCTGCAGCCCTTGCTCTTGTCCCGTGAATAAGCTGTTAAAATGTCACGTTACCCCAGGCAGGACTTAGCAACATTTTACATGGATTTACAGTACATATACAGCTGGTTAATATGCTGCTTGACATATATGTCACCATTTAAATCGAGTTTGAAGTTTTAAAAATCATGTAATCTACCTGTGTGATAATGACAGCTCTTCTCAGTAACCTGATTAGCTAAGGGATCTGTGAGGTTTACAATGTGTTTATATATCACCTGCTTGTAGAATATTTTGACCCTTCTTCTAACACAGTGGTGTGTTCTGGAGATCTCCTCCTATGTCTGAGAGTTTAATTGGATTGATATGTAATTTAAAATAATCCCAAATTCATCAAAGAGTACTTTTATTTTTTTAGGCAAATATATTTTGGATTACAGTGACCATTTAATAGAATGCTCATCCCTGTGTGCTTTGAAAAAAACATGCTGTTAAAAGTGCCAAATTCCAGACTATACATTTATCTAGGAGGTAAATGCAATCTTTATTGTAGCAGGCAATTGAAATGCTCTTAAGGACGACATCCCTCTCAACTATGTGGTCAATTTGGTTTGGAAGTATAATTTATCTCAAATGTTTTGAAATACAGTCAAACCTGTATTAAGACACCACTCAAGGGACAGTCTAACAGTGGCCTCTTAACACAGGTGGTCTCTTAAAAGAGGGTCCATAACTTATGAATTGTCTCTTTGTCTCTGACATGCCTTCCTGTAATTATGTATGTATGTATGTTGTCAGATTTGCACATATGTATGTATGTATGTGTGTATATATATATATATATATATATATATATATATATATATACACAGTATATATACATACATTATATATATATATATATATATATATATATATATATATATATATATATATATATATTATATATATATATATATATATAATGTGTGTGTGTGTGTGTGTGTTTATTCGGGTACTCATTCCGTCCAATAGTCCAATCCACTACTCGAGGTCCAATTCCGTTCCAAAGTTGTCGCCAAGTAATCCTTTTTTGTTTGTTTGTTTCTTTGTCCTTTTTTCTTTCTCTCACTCACTTGCTGTATGACTGCCGTCCTCCAAGTCCTTTTCTCCTCCACTACACACAGACACAGTTTGCCGGTCAGAGCGTATTATATACAGGTGCGTTGATTCGTGGCACCTGTCTCTTGTTGAGCTCGTTAGTGCTGAATAACAAATGACAGGAAAGGTGCAGATACATATCGACCACCAATTATCCTACCCCATGCCATATTACAGCATGTACTGTGTGTATATATATATATATATATATATATATATATATATATATATATATATATATATGTATATATATATATATATATATATATATATATATATATATATATATATATATATATATGTAAACATTTTCAAATACACCCAGTAACTCTTTCTAATCCGCCATCATCCCATAATCCACCACCCCTACATTTCCAAAATATGGGAGGTGAACTTTTGAATTGATGTTATTCTCATTTGGTACCAGGGAGTTGCTAAATACAGCATACAAGTGAATACAATTATAGATATCAAATACATATAGAGAGATTTGTTTTAATATATAACACCTACTCTGTTTAATTATTCCAACCTGGGTTTAAAATATACTTCCCTTCTAATATCAAAAACATCCCTCTTGACAGGATGGCTTTATTTCACGTATAGATGTGGTTTAACAATTAACAGTTATATTGGATAGAGGCTGGTAGAAGGTTCATAACAAACTTCTAAGTTTGCAATTATATGCAATTATTTTCACTTAAATCCAGTCTATCAAGAACGTAGTCAAAATGTAACACACAGGCAAGTTTCAGATCAGATTTTCTGCCAAGGTCATTCATCATTAAAAGAAAACTCTTCTGCAAGCATTTTCCCAGACGTCTGGCATTCTTACTAAATCTAAACACGGTCCTATGCTATTGCTCCCCCTGACTTGTTTTACCAGGTCTTCATTAATTTCTATGATTTAATGAAGCCATAGACAGTTCACCATATACTTCCCTTTCCTGTACCAGGAGGTATTTCTTAAAAAGATCAATCATCATAGAAACCTTTGATGTAAAACTGCTGACCAGTAAGTCTCGCTTCAATTATTTTCTCCAGTTACCCACACACCTGGTACCGATTCAAGCAAAGACAAGGTTAACAAATGAATTACATTCTCTTTAGCAGATCCTACTATATGCTTGACACAGACTGGTACTATTATGCTTTGACTGATGTTTTTACTTTAAGCTAATTTCAGCACTATATTCTCTTAGTTTCAAACTCTTCTGTTATAATAAAATATTTACACTTGTATTCTGTTTGAATTAGTCTAGAATACCTGTGTTTAGCTTAAACTCTACTTTCAGTTCAAGCTTACTTCTTTTTTTCTCAATAAGAAACTTGGCTGTGAACATTTGAGTTAATTAAATGAGATGCTCGCTTCTGCCTTTCTCCTCAAGGACAAGCTTAGCTCATTTCACAGGTGTTTTTTGGTCAGCGTGACCCCAACCCAGCTCCCTTTTTACTCAGACTTACAAAGATCCAATAATATTTGTCATTGTTATAACAGAATAAACAGGAATATATAATAACTATAACTATAATAAACAGGAATATAGAATAACTATAACTAGAATATTATAACTTTTTTTGTACGAACAGTGTGTTTTAACAATTTGTTTAGTATTTCTGCTGGCTTTATATTCTTTAAAACACAGTACAGTTATTGCATCATTTTAACACACATGCAATTTCACAAATGTTCAATTTGTATCCCAAAGATCAGCCTGCTTCCAGTAGCAGTCACAGTCTTGGGTCAGTTTCTGCTCTCAGTGAGTCTGTCAAAGCCACCACAGGTGTGGGTGACAGTCTTTAAAAGCCTGATACCTGCAAAAAACTTAAATCTTGTTAGCAGAGCTTCCATCTCTACATTCCCATTCCCATTATCGGTGGGAAAACTTCAAATAAATTAAACTGTTTCTATCAAAGAGCCATCCATCTCTGCCGCATACACCTTTCACTCAAAAAAGGTGATTGCACTTTGTACAAGGGAAGATGGGTTTTAGAGTCACAATGTTTTAAGTACACTGTAAAAGACTAGAAGATGGAATATGAACAAAGGAAAGTACTGTAATTTAATTTCATATTCATTGCCTGTGAAAGCCTGTCTGCAGGTCACACAAAATGTTTTAAATAAAAATTCAAATTGTAATTCCACATAAAAAAAAAAATAAATAAATAAAAGTTAAGTTACATAACTGAGCTTAACCCAGCGTCCCCAGATCTGTTTTCAGTTACAACATACAAGTGCGGTAAAAAAGTAGCTGAGCATATTGTCTGTGTCACTTACACATTACTGTAACATAACAGCCAGTATATTATACACCCACCCCTCGCTATACTGCGGATTCGGATATATCGCAGCCCTGGAGTTAGCTCCCCATTTTTACAGTCTTAACTGTGCAAAATTAGCTGCAATATACATAGGCAAATTCACTTAGAATTACTGTTTGTTTTATTTTGTACTGCACACCACAAACAAAAATATACAATACTGTAACAGGGGAGAGCTGGACTGACTAACATGGCGATGTCACGGAGAGGTGAAGAAGAGGGTGTGTGGGCTTTCCCTCTCTCTGAGTGGCTGAGAGGCGAACCTTGGGAGATTGCTCGGCCCATAAGAACTGCGTTTGGTTGTGCACTTCGGTGGCCGTCTTGGGGAATACACAGTGACACTGACAGAATAGGTCAGTTTAAAAACAAAATGAGGCAAGCCTGGGTGGGGAAAACAGCCGGCCTTAAAATAATTTAAAGAAAAATAGAAGAAATAATTACGTACCCGAGGGGACGTGTTTAGCTGTACGGGGAACTCTGGCCACCCCAGTGTATAGGATAACTGAGCGAAGGTCGGAGGTCCGTTCTGACCGGCTTAGCGGCAGTGGGGGCACTGCGTACGCAGCACTTTTGTTTATAGTTTTATTACTGTGTTTCATTTTCCCTTTTTCTTTTGCCTTTTGTTTTAATATTGTACTGTTATCATATACACATGCATTGCACAATAACACAAAGCAAATTAAATATCTACTTGCTGAAGCGTTTTTTATTTTATCCGACGAGGTGTTCAGTTGTGGCAGCAATGTAGCAAAAAGTCACAGTGACGTCAGCCCCCTAGCAACAAGCCTCCTATGTTGGGAATTTTAGATGCACTGTTTAAAAGTATTTTTTCACAGTAAAACAGGTTTAAAAGGCACTGCATCAACAGGACACTCAGTACTACATCTCCAGCCCCGCCCACCCCTTGTTGGCTGTATTTTTCACATATCTCTTCATAGTCGTGCATACCGATAAATCATTTCCTGATCACTCGTTTTATCACCAAACTCCTCAATAATGCGATCCAAGTCATTATGTTATTACTATAACATCTCAAAAAGCTCTGCAAATATCTGTGATATTCTTTGAGTGCTGGATGTAGCAACAGCTATCTTGTTTGTTTATGGTCCAGTGGTTAAAGAAAAGGGCTTGTAGCCAGGAGGTCCCCGGTTCAAATCCCACCTCATCCACTGACTCATTGTGTGACCCTGAGCAAGTCACTTCACCTCCTTGTGCTCCGTCTTTCGGGTGAGACGTAATTGTAAGTGACTCTGCAGCTGATGCATAGTTCACACACCCTAGTCTCTGTAAGTCGCCTTGGATAAAGGCGTCTGCTAAATAAACAAATAATAATAATAATAATGTCCATGTTATCTCTGTGGTGCCGGGGCTATGTGTATTGCTCAGATCTGCCCCTTTTTACCGGCTTCTCTCGGCTCCTATTGGTCTCACTTGGCCATTGAAGGATTTTCTCGGCTTTTTCCGGAGAAAAAATGACTAGAGACCTGTGTTTTACGTTGATGATGTTGGACAGGGTCCGACATTGGACCGGAAAGGGAAAATTGTAATGTCAGACCTGGTCCAACATAGGACCGCAAAGGGTTAAGTTTACTTCTGTAATGTTGTGCATCACTGCAGAGCACACTGCCACATCACCACACTCAGTAGTATCTTCACCATCACCATATTCAACATCCTCACTATTCATCTGCCTAAGAATATCAATTACTGGCCTTTCCCATTCTACCCCATCTGTGTCACAGGTTGCAACATTTAATTCTAAGGTTGGCACTTCCGTGAAATTTCATTGTCACTGTCATGATCATTCTCACTCTGTGACTGCATTGTCTCACAAATCTGATCCAGAAAGCCTGCTTTCACAAAACATTTCTGAATTATTGCAGCTTCCACTTGATTCCATGATCTGTTTATCCAGTAGATGACATCACGCACAGAAATTTCCTTCAGGATCTCTGAACCACACTTCACACTTGTTTCCAGTTGTGATAACACGTGCTGCAACTGACGTTTACAAAGCTTAAGCTTCATGGCCTGAATGATGCTTTGGTTCATTGGCTGCAGAAGAAATGTCATATGTGGAGGAAAGAACACAACTTTCACGTTATCCAATGTCATGGTTGGATGACTTGGTGCATTGTCAAGAAACAGCAAAATGCTGCTTTTCTCTTGCTTCATTTTTCTGTCGAGTGTCATCAGCCACTCACTTATCAGCTTTGAGTTTATACATGAAGGGCTGTTGCTACGGAAAGTGACGGGAAGGGTCTCATGTTTGATCTACAAAAGTACCTGGGTTGTGCAGATTTTCCAATCACGAGTGGTCGCAATTTTTCTCCAGTCACACTGGAGCTGAGGGCTACTGTTATGCGTTCTTTGGAGAGCTTTCCACTGGCACAGTCTTCTCCTAAACTGTATAAAATCTTTTCAGCATTTATTTTAAAAGAAAATGTGGTTGTTGTGCAGCACAAATCAGCAGACTAAACCAATTTTATTAGCAGTACAAAGCAAGCTTGTAAGCGTGATAGGTATAACTTAACGTAAAAAGCGTTGAATAAGTCGATTTTCTAGGCATTTTTGCGGGGCCCTTAAAGGGGGGAAGCGACTAATACACCGTGCAACGTATGCGGAGTGTGTCTAATATTAAACTACTGTACCAGCGCCACAATGGGATTACTACAGCCATGGTTAGGTCTCACACAAACTAAATGTCAACAACCCGATTTATTTTTTCAGGATCTACGGTTTTCAGATCATGTTGCTAGGTAGAAACACAAGACCACTGTTCTAATTAAAAGTTTTACTCTCAATAGCCTTAGTCATTTTGAATGTTAAACGTCACAGCTATACTGTTTCAGTGTTAACACAACAGCTGCCAATCTCTATGAATTTCCTTATTCCCAGCCTTCCGAGCCATTGATTTGTCAACATTCAAACTGAACCCACCCCTGGGATCCATACCAAACAGTTATTGGTTAGAAAGCCTAGCAGTAAACTTTTCAAGACTTCCGTTCGTTGTAACTTCAATGCTATAATAATGCACTTGACTTTGAGACTGGATAAAGTGGGACAGTAAGAAAAAAAATGAAAATGCTACTCAACAGGTTTGAAATTGCACGTTGTTGGGTTTGCCGAAATACATGTTAATCGCAATGCTAAAACAGTACGTGAAGGGAGACGAAACAAAGACAAACTTAAAATGGCCGAAGAAAAATGAGCTGATAGGAGGAAAGTGTTTACAACCCAATGTAGAAAACATTTTGCTTGAATGGAGTACTTTGAATACATACTGTATCTTGTTATATATGTCAGTGCAGTGCAGCGGTACACTTGTAAAGTATGTGTATGGTTATGGTTCTGATTAACAAAACACAATGAATGTATTTGTACAGCTGAAGTTTAATGCAATTGTACTGCACCGTATGTAACACTAAAATATTTTGTTTACTGGTTATTAGATGGTGCACTGCTTAGTTTATAGTTTTTTGCTTTTTAATTGATGAAGCAGCACTGTTTACTACTTTTCTTTTAAATTTGATTTAATACAACAAAGTTGTAAAAGCCAATAGTTTCTAGCAGTTTAACTAAAAACAAAAAAAATGCCGGAACAATGGAAGTCTCAAAAAGGGTGGAGCGATTTTTACGTCAGAGGGACCTATAAAACGATTTTTACGGTAATGCATCAATCGAATTTTTTTAAAGAAAGCAGAAATGTCAAGGAAAACAGAGAACCAGAAGCCTGATTTATAAGTCCTTATACAGTACTGTATACAGTACAGTATACAGTATTAAAACAATGAAAAACAAAAAAACTATCAACATTCATGTTTTGTGAAGAAAAGAAAGAGATACATAAAATACAATAGTTACCTTTGACATGGAAAGTTTTCTGTGTGGTGTCTCGGTAGAATAACCTTGTCTCATCCATGTTGAAAATGTCCTGGGGTTGGTAATCTTTACATATCTGGGGCAGTTTTTCCTTCCAGTTTCTCACCACTCATATTCCCAAAGCTAATGTTGGGTCTCTTCAGAAAGGATTCTAGCCATCCATTTGATACCTTGAAACAGTCTATATTTAAATCCTTTGTAAATTTCAATGCCTGTGTCTGAATCAAAGGCCCTGATACAGGTATGTGTCGTTTCGTTGCATCCTGAAAGCAATGCCAGCATAGGGCATTGATTTCTTCATTGCTGGTTGCTCTGTCAAGTCTTTTTCGATCGCTGCGCATGTTGTTTTCATACTCTCATCAGTTTTCCTTTCTGTTTCAAAATGTTCTGTATCTGCATCTTTTCAACGCCAATTTTTTCAGCAATTGTTCTGGCACTTTCCAGGTTCAATAACTTTAATTGTGTCATCTAGGGTGAGGACCTTTTGTTTCTCCATTTTTCTCCCTTCCCTCCACTGTTGTTTTAATAGTATGTTTATTGATGACAGATAAAAAGCCTGCTAAAATGGTTACTTAATACAGGTTTGAGTCCGTTGCTGGGTAAGAGATTTGTGGTCACTGGTGGTGATAGACAGGTGGTCGCTTAATACAGTTAAATAAAAACACAAATATCATTAGTAGGAATTTAAAGTGGTCACTTAGACCAGGTGGTCACATGAGCAGGTTTGACTGTACTCAGTTGTGTTTTAAACATGCAATACACGCACTTGGGCATATGTGGCTTACAAATTACCTTCTCACTTTATGCTTTAAGGCACTTCGGTATCTGTATGTATTCTTGTTTGTGGCAACATGTAATTTTATGCTTTTAAGTGTTACAATACTGATGTCTAGTTTTGAAGCTGATGACTGAGAGAAAGGCATCCTGGTACTAAATGTAATTTAAATTGCTTAGCAGCTGTGTGACCCAGAGGGAAATCACTTTATTGCCTTATGCCTCGCTTCCAAACATACAATTGAGGCTTTTAGAGTTGCAACAACAGAGCTGTGACATACACAAGACTAGTCACAACATAGTATAGATAATGTATACAGGTTTGACTGTATGTGTGTATATATATATATATATATATATATATATATATATATATATATATATATATATATATATATATATATATATATATACACAGTATATTGTGAGCTAGCTCACAGGTTCACCAGCAGGAGCCGTTCATGACGGGCTAGGAATGAGCCCACAGGTGTTGAAGATAACACAATGATAGACCTCTGTTCAGTGTACTTGCCTGCCATGACGTCAAGGAGTTAACGGGTGAACAGGCTGCAGGTGTGGTTAGGTAGGGTGTGATAGGAGGTGATAGGAGGTTAGATAGGAGGCTGTGTGGTCCAGTGGTTAAAGAAAGGGGCTTGTAACCAGGAGGTCCCCGGTTCAAATCCCACCTCAGCCACTGACTCATTGTGTGACCCTGAGCAAGTCACTTAACCATCTTTGTGCTCCGTCTTTCGGGTGAGATGTAATTGTAAGTGACTTTGCAGCTGATGCATAGTTCACACACCCTAGTCTCTGTAAGTCGCCTTGGATAAAGGCGTCTGCTAAATAAACAAATAATAATAATAATAATAATAATAATAGGGGATCAGGGTTATAACATGATTCATTCTCATTAGCCTTAATTGGCCTGCACCTGTAGCCTGTAACTGTCCAATTCCTAGATGATCCAGCACCTTTAAAAGAAAGCCTTTACAGCCAGTCAAGGTTGGCTTCCAACCAGTGAGAAGCGTGAACTTATCTACACCCAGGACTGAACGGGAATACAAAAGAGAAGTTAAAACTGCCTTTGCGACTGAAATCTTCTTTCCTGGGCCGGTGCTGTTGGAAGTAAATACAGCAAATTGGAAAAAGACGGCACTGGTTTTCCCAACAAACAACCTGGTAAAACCCAGGAACCGATTACTTATTCACTGACAGGACGTGGTTAACTGTCCAGTTAGTTTACATTGTTGTTTTTTTTGTTAAACAAATCCTGTTTGAACTGTTTATTTTCTTTATACCTCATCTCGCAACCAGGATTTTTTTTTTTTAATTTTTTTTTTTAAAGCGAGCAAGTTTTTTTTTCTTTTGTGAAGTTTAATAAAAAACTTGGATTATATTCAAATCTGTCTGCTTAAACACTATAGTTCTTACTAAAAAAAAACAAAAAAGAAGGTAACATTCATTTTAATTAGCAATTTTTAAACTATAAATAGTCTGGCTAAGCGGCGGTCGGGAGTTCAGTTCGAAGCGACAGACAAGCAAACCAAGTGCGAAAAGGAGAGCGGGTCGGGCGAGGGGAAGTGGGAATGGGCTCGCCCCAGGTTCGGCTGCCGGAGCGGAGCTGAAGCGAAGCTGAAGCGTCTCATCTCGTCTCCCGGAGAAAGCCGCAGCTCCTCTCACAGGCCTAATATTTATTTAGTTATAAAATGAATGCTGAATAAGATGTCTGTGTTATAAAGGGCCAGCGCAGCTTTTCTTCAGTTCAGATTCTGTATCAAAAGGGAGAGACAGAAACGGAAGTTAGACTGAGAAGTTGTTTATAGTTTGAACAACACCAGTAATGTAAATATATTATTTGTGTTTACCTTGTTTGTAGCTCTACAACAAAAATAAATCACTGCCATGTTGTTGTCATGCCATTATTTTTATCCCAAAACAATGAATTTAGCATACCAAACTAATGTGTCTGGAGTTATGTACAATCAAATAATGCTAATAAAGAGAAAACTTTTAATAATATATGGAAGTGCTTGGCTTTACAGTGTACATTTAAAGTTGTTTCTAATGCCATTTTAATTGCTTTTCTGCATTCCCCTTACTATTGTATGGTATTTATTATTATTCAGAGTTGTTCTACATTCTGTTGCTCCAATACTGAGTAAAACTGCCTTGACCTGGTGTGACAGGAATGGCTGAGTGGTGACGTCAGGACAGAAACAGGAACTGAAACACAGGCAGGAAGAACTCAGGTGCAAAGCGCATGTCAGCGCTAGTTTCATTCAAAACACAAAAATAAATAAAAAGGTTTAACAAAAACACAGCTCACAGAGCAAAACAAAAAGGCAAGCAAAAACAAATCACAAACACTAAACAATACCTCCGTCAGGCTGGGCACTCGCCCTCACTGATCCGATAATATTTGTATTTTTTGTTTTGTTTTCTTTCTCCGTTCTCTCGCTCGCTCTTGTTCTCTACTCCGAACACCCACCCAGAGCACAGAAAACTGCCGGCTTTTCTACTGGTGACCATCTCCCGTTTAACAACAAATTAATCAATTCATTAAATCAGGAGATGGCCACCTTCTACACGAGGTTTTTGAAATAAACAATTAACAAAACACACAGCATTTCACTGTCATTTATATAATAAATCAATTATAATACAAAACAATACAAATACAAGATAAACAGCATTTTATAGTCGGGCTTTGCCCTGACCCTTCAATTTGTGTGCAGGGCTTTCTCCTGCTACCCTGCTACACCTGGCTTTGAGCTGCTTTGATATCAGCCTACTCTGTTATTGGAAGACTGGTTCGTTTTGCCCAGTCTCCAGCTCAGATATACACTCACACGTAACTGTTCATCTGCCAACTTCTATGGTTATGAATCTGCAAAGAGACAGCTCGCACCTTCTCAGACAGTCTCCTATCTAGGAGTGTGCTTGGACTCCGGGACCATGCTGTCCATTCTTGTCAGACGGTAGAGTGCAGAGAATAGCCACCTGTTAGAGCTATTCAGCTCAACAGAGCGCTCATGGAACTGACGTTCCAGAACTTTTGGGCTTGAGGGCAGCGGCTTCTCAGACCCTACCTCGCATGCGCACTGTGCAAGCCTGGTTCAATAACATGTTTTTTTCAGCCCACATTGAACCGCGGCTGCCATTGACGGTGTTCTTCACTGTCTAAAGACACTCTCTTGGTGCAAACAGCCTACCCATTTGCACCTCTGCGCGGCGTTGGGCAGTGTCAACAAAAAGGGAGGCCATCACCACAAATGTATCCAGCCTAGGCTGGGGCACTGTGTAGAATGGCACTCCATATAATGGTTTGGAACTGCAGGCAGTTTAACTGGCTTTGTAGTATTGTTGCAGAGGGTTTGAGGGAAGCATGTTGTTGTCCGTGCAGACAACGCAACAGTGGTTGTTATGTCAACCATCAGGGCGGCCTCAGGTTCCCCATTCTCCATCTAGTAGCCCACAACCTGTTGCTCTGGGTGCACAATCACCTCCTCTCCCTGCGAGCAGTTCACCTGCATGGGGTGATAAGCTAGGTGGTGTACCTCCTCTCAAGGGGAGTTCCCAGTGCCTCAAAACGGAGGTTTCACCCGGAGGTGGTGAGCATCATTTGGCAATGGTTCGAGAGAGCAGAGACAGACCTCTTGTCTCCCAGGAATTGACCCATTGTCCCCGCTGGTTCTCCGTAACAGGAGCCATGGACCCACTGGTGATAGATGCCTTGGCACACCAGTAGCCAAGACAGCTTCTGTATGCCTTCCCACTGCTCACCATGCTCCTGCTGTGTCTGTAGAAAATGACACAGGACCAGGCCAGGGTGCTATTACTGGTCCAGGAGTATTACTTACTGGTCCAGGAGTGTGGTTTCCAGTTTTGATGCAGCTACTGAGCAGCCAGCCGTGGAACCTGCCCAAACATCGTGCCCTGTTCAGTCAGGCGCAGGGAACATTGTGGCATCCCAACCCATCGAGCCTGTATCTCTGGTTCTGGACCCTGAATGGCAACATTTGAGCCGTCCGAGGTTTTCGGACAGGGTTATTGACACCCTGCAGAATGCCAGAGCAGCGTCCACACATTCCCTGTATGGGTACAAGTGGAGCGTTTTCAGACGTTGTGCTTGCCTAAGGGCTTTGACTCCACGACCTGTCCCAAAAGGAGCTTGGCAGCTTCGGCCACCTATGAAGGACATTGTCATTTGCTGGAGGCTTAACATGGTGCTTGAAGTACTTATGAAGCCTCCACTTGAGCCCTTGCATTCAGCTGAGCTGAAATATATATCTTTGGAAGCGGCTTCCTTGCTTGCAATCACATCCGCTAAGCGTGTGGGTGAGATGCAAGCATTTTCAATTGCGAAAGCCTGAGTAATTCTTGCAGAAGCCAGGACAAAGGTTACGCTTCGTACCAATACTGCTTTTTTGCTCAACATTATCTCGGCATTCCTTGTCAACCAGTTTGGATTTGAATGAAACACACACAGAATCGGAGTATGTGCGTGAACATGGAATACAAATGAAAAGAAAGTACCCTTGGACTCCTCCAGAGGGAAGAAACACATCTTTAGACATGTATATTGATATAGTTAGAAATGAAATAGTAACAGGCCTTAGAAGCAAAGGTAAACTAAATGTAACTACGAATGAAGACGTGCTAAAGGAATTACTAAAGGATGATAGATTTCGACAATGTTTGTGTGAATACTACAAAAATATATCCTTCAAACTGCAGTGTTTGAATCAGATTTCACAAGCAAAATGTTTTCTTCAATGTAAAGTAAAGGATCATTTTGATTTTGTCAGCTATACCATGTGCCCAAAGGGTGAAGACAGGTACAACAGAAAATGTTGTTTGGAACGAACATGTGAGTCCGGTGGTCAGATGGATGTTCCAGTCAGTACAAATCAAGAGGACCATTTAGTGATATTTCACTTTAGAAGAAATATATTCTGGGTGAATCAAAAAGACATTCTGCATGATAGAAACAAAAGACTCATTCAAACAATAAAGGAAAGTAGGTCACTCCATAGTGTAAAGTGAACAACTCTAGTAACACGAAATCTTAGTTGTTTTTGCAAGTCATGCTTGGATGATACTGGAGTTTTTTTTAATGCTGATCATGTAGATTCCTGGAAGACAGAAACACTGAAGGCAATCCGCATAACTGGCCCACCACAGAATGAATCGGCATGTACTATCCAGGGGTCATATCTCCAGGGAAAGCTGAATGATGTCCAACAACAACTGGAAGAAAATCATCAGGGTTTGACAGCTGACCAACCAGGGGAGAAGTTAAATGCCATGCAACTCCATCAGTTAATTCAACAACCTTACAACACTGATGTTTCATATGAGGAACTTTATTAGGCAATCACGATTAAGATATTTCCCAACGCATTTGAGATACTTACTACACAATCTATTGAATTTGAGTATGGATCATTATCATGTTTAATTTATAGGGCTGTACAGGAGCACCCGTTTGTTGCAGTGTACCTTCAGGGGATGAGAAAGAAGCAGATGTACATAGGACAGGTACCAAAGCATAATAGTTCAGGACTTTATTAGGGATGGTTATGGGAACTACAGGACAGTATACTATGCTTTGATATCAGCCTACTCCAGAGTCGGTGGTTAATCCACTTTAATATAACACTTGCTATTATCAAAGCTGAACCTCAAAGTGGTTGCATATTTCATAGTAACAACACTTTCATTAGTTTCCCAGTGTAATGTGGTGTGATGGTGGTTAATATGGAATGAAAGGATTACTTTTCCATTTAAATATACAACTGTTATAGTGCAGGTTCTTGACACTGACTACAGTGACAACATAGTTCAGTTGTCTTTTATGAAGAAATCTGATTCAGATGTCTACAGCTGGCCAAGCAAACCAGACACATCATGGGAAAGTTTTCACAATATCCTTCTTGGTATGGATAACCATGAGTTGTGTGGAGCTGAAAGTAACAACAGAAACCAGTACTTTAAGTTTTATAAGGATCAGCTGAAGCTCTGAATTCAGTGGATTGATAGGCCAAACAATGCCAGTGTTCCACAAGGGCTCTGATTTCAAATTTATACAGCATTTAAAGGGTTACAACTTTTTAAATAAATTGTAGCTCTTGTGCACTTCTTCCCTTTTGCGTAGTCTTAAACGACTGATGGTCAGTTGATCATTAAGATGTAAATATCACAACTTACAAATCAATTTGCTCATTAGGTTGTTTTTGTACTATTTCACATTCTGGGGCTAAGTTTGTATTTGTTTATACATGATATGCTTTTACTAAGATGAACTCACAGGCGGCTTGTCAGTGCTTCACTTGAACTGCGTGTTCTTTGGGAGTAGTGAAAAGCATATTTATGAATTATTAAAACTCAAGCACCAGAGCATGCAAGTTTTTCATGATATCTAACGTGTACCAGAAATATCTCAGTTTGTATGCATTACTCTTAGGTTGACTGAGATACTGTGCACTTTAGATTATTTCATTATTTTAAGTTTTAAGTGTTAATGTTTTTAAATGACTTTCAAAGTTGCCCTCATGTGGCTGTTTTTTGTATCCTTTATGCATGGGCCCCCAATCCTGTCCAGCAGGTTTTATAGTTCTGTTTAAAGAGCAACTATCAGGGTTTTTAAAAAAAAAATTCTTATCCATCCCCACATGTTGCTGAGTAATCAATTTTAACTATCATTGTTAGTATTCTGACAAGTTTTTACACTTTATGTTTAATTTATAGTTTTGTCTGTATTTTGTTTTGCCTTTTAATATGCTCTGCGTATACCCCCCGTACCTTACCATTGTTGGCATTGTGCATGAGTGTTAAGAGTTGTGTTTTGTTTGTAAATAAATACTGTGCGGCGTGCTCAAAGTGCACCTCTGTGTCTCCATTCCGGCCCTCACCTACTTGCCTACCTGCATCAGTCGCAGTAACAACACAATTCCACACAAACGTCTCAGCATGGTGGGTTGTTATTGCTGAGCTGAAGTGTTTGCTAGCGGTTATAAAGACAATACAGGTTACAGGTTCCAGATGTCACAATACATAAATATGAACATTTCAATCAAGCATATAGCTCACTGTTTTCTTAAATGCCCTTTATAATAGTATGTTAACCATATAAACATAAAACATTTGTTTATATGGTTAACATAATATTATAAAGATCAGAAATACTCCTGTAACGTGGACCACGGTGTGCCACGGTGTGCCACGGTGTTCTGCGGTGTTCCGCGGTGTGCCACGCATATTTAAAATAAAAGTACCCCTTTCACAGCAGATAAATATTACGACAATAAACTTACATTTAAAAAATGTTAGAATAATCTCTTTTGATGTCTAAAAAACTCAAATGTATAATTTCCAGTTAGACTTTAGTGAAATAAACACAATGTCAGTTGAGGTCAATATTAACAGTTACATACATTACATGTCTGCGGATGTTAAACATTATTTATATTATATTATTCTAAATGTAAGTAATCAAAGTCTTCAAAAAGACTAACTTGTGAAGTTGTTTACAACTCTAAGCACCATGCTAAATATAAAAAGCACCCTTTTTTTGGTGTCAATGTTACATACGAATAGTAGGATGGTCATTGAATAAAACTGTGTTTCAAATGAAAATTACATTTTTTTATCTCGAGACTTACTTGTTATATATACTGACACCCTAGACATTGGATAACTAAAGAAATACATAGAAGAAATGTTTTTTAAATTGTGACCATGTGTTCCCACTTTTGGTACAAAGAATTGAAGTGGAGACTGACCCGTATGTGTGTTCATAGTAAATCCTCGATCTCGTCACATGTCAATTTTGCATAAGAGAACTAATCAACCTAGATAAAACTCTAAACTATCAATTAAATAATTGTTCTTACACTATCCAAACTACAACACACTAAATCTCTAATTATTTACAGTGCCACACTTTCCTTCTGGGTAAAGGGATTTGCAGCCCCTTGGTTTAACAAAACCTCCTCACCATAGCTGGAGAGCAAAGGGTCTGTCTCTGAGCTCCTCGTTATACATGCGGTCAGCCTAATTCAACTATTAGAACCTGACCATAATTCCTACCATTTTTAACAAAAGCTTTCAGTGTTAACCCTTTGCGGTCCTTTGTCGGACTGGATCCGACATTGCAATTATTCCCATCAGGTCCTTTGTCGGACCCTGTCCGACATCATCCAAAAACGCAAAAAGTCGGTTTTCAACGGAAAAAGCCAAGAAAACCATTCAATGGCCGAGTGGGAACGAAAGGAGCGAGACAAGCCGATAAAAAAAAAAAAAAAGGCGTATCTCATGAATAGTCATACTAGCTCCTGGCATCAGATGGGGCGGTCATATGGAAACAAGCTGGGAGCTACAGTATCAGCGCACAGAGACTATCACGGACATTTGCAGAGCTTTTGAGATGTTATAGCAATAAAATAATGACTTGGATTGCATTATTGAGGAGTTTGGTGATAAAGCGAGGTCATCAGGAGACGATTGATCGGTATGTACGACTATTATTATTATTATTTTTTATTTGGTAGCATATGTGAAAGCGATAGCAAACGAAAGGGTGGGGTGGGGCTGGAGATCCCTAGTGAGTGCTTTGTTGATATGCAGGGCCATTTAAACCCGTTTGACTGTGGAAAAAATACTTTTAAACAGCTGCGTCTAAAATTAACTGCTTGGCGTGTGAAAATAAATTGGACCTGGCGAGCCTGGCCTTAGAATTAATAAATGGAGCATAAGGGTTAACAAACCTTTATTTACACAAACAATCGAACCCTAACAAACTCACACAATGTATCAGAGTGCTCTACAGGGTCAGCCCAGTATAAACCCTAGCTATCCTGGTTTTATCTTCTGGGCCACAGGCAACCAGTGGAAGAAAAAAAAAAATGTGAATAGGCTCTTGTAAACAGGGAATGAAATTCAAAGTGAGGAAGCAGCAACCATGAAAGGGTTTTAACCCATAATCACATTGTCTGCAGAGGACCATATGCTACACCAGTTTGCATGAGGACATCCTCTCTGGGTTCTTTTTAGTTGTATGAGCCGTTTCATCTCACAGGAAGAAAAAAACAAAACAAAAAAAAAACATAGGAGGCTGTGTGGTCCAGGGTTAAAGAAAAGGGCTTGTAACCAGGAGGTCCCTGGTTCAAATCCCACCTCAGCCACTGACTCATTGTGTGACCCTGAGCAAGTCACTTAACCTCCTCGTGCTCCGTCTTTCGGGTGAGACGTAATTGTAAGTGACTCTGCAGCTGATGCATAGAGCACACACCCTAGTCTCTGTAAGTCGCCTTGGATAAAGGCGTCTGCTAAATAAACTAATAATAATAATAATAATAAAAGCCAAGACTACAGGCAGCGGTCATGTCTAGCTGTGAATAAACCTGCCTAAGCTAATGCATATCACAGCAGGAATCACAGAGGTCAGAAAATGTAAAACAGTTCAGACATGTTGCTATTAATTGAATGCCATGTATGCTAAGTAACAGTGGCAATATTTGTATGTGGAGTGTGAATTTCTAACTGCTGTGGTCTTAATTCTTTTTATGCACTGTTTTTTTATTGTGCTAACTTAGTGTGATCAAGCTAGTTACTCAGAATTTAGTATGACATTAGCATGATATATGTCATTGTGATGCATATGTAAATAAGGGAGAGGATATGCAGATGGTTCTGTGGTAGCTAAGAATTCTGTTATGCATGACTGAGGAGCCAGCCTATCAGTGAAATAAAATCAATTCCAGTCAGATGTTTGTGAAGCTAATCCAGGTAATGTTTATTCTTGTGTCTCCTGGATATACAGCATCTTTATGACTTTTCTGATTATATAAACAAGAATATGAGCTGATATGTTTGAAGCTGTCAAAGTAACCCATTGACGACACTCTTCACAACAACCAGAACTCCTCCACTGACCCTGTAAGCACTGCTGCACACATCATCACTCCTTTAAAGCTACAGCAGTTCCATTACAAATCAGTTATACAGCTATAACATTTTGAATTTAGCTTTTAGAATAAATGTAACTTGTGGGGAAATAAAGCCTGGTTTTAAGATTAAAAACGTACTCGAAAACAGAGATCAGAACTACATATTTGCATATATTTGTATAAAAGACTGTGAGCTAGATGGAGATAGTACATTGTAAAGCTTACTTTCCATAAGAAGCAACACTTTAATTCTTAATTACTCCAAGGCACATATTTAATTCAATCCAGGCATTAGGAGAATTACTGTCTGATACGCTTTAAAATGTACTGTGAGAACGTCTAATTAGTTCATGACTTCCAGTGGTAGCCTGTTTGAGAACACGCTAGTCTCTGTGAGGATAGGTAATGATCGTTTTACCTTATTAGTCATTTCAAGCAAATGTAAACCAGAATTGCATTCA
The DNA here is from genome assembly GCA_030684275.1 of Acipenser oxyrinchus oxyrinchus. Classification (NCBI taxonomy): domain Eukaryota; kingdom Metazoa; phylum Chordata; class Actinopteri; order Acipenseriformes; family Acipenseridae; genus Acipenser; species Acipenser oxyrinchus. Next base: position 1,248,820 of record CM060249.1, read on the forward strand.
GCAAATTATCCCCCAAAAAGTTTTTGATTATTTTGTGATATACAGAGTTTTCCAGTGCATCGCTACTGATCAAGACGAGCCAAGCTGCTGGATCCCTGTGATGAAACCTCTCCAAAGAGCAGTATGTTATTACACACCAGGAAGTTGGCACCTTGCACTTCTATATTGTTGTCTTTGATAAACATGCAGGATAAAAAGGAGGAGCAGTAATCATATTGCTAGTTATAATAGGATGTAATTAAAATCTTGGTTAGCAATCCTGTTGAACATTTTCTTCCACTTGAATTAGGCTCATTTCCTCTTTCCATTAAAGGTGTTCATGGCATTCTGCCCACAATTAGCTTGCTACTTCAAACATTCTTTTAATTTCACAATTAGGACTTGCTAAGTAAATAGCCTTTTTTTGTGTATCTAAAAACCACCTTAGAAAATCCAAATACTTCCCTAAAATGTACTGAACCCTGTCAACTTGATATAAACTGTACCTTTAAGTGTTTTTAAAACCTTTATCTATCATGAATGCATCCGTTCTTAATGTAGAAGCAAATGTGATATTCTTGGGCCTTCGGGCATATTTATAGTTTGCATCTCCATTATCCTCAGTCAGGTGTGAAAGTGTAAATATGACTATACAGTATTAAAGATTTACAACATTTCATATTACCATTTTGACAGATGTCTGGAATAATTCACCAATCATTTAGCACCTAGAGGGTGAGACTTTTCAGCCTGTTATTTCATTGGGCAGATTTGAATTGACAATTTTGAAATGTTTGCAACTCCATAGTGCTAAGACCCTTACCATACCTAAATCACACTACCTGTTTAAAATGCAATTGGCATGTATTTCTTTGTCAATCGTGTTTTCAACACATGCCCATCACACATTATTTAGGTAGTGTGAATAGGGTGCCAGTATATACTTTGATATGCTCCTGTTCTTTACATCCTTATTGATTCTGAAGAGCCTGGGAAAATCTATGATGACATGAGGAGCCTATGATGTATAATGTGATAACTTTGTTTCATAGACATTTTTTGACCATTACTTCTTTTTTATTATTTTGCACAGACATTAAAGGATAGGGAAAAGATGGTTCAAGCTTCTATTTTAAGTTACTATGTTTTAATATAAAATATTATATGTCCTCAGACCTACAGGTATATTCAAACTTATGTTCACCTTTGCTATTTTAACAATGATGTCTGGCACCCAGAATGCAACGTTCTCTTCCAAATTGAAGAATCATCATCCTACTGAGACAGAAATACACTTTCTTACTGTATCTCCCATAATCCCGTTGCAAGGCTCATGTTAAGTAATGCTTACCGCATAACTTCAGAACAAGTAAAGCAGAACCAATGAAACTCGGTACCAGTATATAAAAAAAGGAAAAAAAGCCAACCAGCTAAAGGGCACAGCGATACATCAGTGCTTCCCCATGACTGTCAAAAGTGCATTACTAGACATTTCACAACGTACTTCTCTGAATAATCTCAGTGGAGGTGCATGTGTTTTTACTGTGCATTCTTTACAAATATAAATTACAAATACAGTATAAAGTCCAGGGGCCCGTTTCATAAAAACGATTTGTGACAATTCGCAATCGTAAGCACCTCGCAAATAAAAAAAATTGGGTTTCGTAAAACTTTCATAGGGCTGCGACATCGTCGATTTCCACCAGAAACCTGCGACTGCCAGACAGCAGCCACAAGTAGCAATTTTCATTGCAAATGCTTTTCCTTGTTTGCTTATTCCAATCCTCTCTCAATACCAGCAACAGCTACATCACCAATTATATTTAGACAATTTTCCCTCCTCATTTGGTGTATTCTTCATTTGCCTTCTTCTTTTCCCCTTTAATGTTGTTCTACTTGCTAAATCTATCAATTTGTTTTACTTATTTCAGGCGCCGTTCTCTGCTCCACCCCTAGAGCATTTACTGGCACTTTTTTTTATGTCTTCATCGTTAAACTTACAGACAACTTTCCACAGATTTGTGTTGGCCAACCATTTCGATAATTGTATGAATTTCTTCTTTGGAAAAAATTGTTTTTCCTTTGCACCCCTGCCATTGTGTAATTACCCAATCCAGTGATTCTCAATCTGGTCTCAATCTGTGGTCCACAGACCACTGGTGGGCTGCCGCCACCCTTCAGGTGGTCCGTGGAAAGGTTATATAATTACGGAAAAGAAGCAGCAGCATAGTTTATTGATCCCATTGCAAACTCAAAATTTGAAACCTTAAAAACTCAGCTACAGAAGCAGGAAGAAAATGCATACATGGAAAATATCTCCAAGTTAAAAAAAAGTTCTAAACTCTGTCATATATAGTTTTGGAGTGTGTAAAATGTATTATTTACTAGGGAGTTTTCATGTATTGCGGTCACATGCACTCAACACAGCAGCTTGTAAAATAAAGATTATAGCTGGAGATTTGTAGCACTGACTGTGCTGGTACCTCATGGATCTAACTTCTGAGATTATTAATTCACATAAATCAATTTCTGCTGTAATTATCTATTTTAAAAAGAAAGCAATCGTTTGTTTTTTTTCTCTCGGTAAATTCGTGGTAATGGAAAGTAAACTAGAGCCATTCTTTAAAACTCCAATCTTAAACTAAAGAAAACTTTGTTGCATGTCATTCTATACTTTGCATTTTCTGACAAAATGATTAGCCTACTTTTGGAAACATTCTTTAAAACTTCAATAACAAAACCCCTAAAAACTCATTTCAAGCATTGCTTGTTAGTTCACTGTAGATTAAATGGATTGATTGATATACACTGACTGGCAAAAGCTATTTTTATTACATAAAAAATATAATCTAAAAACTTGATTTACATTTAGATACAGATATTTTTTTAAATGACGTACTTTAAATTTGCCACACAAACCCACAAAATTGTTAATTTTCAAAATCTGTAACAGGGCTGTCTTCGTAGATATTATTCATTTTATTAACTATTCTGGTGACAGAACTCTTTCTGGGTTTATGTGACTGTATCTGCTTTCATCGCACGTTAATGCTGAAAATGGAGGCAGTGTGGTCCAGTGGTTAAAGAAAAGGGCTTGTAACCAGGAGGTCCCTGGTTCAAATCCCACCTCAGCCACTGACTCATTGTGTGACCCTGAACAAGTCACTTAACCTCCTTGTGTTCCATCTTTCGGGTGAGACATAGTTGTAAGCGACTCTGCAGCTGATGCATAGTTCACAGACCCTGGTCTCTGTAAGTCGCCTTGGATAAAGGCGTCTGCTAAATAAACTAATAATAATGCCATCCAAATTCAGGATGGCAGCGCTCACTAATGACTGGGGGCCGATGGAGAAAGCAGGACAGTTGGCGGCTGCATTAGAGGGAGAAGCGCTGCAGGTTCTGCTGGACTTGGGCCCAGACGAGGTGGCCCAATACGAGGTGCTAACCGCAGCTCTCGAACGCCATTTTGGGAGAGTGGAGCCCGCAGTCGGGTTGCGCCTGCAGCTGGCCAACCGCACTAGAGCTCCTGGAGAGAAACTGGGCGTACTGGCTGCTGATGTCCGGTACCTGGCCGGAGGGGTACCAGCGTTCCGCCAGCCACCCAGGAGGACCTGGCTGTCGAGGCCTTTGTTCACGGACTGACACCGACCGCTCTATGTTAGCAGGTCCGGTTGGCTGCCCCAACCTCCCTAGAGCTCGCCGTGGCTCACGCCGAACGAGTCGAGGCGGTGCTCGAGGAGGGGGAGCGGGACCATGCTCCTGGGAGCGCGAGTGGTCAGCAGAAGAGGCGGCCTGACCACACACCACCTAGAGCTCGTATGGCCCAAGCAGAAGAAGAGGAGGCCCTGTACCGCACCATTGACCCCACCTGGCCCCCGGAGCTTACCACCCTCATCAGGGTGGCGATCACCCAGCCAGCTCGGACTCCTGAGACCCCCCCACAGCTGTGCTGGGGCTGTGGACAGCCTGGCCACCTACGTCGCCACTGCCCAGCAGCAGCTGCTGCACCACCACGCCTGACACAGCAACCGCAGGGAAACGCCAAGGGGCCCGCATAGACGGGACGACGCGTGCCCCCAGTCCAGTCCCCTTAATTGCGGACCACCCAGCTGCAGCGGCCGCCACCAGTACTAACCCGTGTAGCCGACCGAGCAGGGCGTCACCCCCCACTGAAACAGCCGACCACAGACAGTGCCAGCCAGCTATAGCGGTACGAAGGGCAACTGCCGGGGACTTCTGCCATGTCCCCGTCCGCATTGAGGGGGTTCCGTGCACTGCTCTCGTGGACACTGGCTCCACGGTGACTCTCATCCGCCCCGATGTGCTCCCTGCAGGGGTCCGGCTGGAGCCCACCACTGTGCAGTTGCGCACTGTGACTGGAGAGCTAGCCCCCATGCAAGGAAAGGGCAACCTTGCTATTGAAGTGGCTGGACGGACAGTGCACCAACCTGTCTGGGTGGCAGCTGTACAGGACCCCTGCATACTGGGCCTGGACTTCCTGCGCTACACAGGCGGACAGCTAAACCTCCGGACCGGGACACTGCACATACAGGGGAGCCCGGCTTTAGCTTTAGCCTCACCCCTTGGACCGCTGGGTGGAGTCGGGACCCCTCCGCCGCGTCAGTTTCGGGATCTGCCGAGGACACAACGGACGCTGCAGTGAGACGGAGACCTCAGCACACCCGGGCTCCATCATGCGCCAGTCTCATCAGGGACAATACAGCGTCTCGACGGCCCCCACTCCGGAAGGAGCTACTGTTTGCACAGCCGCCTTCAGGTGCCAGCGCTCGCCAGCCAACATGGCCACCCTCAGGCCGCAACGCTTGCCAGCCAACACGCCCACCCTCCAGCCGCAACGCTCGCCAGCCAACACGCCCACCCTCCGGCCGCAATGCTCGCCAGCCAACACGCCCACCCTCCGGCCGCAACGCTCGCCAGCCAACACGTCCACCCTCAGGCCGCAATGCTCGCCAGCGTGTACAGCCGCCCTCCTGCAGTTCTAGCGTGGCCCAGGGGAATGCAGCTCTCCCCCAGGCAGCCCCGCCACCCTGCCCGGTGCCGCCAACCGCTACCCAAGGGCTGCGGGAGGATACCGCCATGCCACGCCCTACTGTCAGGAGTAATTCAGCGTCCCCAGCAATCTCCCCTCCGCCACCAGTCTCCACTGAAGACCCAGCTCTCTATATTGCAAATTAATATTGTTTTATTGACACTAAAACTGGGTTTTGATTTGACTGCACAGATAGACTACATGCCAAGAAGAGGTTACATGGTTTGCATTAACGTTATAACATACCTTCTCTCTGATAGGTATCAGTGCGGATTAAGCTCATTTCATCCTGGTTCATATTGTGTACATTTTTTAAGCAACTCTAAATATCTCAGTATGATATGCTGTATACCTCTGTTCCTATCATTCTAAAATGTTATCATACAAAATACATTTTACCAAACATCTTTACACTGGACATGCATGTGATAATAGTGTGAGAATCTTGCACATACAGTAAAATCACCTTTAAACTTTTCTGATTCCCATAGAAAATAGGTGGGACAGAGAGATCCAATTGTACTGCATATTTTGTAATATATTTCAAATGAATTTGAAATGTATCCTGCACAACATATTATATTGTCATATGGCTGTATTAATCTCACATGTATTCTGCACTACATGTTCTATTGTCATACGGCTGTGTGGTCCAGTGGTTAAAGAAAAGGGCTTGTAACCAGGAGGTCCCCGGTTCAAATCCCACCTCAGCCACTGACTCATTGTGTGACCCTGAGCAAGTCACTTAACCTCCTTGTGCTCCGTCTTTCGGGTGAGACGTAATTGTAAGTGACTCTGCAATTGATGCATAGTTCACAAACCCAAGTCTCTGTAAGTCGCCTTGGATAAAGGCGTCTGCTAAATAAACGTCTCTCTCTCATATGGCTGGATTAATCTGAAATGTAGTCACTGAACGTTCAACTACTTCAGTAGGGAATTGAAAAGTTATTTTACGAATCCTGAGCTGCCAATAGGGGGTTTCATAATAATCAGTTCTCTCTTGTCTGATATGCACACAGGAGACTGGATGCCATTAAGAGACTGAGGTAAGACTAAATGACCCTTTAAGTGCAAGTCATTTATAATTAAACACTCATAGTTAGATTAGATGAAGTGTGGAACATGTTCTGTTTACTCATTGTTAATTGAAATATTAAACTGTCGGATTCAACAATATGGATTTCCTTCGTTAACATTAAAAGAGAAGGGGATCGATTAGCTTTACCCTTGCAGGATGTTCACCCGATGACTGTAAATAGTTACAGTAGAACACGTCAAATTGTGTACTAGTTGCATTGTAACGCAGTGACAAGGTGAGATGTCCCATGCCTGTATCCCATTGTTTGATGAAGCTGAAGGCCTTAAAGAAGAAGACAGCATACCAGGTTGTGTGTTTAAAACAGAGCCTTCTTCAACTGCAGAGAGCATTATGGAGGTACAGTATGCAGGGCTCCTTGCATTTTTATCAAGATCTTTACAGCAAAATGCATTTTGCGTCATCTTTTTTTTTTTGTAAAAGGAGAATAAGTCTGCTAATTTCAGTTGCAGTAGCTGTAACAAGAAAATCAGAAGGATAATGTAAGAACTTAAGTTTACCTAAAGTTATTGTTAGTAGTCTTGTAACATTAACACATATGTTTCAAATTTACAAAAATGCATTCAAACTACATTTTGCTATCTTAAACAAAAATATATTAGTATATATTCATATCAAATCAACAGAAGAGTATGATGGCGTAGATGATTGATTGATTAGTTGTAAAAATCAATTTTTGTAAATTGTAAAAGCTCAAGAAAAAATAAAATATATCTACCGTCCAATAATAAATATTTAGATATACATTCTTTTTCAAAAACATTTCAAGTTCTCTCATTGGTGTGCACTCAAGCAGCAATGATTACGTGGCATGGTCTGTCTGAACTAAAATTACCCTGTTCACTGAGGCACAGGTGGTGATTTTCATTTGGTTATTAAAATCTTCTTGCTGTTTCAATTCATTCTCCCTGAGGCTCCGATCAACACACACACACACATCCAGTGATTAAAATGCAACCATTTGAACGTTGAAACCTATTACAGCCCTCCTTCTAATGATCCTCTAATGACTGCCAGCCTTAACCAAGCCAGCCAACACATAATGATGTAAATTATGCAAATGCCAGTGAAGGTTTCAAATGTAATACATGATATATATACATTAGCATTGCTTATTAAAATCTATTTTGTTTACAAATGTTGACAGAGGTTAATAAGAAATAAAAAAAAGCTTTATCTGAAAGCACATCCATTAATTCGAAACAACTCTAAGTGTTTTCGTTTGCAAATTATTTAAATATTCTACACATAGGAGTTTCTTTATGTTTTCCAATAACAAAAAAAAACAAAAAAAAAAAAACAACAGGCCTAACCAAATGCATGCACTGTATTTTTTTATAATAATGGATTTGATGTACTGTATTTGTTTATAATAATGGATTTGATGTACTGTTTTGAAAGAAACACGTTTTATAGAAACATGTATTTTAAAACATTATATATGGTACTACACATGATTAAAAAAATCGTGGTTTGCAAGCCGTGCTATCAGTTAGTGTTGCACTTGAGGCTGAAATTGGCCCCACCCATTTACTGGCTTCTTTCCTGCCAAAAACCAACCAGCTGCTTCCCCTATTGACTGAACTGCTTTCAACCAGTAACATGCTTTGACCCAGAAGACACTGCTGTGGGAAAATGACGCTGTAAGTGCAAGTGTAACAGACTACATGAAAAAAGACATAGAAACTGAGAACTTCCTTTAACTAGATACAATGTTTTAATGAGAAAAGACATGTCTGCCGTAACATGTGTTTCTTTAATAACTACACACCTGAGACGAATGTAGGTAATGGAAAGTGCAAAACTGTTTAAAATATTATTTTATGTATTTATTTTTTAAGGACACTGATTTTAAACATTAACATACATGTAATAGAATGACCTTTTTGGGTGTTATACAGCGGTGCTTTTAAGCAGTAGCACCTTCATAATAAAAGCAAATGTGTTTTTTCTTAAATTGCTAATGCAGATGCATATAGGAACACAGATTATTGAAATGTTAATGTATATTTAAATGAAATTGTTTTATGATGTGGGTATTTTAATACTGGGCTCTTACTGCAGATAAATGGAACTGGAAAACCCTGTTTAGCAAAAGTTACTTTATGTAAAAGCTGAAGCATTCATATGCACCATATGCACCATATACCTAAAAGGAAAAGGAAATTTAAACAATATAAAATAATCATGGGTTCAAATGAATATGCAAGTTCTCCAAATTGTTTCCTGCTGTTACAGTGTATATAAATAGAATAATGGCTGGTTCAGTGTCTATTACCAGGGAGAAATACCATCAGGAGGCTCTGGGGACAGTGGAACCTCAAGAGGGAAGCTCTGCCTCTCCCCTAAGCCTAGAGATGGTATTACCCCTAGCTATACACACTGCGCAGGCTGTTCTTTATTATAATATATGGATCTGTGTCAGTGGCATAGCTGGGGGTTAGGGGTTTGTATTGCTTATTTATAATCCGCGGGTTTGCCCCGAAATAATAACAGTCCCGTTTCAGTTCACCCACACATAACACTTATACAAACACAAACACCAGTCCACAATACGTGCTCTAGTGCCCATGGTGAATGAAGTTCCTTAGTGACAACAAATGTGAAGTGTTGTTAATCCGGGTTTAGTGCTGGCCTTTGGAGACAGCTACGGATCGTGTTAACCATCCAAATAATTACAAACAGTATTATTAAACAGAGTAGTCAAAGTAGCATGTCGCAAAAATCTCTATCCGCCCGAAACAAAATCCTGGCTACGCCACTGATCCGAGTCTGAAAAATATGCGTCTTAATTTTCGTGTAAGACTTGCATTTATCGGTCCGGAGCAGGGAGATGCAGACAACAGGATGCAGCTCTGGAAGCAGGAACAAGAACTGGAAACGGAACCTTCTAAAAGGTTTTCTTGACGGGCGCTGGCACTTTGCTTTGTTTACTCAGATTCCATGTGGTTTCTATTGCCTCTGAGTAACCAGCTTTTGACAGGTTGGACTGCAGCACACAAAGGTCGAAGACTTTTCTTTATGGTGTTCAGATTATATTGCTTTTGGACAAACTGCAGTCTTCCTCGCTAGTACTGTTTTCCTGTTTTCACATTTGCCAAAACACAGACAAACACGGTATAAATCCATCATGAATAGCAATTGTAATTTGTTTTAGTCTCACTTCATCCCCCAACTCTCATTGTGCCTCTGAACACACCAACCCTGTGTCACACCTGTGGCCTTAATTAATCATTTATTCAATTCATGGCTCCAGCCACATTCCCACGTGTTTTTGGAGGAGGATTTTTATCTCTATATTCCCCCCACACACACACACACCCCGTGCACCACTACAAATATACCTTTCAAACCACCCGTGCTACATAACCCAAACCATACCCTGTACACCAATACTTACAATAATACTCCACCTAAAACATACAAAATAAACCAAATACACTCAAGGGTGTTTTTTTTTTTACTCAAGTGGGGAGTCAGCTTTGGTCTGACTGAAAGCTGGCGCCGCTCTGCGCGAGCCACAAGTTCTGATGTGTTTAAATGATAAGCCCAACAGTAGCATTATCACCTTGCAACAATAGTATTACAAGAATTGTTTTGTATGATGTGCAGTAGTATTATTTAGGGCTATCCATATATTACAGCATATTCTTACACGGGTTAAAACAGGATGATTCCACTTTTACAGACCTTTCTGCCTGCAGATCGCCTGTAATTATCTTCCATCGTTTGTCATATGAGATAGCCCGCTGTCATTTGCCATCCTTATTTTACACTCCATTTCACAAATTTCTCATGAACCTCTAGCCTCAAAATCCTCCTCCTCCTACTAAAAACAGATGGCCTGTGGACAGTTCTGTAAATTACTTTGCCTTCTAGGAAATAAAGAAAACACCTAGCATTAGCTCCAGGCATCAGTTTCCTTTTTCTTTTTTATGCTTGAGGTTCAAACCTTCAGGTAATGTTAATAAGAAATCTACCCTGGTACTGAGAAACATTCAGATCATCTTCTCTAAATATGTCAGCTATAGACTGTTTGTCTTTTAAGGAATGACCTCTCACTCACCTCTGCCAGAAGCAGTCGTCTTAGCTGGTTTTGCAAAACCATGCCTGGGGCAAACATTATTGATAAAATATCATCCTCCTTAACAGAGAAGACAATGAGACCTACAGTTAGAAACACTACCAGATTAATGCTGTTGGTTTTGCACTTGTTAGGTATTCTTTTCTTCTTGCAAACTGGTATCGCACAAGAAACACACAATGTAATTATCTTTTGATTAACAATATTGTATGTAGCTGATGAATCAATGTTATAACGCATGTTACTCGAACATAGCACAAACATTTCTAGGAGTCATTCAACCTGCATAATGTTTGTGGAGGTATTTTATGCTGTCAGGGATGCAGATAAGACCGAAAACATGGTTCTGTCTGTTGTTTTTGTGTAGAAAATCTGCCATATATATTAGTTGGTTGTGAACGAGTGGTTTGCAGTGCTCCGGAAATGACAGACACAAGACAGTTCACAATTAAACAGCTCTTTATTTGGCTGGGTTGCGTGTCAACAACACTTAAATAAGCACAGGCTCTACGGACTCTGCAATGTGTATCGCTCCATGCAGAACAAGGGTTTCAGTCCCAAAATAATAAGACACTAATAATAATAAGACACAGACACGGTCACTTCTCCAGACAGTGAGTGCTCTTTGTGCAGGTGTGGTGCAAGACAACGATCGTGAAACAGTGGTGCAGTGTAGTCCGGGTTTGTTGCTGGCTTGTAGCGACAGCTCCCGGTTAGTGTTAGCCATCTAACAATGACAAATAACAACAGTTACAACAACAAACAAACAAAACACAAAACACTCACGGTACGTTTACTCTCAGTCTCCTTTACAGGTCCTTGCAGTAATCATAACAAAGGAACAGATTGCTTCATCACATCCCCTGAAATACCCTTAGTCACGCCCCCTTCGATAGAGAGTGCAGTCACTTATCCTCCAATCCGTGAATGACACATCGCTTACCGTATTAAGGCAATGACTTCTGGTATTGTGACTCCACCCCCTTCCTAGATGGCCGGCTTCCGACTGACCCTGGAATGAACTGCCAAACCATCCATTCGGGGAACAATGTTCCTGTTACAAAGCGCCCTCACCGGTCAGGAGGGAGATTGCTGACTAGGATTCATTCGCTCTCTGTCACATTGGTCTTCATGCTATTTGACCAGTTCACAGATGTGTGCTCTACAGCAGCGGTTCCCAACTGCCGGTCCACAGGGAGATTTCAGCCGGTCCACAAGAGGACATAAAAAAATAAATGTGTATGCTTGTTTCTTTAAATGTTTAACAGTGGAGGGATAGTAATACAAAACCACACTCACGTGTCTTTGCAGGCTATTTATTTCAAGTATAAAGTATAATCTCAATGTTACAAACTACACTATTATCAAGTTCAGTAGGGAAATTAACAGTGTGTTTATCCTTACTCCACATATCTCTGATAATAACAATGCTTCCGTATACGCATTTGCATTATGTCATTACACATAAAATGAAAACGTAACGTAACAACGGCCTGTTATGCAGTAAGAGTACGAGTATATTATTGGATTTATCTACTCTCCGTTTCGCAAAGTGAGATTTTAATGCCGTGTGCTGCTCTTGAGAGGTTGACATATTCAAATAATGTCGAAGCAAGTTTCTTTGGACACATTTTTCAACAAAAAGACAGAAAAAATAGGATTGGACAACAGCAGTGAAAAACGTAAACATGAGTGTGAAGTTAATGAACAAAATGACGAAGATCAACCCGAGGAGGGAGTTGCGACAAAAGCAAAGAAAAAAAGATCAGCCTTCAATAGAAAATGCAATGTTTCGTACATTAAGTTCGGATTTATTTCATGTGGCGATGAAGAGTCACCCAAACCTCAGTGTGTTGTATGTGGTGACATACTTAGTAATGATGCAAAGAAGCCATCCAAACGAATTCGCCACTTAAAATCTAAACATGCTGAATTGGAATCCAAGCCAACGGAGTTCTTTGAAAGAAAGCGTGACGAATTAAAGGGACAGCAACAATTAATGCGATGTGCAAATATAAGTGAAGCTGCATTGAAAGCGTCATACTTGGTCTCACTTCGTATTGCAAAGACTAAAAAGCCGTTCACAATAGGTGAGGAGCTGATAATGCCATCTGTTAAAGATACCTGTCAGGAAGTGCTGGGCGAAACTGCTGCCAAAAGGGTGAGTTGTGTACCACTTTCAAATAATACAGTGGCACAGAGAATTGACGACATTTCTCAAGACATGGAAGATCAACTCATAGATCGGTTGAAAAATGCAAAATATTTTTCACTACAACTCGACGGTCTGTGACATTTTGAGTCCAGAAGTAGCTGGTCCTCAGTGGGAAAAAGGTTGGGAACCGCTGCTCTACAGCAACAGCTGGGCAGATAGCAGTGGGAAAGAGGATATGGGTTATACCTTGTACAGAAAAAACAAATATATCAGCAGCAACAGTCTGCTTTGTGCGGCCACTCTAAAGTGCTGTTGAGATTTCCTAACTCAGTGACATACTGACAACAAATGTGCAGACTCCTTACTTTTCATTCATTATATATGCCATAGAAAAATATTTGCCCCCTGTCTGATTTTCTGCATTTTTGCATATTTTTGACATTGAATGTTATCAGATCTTCAACCAAAACCTAATATTAAATAAAAGGGACCCTGAGTGAACAAATAACACAAAAATATGATTCATATTTCATTTATTTATTAAAGAAAGTTATGCAACACCCAATGCCCCCGTGTGAAAAAGTAATCGCCCCCTTAGACTCAATAACTGGTTACGCCACCTTTAGCAGCAATAACTGCAACCAAACGCTTCCTGTAGTTATTGATTATTAGTTATTATTGTCTCTCACAGCGCCATGGAGGAATTTTGGCCCACTCCTCCATGCAGAACTGCTTCAACTCAGTGACATTCGAGCATGAACTGCTAGTTTCAGGTCCTGCCACAACATCTCAATGGGGTTTAGGTCTGGACTTTGACTAGGCCATTCCAAAACTTAAAATTTCTTGTTCTTCAACCATTCTGATGTAAACTTGCTTGTGTGTTTCGCTGCATGACCCAGCTGCGCTTCAGCTTCAGCTCACGGACAGATGGCCTGACACTCTCCTGTAGAATTCTCTGATACAGAGCAGAATTCATGGTTCCTTCAATGATGGCAGGGCGTCCAGGTCTTGATGCAGCAAAGCATCCCCAAACCATGACACTACCACCACCATGCTTGACCGTTGGTATGAGGTTCTTACTGTGGAATGCAGTGTTTGGTTTTCGCCAGACATAACGGGGCCCATGTCGGCCAAAAAGTTCCACTTTTGACTCATTTGTCCATAGAACATTGTTCCAGAACTCGTCAAGATTATCCGGGTGCTTTTTGGCAAACTTGAGACAAGCATTCATGTTCTTCTTAGTGAGCAATGGTTTCCGCCTTGCTACTCTGCCATGAATCCCATTTTTGCCCAGTGTCTTTCTGATGGTGGAGTCATGAACACTGACCTTAGCCGAGGCGAGAGAGGCCTGCAGATCCCTGGATGTTGTTCTAGGGTTCTTTGTGACTTCCTGGACGATTTTACGCCTTGCTCTTGGAGAGATTTTGGCAGGACCACCACTCCTGGGAAGATTCACTACTGTCCCAAACTTTCTCCATTTGGACAATATGGCTCTGACTGTGGTTCGGTGGAGCCCCAGTGCATAAAAAATGGCTTTGTAACCCTTTCCAGACTGATAGGCATCAACAACTTTTTTTCCGGAGGAATTTCTTTTGTTCGTGGCATGATGTGCCTCTAGAACCTGGGTGCTGACAACGTCACTCTGATGGTAAGGGCCAAAGTTAGTCAGATTTATATTGGGCAGGGCTGGCCCAAATCAGGCCTGTTTGTTAACCAAAGTACTCAGCTGACCCTAATTATCCCTTTAATTAGGTTGAGTTAACTAGGGGGGGCAATAACTTTTTCACACCTGAAGATTGCATGTTTGATTACCTTGCGCACCAAACAAATGAAAGAAGCACCAAACTTTGGTGTCATTTTTTCTCTCAGACTCCCTCTATATACTACTACAACCCATAAAAAAAATCTGACCAAATACAATGTGAAAAATGTGCAAAAATGCAGAAATTCAGACAGGGAGCAAATACTTTTTCACTGCACTGTACATATAAATATATAAATAATGGGAGGAATTCTAAAATCCTTGTGCTGCTGTTAGCACAAAGGCATTGTTCTCTCTGGTGTCCAAACAAACATCCTGATAGAGGCAGCTTCCTGGCCTCCTCTGACAAGTCTACCATGCACTGTAATTAGAACGTCACTGGTATCAATCATTTTGCAGAGAGGTGCTCCTTTTTATCATCAATTACCTTGAACATTTCGGACAGTGATCAGACAAACCCTGTCTTGACTTGACTGCAGTGCTGTCATCGCCGCTAATGGAATTTTAAATCGTCTCCCGCAGTGGCTTTCTGCAGGGAGCTACTAAAGTGCAACTCCCAATTAAGGAAAGGGTAATTCTGCTAATCTCCAAGGAGCTAGCGATAGGCAGCAATCAATATCAAACAAAGTGCTTTACTTGACAGAGAAAAAAATTTTCTCGTTACCACATTGTGCAACCTGTAAAGGAACAGACGGCTCATACAATTCCCAATTACATTTAGAGCTGTCTATTTTAGCATGAGCAACAAATCAACCATTATCCGTTGCATCAATGCGCTGTGGATTTTACACATGCTTTATGCATTAGGGTGCCTAACCTAGGTTGCAAAGCTAAAGATAAGATATAATAAACTCCATCTTCCAAAATAATAAAATGTTTCTATAATGCCCTTTCTTCCCATCTTTATCCCAATCACATGGTAGGGGCCAGGTAACTCATTGTACAGAAAATAATGATACAAAAGCAACGCTCTGCCAGACAGTATTGTAGCGTGCATGGGGGAAGGCAGCAGCAGGGCTGGCAGGTGACGTAATCACACACAAAGACATAAGCCCGATATACACTTCTTGCAATGGAGCTGGCTCTTTTCTACAGCGGTATCGGCACTATGCTTTAGTGTGAGAGGTCCCGGGTTTGTGTGAGAAGTCCTGGGTTCGTGCCCGCTCTCCGCCTGTGTGTGGATTGCCTCGCCCTGTGTGATGCGCCTGGCTGCGTTAACCGAGATTGCTACAGTATATTACTTGCTTGTTCCTTTCTGAAACAAACATGGGTGCAAACGTATAAAATTGGGCCGAAACACAAACGTTCCAAGTTAAAATGCTCCAGATCTGGTATTTATTAATGAATTTATCTATCAATCAATATTTCAACTATCTTCTAATCGTGTCTGACTCGTGGGTTGGAATGATGTATTGCCATGGTTGTTGATTTGACAGCCTTTCAATCATCAATAGGGGTCTACTTAAATCACAGATCATTTACACATGTTTCATGGATAGGTTATGGAATAAAATTAGGATTTTGCGGACCTGTTTAAACAATAAATAAACCTAACTAGATAACATTTCAGAGCAGTATAAAAGCCTAAAAATAGTGGAACTTGCTTCTTTACTAAAATGGAGTGCTGTCATTTGTTAAGGGCAGGCATGCAACATCCTCCAGCAGTTGCTGCCGACATTCTCTGTCTCTTTGTTGTGAAGACTTGCCCATACATTGAGACTGCATCGCAGGTTGTTTGAAGTGAGGTGGCTGTGCTAGATCGTACCTGTAGTACTGATTTAACTTGGCTTCAACCGACAGGAATACTTTTTGTCTGTGTTGTCTTTCCAGTTTGTTTTCTGAAAGCTGTTATTTGTTTTACGTTCTGTTTAGCAGTAGTGTGGAGTAGTGGTTAGGGCTCTAGACTCCTGACCGGAAGGTCGTGGGTTCAATCCCAGGTGGGGGACACTGCTGTTGTACCATTGAGCAAGGTACTTTACCTAGATTGCGCCAGTAAAAACCCAACTGTATAAATGGGTAATTGTATGTAAAAATAATGTGATATCTTGTAACAATTGCTAAGAAATAAATAATAATAATAATAATAATAATAATAATAATAATAATAATAATAATAATAATAATAATAATAATATTGTATAACATTTAACAAAAGGAAGAAAGTAACATGCAAAAGCAATTAAACTCAACACATGATTGTATTTCAATTTATAGGTGTCCATTTAACAAGTTAAATTGGCAGACAATGGATGCTTTTTCTTCCATTTGCTGTTTTGTTTTACTAATAGACTATTGAAGTAAATACACTGTCAGGATGGTGACTGAGAGCTGACACTAAGCTGACAAGGTGTCTGCGCCACAGCTCGAGGCGACTGCATCGCCATGCTACACATCAAGGAGAGTGTCCGCTCCACAGGATTAACTACATGAAACCCTTCCACTCCAAGACGGTGCTCGTGAAGGCACTGCCCTGAGTCTCTGTGAGGATGCCGGACTCCAGGAGCCCAGAAAGTTTAGGGAATGTTGATCACAAACTGTATAGAGAGGGTATGCGTAGTGTAGTAGGTTCCTTGATCCTGGGCTTAATCATGTGGTGATGCCTGCTTCGTGCAGTTACATGCCCGAGCCGAAGGCGGGAAGGCTCCTGAGGGCTCAAATGCTATTAGAATATGGATACGTTAAACAACATAAAAAATTACATTTTCTAATAGTTTTATCCTTATTTTATGAAGAACTATTTTTTGTTGCTAAGTGTTTACCTCAGTATTCCACAAGGTTTTCTCAAAAAACATTGGTGGTCTGTTCAGGCTCTTTGGTTTAATCGAAGTGGTGGACCCTGTAGGCTACTTCCAGTTGCAGCATAAATAACAATTTAATACATTACCATATTTAATTAAAATATTCTATTTACATGCAGCTGTTCGTATCCTGTTTTGTGAAGTGTTTGTTATCTCCTGCCGCGAAAGTGCGGCTGGGGGAGCTGATCTCCTGACCTCCACCCCCTTCTTCGTGGCCGGCAGCTCCCCTTCATGGGGCTCCAGCCACAGTATTTCCTGCCGCGAAAGTACGGCTGGGGGAGCTGGTCTCCTGACCTCCACCCCCTTCTTCATGGCCGGCAGCTCCCCTCCGTGGAGCTCTGGCCACAGTGTTTCCTGCTGCATGGCAGGACTGGTAACGACCCCAGGTGAAGCAGAGCCGGTGACAACCCCAGGCGAAGCAGGAACCTCTGCGACCCCAGGCGAAGCAGGACCCTCGGCGACCCCAGGTAAAGCAGGACAGGCAGCAACCCTAGGAGAAACAGAGCTGGCGACGACCCCAGGCGATGGCAGCAGCAGCGGACCCTCGGGAGGCGACGGCAGCAGCGGCGGACCCTCGGGAGGCGACGGCAGCAGCGGCGGACCCCTCTGGAGGCGATGGCAGCAGCGGCGGACCCTCGGGAGGCGATGGCAGTAGCGGCAGAACCTCGGGAGGTGACGGCAGCAGCGGCGGACCCTCGGGAGGCAAACTTGGGAGGGGAGCCCCTGGCCATGGAGATGGCAGCGGGAGCTCCACTTCTCCCTCGTACCCTGTAACTGCTGCGGAGCAGCAGGCAGCCCCAGGCGATGCAGATGTGGCATCCCTGAGCGGTGCGAGGCAGGCATTCCTGAGCAGTGCGAGGCTGGCATCCCTGGGCGGTGCGAGGCAGGCATCCCTGGGCAGTGCAAGGCTGGCATCCCTGGGCGTTCTGAGGCAGGCATCCCTGGGCAGTGCGAGGCAGGCATCCCTGGGTGGTGCAAGGCTGGCATCCCCAGGCGATGGTGAACTGGCATCACCAGGCGATGGTGAACTGGCATCCCCAGGCGATGCACGACAGGGTGGCAGCGGTCCCTCAGGAGGCGACGGCGGCAGCGGACACTTGGGAGGCGATTGCGGGTGGGGAGCAAGGACCAGCGGTGGTGCTGGGGTTGTCCCTCTTCTCAGCCGCTGCGACCCGGCGGTTTTCCCCCTTGCTCTTCTTAGCAGCCTATGCAAGGGCAGCTGCGGACCGCCAGCCTTCTGTTCCGGTCCGTCCTGTCGTGAAGGGAGAGGCAGCTCCTGCTCCTCTCCCTCAGGTGGTGGTGGTGGAGGCAGAGGCAGCTCCTGCTGCTCTGCTCCTGGCGAAGGCGGCAGAGGCTCCTCCCCTTCTGGCTGCAAAGGAGGCAGGGGCTCCTCCCCTTCTGGCTGCGAAGGCGACAGGGGCTCCTCCCCTTCTGGCTGCGAAGGCGGCAGGGGCTCCTCCCCATCTGGCTGCAGCGGGGGAACCAGCAGGCATGCTCCCTCTGCTGGTGGCGGCGATGGAGGGGGAACCAGCAGGAACTCTCCCTCTGCTGGCGGAGGTGGGACCAGCAGGTACTCTCCCTCTGCTGGCAGAGGTGGGACCAGCAGGCACTCTCCCTCTGCTGGCAGAGGTGGGAGCGACACACACAGTCCTCCCACGGAGGTGGAGGTGGAACCAGCAGGAACTCTCCCTCTGCTGGCAGAGGTGGGAGCGACACACAGTCCTCCCAGGGTGGTGGAGGTGGAACCAGCAGGTATTCTCCCTCTGCTGGTGGAGGCCTGGGCTGTGGACGTTCGGCGTTCCCCCTCTTGGGCTGTGGTCGCACCGACTCCCCCCTCGGGCTGTGGACGCACCGACTCCCCCCTCTTGGGCTGTGGACATTCGGGCTCCTCCCACTCAGGTGCAGGACGTTCGGGCTCCTCCCTCTGGGGCTGTAGTGGGGGTGGGCACAACAGGCGTTCCTCTGGTGGGAGGGGGCAGTTCGCTGGGAAATGCCCTCACTCCCCACAGACGCAGCAGCAATACTGCACTCTCATGCTGTGGAGGAGGGCTTCCCAGCCAACCTCATCCTGAGGCTGTAGCCCTGGTTTCACCTCCTCTTCCTGAGGTGGAGTGTGGTAGCAGTTTTAAAACACCACTCCTCCCCCCTCAAGCATGTCAGGCAGACTTGCTCCGGCTGTTGCTGCTTCCTCCAGCTCCTCCTTTTCCCTCCCACCTTTCCTCTTCTTCCTCCCATCTTTTCTCCTCTTCCTCCAAAAAGTTATATACAAAAAAAATGAAAAAAAACTGCAGTACCCTTATGCTCTGGCCTGAGTCGGAGGCTGTGGTTTATCCCACGATGACACCACGTGTGGCAGGATGGCTAAGACGTGATGTCAGGCCAGATGCAGGAAGAACACACACAGGTAACTGCAGTTGCCAAAGAAAGACTCAGCGGCGCCATTTATTTATATAATACAAAAATAAAACAAATATTTGTAACACAAAACACTTGCTCACAGAGAAAAATAAAAATGTTAAACAAAAATAATCACAAACACAAAAATAACACAGGTCAGGCTGGGCAGTAGCAGCCCTTTTCAAAATGTCCACTCTAGCACACTGGTAGTGTAAGGATTATTGCCCACATTGTCGAGCAGGTAACACAGCAATAACGATCCATGATGTGGTACGGAACAGAAAAACCAGAGCACTTTTTTTTTTTTTTTTTAAATTGCTCTTCCTGCAGTGATTTAGAGGGTAGATCTCAAACCCCAGTGCACCAGAGTGGCCATTTTGAAAAGAGCTTTGAAACAGACTTTAATATATTTTGGATGCAGCTACTTACTCTTTAAGACTACTTAACAGTTTCTAAGTTCACAGTCTGCTGTTCATGTCTGGTTCAGATGTTTATTTTTAGTACATGAGCGTAGCTGTTATTTACGTCATGCTAATATTGGAATCTGCTTTCTCCCAGATAAAATCCAGGTAACATGGATTTCCTATTGGCCTGGAGTTGATGGCTGAAGTGCCCGGCCAGCCACAGGGGTCACTGGAGGCCAAGGACTCCCCAGCCAACCTAACCCCTAACCCGCCCGGATGGCGCTTGTGCACCCCCCCTGGGAACTCCCGTCCATGGTCAGCAATGGCATAGCTTGGATTCGAACTGCCGATCTCCAAGTTATAGGGAGCTCCTGCACTGCAATTTGTGCAAAAGGCGCTGGCGAGGCAGAAACATAAATGGACAGCGTGCCACCTTGGACACACCTGGGCATCGCGGAGGGAACCTCACCATGTGCGCTGCTATATCCCAAGATGAGATCATTGTCCGCTGTCCGGTGATTGGTCCAAATAATACAGAGCGGGTGCTAGTATTTCTTGAAACACTTCATGCTCAGCTTGCCCAGCCCTGTATAGACAACCAGGGAAGCAGGGAAGGAGGTGAGGTGAGCTCACACAATATGTCATTGTTTTCATTATGTGGGTGTGTGGCGGAGTGTCCCGCCCCATTATTATTATTTGTATTATTGTTTGCGGCGCGGATAACAGCGCCGCGTATTTATTATTATTTATATTTAAAAACCTCGTGAGGATGCATGACTGATCAGCTACTGATTATTTAACTAGCTGACAGTCATGCATCCCTACCAACGCGATGCAGACTGTGGCGAGGGTAATAAGATAATTAACAGCTAGTTAACCCCTCGGCCAGAGTATAAGAACCTGCAGCTGTCTGTTCTGCGTTGGTTGAGTGTACAGAGGAGAGTACAGAGAGCGAGAGCGAGCGAGAGCGAGCACAACATTTAAAACGACTGCTAAACAGTCTTTGTTTATTCGTTTGGCCCTTGTGCCTTTTTGTTTTGTGTTTTGTTCATTGTTTGAATCTTTTGTTTTTGTTTATTTGATTAATAAATACGCTGAATGCCATAGCATTCAGCTTCACCCGCCCATCCACTGTTTGTGATTCAGTTACTTCCTGGTCCGTGACGTCACCACTGCGAGCCAGACTGCCACAGGGTGCAACAGTGGTTTGACACACAGGATAATTTCTCATTCATCTTTCTTATGTGATGTTGATTAAATAATGATACTGAATGATCTCATGTAGCATTATATTTTGCAAGATGTGTGAATAGATTTGACATACCTGATTTTGCAAATGTTATTATTATTTGTTTATTTAGCAGACACCTTTATCCAAGGTGACTTACAGAGACTAGGGTGTGTGAACTATGCATTAGCTGCAGAGTTACTTACAACTACGTCTCACCCGAAAGACGGAGCACAAGCAGGTTAAGTGACTTGCTCAGGGTCACACAATGAGTCAGTGGCTAAGCTTGGATTTGAACCGGGGACCTCCGGGTTATAAGCTCTTTTCTTTAACCACTGGACCACACAGCCTCCTATGTGTGATACATTTTCAAAATGTGCGAAGTGTTTTGATATTTGAGTTAAATGTTTTGATAATTGTTTTAGCAGTATCCAAAATTGTGCTTTAGCAACTGAGAAAAACTGTAAATACATACATACAGTTTCTAAAAAAATGCTTTCATGGAAGTGACTCAAGTAAAAGCCAATGTCCTGTCACAATATACAGTATATTACAAATCTAACAACAGACATCTATAATAAAAACATAATAAGACACAATTGTGCCAGCATTGCAATGTTTGTATTAATTGCCTTCCTGAAAATTGTATTACAGAAAACTGCCCATAATATCAGAAACTTTTTTATATATAAACCTGATGCGATTATATGAAATAGATAGACTTTGTGGGAATCATTCTTAACATTCTGTAGATGAAATACATCTGTCTTTCTTTTTTTTCTCACTGCATTCAGGTAAAAGCAGAAAAGGCAGTCTTTCTTCAAGTTGTAACTGTATTTTTTTCAATTTAATGTTTTTTATTTTTTTATTAATAGAATGTCAAAATTCAACCCAAGACTCTGGGTTATAGGTTACATGTTTTTCTTTTGGATGCAATCTATTTGTGACGAGTTCTGCTGTTAGTTCTTTGGTTCAGACCATACTTCCCAACCCAACTGATTGTTTTAATATTTTAAACTGAACAGTCTTAATGTTCCCAAGAGCTTCCGACGTAAGAATGAGAGTCAAAGCCCAGATCATGCTGTCTCCTCAAAGCCCAGATCATGCTCTCTCCCCAAAGTCCAGATCATGCTCTCTCCCCAAAGCCCAGATCATGTTCTCTCCCCAAAGCTCAGATCATGCTCTCTCCCCAAAGCCCAGATCATGCTGTCTCCCCAAAGCCCAGATCATGCTCTCTCCTTAAAGCCCAGATCATGCTCTCTCCCCAAAGCCCAGATCATGCTGTCTCCTCAAAGCCCAGATCATGCTCTCTCCCCAAAGTCCAGATCATGCTCTCTCCCCAAAGCCCAGATCATGTTCTCTCCCCAAAGCTCAGATCATGCTCTCTCCCCAAAGCCCAGATCATGCTGTCTCCCCAAAGCCCAGATCATGCTCTCTCCTTAAAGCCCAGATCATGCTGTCTCCCCAAAGCCCAGATCATGCTGTCTTCTTAAAGCTCAGATCATGTTCTCTCCCCAAAGCTCAGATCATGCTCTCTCCCGAAAGCCCAGATCATGCTCTCTCCAAAGCCCAGACCATGCTCTCTCTCCCAAAGCCCAGATCATGCTCTCTCCCCAAAGCTCAGATCATGCTCTCTCCCCAAAGCCCAGATCATGCTGTCTCCCCAAAGCCCAGATCATGCTCTCTCCCCAAAGCCCAGATCATGCTGTCTTCTTAAAGCTCAGATCATGTTCTCTCCCCAAAGCTCAGATCATGCTCTCTCCAAAGCCCAGATCATGCTCTCTCCCCAAAGCCCAGATCATGCTCTCTCCTTAAAGCCCAGATCATGCTCTCTCCTTAAAGCCCAGGTCATGCTCTCTCCCCAAAGCCCCGATCATGCTCTCTCCCCAAAGCCCAGATCATGCTCTCTCCTCAAAGCCCAGATCATACTCTCTCCCCAAAGCCCAGATCATGCTCTCTCCCCAAAGATCAGATCATGCTCTCTCCCAAAGCCCAGATCATGCTCTCTCCCCAAAGCCCAGATCATGCTCTCTCCCAAAGCCCAGATCATGCTCTCTCCTCAAAGCTCAGATCATGCTCTCTCCCCAAAGCCCAGATCATGCTCTCTCTTGAAAGCCCAGATCATGCTCTCTCCCAAAGCCCAGATCATGCTCTCTCCCCAAAGCCCAGATCATGCTCTCTCCCCAAAGCCCAGATCATGCTCTCTCCCCAAAGCCCAGATCATGCTCTCTCCCCAAAGCCCAGATCATGCTCTCTCCCAAAGCCCAGATCATGCTCTCTCCCAAAGCCCAGATCATGCTCTCTCCCCAAAGCCCAGATCATGCTCTCTCCTCAAAGCCCAGATCATGCTCTCTCCCCAAAGCCCAGATCATGCTCTCTCCCCAAAGCCCAGATCATGCTCTCTCCTCAAAGCCCAGATCATGCTCTCTCCCCAAAGCCCAGATCATGCTCTCTCCCCAAAGCCCAGATCATGCTCTCTCCCCAAAGCCCAGATCATGCTCTCTCCTCAAAGCCCAGATCATGCTCTCTCCCCAAAGCCCAGATCATGCTCTCTCCTTAAAGCTCAGATCATGTTCTCTCCCCAAAGCTCAGATCATGCTCTCTCCAAAGCCCAGATCATGCTCTCTCCCCAAAGCCCAGATCATGCTCTCTCCTTAAAGCCCAGATCATGCTCTCTCCTTAAAGCCCAGGTCATGCTCTCTCCCCAAAGCCCCGATCATGCTCTCTCCCCAAAGCCCAGATCATGCTCTCTCCTTAAAGCCCAGATCATGCTCTCTCCCCAAAGCCCAGATCATGCTCTCTCCCCAAAGATCAGATCATGCTCTCTCTCCAAAGCTCAGATCATGCTCTCTCCTTAAAGCCCAGATCATGCTGTCTCCCCAAAGCCCAGATCATGCTGTCTTCTTAAAGCTCAGATCATGTTCTCTCCCCAAAGCTCAGATCATGCTCTCCTTGAAACCCAGATCATGCTCTCTCCCAAAGCCCAGACCATGCTCTCTCCCCAAAGCCCAGATCATGCTCTCTCCCCAAAGCTCAGATCATGCTCTCTCCCCAAAGCCCAGATCATGCTCTCTCCCCAAAGCCCAGATCATGCTCTCTCCCCAAAGCCCAGATCATGCTGTCTTCTTAAAGCTCAGATCATGCTCTCTCCAAAGCCCAGATCATGCTCTCTCCCCAAAGCCCAGATCATGCTCTCTCCTTAAAGCCCAGATCATGCTCTCTCCCCAAAGCCCAGATCATGCTCTCTCCCCAAAGCCCAGATCATGCTCTCTCCCCAAAGCCCAGATCATGCTCTCTCCTCAAAGCCCAGATCATGCTCTCTCCCCAAAGCCCAGATCATGCTCTCTCCCCAAAGATCAGATCATGCTCTCTCTCCAAAGCTCAGATCATGCTCTCTCCTTAAAGCTTAGATCATGTTCTCTCCCCAAAGCCCAGATCATGCTCTCTCCCCAAAGCCCAGATCATGCTCTCTCCTTAAAGCTCAGGTCATGCTCTCTCCCCAAAGCCCAGATCATGCTCTCTCCTTAAAGCCCAGATCATGCTCTCTCCCCAAAGCCCAGATCATGTTCTCTCCTTAAAGCTCAGATCATGCTCTCTCCCCAAATCCCAGATCATGCTCTCTCCCCAAAGCTCAGATCATGCTCTCTCCTTAAAGCCCAGATCATGCTCTCTCCCCAAAGCCCAGATCATGCTCTCTCCCCAAAGCCCAGATCATGCTCTCTCCTCAAAGCCCAGATCATGCTCTCTCCCCAAAGCCCAGATCATGCTCTCTCCCCAAAGCCCAGATCATGCTCTCTCCTCTAAAGCCCAGATCATGCTCTCTCCCCAAAGCCCAGATCATGCTCTCTCCTTAAAGCTCAGATCATGTTCTCTCCCCAAAGCTCAGATCATGCTCTCTCCAAAGCCCAGATCACGCTCTCTCCTCAAAGCCCAGATCATGCTCTCTCCTTAAAGCCCAGATCATGCTCTCTCCCCAAAGCCCCGATCATGCTCTCTCCCCAAAGCCCAGATCATGCTCTCTCCTTAAAGCTCAGATCATGTTCTCTCCCCAAAGCTCAGATCATGCTCTCTCCAAAGCCCAGATCATGCTCTCTCCCCAAAGCCCAGATCATGCTCTCTCCTCAAAGCCCAGATCATACTCTCTCCCCAAAGATCAGATCATGCTCTCTCCCCAAAGCCCAGATCATGCTCTCCTTGAAACCCAGATCATGCTCTCTCCCCAAAGATCAGATCATGCTCTCTCTCCAAAGCTCAGATCATGCTCTCTCCTTAAAGCTCAGATCATGTTCTCTCCCCAAAGCCCAGATCATGCTCTCCTTGAAACCCAGATCATGCTCTCTCCAAAGCCCAGACCATGCTCTCTCTCCCAAAGCCCAGATCATGCTCTCTCCTCAAAGCCCAGATCATGCTCTCTCCTTAAAGTCCAGATCATGCTCTCTCCTCAAAGCTCAGATCATACTCTCTCCCCAAAGCCCAGATCATGCTCTCTCCCCAAAGATCAGATCATGCTCTCTCTCCAAAGCTCAGATCATGCTCTCTCCTTAAAGCTCAGATCATGTTCTCTCCCCAAAGCCCAGATCATGCTCTCCTTGAAACCCAGATCATGCTCTCTCCAAAGCCCAGACCATGCTCTCTCTCCCAAAGCCCAGATCATGCTCTCTCCTCAAAGCCCAGATCATGCTCTCTCCCCAAAGCCCAGATCATGCTCTCTCCTTAAAGCTCAGGTCATGCACTCTCCCCAAAGCCCAGATCATGCTCTCTCCTTAAAGTCCAGATCATGCTCTCTCCCCAAAGCCCAGATCATGCTCTCTCCTACTACAGCAGCAACAACACCGATAGTCCTTGTGGCTCTTTCCGTCCATTCAGGTCCTTAATTACTGAACTCTTTTTGATAATTTAAGACATCCTGGAATGCACTGGAAGATTCACAAGTGAATGAAATGAATGGCTAGTGTATGAATGCAATAATAATAATAATAATAATAATAATAATAATAATAATAATAATAATAATAATAATTGCAGACATAGGGCTTACTCAGATATCAGCTTTTTAATAGACACCGCCCTCGAATAAACGCCGCTCTCAATAAAGAAACAGAAAGGTATTTTTTTTCTACCCCTGCTAAAAAAATAAACACGCAACTCTGCCTATTTACATGACACCCCCGAAGAGACTACAACCTCAACCCAGCATGTAATACAAACTAATGTACATCCACCTTAGTAAGCAAATGTTATTTTATAGTACAGTTCTCGACAGACAACCCAAGATGAACTACTTACAGCACAGCAATCCTTCACATCCCTTTTTTCCAGCAGAGTTCAGTGCCAACACAGCAGGGGATAAAACAATGGCTGTCTGTTTACCTCGTAGTCAGCTTGGATGGTGAAAACTTAAACTCAGAGGAATTTAGAGCTTTGCCGGTCACTCTAAGCGCTTCCGAAAGCTGGCTGAAGATATCTTCTTGTAGGGGGTTTAGTTGTTTTGTTTTTTATTCAATTGGAATTTTACTCAGTCCTGTACAATTATATAAAAAAAAAAACTTGCTTACTATCTATGAGAAGATAGTAAGACAACCCAAGCCGGTTTCTCTTACAGAGAAATTACAAATATTATTATTATTATTATTATTACTATTATTATTATTATTATTATTATTATTATTATTATTATTGTTAATAATAATAATAATAATAATAATAATAATAATAATCTTTGTGACTGTGAATTGAAGCTTCCACGAGTAATCGAAGCTCAAAAGTAAAAATGAATTTCAGCATGCAATGCAAGGTGTTCTACAGTACAGTTATGTCATCGGCAAAAAGGATGTTATGTGCATGGCCAAGTCATCCAGATTAGGATTATAATTAGGATTTCACAGACATTTCACGGACCTGTTTAAATATTAAATACACCTAGAAAATATTTCATGGCACTATAAAAGCCTAAAGATTGTGGTACTTGCTTCCTTAATAAAACAGAGTGCTGTCATTTGTTAAAGGCAAGCATGCAACATCTCCCAACAGTTGCTGCCGACATTCTCTGTCTGGTGTGGACTTGCCCATACATTGATCTGGATGATTAAGGTTACCAGCTCTCAGATTTGATCAGACAATACTAAGTCATTTTGACCCATGAGATCCTGTCACAATGAGCAATGATTTCAGAATATAACATAATTTACTAACAACAACAGCAGTGACTAAAAGGTGCAGTGACGCACAGGTCATGCATGATTTATGAACAGTGAAGGTTCCTATTTAACGGTATCATACTGTATGAAATCTGGCAACAAGCTGCAATGCAATCTCTCCTTGGTCTGGGAGAGCAGCTAGGGAGCTGCTGTAGAGAGGGCGATTAGTGGATGAATAACATCAGCCGGAGGCACAATTGCAGCAGCTTTCTTACTTTTATTTGAGCGTACAGAGCAAAGCAGGTTCCTGTTAGAATGATACATTACATTATATCAGTACGTAATGCCTTTACAGAGTTCTGCACGTCCTCAATGCCAGACTGCGTACAGCCATTCAAAAGAGCAGAGCTGAAATACACTCTTAAAGGGGCCACACCCTGCTTCCGCCGAATCATTCAAAGTGGAAGGAAGTCCATTACTGTTTCACTTTTTGGGTTATTTCACCTCAGTAGTTTGGGGTCAAAACATGTTACTGGCTGCAAAGCATGTGTCATTCAGAGAAGCAGCTGGATGATTAATGACTGAAAAGAAGGTGCAAAATGGGTGGGGATAATGCTGCTCTCTGTGAAAAATGTCTTTCTTTCAAACTTGCACATTTCAGTCTTAATATGGATGTGACGTTTTTTTTATAACAGGTAAGAATGATAGAATGATTGTGGTAGCTGCAGCCATTGTAATGCAGAGCATGCTCAGGAGGATTTCATTGTGAGCCCTAGATTGCATTAATCAGAAATGAAAAGATGTTCAGATGATCCTTGCCCCTTTGTCACAGTAAATACAAATTAGACTGATACTCCCAATTACATATAATTGACACAGCCTGGCTTCAAGCCTTTGTTGGCTCACATATTATCCCCTGAAGAGCAGAAGTCTCTGCTGTAGCAATATCTACTCAAACTGAAAAAAGCAAAAACATTATTAAAAGTCATTATTTACACACTTTTATTACCTGAATTATATTCTGCTATTATAGCTGTTTTATCTTTATTAATTCATCAGCCATCATTTTGATGAAACTGTAAAATGATGTATTTTAATTTCCCCTTTGTGAGATGTAGTGCTGCCACAGTGATCTCTAAAATAATGCATGGTGGTGTATTGTAACATTACCTTGCTGAAATTCTGCAGTGTTAGTAGTAAACCAACCCCTTTGTGAATTACAGTACATGGCTAACAAATGCAAATACAAAACCTTCCAACAACAAAAGAAAGAACAATAAATCCATTTGTAACCTTGCATTAGGTCTTCTTAGAGCCTCGGATGCTATCTGTGACACATGCTCTGTACGTATATGGCAGCTGTTAAGTGTTAAATTCATTAAACTCTATCTCACTGAATATTTAATTGTTGTAATCTGTCTAATCCATTGCATTGTTTTTGTGCAATTTTCATTTTATCTGGCAAATGAAGTGTGGCAGTGTTTCAGTTGAATTAGGCATGTCATTACTCCTGTTTCTGTTTGTTAGTGGGATTAACGTGAAGCATGGATGTGTGAGCCAAAAGCCACGGGCCTGCCTCAGAATGCAACCTGCCTTCATTCAGTGGCCAAATCTGCTGCAAAATTCGCCGGCCAAATCTGTAGTGCAATTAAAAGACCACTTACACACTTTACTAAATACATATGAAATGACCTGATTCCATAAACAGGAACTCACAGGGAATAGATAGGGATAATGGACATGTTAGAAGGTAGAGGACCAAAGGACAAGCTGGCAGCCTTGGCAAACCAGTCCATAATCCCTGGTAGACAGACATGCATATTCGTACTGGAGGCATGTAACCTGTGCCTTGATAACAGTTATTATAAATGTGATTATTATTATTATTATTATTATTATTATTATTATTATTATTATTATTATTATTATAGTATTATTATTAGTGGTAGTAGTAGTATTATTATTATTAGTAGTCGTAGTAGTCGTAGTATTAGTTCTTATGTATCACCATGCAGTAAGGTCATACATTAGGTAACATTTAAAAGGGGAAATGTACCATGTTTTCAAAATATTCTGATTTGGAGTGCCATGTTTTCATGTGTGGAGTGGTCTCAAATAAGATAAGTAAAGGTAAACTCCAACGTGGCTAATGCAATATTTAAGAACAGCGTCTTGCTTATGTGTTTGTTGTACCTTAGATGGGACTGACAAAACTGTTACTGTTGCTATTAAGCTTATACATTGTTGCTATTACGCTTGTACAATACCTGTGTAGAAAAAAACAACTCGTCAGTCTTAGCTAGAAGCAAAACATGTGAAGATTTATTTTTCTTTCAAGGACAGGGTCCAAAAGAAGGATCTCCCCATGTTGCCCATTACCCTGAACACTGCACTAATGATGGCAGGTCAAACTACTGTGCGTACGCTGTACAGTATGTGAGTCTGTCTGAACAACACTGCAGGCAATGACTGCGATGATACATCTCAGTTAGTTCCTAGTGCAATGCACCTTCACAAATTATACACCAGACAGTGTGTCACTTAAATAGAGGTATGAGGTGACATGACAGGCTTGTTCATTTGTCTTCATTGAAAAGGTTTTGACCACAGGAATTGATCTTGCGGCGCCGCTCATTCTTTATTAACAGAACTTTATTAATGTATTTTACTGTGGAAAACAAACATCTTCTTAATTAAAGCAAATGTAATTTAGTTTTGATGAAAATGTAGCTAGCATTGTACAATGTTACCTCTTGATAACAAGTGTGGGAACTTTACTATTTATTGTAATGAATCAGACAATTCTACTTTGATAGAGTATTCAAATTATTTTATTGATTAATAAAAGATAATTCTTAACAAATAATTATATCCAGCAAATGATTACATTTGTTTCCATTCATTGGTTATTCAAGATACAGAAACATCACAATTATTGCAACACATTTTTCTAGCCGAGAAATGGTTGTCAAGTAGCTTACAGTCAAATAATAATTAGCCATATTGCCTTTCAATTGGGAATGTTCTTTCAGACAGGTTATGGAGGTACTTCTCAGTCAAGCCCCAAGCAACTCATTTGGTTGTTTTCCCAGTTAACATAAGAACATCCAGAAATTCTAGAATGAGAAAAGGCCATTCGGCCCAGCTATGCTCGCTCGCTTAATGCAAGCGTGGTCCGTTAGCACTCAGGAGAGGAAAAACAAAAAACCCAGAACCAGGTTAGTTGGGGAAATGAAATCTCTAGGAATCCATGGCTAAGCAGAACTCCCTTCCTCCAGGTGTCTAGCTAAAGGTCTTATCATGGTCACAGATAGGGTTTGTGACAGCACCCAGTTTATTCTTGAAGGATCCGATAGCCTCTGCTTCAACAAATCTGTCTAGCAGCCTGTTCCAATGGTTCACCACCCTTTCCATGACAAAGCTTCTTCTCCCCTCGGTTCTGAATAAGCCCTTCTTCAGCTTCCACCCATGGCCCCTGGTTCTGATCTCTGTGACCTGTGAAGAATAATTCTCAGCAGTTACTTTGTTAAACCCTCTATTTAAATACATCTATTGAGTCGCCTCTGGCTCTCCTTCTTTCTCCTTCTGAGCTCTTTCAGTCTATCTTCATATGTGACACACCCTTCAATCCTGGAATTAACCGTGTTGCTCTCCTCTGCTTGCCTCAATGTCTTTCTTATGATATGGGGACCAGAACTGTACACAATATTCTAGGCGTGGTCGTACCAGTGCATTGTATAATTTTAATATAATTTCTCTTGATTTAA
Source organism: Acipenser oxyrinchus oxyrinchus (assembly GCA_030684275.1). NCBI lineage: Eukaryota > Metazoa > Chordata > Actinopteri > Acipenseriformes > Acipenseridae > Acipenser > Acipenser oxyrinchus. The sequence goes on from CM060249.1 coordinate 1,279,677, forward strand.
ATTCAACTGTCTTGGCTATATAACCTAACATTCTAAGTTGCCTTTTTTATAGCTTCTCCTCACTGTCTAGTTGGCTTAAGAGATTCATCCACTACTACCCTCAAGTCCTTTTCACACACAGCCTCCTCTATTTCATTGCTATTCATGCTGTACTTGCCTCTGATGTTTTTGTGCCCTATGTGCAAACTTTGCATTCATTATGAATCCATGCTGCTACTTTACCATTTATGTCTACTGATTTAATCTTTAGATATAGTCTCTCGTGCTGTACTTTGTCAAATGCTTTTTGAAAATCTAAGTAGATGATGTCATATGCACTATCCATGTCCACTCTAGTAGTCACCTCCTGAAATAAATCTAGTAAATTAGTTACACAAGATCTACCCTTACTAAAGCCATGTTGGCTGTCCCTATAATGTTGTTACTATATAAATATTCCTCCAATTTGGCCCCTGTTATAGTTTTCATGATTGTACTTGTGATTGGTGTTAAACGTATAGGTCTGTAGTTCCCAGGGTTAAGGTATCTCCCTTTATAAATACAGGAACAGGTTTGCCAATTTCCCAGTCCAGTGGGATGGCCCCTTTATTTATAGATTTGTTGAATATATAACATATTGGTTTAATGTGGGTATTTGTTTATTTTAAGTGCTGCTAGCTCCCTTAGTACTTCATTCTCTTTTATACCAAACTCTGGTAATGATGTGTGTGTACATTCTGTTAACTTTGGTACACTGCATAAATCTTCCTTTGTAAATACTTGTACTAAAACTTGATTAAGTACATCTGCAGTTTGGTAGTCTTTAGTCACTAAATTCCCACTGCTGCCAGTAGACCACTGACTTCCTCTTCTAGTTTCCTTTTAGCTTAACATAAAAAACCCTTTTGGATAAAGTTTACTATCTATCGCTACTTGCCTCTCTAATTCCTTTTCGCTCTCCTAGTCTGTTTGTTTTTTTTTAGGTCTCTACAGGCCTCTCTATTTGTGAGGCTGCTCCCTTTGATTTAATAGAAAGATATTATTTTATTATATTACAGCTAGGTGTCTGCATTACTGCAGGTGCTATACAACAGGAATTTATCAATCTTATTTGGACCAACGTGGATCGTTAAACATTGGTGTAGCACATTTTGCATTTGCATGCCTACGTTTGGTACTGTGGACACAGTATTCAGAGATGGTGGGAACCCAGAGATGGTGGGGGCAGCAGTGTGGAGTAGTGGTTAGGGTTCTGGACTCTTGACCAGAGGGTCGTGGGTTCAATCCCAGGTGGGGGACAATGCAGCTGTACCCTTGAACAAGGTACTTTACCTAGATTGCTCCAGTAAAAACCCAACTGTATAAATGGGTAATTGTATGTAAAAAATAATGTGATATCTGTATAATGTGAAATAATGTGATATCTTGTAACAATTGTAAGTCGCCCTGGATAAGGGCGTCTGCTAAGAAATAAATAATAATAATAATAATAATAATACCCAGCTTAATAGCTCAATTTAACCATTGTGGTTTATTTTTCTCAAGTTTGCCTTTTCTCATTTTTGGGATAAACGTATCCTGCATTTCCAACATTAAATCCCTAAATATAATCCAATTGTATTCAACTTCATTATCTATTAGTATTCCATCCCAGTCTGTGTTAAGAAGCCCCTGTTGCATTTCTTTGTAATCTGCTCTCCTGGAATTGTAAACCATTGTCTTTGATTTATATACAGCCCTTTATATACTGCCCTTAAATAATTTTTTCTCTAAATCTGCCTTTACCTGACTTTGAGCTTGTCTGGAGATTCCTAAGTGCTATTTGAAAAGTCTTCCTAATTACATGCAAATCATAAGAACATAAGAAAGTTTACCAACGAGAGGAGACCATTCGGCCCATCTTGCTCGTTTGGTTGTCAGTAGCTTATTGATCCCAGAATCTCGAAAGGCAGCTTCTTGAAGGATCCCAGGGTGTTAGCTTCAACAACATTACTGGGGAATTGGTTCCAGACCCTCACAATTCTCTGTGTAAAAAAGTGCCTCCTATTTTCTGTTCTGAATGCCCCTTTATCTCATCTCCATTTGTGACCCCTGGTCCTTGTTCTTTATTCAGGTCGAAAAAGTCCCCTGGGTCGATATTGTCAATACCTTTTAGAATTTTGAATGTTTGAATCAGATCAACGCGTAGTCTTCTTTGCTCAAGACTGAACAGATTCAATTCTTTTAGCCTGCATACGACATGCCTTTTAAACCCGGGATAATTCTGGTTGCTCTTGTTTGCACTCTTTCTAGAGCAGCAATATCCTTTTTGTAACAAGGTGACCAGAATTGAACATAATATTCTAGATGAGGTCTCACTAATGCATTGTAAAGTTTTAACATTACTTTCCTTGATTTAAATTCAACACTTTTCACAATATATCCGAGCATCTTGTTGGCCTTTTTTATAGCTTCCCCACATTGTCTAGATGAAGACATTTCCGAGTTAACATAAACTCCTAGGTCTTTTTCATAGATTCCTTCTTCAATTTCAGTATGTCCCATGTGATATTTATAATGCACATTTTTATTGCCTGCATGCAATACTTTACACTTTTCTCTATTAAATGTCATTTGCCATGTGTCTGCCCAGTTCTGAATGCTGCTTAGATCATTTTGAATGAGCTTTGCTGCTGCAACAGTGTTTGCCACTCCTCCTATTTTTGTGTTGTCTGCAAATTTAACAAACTTACTTACTATACCAGAATCTAAATAATTAATGTAGATTAGGTATAGCAGAGGACCTAATACTGATCCCTGTGGTACACCACTGGTTACCTCGCTCCATTTTGAGGTTTCTCCTCTAATCAGTACTTTCTGTTTTCTACATGTTAACCACTCCCTAATCCATGTGCATGCATTTCCTTGAATCCCTACTACGTTCAGTTTGAGAATGAATCTTTTATGCGGGACTTTGACAAAAGCTTTCTGGAAATCTAAATAAACCATGTTGCATGCTTTGCAGTTATCCATTGTTGATGTTGCATCTTCAAAAAAATCAAGCAGGTTAGTTAGACACGATCTCCCTAATCCATGTGCATGCATTTCCTTGAATCCCTACTGTGTTCAGTCTGAGAATTAATCTTTTATTAATCTTTTATGCGGGACTCTGTCAAAAGCTTTCTGGAAATCTAAATAAACCATGTCGTACGCTTTGCAATTATCCATTGTTGATGTTGCATCCTCAAAAAAATCAAGCAGGTTAGTTAGACACCATCTCCCTTTCCTAAAATCATGCTGACTGTCTCCCAGGATACTATTACCACATAGGTAATTTTCCATTTTGGATCTTATTATAGTTTTCATAAGTTTACATATAATAGAAGTCAGGCTTATTGGTCTGTAGTTACCTGGTTGGGTTTTGTCTCCCTTTTTGTGGATTGGTATTATGCTTGCAATTCTCCAGTCTGTCAGTACAACCCGTGTCAAGAGACTGTTGCATGATCTTGGTTAGCGGTTTGTAAATAACTTCTTTCATTTCTTTGAGTACTATTGGGAGGATCTCATCCAGCCCAGGGGATTTGTTTATTTTAAGAGCTCCTAATCGCTTTAACACTTCTGCCTCTGTTATGCTAAAGTTATTTAAAACTTTAAGCTGCCTAGCTCCTAACTATTACCATTCCCTCTTAACAAAAAACTATTTTGCATTCATTATGCAGGCAGCCCGCTGTGATACAAAACATAACATTGTTAGTGCTTTAAAATGTGCACAAAGCTGCACGGAAAGTGAAAATAAATGATGAAAACATTTCTACACTCGTCAACGATGTAAGTGTATCTCGGCTAGGTTTGTGTTTTTAACTAAAGGAGACAAAATGCAGTCATTATTATTATTATTATTATTATTATTATTATTATTACTATTATTATTATTATTATTATTATTATTATTATTATTATTATTATTATTATTATTATTATTATTATTTACTGTTAAGAATCAGGCTGTAAAGACATGTTGTCAATACAGATCTAAAAGTTTACTATGTGTTATAATATCAGTAGTGGTCTTAGTATTATAATTAATATAATTATTGAAATTCTACTGAACGTCTTACAATGACTGGAGTGATTTTCATCACATTCTCAATACCACTTAAATGACCTTCAGATGAAGAACAGATCAGACATCTGGTGACAACTACTTTTTTCAGAGCCTTGACTAAAAATGTGTATCAAAATGCACTTCCAGATTGCGCTGAGCCGTAAGCCAAGCTGGAAAGAATTACATTTTGAAAATGCGTTGCCCGAGGCCAAAGAAGGTCAAAGCCTGCAAGGAGATGTCATTTATATATAACAGGTTTTCTAGCGACAAACCAATACTTCATGGCAGATTTCACTCTTTTTATATTATCATCGCCCATAGGCAATGGATTCAGCTCCTCGGTTGTGTATATGGGTTGCAGTATGATTTTTTGGGACTGGACTGGCAATCTTTACATCTTATGCAGTGAACAATTACCTGAAGAATAAAGTACAAGGGGACATCTCAACGTACCTCAAAGGCGACTTAACTGCTGAAACTAACTGAAAATAAGAGTGAAATATGCAGGATTTCTTTGTTAATGTGTGGTCACCCTCATTCACTTTGAAGAGGCCTGGTAATAATATGCAGCAAATGGTGCATTAAGTGATATGCAATGTGTTGGAACAAAAAAATTATGTTACATTTATGGTTGTAACTTTATGACATATACAGTAGTTTACTATGATATACTTGTAAGGTTACCTTTACCTGCAAATTATATTTTAGTTTTTGTTTGTATTGCCACACATAGATATACTATATACAGTCACCACCACTTAGAACGGGCGCGTTTGTGTTAACGTGATTCACCCGCAGTAAGCGATGGACGGTATAAACACCCACACAATAACCTGACAATCAAAATGTCCCCCAATCACCAGCACAGTAATCAAAACAAACACGCGTGTATGCGGTTACAAATCTTTATTAAGCGCTCATTAAACTAATAAAAAAAGATGTATTAAAAAATATGAATGTAATAAAAAGCACAGTAAACCTTTGCATATCTGACCAGAGTAAGGGTGGATATGTAAAATGGTAGATAAATGAATCCTGTTTTAAATACCAGTATACACAGCTGTAACTATTATTGTACTATATGATTATTGTTTTGAGATTCAGCTTTTATTAGGGAGCTCCCCTAAATCCCTTGTTTAGAAAGATACAGGGTATTAATGCTTGTGACAGCATAGCCGTCTGCAGTGTGGGTGCGTGCATTCACTGCTGAGTGACAGGCAGGAGATCGAGACGGAGGTTGAAGTTGATACTTATTTACATATTGTAGCACTGAGCTGCGGGGTTTACAAGATATAATGATATAATGAGGCAGACAGCAGTTCAAAGCAGTAGGAAACTGCCGTATTTATTTATTTTTTTTGCTTTTAGTGAACAATGGCTCTCATTCCTCTCCTCTCACTCGCAAACTCAGCCTCTCTTAACTCAATTCAATTCAATTCAATTCAATGGTGCTTTATTGGCATGACTTACAATAGCAGGTGTTGCCAAAGCAATTATACAATACATACATGTATATATACAATGCATCATGAATACATATATATAAACAAACTGATTTATAAAGTACAGTTAAAAAAAAAACAACATATCACTACTAACAATAAACATGTATCAGGACAATAAGTATTTACATAATACATACATGCCTACATACACAACAACATACATACTGTATATACATAAGTGTGTGTGTCTCTGTGCAGAGCTCTCATTGTGTGTCCCTCAGTCTGTGACATGCAGACACATACTGGGCTGCTAGTTGGGCTGTGCTTCCCTCCTCTCCCAGGAGGATTGGGACTTTTTCAGGGTTGGTCATGTTTGGGAAATTTGGGAGGGAATTTGCAAATTTTGCACTCTCACAGCCTCTGTCTCGTGTTCTTGTTTCCGATCGGATACTCGCGGCATCGTGTTATTTCAGTGATACTGTATTTCTGTTATTTCACCCTATTTCATTCAAATCATGACTGGAAAGCAACCAAGTGATAGGGTTAAGGTAAATGCAATGTTTTTGTTGTAATTGTTTGTTTTTTATGCTTGCAATGACATTTTTTATATGTTTTCATTTTCCTTTTTTCATGTTGTATAAACATACATACTGTACTATACACACATACATTTACATAGCCACACATACAAAAAAATACATATACTGTACAGTAATATATATATATATATATATATATATATATATATATATATATATACGATTGCGTAAGTCGGGGAGCGTCTGTATTATTATTATTATGATTATTATTATTATTATTATTATTATTATTATTCATGAATGGCACAATCATTGTTGTTAAACACAAAAAAAATAACAACATTCCTAATTTAACAGTGCAGCGGCTGGACATGAACATGCATGTCCCAAGAAAGAATCTTAATAAAAGAGGATTATTTGCATGAGCAGTTCTTAAGCTTTAAACCTCCTTTCACTGGCAGGGATTACAATCTGAAAGAGCACAGAACCCTGCCCATTGCCCTGGCTATTTGTGGTGATATAGTTCCTGTGACTGACTTTATTTAGCTGCCACTATGTACTGCTTTACTTGGTAGAAGATTAAACATAACGAGGGAAACTGATCTTCCAGTTTACTGCCATCTGTTTTAGCATTATAAACAGCAACTGCATAAGTCATTAAAAATGGTCAAATCCTGCCTTTGCTGAACTTATGCTCAGTAGTAACATTATCTTCTTTGCAGTGGCAACTATGTATAAAAAAATAATAAAAATAGAAAAAGAACCACTAGAGATTTAAATTGAGAAACACAAACCCACTTTCTGTAATGGAAAAAAAGGCACTTGGAAAATGTTATTGGACAGCCGATGTTATCAGTTTTCAAAGGCAACTTTGTTGAAGGTCACATTTGCATAACAGTTACCACTGACTGTTCACCCAACAGGGACAGCTTTCAAGTCCAGTAGAGATATACACACTGACACCAGTAATTCTTGCAAAAGCATACAAGCAAAACCTAGATGGCTTGACTTGACAGATTTCTTCCTTTGCATCTCAGCCTTCATTATATTTATTGCAGTATATCTAACACTCAAATTTTACAGTTGATTGTATTCCTGCAATGATATAAAAGGTAAGCGAGAGGACAGCATTTTTCATCAACAGTAAAAGCGTCTCGACAAATGATCTAAAACAAATTACACGGGGCACATGCATTTCCCTTCGTCATTATATTTTTAAGGTTGCATTTCTCATATATGAGAAATGAGGATTATGGCTTAATGACTTTGCCTTATATGTAGTTACTTTCTGTTTTACGTATCCTGAGAAAACTGGAGTGTGTTGTTGATATTTTATTTAAAATGATGTTTTTTGTGAAGAAATCATATTTATCAGACTTTTAAGGTTATTTTTCAGAGTATCTAAGTTAAATGTAATTCTGCTAAAGTGAAAAAAAAGAAAAACAATCAGCGCAATAATAAGCCGTGGGGCAACCAAATCAGTCTTTCTGAGCCTTGTCATTGAATAAGGCTGGGCACTACGAACAAAACATGTTTATCCCTACATGTCCATTTTGATACAGTTAAGAAAATATACAGGAAACATAACTACCAGTGCGTATTTTGAAGTAGAACATGACAAGATCACGACAAGGCTTAACTGTACATACACCACACTATACCACTGTTATTTATGCATTTATTTATGCATTTATTGATTTATTTATTTGTGTTTGCTTACAGTTGTGGCCACATGCATTGTATCACAGCATCATTTTTACATTTACTGCTTTATCACTATATAGTTTTTCTAGAGACTTTTTGTGTTATTGTTGATTTGCTATCGTGGCTATATTGAATTCTATAACATATATAAATATAATGCAAAATTAGTCAGGGAATATACAGTACATTATGTTTATATGTCAAAAATGAACTGCATTTATTTATTCATTTATTTATTTGATTACAGTGGCAACCATATATTTTGCCGTACCCCAATAGTTAGGTTTACTGATTTATCACCATTTATAGTTTGTTTTTCTGTAGACTTTTTTGTGTGTGTGTTATAGTTCATTTTTCTATAGACTTTGTTATTGTCTATTTGCTATTCGTGGTTATATTGAAGGGGAACCCAAACACCCATACCTATGTTCACACTAACTATCCTTTGATATCATATAAATGCAGCAATACAAACCAAAATGGTTTTATCCTGCATAAGTGGCCAAAGAATCCGGGTGCCAGGGCTTGGACAAAGTTTGTTCAACTTACGAAGCCGAGCACTTTTGGAACCACTGCTTTAACATGTCAGAGACAGCTAGATCCTATGGGTTCACTCCCAGATTGAGTGAGGATGTTTTACCATGCGTGAAAGCAAACGGAGCCGTATGAGTTTGCCGATCAGGACAGCTACTGACTGAACTCCGTTGGATATTATAGCTTATACGGCAGCAAATGTGTCATATGCCAAAGAAGACAGTGGCCCTGTCCACACTATGCCTTTAAACCGTATTAGTTGTATTTAAGCCGGCTTAAAAGTGCTAAATACGGTTTGCGTCCACACTACGCAGCATTTAATACCTTACTCGAGAACCGGACTCGAGCCCACCTCAGGAGGTAGTCTCGAGTCCGGTTCTAATTAGATCGCATCAGGTAGTGCGGTTTATCAGAAGTGTGGACGCTGTAATACGAAACTACATTTTTTTGTGTATCCTCCAATATCCCAAAATGCTTTGTGGTATGTTTGGCGAAATACTCAGAGCAGGCGCCCGAAGGACTTGCTATCAGTGTACACTCCGCACTCGGTATTCATTTTTATGCTTCAAAAAATCTGTCAGGTCATCTCTGTTAAACTAGTGGGGAAAATAACAAAAACGCAACGTTACATTAGGCGACTGCAAAAATGAAATGCGAGTTAAAAGTAGGATCGGGAATGAACAAATGATGTAATTTGTCAGCTCTGTTTGAAATAAAAGGACCAGAATTAGGCTCAGGCAAGATATGACGGTAAAAACAAAGATTGTTTTGTAATTAACAGCTTTTTCTGAGTTTAATTATAAAACAGAATCAACTCAATTTGTTTAAAGGGACTTCACCTGATTAAAAATAAAATCTGAAAGCTTCAAGCCCTACTTGTGTGTGTGTGTGTGTGTGTGTTCGGATTTATTATTATTATTATTATTATTATTATTATTATTATTATTATTATTTGTTTACTTAGCAGACACCTTTATCCAAGGCGACTTACAGATTTACTTTACAATATGGACCATGTGGAGAAAGTATCAGTATTTTTTATTATTTTTTTTTTCTGTTTGGCTTCCCCTTTAAGTAAATACAAATGTTCGTAATTGTAATGGATCCTCGTATGATGCGAACATTTGGCACATCCCTATTCATATTTTCATTTCACTACAGTTATACTTTGCTATGACCAAAGTCATTGGAAATAATTTAGGGTGACAGATCATCATCATGTAATCAGCAAAACAAAATTAAAAGACATAAACCCTTTATGAATTCAGAATAATTTGACAAATAGCAATTTAAACATCCTCACTGAAATCCCATTACAACGACGCTATTGAACTCATTTAACTAATATTCCCTGATAAATCAGACCATTACTGGTAGTTAATGACCACTTTGTCACTTAATGGCATGGGAAGAGGTTGAGTGGTTGTTATGTCAAAAACTGCATCAACAACCAGGAAATGATTACAATTATTTGACCCGTCATTCATCTGTTTTAATTTGTTATTGTTTCCTCCTATTTTAGGTTCTGTTGAGATTATGTCTCGTTTTTAGATTTTTCACAATTATCAACAAGAGCTGTGTTAAGAACTATTTCTAATACATGTGGTGTGGTTCTGAGTCTCGATTCTTTTTAAAAACGTAAAGTAGCTGTTGATGCTTGAGAACCCTGAAATGTATTACAATACAAAAAGAAATATATAGAGCTGTGCATCTTTAAATATCTAAATAGAAAAAAAAAACACCATTTGTTTTAAAATTAGGCTACCTAATCAGAAAAACAAGCAGAATGTGCTCAAAAAATGCTGTTCAGTATAATGCATATGCATAATATTAATTTTGTCAATAACAAGGTATTACAGTATAATGTGTTAGATTCTTAATGGGAGTAATAATATTACAGTTACCTTCCGCCAAAAATAAATACACGCTCGTCTCGTTACCTTTTGTCTGTTATCTACATTGGTGGTCTTTTCTTTTTTTAGAGCCAGTTCAGTTGTAACTGTAAATGTGAACAGCTCTTTATTGTATTTCCATTCAGCATGAGACGCTGTCAAACCAGAAACTCTAACAACTCAGCTTGAGGCAGTCCTTAAAGAGATTTATAAACAAAACCTTCAAAACCGTTTGACAATGTACGCTTTGAAGAACTCAAATTGCTTGTAAACAAAAAAATACTACAGTATAATTGATGTATAGTATGTATCTACAAAATACCTGTGTACCTATTACATTAAGTCATTTAATTATATACATTGTGTTTGTTTTTATTCTTCCAACTAATGCTCACTATTCTCTTATAAAAAGCCTTTGTGTAACTTCAGTTTCTTTATTTTATTTTCACTCCTTATGACTTCCGCAAAGTAGCATGTGTTGTAATGATTACAATTTACTGTTTGCTTTATCCAGTGAATTATTAAGTGTTGCTTGTTATTCTGCAAAAAAAAACCTGTTTGACACATTTAATGAATGAATTACCAGACATACAGTTAAATAGTAAGCAAAAGCCACAACAAGTGTTTCGTAGGACAAGACAAGAGAAATAAATGTAACGAGTAATATAAAGCACTACTTTTTTATAAAGTAATAAGGACTCTATATTAGTTTTTTCTGAAGAAACGAGTAACGAGTGATATGTTACTTTTATTCAGTAACATGCCCAACACTGTGTAGATGTAGTATCTTTAAAAACTATCAATTCATCTTAGTTTTCATTTAGGATCAGATTTCTTCTGTTAGGTAATCAAATCGATTTTTGTAATCAGTTTTCATATAACTTAAACATATCTGAAATGAAAACATACAAAAATACTATTTAAATGTGTAAAAATACCTTTTAATGAACCAAATGTAGCTTCTTTATTTATCCAGCAGCCATATTAGATTTTTTTTTACACCTCTGCTAATACCGAGTTTTCGTAATTTAAATTGGCAATATATTTGTACTAAATGAATGAAGAAACAATGTTACCAGCGAGTGGCGGAGTGTCCCGCCCCTATATATATATATATATATATATATATATATATATATATATATATATATATATATATATATATATATATATAAATATATATAAATATATATGTGTGCTATTTTTATTATTATTTGTATTATTATTGTTTGCGGCGCGGACGAAAGCCGCCACCATTATTTGTTATTGTTTTGTATTTTTAAAAACCTTGTGAAGATGCATGACTGATCAGCTAGTGATTTATTTAACTAGCTGACAGTCAAGCATCCTTTCTAAACTCGTGCAGACTGTGGCCGAGGGGTAATAAGATAATTAACAGCTAGTTAACACCTCGGCCGGAATATAAAAGCCTACAGCTGAAGGAAAACCACACATCTCACTATGGGCAGAAGGTGGTAAGGACGTGGCACCGACACAGCTGATCTGTCACAGCAAAAATTCGCTGTTGCCATTGTCTCAGAGAGCAGAGAATTTGAACTTTGACAAACCTGAATGTGCTTAATCCAACCCACATATCTTCTAAACCCAACCTGACAGGACAATAATTCAAAGAGGTATGTCTTCCAGACACATAGCATTAAACAATTATTATGTATATTTTGAGAGAGATATTTGTTGTTGTTTTCGAAATACCAGCCCAAATATATTTGTTTAGTGTTCTGACTGTCAGAATAACATGAAAACATGGATTCAGAAAGATGACAGGGTATGAAGTATTTTAAAGCAGTTTGTATGTGTAGTATAATGAAGTCATGTGGTTTTGTCAGAGATTAGTAAACCGCAAACGAAACTCAGGCTGCCGCCGACATGGTGCCGCGGCTAAGTCTGAAAATTCAATGGCCACTTGTCTTAAAAACAAACTGTTGGAAAAAATGAAAGTTGAAAATAAAGGTTTAACCCTTTGCAGTCCATTTATTCAGCGTGTCTCAGGCACGTCAGGTCCAATTTATTTTCACACGCGCAGTTTATTTTAGACACACTGTTTTAAAGTATTTTTTTCACAGTAAAACAGGTTTAAAAGGCACTGCATATCAACAGGACACTCAGTACTGCATCTCCAGCCCCGCCCCACCCCTTGTTCTCTGTATTTTTCACATACCTCTTCATAGTCGTGCATACCAATAAATCATCTCCTGATCACTGGTTTTATCACCAAACTCCTCAATAATGTGATCCAAGTCATTATTTTATTACTATAACATCTCAAAAAGCTCTGCAAATGTCTGTGATATTCTTTGAGTGCTGGATGCAGAAGGAGCTATCTTGTTTGTTTATGTCCATGTTATCTCTGTGGTGCCGGGGCTATGTGTATTGCTCAGATCCGCCCCTTTTTTTCGGCTTCTCTCTGCTCCTATCGCTCTCACTCGGCCATTGAATGGTTTTCTTGGCTTTTTCCGGAGAAAAAATGACTAGAGACCTGTTTTTTACATCTTTTTGATGATGTTGGACAGGGTCCAACATTGGAGCGGAAAGGGAAAATTGTAATGTCGGACCAGGTCCGACATAGGACCACATAGGGTTAAAACAAGTAAAAAAACGTTTGGTGGAAACGCTGTTATACTGTCTGCTGTCTGTGTTAAAAGGCCAATATTAGCAGGTCTCAGCAAACAAAAAAAAAGCTACCCAGCTGTGGGAGAAAGCGGCCGGAGCATCGACAGAGAAGATAACAGGGATGAGGCAAAGTCTAGACCTTGACTCGTAACAACAGATGCACAAAGAAGACACAAAGAAAAATAGATTGAAATGTCTGTATTGTATTGCTTGCACACATAGGGCTGTGAAAAAGATAAGCACTTACAACCACTTGAAGTAACAAGGGTGCCAGCGGTTTTAACCAACTGCCCTTTATTTATTTCCATGTTAAAAATGTTCTTTTTTTGTGCAGATTTTTCATTCTTAGCCCTCAAGAAGGAATTTGGACAGTTGTCTAAACAATTTTTGCCTTATTTTTAAAAATACACACTTTATTATTATGAAATCGGAAATATATTACTTCAATAGAACTTAAATAACAAAATAACAACAATGTGTTTACAATTGTAGCATTATAACGCAGATCACAACATAACATGATTTTTTTCCAATGGCAGCATTATTTAAGTATAAATAAAAGATTTTTTTTAATAATGGCAGCATTATAATACCATTGGCATATCATTTTCAGAAATTATTTTTTGTGTGATAGATTTCAAAGCAGACACATTTCAAACCCTCATCAATGCTAACGTCTTTATCTAGCACATATACATCAGAAAACATGCATCGCAAATTTTCAATCATGTCATATACAGTATCTTTACCAGTTTCAGGCATGGGTGTATGGCGCTGTTATATGAATTATCTGTGAAGTGTAAGTACAATAAATAAATAGGTAGTTTTGACCAGTACCAATCCTTGTTTTATTTTCAGTAGATACACAGGCATCCATTTTTCACTCACAGCTGTGTATATACAGATGACCTGGTCTGTCAAATCCACTTTTTGACCTGGATTATAAATGCAATAGCCCTTCAGGGTGTCCGTTTCCATTCAATATACAGACTTCTCAGGGATTGGAGGCACAACACCCCAGGGCGTCCGTATATTGGATGTATATGGATACCCTGTCGGGCCTTATTGCATTCATAACGGATACCAAAACTAACGCGTTATCTGATTTTCTGCTATTGTTTATAATCACTTAGAATGGATTTCATTTTTATAGTAAGTTGTTTATTTCTTATGTGAAAGTTCTTTTCCAAGCAAAGCAGTCATGCAAGTCATGCAATGTGGGAGGAGGGAGGGGCCCATGCCTCAGCCTCTTCCCAGGGCCCCACGACTGCACATCCCAGCACTGCACAACACAGTCTGTTGTAAGTCACTGTACTTTTCTTATCATTAGTAATTATTTTTATTATTATACTAGAGACAACCTAAATTAAAGATGGAATTACCATGTGTATATACCAGGAAACCTTTTCTCAGATAACATGCTGTGACAGAGAGCGAATGAATCCTAGTCAACAATCTCACTCCCAACCTGTCAGGGCGCCTTATAACAGGAACAGTGTGCCCCGAACTGGATGGTTTGGCAGCTCATTCCAAGGTCAGTCGGAAGTTGGCCATCCAGAAAGGGGGTGGAGTCACAATGCCAGAAGTCATCGCCTTAATGCGGTAGGCGATGTGTCAGTCATGGTTTGGAGGATACGTGATTGCACTCGCTACCGAAGGGGGGCGTGACTGAGGGTATATCAGGGGATGTGGCGAAGCAATCTGTTCCTTTGTTATGGTTACGAAAAGACCTGTAAAGGAGTACAGCGAAAATATAACCGTGAGTGTTTTGTGTTGTTTTGTATGTCTGCTAAACTGTTACATTTGTCATTTGTAGACGGCTAACTATTCCGGGGGCTGTCGCTAAAAGCCAGCACCCACCCTGGACCACTCTACACCATTGTTGTCACCAGTATTGTATTAATTCACCACTTGCACTTGAAGCACTCACTGTTGGACTTGTGATCATGTGTGTGTAACAAGTATGTGTAATTATTGTTATTATTTGGGGACTGAACCCTGTGGTTTACCTGCATATACACATCGCTGTGTACAGCCAGGTATTATTATTTAAGAGTTGCGAGCACGCAACCCAGCCAAATAAAAGAGCTGCTTTTCACCGTGTGTGTGTTATTCCTGAGCACTGCAAACCACTTTGCCACACATGCCTATTTAATTAACCCTCAAAAAAGTACTATTGGTAGAATATTAAAAAAAAAAAAAATGTTTTGCTACCTTATGTGTTATAGCAAGAAAGTCTTTTGGCTCAAAATGATTCTAAGAGATCACACATAATGAAACGTTTGTGTTGGCTTTGTGTGATTTTATTTGACTGTGATGTTTAATTAATAGAAGCCTGCTTGTGTGAGTATATTATATGATTATTAGTGACAGAGCTGGCTATTAATATTGATGTCAATAAACCTCTCACTTCATGGCTTTTTAACAGGGATTTTAGAGCTGGAGTCAAATGACTGTATATTATACAGCTGCCATTAATAACACCATGGCTGTCAAGTGAGGTTATGGTCATTGAACATTAAAAACAAAACAAACTAGTCTTACTTTGCAATGATTCATCCCACTGGATTAAATGATTTATTCCTTGGCCCTTGTTAGCTACAGTACATTTTGGTGCCATTTAGCCAATAAATAGCTTGATGTCAAAAGGCCACTGATTTATCCAATTGCATCAATAACTGGATATGCATACAACTCATGAGGTGCTTTTGTCATTAAAAGAAGTTGTAATGGGTCCCAAAGGCCTTGTAGAATCTCATGGTAAGAAGTTTCAGGGAGCTGGATTTATGCCTCCATCTGAGAAGCACATTCGATCCTGACAGGCTCTTTGGGGGTGTCTGAAGAGGAGGTCTAAACAATGGCAAAAACAAATACAGTTCAGTAGCAGGGCGATTGCCCTGCACGTGTGTAAATTAGTGTTGGTATAATTTGTATGGGGAAATGGGTTTATTGTGTATCGTTTTGGAGTTGATTTGTTTAGTTACATTATTGTTTACAGACGGGCGCTCGATTGAGACTTGCTGCCTGCTAGGCTTGGTTGAGGGGAAGGGCATCACGTGATTGGCTGTGCTGGTCCTCAATCAGCAGGTGGGCGGGTCTTGACCGAGTGTCCGTCAGTTCACAAACATCCGCGGGAGATGGCTCGGGGCGACTGCAACGCCATGCCAGAGGGGAGCGGTGTATACTCGGGAGGAGAGGGTCCGCTCTGCAGGAACGACAGCTACGCAACCCTGAGACTGCAAGCGGAGCTTGTGAAGGCAATGTATGTATTCAACGTTGTGTGAATACCGGCTCATCAGTAGGTTAGTTTAGGGGATAGTGATCCCATGTGATGTATAGCGAGGGTTACGTAGTGTAGCCGGTTCCTGGAGCGGGATGCCTCGTTTATAAGGTTTTGTAGTTTTTTGTAGTTTTTGTGCTGTGTTTTATTTTGTATTTTTGTACAGCTTGCTGTATGTGTCCTCTGTGCATTACCATCGCTGATAGCGTCACATGACCATATTTATTTACTTTCTGTTTTTGTTAATAAATCCTGCGCGCCTGTGCCGACGTTTCAACTCCACCCCCAGTTGTCTCTCTGTATTGCTGAAACAGCGGTTACCCACGCACATGACATGAGCAAGACCCTGTCACAAGTTCCTGTTTGGATAATTAAAAAACAAAGATTATTTATGTTTGATTGACAATTTAGTCTGGTGTTGGAAGTGCCTACAATATGTGTGATTTGATCCAAGGTTAAAGTGAGTTTCCTGCCAGAACTATTGCTTTGCTTTGCTTCATTTCATTTTGGCTTATTCTGTCCATTTACAGACGTGTTCTTTCCATTTACAGGTGTGTTCTTTCCATTTACAGGCGTGTTCTTTCCATTTACAGGCTTGTTCTATCCATTTACAGGCTTGTTCTATCCATTTACAGGTGTGTTCTATCCATTTACAAGCTTGCTCTATCCATTTACAGGTGTGTTCTATCCATTTACAGGTGTGTTCTATCCATTTACAGGTGTGTTCTATCCATTTACAGGCGTGTTCTATTCATTTACAGGCGTGTTCCCTTGGTGTTTTATGCATGGTTAATTCATGGAAAGTTACATTTTTGATTTACTATATGTGCATTATAGAGAGGGAGTTAGTTTATTTAGTATTTTAGTCAGATGTGTCCCGTGGCACCCCCTGCTTATTTTTGCATGCTCCTCATAGACACAGCAAACACATATTCATGTTAAGCCTATTAAGAGACATGATTTATACTTCTTTACCTCTCCTCAGTTCCCTATGGTTATAAACCATATGTCCCAGAGTGATTTCCTGTTGTGAACAGATGGGTGGTACTACGCTAGCCCTCGGATACAATTCCGTGCCGCTATATCCTTTGATAATCTTTCAAAACTGTGTCTCTCTCTCTCTGCATACATAGGTCTAACAGATTGTCTTCTTGGTCTGGCTGTCATTGTCACATTGCATGGATTTAAAAAACAAAATCCATATTGTGCTAAATAAACCTACTGTGATGGGCCCCAAATCCACACAGAACTACCAACTTAACACATCTGGGAAGTCATAATGTGAACAGTTCAGAGTTAATAAAATAAGCATGTGAAATATCCTGTGGAACTTTTCTCCTTTTCCCACACCAACTGTGTGACAGAATTAAACTGTAATATTAATTATTTTTTGTTTAAGTGCTTTTAGTTTTTTTTAAGTTTGTTTATATGACAAGAATTGTGGAAAACATCTTGAATGTCATAATATACAATAGATTTTAAATTGGAATTTGGTCTCAAAAAGTTACCAGAATTGATTTGTTTATGTAAATATGTTCAATGTCACTTATAAGGTAACACATATTGTAAGAAACTAGGATATCAATGAGTTCAATCTATACCCCACCAGGATAAACCACAGCTGAATTGTACTGGAGCATTTCTAACAAAACACAAAAAATAGCATGGCAATCAAATCTCCTTCCAGATGGGAAAGTGCGCCGGGTAAGGTTGGTAGTGCACTTCCCCATAGACGGGTCGACTCGACGGTGGGCGGAAACCGGCCATCTTGGGGAAAGTGCGTCACTGCAAGTACTCTAAACAACTCCATTGTGATCGGATACGGGTCAGGCAGCGATTGGATAAACCATGGTAACGGGCTGATTGCAGGGAGGAGTTTGGTGGTACAAAGGGGATGCAGTTGTGTGAGTATTATTATTATTATTATTATTTATTTCTTAGCAGACGCCCTTATCCAGGGCGACTTACAATCGTAAGCAAATACATTTCAAGTATCACAGTACAAGTAATAATACAATAGGAGCAAGATAAATACAATGACTAGTACAGCCCCTTGCGCTGAAAACGTAAACATACGGCTGGAGCCTGTATTGTCTGTTTTTGTTACATGTTTTTTGTGTTTTATAGGAGAGGAGTGAGCACCCAGGAGCTGTCGCTACACCGCCAGCATTCAACCCTGAGCACTACCTTTCGCAGCACAGCCCACACGTGCACCACGATCCCCTGCAAATTGAACATGCACACTTTCATGCACGGAGGACGCAAGGACAGAAAAAGTCCCTTTGTTATTATTTTGTATTGTTATTATTTCAGGTTTGCAAGCCCTTTGTGAACCCTCCAATACCATTGCTGGTAGAGGGGGGACTTCTTTAGTTTTATTTAATAAAACACAGATTGTTTTGGGAGAAATTGCTGTCTGGACTTTCACTTTGTTCCCACACCACTTGCACCTGACGACACAACCCCATGACCTTGGCGCCTTGTATCCACTTTGTGTCTGTATTAAGGCATACATTTTAAACTTAAAAAAAGTAAATTAATGATGAAGCCATTGTTCTTGGATGAAAGCCATCATATTGTGCACATGCTCCAGAGGGAGTTGTGGGATTCTGCACGTACTTATTTTGTTGCTCTGAGCACACTCTTAAACACAGGGGAGACGTTTAAGGAGGACAGAGATGTTTTGGACACCTGTAGTGGATTGTTTGTGCACTGGGCTTGCAACGTATCCAGACAACTTTTAATAATCAAGAAAATCACACAGTCTCATTTAAGTTGAAGTTTTAACAAATCAGAGCGGTAATAGTGCCCTTTCAGTTTATTAAATGCTTAAAAGTGGATTGGGGGGTTGCAGGCCACAGCAAATCCCAAGTAATAGGCAGTCTGGGCGTTTCCAGTGCCTTTACAGGTTTTACAGCATTAATACTTCAATACAGTAATACAGGTATGGTTATCATATGCTTAGCCCTTAGGCTAGCCATGCAAAAAGCCAAAGCGTCCACAGCTAAATCCTAAAACATTCAATATAATCACTCTCCAAAGCTAAAATATAATTCCTATACCTCCTATAGCAATGCATCACTATAAATGAGATATAAATTCAAAATGGTTCTTACCTTCCAATATATGGAAGTGTAGAATATAACCTAAAAACAAGAGCTGTCTTTTAAAGGCAGAAACTTCTGAACACGATCAAACAGCAATCAGCTTTTCAGAGATCTTCAGAGCATGGGTCACGTCAGCTTGTAGTACGGATACTTGACTAGGATTTTACCTCGGTTTTTATAGAGTTTCTGCTTCGCTTCTTACATCAGAAGACCCCATTAAAGCTAATTATTTGGTTTGTTTTACAACCCTTATCTTTTAAGTGAATAATATATTTAAAAAGTACCGGTGGCTCCTTTACAAAATGATTTGAATGTGAGCTCATGGTTCACTATCTTCTACCCCTCCTTTCCATAAAAATTAGGTGAACTGGAGTTCACAGGGTCCTGTACTACCAAGTACAGTACAAGTATATGTGTATATGTGAGTGTGGCAATGTGGCCACGCCCTTGTGCGTAGTTTGTGTTGTATGTTGCATGTTGCGTGTGTTAATGTTGGTGTATAGTCATTGGGACACGGGATATAAACGGGTCTGTGTTTCACGTGTATTTAAAGATGTAATTGTATTTAGGCACGGGATTGCACATCACTGCACGTGCATTTAAAGTATTTAATATGTGAGCACGAGGTTGCACGTAATTAATTCACGTGCTGGGATTCAAGTGAATAATTAATTAGTAATTGAATCCCAGCACAACAGTATAAATAGATGCACGTTTCATTCACTCGGGGTTGGGTGTTCGAGAGTGGAGAACGGGTGTGGAGGAGAGAAAATAAAATATAGTAAAAAGAATAATAATAATTGTAGAAACTCACCGTGTTTGTTTGTCTCCGTGCACCATTTGTTAAGTGTTAGTTTGTTTTGTTTGTCTGTTTATTTTGGCGTAAGTGCCGTGTGGTGTGTTTTGTGTTCAAACCTTTTATTTTCTGTTCTGTTTAATTATTAAATGCTGAGCGCGATCACACGCTCAGCTTCACCAAAACCTCACTGTCTCTGTCTGTTCTGTGTTGCTCCCGGTCTCTGGTCTGACGTCACTCACTGCTGCCGTCTTTGTGACACGTGGTGTCCTGCGTGGGATCTACAGCGCCTCCAGGACTCAGGCCAGAGCGGGAACCGCAGGTTTTTTTTTGGAAAGAAAAAAAAAAAAAAATGGATTTTTTTTTGGAGAAATGGAGGGAGGAAAGATGCTAGAGAGGAAGCAACAGCAGCACCCATCCTGCAGGCCAGTGTCAGAGGAGGTGATCGACTGGCTGCTGGATCAGGAGAAGCAAGGGGGGCCCAGAGTAACATCAGCGCAGCAGTTGCAGGCGGTGTTAAAAAGGTGCCCTGCACTGCTACTTACAATGCTGTTGTCCTCTCTAGCGCCAAAGGGAGGAGCCCGAACGTCCCTACGCCTGAGTGGGAGGAGCCCGAACGTCCCTACGCCTGAGTGGGAGGAGCCCGAACGTCCCCACGCCTGAGTGGGGGAGCCCGAACGTCCCACGCCTGAGTGGGAGGAGCCCGAACGTCCCTACGCCTGAGTGGGAGGAGCCCGAACGTCCCACGCCTGAGTGGGGGAGCCCGAACGTCCTACGCCTGAGTGGGAGGAGCCCGAATGTCCTACGCCTGAGTGGGGGAGCCCGGCGCCCTAAGCCCAAGAGGGGGAGTCGGTGCGTCCACAGCCCAAAAGGGAGGAGTCGGTGCGTCCACAGCCCAAAAGGGAGGAGTTGGTGCGTCCACAGCCCAAAAGGGAGGAGTCGGTGCGTCCACAGCCCAAAGAGGGGGGAGTCTGTGCTTCCATAGCCCAAGAGGGGGAAGTAGGTGCTTCCACAGCCCTAGGACCCAAGCTGCCAGCAGAGGGAGAATGCCTGCTGGTTCCATCTCCACCAGCAGAGGAAGAATGCCTGCTGTCCCCATGTCCACCAGCAGAGGAAGAATGCCTGCTGTCCCCATGTCCACCAGCAGAGGAAGAATGCCTGCTGTCCCCGTGTCCACCAGCAGAGGAAGAATGCCTGCTGTCCCCGTGTCCACCAGCAGAGGAAGAATGCCTGCTGTCCCCGTGTCCACCAGCAGAGGAAGAATGCCTGCTGGGTTCCCATCCACCAGCAGAGTGTGAACGTCTGCTGGTATCACTTCCCCCACCGTCACCACCCGGAGGAGAGGAACAGGAGCTGCCTCTGCCTCCACCGCAGTCCCCTGCAAGAGCGGGAGAGCCGCACCAGTCCCCTGCAAGAGAGGCGGAGCCGCACCAGTCCCCTGCAACAGTAGGAGACTACACGCTGCTCGCACCTCCATCGCCAGGAGCCTACACGCTGCTCCCACCTCTACCGCTTCCTCCACTAGGAGCAGAGCAGCAGGAGCTGCCTCTGCCTCCGCCACCGCCCGGAGCAGAGGAGCAGGAGCTGCCTCCGCCACCACCCGGAGCAGAGGAGCAGGAGCTGCCTCCGCCACCGCCCGGAGCAGAGGAGCAGGAGCTGCCTCCGCCACCGCCCGGAGCAGAGGAGCAGGAGCTGCCTCCGCCACCGCCCGGAGCAGAGGAGCAGGAGCTGCCTCCGCCACCGCCCGGAGCAGAGGAGCAGGAGCTGCCTCCGCCACCGCCCGGAGCAGAGGAGCAGGAGCTGCCTCTGCCTCCACCGCAAGGAGCAGAGCAGCAGGAGCTGCCTCTGCCTCCACCACCTCCACCGCTTCCGCCACTAGGAGCAGAGCAGCAGGAGCTGCCTCTACCTCCGCCACCTCCACCGCTTCCTCCACTAGGAGCAGAGCAGCAGGAGCTGCCTCTGCCTCCGACACCGCCCAGAGCAGAGGAGCAGGAGCTGCCTCTGCCCCCGCCACTTTCAGGAGCAGAGCAGCAGGAGCTGCCTCTGCCTCCGCCACCTCCAGGAGCAGAGCAGCAGGAGCTGCCTCTGCCTCCGCCACCTCCAGGAGCAGAGCAGCAGGAGCTGCCTCTGCCTCCGCCACTGCCAGGAGCAGAACAGCAGGAGCTGTCTCTGCTTCCCGCACCTCCACCACAGGGAGTACGGTGGCCGGAGCCCCTGAAAGGGGAGCTACTGGCTACAAAGACAGGGGGAGAGGTCAGGAGACCACTTTCCCCAGCAGCAGTTTCGCTGCAGGAGTTCTTGTGGCCGGAGCTCCACTGGAGGGAGCTACCGGCTACGAAGAAAGGGGGAGAGGTCAGGAGACCAGCATCCCCAGCAGCAGTTTCGCTGCAGGAGTGGACCAGCATGCTGTCAGCCATGCCACTACCGGCAGGGGTGCTGACAGCATTGCCAGCCATGGGCCCACTGAAGCCTCCCTTCCCAGCCCGAGACTTTGTCCTGGACTGCTGGGTTTTATGGGGAGGTGGCCGTTGAGGCCATGTGTGCTGCGCACAAGGGGGGGTATATGTGGCAATGTGGCCACGCCCTTGTGCATAGTTTGTGTTGTATGTTGCATGTTGCGTGTGTTAATGTTGGTGTATAGTCATTGGGACACGGGATATAAACGGGTCTGTGTTTCACGTGTATTTAAAGATGTAATTGTATTTAGGCACGGGATTGCACATCACTGCACGTGCATTTAAAGTATTTAATATGTGAGCACGAGGTTGCACGTAATTAATTCACGTGCTGGGATTCAAGTGAATAATTAATTAGTAATTGAATCCCAGCACAACAGTATAAATAGATGCACGTTTCATTCACTCGGGGTTGGGTGTTCGAGAGTGGAGAACGGGTGTGGAGGAGAGAAAATAAAATATAGTAAAAAGAATAATAATAATTGTAGAAACTCACCGTGTTTGTTTGTCTCCGTGCACCGTTTGTTAAGTGTTAGTTCGTTTTGTTTGTCTGTTTATTTTGGCGTAAGTGCCGTGTGGTGTGTTTTGTGTTCAAACCTTTTATTTTTTGTTCTGTTTAATTATTAAATGCTGAGCGCGATCACGCGCTCAGCTTCACCAAAACCTCACTGTCTCTGTCTGTTCTGTGTTGCTCCCGGTCTCTGGTCTGACGTCACTCACTGCTGCCGTGTTTGTGACAGTGAGAGAGATGTTTGTTTAATACATAACACCAGCTTTTATATATACAGTGTATATATATATATATATATATATATATATATATATATATATATATATATATATATATATACAGGATGGTCAAGTGGTGACTAAAGGCCAGAATACAGGAAGCAAAACAGACAAAGTACTGCAGGGCAAAAAGACGTGTGGTGCACCGTTTATTCAAAAACAGTAATGCAAACAATAAAATAAAAGGTTTAACAAAAAAAAACACTTGCTCACCGAGCACAAAAGAAAAAGTGTAAATAAAACAAATCTCGAACACTAAACACAAAACCGAATAGGTCAGGCTGGGCTATCGCCTTCACTGTTCCTATATATTTTTAGTTTTAGTTTCGTTTCTCTCCTCTTGCTCACCCGTTCCTCCTCTGAACACCCACCCTGAACATGGAGAGCTGCAGGCTTCTTATACCGTGGCCGAGGAGTTTAACTAGCTAGTAATTATTCTATTACCCCTCGGCCACAATCTGCATGAGTTTATTAATTACACCTGGCAGGGGACAAGCTACTACTCTCGCCTCTGCCAGAACACGTTTTAAATAAAAACAATAACAAACAACACGGCTACGCTGTCATATATATATACATAAATAAATCATAAAACAAATTCATACAAAACAATGAATTACACAGGGACGGAGGGGGAGACCCTGTTCTAAAAATAAATAACAAATAAATGTACAGGGCTCCTCGTCCTGTTACATATATATATATATATATATATATATATATATATATATATATATATATATATATATACTGTAGATATATACATATATATATATATATAGAGAGAGAGAGAGAGAGAGAGAGAGAGAGAGAGACTTTGACTTTTAAAATCCCTTTATTCTATAAATTAGAATACAATATAACTAAATAAAACCAAAAGCAAAACAAACAAAATTCACTGGTGCAAAATAACAAAACAGATCCAACATTTCTCATTTCATTTTCAAACAGTCCAGTTTCTCATAAGAACAGAACAAGCTGCCCCTCCTCACTCACTGCACACCCCCCCTCCACAATGCACCAACGCCTCTCAAAACTGTCCAGGTCGAGCACCATTTTAAAATAAGCAAACTTCATCTTGATCCTGGAGACCATCAGGATCCTAAAAATACAAATAGGATTTATAAAACCAGTGGCTAAAATCTTATTTTTTCGGGATTTTAAAATAGCTAATTTCGCCTGACCAAGGACAAAGTTGACCAATGACCACCTATCCCTTCGTGCAAAACTATACTTTTACACTAAAAACAAAAAATGTTTTAGAAAAAAAAAACCCCAAGGAAGCCAGCAGGTTCTCTAAAAACAAAAAGAAGGGCTGCAGCCGAGGGCAATCCACAAACAAATGGAAAACAGACTCCTCCGCGGGAAAGAAGGGGCACTGGACACTGACCCCCGGTTCCACTCGGCTCAAATAACAATTTGTGGCAAAAATGCCATGCAGCACTCTCCACTGCAGGTCTCCGGAGCGCTTAGGCAAGGGAAGTTTATACAGCACCCTCCAGACAGGAACTTCATCAACAGGGACACCAAGGTGAGCCCTCCACTTAGTGTCCACCAGGTCTTTCAACTTATTAAAATGTCTTGTTTTCACACAGATTTCATTTAATGTCTTTTTCTCAATTGTGTGGAAAGCCACCTCAGTGACCTTCTTAAGCGACACAAGCTTTCCAGCCAGCTCCTCCTCCTCCTCCACTGTCACTGATGGGGAGACCAGCACTGCACGGAACAGGGGTTCCTGCTCTGGAGCCACGCGCTCCGCCAGAAACCTGCTCAAAAACTGGGAGAGTGCCAGACAGAGGGATGCCTGGAGATCATTCAGCACCTTCTCCAGGAAACGCTCTGATCTAATAGTCAGTGCAGGGGTTAAAACCCTGCTGGCTTTCCAACTAAAAAGGTTCAAATCAATTAAATACCCCAGTTTAGTAAAACCGGCTTTAAAAAACAAAGTGGATAAAAAAACAGAGCTAAAAACCTCACATTTAAAAATGGGGTTAAAAAACAGAGGCTCTTTAAAAACCCACTGTGTGCTCTGTGATTCTTCTGACCTTGTGATCTTTAAAAGTCTCCAAGCATTTAACAGATTCTTATAAAAACCCTCCAACCCTGCATCACTAAAACAATCAAGAGATATTAAAAACAAATGTCTGTCAAAACCCAGCCTCCCTACCTTCTGCAATAAACAAAATGCCAGGTCTCTCCAGCTCAGCTGTGGGGTGTACAACAGGCTCTGGGCAGCCTGCAGCCTAAACGCTGCCATCCTGCTAGGGATATCAATGAGCCCCTGCCCTCCAACAGCGGAGCGCAGCCAAAAAAACTGCACCAGGCATTTCTGTATTTCATTTATCAAAACCAGGGGAGGATCCAGGCACACCAGCTTATGCCAAAGCATGGAGGCAACAAGATTATTAATGATGAGGACCCTGCCCCTGAAGGAGAGCCGAGAAAGGAGCCACTGCCAGCTCTGCAGCCTACCCTTCACCCTGTCCAGCAGCCCCTCCCAGTTCTGCTGCATGAACTGCTCATTCCCAAAATAAATACCTAAAAGTTTGACCCCAGTTTTATTCCAGCTTAAAATCCTCCCAGCTGCCAACAAGAAAAGCTTCACTTTTTGCCCAGTTTACTCGTGCTGAGGTTGCCTTTTCATACATTATAATGCATGACTCCAGCACAGCGACGTCTCGGTCAGTTGTGACAAACACGCTGAGATCGTCAGCATATGCGGAGATCTTGATAGGGGTTGCATTGGGCGCAGCTGGTACTGCCAATCTAGGCAGTTTCTCCCTCAGCTGGTGTAACAGGGGCTCTATAGAGAGGGCATAGAGCATCCCTGAGAGGGAGCAGCCCTGCCGTATCCCCCTCTGCACAGGGAAGGGGACAGTCAGACCGTTATTAATTTTAACACTAAAAACATTGTGATAAAGGAGTCTTATAAAAGAAGTAAAAACAGGGCCAAAACCAAAAGCTTTTAAAACACGAAACAGATACTCATGGTCATCTCTATCAAAAGCCTTTTCCTGATCAAGCGAAATTAAACCAAAACCAACATTATAAACTTTGGACACCTTAAAAAGATCTCTTAATAAAAACAAATTATCAAAAATCGATCTCTCAGGCACACAGTATGACTGGTCTGTGTGCACCACTGATCCTATGTTGGTCTTTAGGCAATTAGCGAGAGCCTTGGAAAGCAGTTTGTAATCAGAGCACAGCAAGGAGACAGGGCGCCAGTTCTTGATGTTACAGAGGTCTCCTTTCTTGGGTAGCAGTGTTATCACTGCCCTGCGGCAGCTCAGCGGCAGCTCCCCATCCCGGATACATTCCTGCAAGACCTGGTACAGGTCCTCACCAACACAGTTCCAGAACTTCTGATAAAATTCTGCAGGCAGTCCATCTATTCTGGGAGCCTTCCCTTTGGAGAGCTGCGCCACGGCCGCAGTGAGCTCTGGGAATGCCAACGGAATGTCCAGTCCGCTGCTCTCCTCCTTGTCCAGGCTGGGGAGACCCTGGAGAAGCCGCTCCATCTCTCCCGGGTCGCAGCCCTCAGCCTTGTAGAGATCAGAATAAAAGCTCACTGCAACACGCCTGAGCTCCGCAGGGCTGGAGACCTCTCTCGCCCGGGCAGCCTCAAACAGCACATTGTCTTGCGCTCTGAGGTCTTCCTCTCCAGGCCGAAGAAGAAGGCTGTGGGGGTGTCCATATCTTTGAGTTCAGTAAAGTGAGCTCTGAGCAGAGAGTCCTTCACCTTCTTCTCCAGCAGGCTGCCCAGGAGCTGCCTCCTGTCCTGCAGGCCCCGATTCACCCCCTCATCGCTGTCGCTGGCCAGCTGGCTCTCAAACTCAACAATCTCTCTCTCCAGCTCACTGACCACTGCATCCACTGACCTGGTGACATTTTGTGTATATTGTTGACAGAAAAGTTTTATTTGAATTTTTCCTACATCAAACCACTGTCTTAAACTACTATAATTTGTTTTTTCATTTTGCCAATTTTTCCAAAATAATTCAAAGTAATCAGTGAAGTTTTTG
Organism: Acipenser oxyrinchus oxyrinchus; assembly: GCA_030684275.1. Classification (NCBI taxonomy): domain Eukaryota; kingdom Metazoa; phylum Chordata; class Actinopteri; order Acipenseriformes; family Acipenseridae; genus Acipenser; species Acipenser oxyrinchus. Next base: position 1,306,938 of record CM060249.1, read on the forward strand.
TCCTGTAGCAGATTGTTGTTAAAGTGCCAATATGACTTTGAATGTGATTTGATTGGTAGTGAAACAAAATGATGATCAGAAAAGCTACTGGGTGCTATACTTTTAGTGAATTTGTTAATATGCTGTTGTGGAGTATAGAACCTATACAGGCGTGCCCCTGACAGCTGATTTTGATTACATTTGATCCAGGTATATTGTCTACTTGTGGGATGAAAAATCCTCCAAATGTCAACCAGGTCAAAAGTATTTAATACAGTGGCCAGCTCCCTGACAGATTGGGGATGGGGTTCCCCGTGGTTTCTATCTTTATTAAAATCCATAGTACAATTAAAATCTCCCCCCACCACGAGGAAATTATCCGTACTGCAACCCCTGAGTACCTGACTGAGCTTTTCAAAAAATAAAATCCTCTCCGCCCCAACATTTGGCGCATAAATATTAATAAAATCAATAAAAATATCAGCGTGTTTTATCTGTACTTTTAAAAGTCTACCTTGAATAATCTCCTCAATAGATAAAATATCCGCCCCAAATCCTGGACAAAATAAAACAGCAACCCCAGCACTAAAATTAGAACCGTGGCTTAAAATACAGTCGCCCCTCCACTCAGACTGCCAGTGAGACTGATTACTGCTGTCTGAGTGTGTCTCCTGCAATAAAATCACGTTTGAACGCTTGCTGTTTAAAAAATCAAATAATTGTGCTCTTTTATTAAAATCCCTGCACCCGTTCACGTTAAAAGAGCCTAAAATAATTTTCTCCATTGATAAAAATAGATTATTCAAAAATAACAAGCAGAGGAGGGTTGAGACCCTACGCCGCTGTCATGAGAGGCCATAAGGGGCCCACACAGACTCCTCCTCACCAGCCGCCAGGTCGGCAGCAGCAGGAGATGTTCTTTTTTTAAGTTTTCTTTTTTTGACGACTGCAGTGTACACCCCCTCCTTGTCTGCGTCGGCCGGCGCTGCAGCCCCGGTTTGGCTGCAGGCGCGCTGGTACACGGCTCCTTCGGTCTCTTCCTCCTGGGCTGCGGCTCAGGTCTCAGCGGCTCCTCCACCTCCACTCTCTGAACAACCCCGGCCGCCTCCCCGTCACCACTACGACTACTTGTCCCTGCTTCAGTCTGTAGCTTGGGGCAGGTCCGTTTAAGGTGCCCCTGTTCCCCGCAAAAAAAACATTTAAAGACCTCCGTGCTGGCAAAAACAACATAATCCCTGCCCTCTACATTAAAACGCCAAGCTACATTTAAACTTTTTTCCGGGTTATCAAGCAATACAAATACTTGTCTCCTAAAAGACATGACATGTTTAATTTCTGGATTTTTACATCCAAGGGGAATCATTTTGATCAGCGACATTATTTTACCATATCTGGACAGTTCTCTTTCAATCAATGAATTATTGATAAAAGGGGGAATATTCGACAATATTACTTTGGTAAGAGGCATAGATAACGGTGTTACAGTTACCAAAGAATCATTCAACATAAATCCCTCTTCCACAATTTTGTTAACCAGATTTTCTTGGTTAAGGAAAACGACTATAGCTTTGTTCATCCGAGAGGCGGATTTGATCTTTTCAAAACCAGCCACCCGCCCCACGGCAAGCAGCACATCTTCAACAGTTATTATTTTCGGAAAAAACTTTAAAATCGTGGCGCCTAGTAAGCCTCCCCAACCCACTGGTGTGGGAGCCCATCTTTGGGCACACACTGGCTAAAACATTTAAAAAGTACTAAGATTACAAAAAATACTTTCTAAAAAAATGTTTTATAAATATATAATAAATAAATATAGAAGTAAATGGCGATAAGTTCACCACTACCGCTCTCACACAGCTCACAAACCCTGCTTGCAGCAGGACCCTCCCACAATCCTCAGAGAGAGAGAGAGAGAGAGAGAGAGAGGGAATGAGAATACATATAGAGAGATGTTTTCCAATATACAACACCCACTCTGTTTAATCATTCCAACCCGGGTTCAAAATATATTTCCCTCAAAAGGTTGGATTTGCTTCATGTATAGATGTGTGTCAACAAAATAATCTTGGATAAAGACTGTTAAAAGGTTCATGACAAACCTCTGAGTCTGCAATTGCTGATCCAATTATTTTCATTTTAATTCAGGCTATAATGAACATGTTAAATATATTAGTCTCATATTAACTGTACCATGCTTGGACTAAGCCTGACCCCTCTCTGTTTCTAAAAAAAATTCCCTGTGCAAGCAGGTTTCAGACACCCTGTTTACCTGCCAAGGCTAGTTTTTTTAATTAATATGAAGCTCTATTGTAATTGCTTTTCCAAATTCACCACATGAAGTCATTTTTTGGCCGGATTCAAGAGACGCCTCGGACCGGTATCTTTTCAGCAAAGAAAAAAGCTTAAATCCTAATTTTTATAACTAAGCTCTCATTATTTTCTAAATCTAATGAGTTACATACTCCTGTCTTTCTTAAAGTACCTTCCATTGGTTATCATTCAAGGTTGATACACAGCAAATCCCGCTTTTAAGAGCCAACAACAAATCCTTATCTCTGAAGGTCTAATGCCCTTCCACAATTCTACTGTGTGTCTGAGACAGACCTTTAATTCTTTCACTTGTAAACTCTACAGTCTCCCTGTAAATAAATACCTCTGTTTATTACTGTAAAACTTAAATAAATGCAACACTGTGGCTTTTTTAGTTTTAAATGTAATTCTGTCCAACAGTTGCTTATTTCTTTTGCTATAGTAAAAGGCTCTGTGTTTAGTTCTTCAAAAACTAAGACTTCATCTTCAAGTTAATTAAATGAGATGCCTGCTTTGACCAAGGTTACAGGCTTCCGCGTGCGATAGTTTTCATTCATTTAAAGATAGGGGAAGTCAAGAGTTTTTATGCACTCTAATAACACAGGTACACAGACAAGCTTTTTTTTTTATCTAACATTTACATTTGCTCAGTTTTCCGGTAGGACAACTTTTGAAAACAAGCCCTGCCAGCCCCATAAGCATCATACTTTTTAACTATGAAATATTTACATAATACTTAAAAAATGCTGCTACAACCACGATTAATTTAATATTAATTGTACTTTAATTAAATTATAACTAATCACGCTTTTATTTACAATGTAGGGAACGTTATGTTTTCCCTTTATTGTAAATAAAAATGTCATTTGGTATAATTTAATTGAAACGCTATTAATAATAAATAAATCATGGTTTTAGCAGCAGTTTTTAAGTAATGTATTCTGTAAACATTTTGTCTAATAGTTAACATCATAGTATACATCATATACAAACCAATGGAATAAATACATTGTGTGTGTGTGTGTGTGTGTGTGTGTGTGTGTATTAATAGAGAGAGAATACATGCGTGTCTGTCTCCAGTCATGTGACTGAACGCGGTGAACTCATTGGTTGCTGACTTTGAGACTTGCAAGTGGGAATGACACACTTTGTAAGCCGATTGAAATTGTTTGGCCGATCCTGTAAAATCGCATCGCAAAGCATAACACACTGCCCGATGCGACTGAAAAATCACGTTGCTATTGATCGCATCGGGCAGTGTGTCCCCGGCTTCACTACTGAACTCTCATTTTTTACTGTAATATGTTCTTTCAACAATAATAATTTTATTTGTAAAACAGTTGAAATTTAAATAATTTTATAACATGTATTTCTAATGCAGATACTTCAATATAGCAATCTCTTTTATAAATTGTAATGTTATTTTACTCCATTGATAGACACAGAAGGCAAGATATTAATTTTAATGGCAGCAAAAACAACCTTGAATATTAAAACTTAGGACTGCTATACTTTTATATAACCACAAACCTATTCTAGTTCAATTGTTCCTGGCATATTAACTTTGCTCCATAGAGTTTGCCATTCTGTTCTCACTGGATCAGAATGTTTGAGGTTCTGAGTCTAATTAAAAAATATGCATTTGCCTGATAAGGGAGGTTTGGAACTTTCAGCAGGTCGGCCTGACCTTACACATTCACTAATAATATTTTTCTACTGTTATACTAGAAAAAGAATATGAAATCCTACTATATTCTCATAGACTAATACAGGTTTTTTTTTTCTGAATAGTGTGTTTTAACAATGTGTTTAATATTTCTGCTGACTTTATATTCTTTACAATACATTACAGTCATTACAATATTTGTTGCAGTTTCACAAATGTTCAATTTGTATCCCAAAGATCAGCCTGCTTCCAGTAGCGGTGACAGTCTTGGGTCAGTTTCTGCTCTCAGTGAGTCTGTCAAAGCCACCACAGGTGTGGGTGACAGTCTTTAAAAGCCTGATACCTGCAAAAAACTTAAATCTTGTTAGCTGAGCTTCCATCTCTACATTCTGATCTCCATCATCAATGGGAAAACTTCAAATAAATTAAACTGTTTCTATCAAAGAGCCATCCATCTCTGGCGCATACACCTTTCACTCAGAAAAGGTGCTAGCACCTTGAACAAGGGAAGACTGGTTTTAGGGTCACTCGTGACAGAGCTCTCAGTGGCTGTTCAGAGCCAGTGTTATTATCATAACACAGGCTTGAGCATCCCAGACTAGTGACATTTTCACAAGAAACAATGTGAATGATGTCATCAGAGCAGGAGCAATGCCCTCCAGAGAAATCTCTCGCCAAAAGCGTACTCAGGGTTACAGGAAAACACACGTTGTACCGAGCTAATTCGGCAATACAATAGATTTGAATATCATCTTTTAAAAGCAACAATGATGGCAACACAGTAAGGGTTTATTATAAACATGACCAGGACCTGTAAACTAGGTAGCACATTGATTATTGTCATATGGCTGACATTGGACTATTTGTGTTTATGTGAAATGGTTTAAGGTAAATGGTTATATATATGCAAAGCCCATGCACAGTAGAACCTGCAAATGTGATACTAATAGCAAATGCTCGAAAAATCTGCTGCAAATGTAACATGTTCAGTCAGTGTTTACTGAGTTGGGTTTCAGGTGTTTACTAAAGTGGGTTTCGGGTGTTTACTAAAGTGGGTTTCGGGTGTTTAATGAGTTGGGTTTCAGGTGTTTACTGAGTTTGGTTTCGGGTGTTTACTGAAGTGGGTTTCGGGTGTTTAATGAGTTGGGTTTCAGGTGTTTACTGAGTTGGGTTTCAGGTGTTTACTGAGTTGGGTTTCAGGTGCTTACTGAGTTTGGTTTCGGGTGTTTACTGAAGTGGGTTACGGTTGTTTACTGAGTTGGGTTTCGGGTGTTTACTGAGTTGGGTTTCAGGTGTTTACTAAAGTGGGTTTCGGGTGTTTAATGAGTTGGGTTTCAGGTGTTTAATGAGTTGGGTTTCAGGTGTTTACTGAGTTGGGTTTCAGGTGTTTACTGAGTTTGGTTTCAGGTGTTTACTAAAGTGGGTTTCGGGTGTTTAATGAGTTGGGTTTCAGGTGTTTAATGAGTTGGGTTTCAGGTGTTTACTGAGTTGGGTTTCAGGTGTTTACTGAGTTTGGTTTCGGGTGTTTACTGAAGTGGGTTTCGGGTGTTTAATGAGTTGGGTTTCAGGTGTTTACTGAGTTGGGTTTCAGGTGTTTACTGAGTTGGGTTTCAGGTGCTTACTGAGTTTGGTTTCGGGTGTTTACTGAAGTGGGTTTCGGTTGTTTACTGAGTTGGGTTTCGGGTGTTTACTGAGTTGGGTTTCAGGTGTTTACTAAAGTGGGTTTCGGGTGTTTAATGAGTTGGGTTTCGGGTGTTTAATGAGTTGGGTTTCAGGTGTTTACTGAGTTGGGTTTCAGGTGTTTACTGAGTTTGGTTTCGGGTGTTTACTGAAGTGGGTTTCGGGTGTTTAATGAGTTGGGTTTCAGGTGTTTACTGAGTTGAGTTTCAGGTGTTTACTGAGTTTGGTTTCGGGTGTTTACTGAAGTGGGTTTCGGTTGTTTACTGAGTTGGGTTTCGGGTGTTTACTGAGTTGCTTTCTTATATAAAGCTAAAGGCTGCTAATTGATTCTGCAACTTGCATCCTTAAAAATGCACAGACAGGGTCCCCAAGTGTGTTGAAAGCAAAGGCTGCAGGTTCAGGGTCATGGGTGAGTGTCACAAAGACGGCTGTAGTGGGTGACGTCAGACCAGAGCCAGGAAATAAACGACAGAGAGGTGGAGTTTGGTGGAGCTGAGCGAATGGTTTCGCTCAGCATTTAATAAATCAACAGAACACAAAAAACAGGACACGGCACTTGCGGCCAAAATAAACAGGTAAACAAAAAACGAACAGACAAACAAACACGGTGAGTGAAATAAACAAACAAGTATCGTGCCTCTTGCACGCAATAGCAGTTGTTATTTTATCTCTCTCCCGTCCTCCCGTTCTCCACTCACCGAACACCCAACACCGAGTGAGTGAAAACATGCAGCTTTTATGCAGTTGTACCGAGACTCGATTGCTATTCAATCATTCAATTGGAATCTCGGTACAACTGCACGTGAATTAATTAAGTGTACTCCCGTGACCACACATTACATTTTAACCAGCACGTGATGTGATTTGTGCCATCCTCGTGCCTAAATACAAATCTACATTTTTAAATACACGTGAAACACAGACCCGCTTATATCCCGTGAACCAATGACTATACACCAACATTTACACACAACACGTAACACAAAATACACACAGGGGCGGGCACTTTGCCACAGTGAGACATACAGCAAGGGGGGTTGGTTCAGGGTCTCGGGTGAGACATACAGCAAGGGGGGTTGGTTCAGGGTCACGGGTGAGACAGACAGCAAGGGGGGTTGGTTCAGGGTCACGGGTGAGACATACAGCAAGGGGGGTTGGTTCAGGGTCACGGGTGAGACATACAGCAAGGGGGGTTGGTTCAGGGTCACGTCCTGGTCTTCGCTGGGGATTCCAGAGGGACAGCTGCATTGTCTCTGGTGCTCCTGCGGGTTATGGAGGAAAAATCGGTATATCTATTCAGAGCCTGTATTTGTCACGTTGTGTCTCATAACCAAAGTGTGATTTTCTGTTGAAAAAACAAAGGTGCCAAATGATATAATTTGCATTTAACAGAATGTTATTTTTCATCAAACTACTACATTTTTTGAGTACAATATCCTTCAACATCATTGTGAATTGTTTTATACACAAATTTACCAGAATGTTGGTTGTTCTACATAAGTGGATCATGATATTGTTTAGTACCATAACTAATTGGTTTCGTAACTACTTTAAATTGCTCTTTGGAGTTAAATCATTGCTGACTGTTAAATAAAACAAACATTGTACTGTCTGCAAAAATAAAATTATTTTCAGTTTATACTTTAATTATACGCATGTTATTTGTAAGTATTAGAAAAATTATACTTACAAAGTTCGAATCCTGGAGCACTCTCTGGGTCAGATTTTGTTGATAAGATTTGATTTGTGGCTCAGGGGTCCTCGGAGGTGGCAGACTCACTGCAAACTGGTCAATATACACCCTGATGTAACTATATTTGTTTAATTTGTAGACTTATTTTTTCATTGGCAATAAAAGCAGAAACTTTACAGAACAAGTGTCTGCAACAATAAACAGACATCAAATTAAAAGTCTTAATGAAAATCAAACGGTTATTTTAAAATATGAATATTAAATGTAGGATGCAAGGTTTCTCAACTACCCAGAGACTTCCTTAATAAATTATGCATGCATGATGTACTCTTCCGAAAACAAAGCATGCAACAGTGCCAGCAATGGTTAAGCTTGCTGTCACAGCAGTTAGCGGAGGTATTTTCCAGAACAAGCCAGCATCTACCTCATTGGAAAACTGATAAGAATGTGGATCAAAAAATGGAAATGAGCTCAAGTAGCAGTAGAATACCCAGTGGAACATAATTTCCATCACAAGGATGCTACACAGGTTTTATTCTCTAAATCAACAAACACTCATGTAGCTGCTTATTACCAGTGCCATATGCTGTAACAATGTATGTTGACTCTTCATGGAAATCTTAAGAACAGTTTTGAGTGAATGGAATCTATTATCACTCCTTGGCAGAGCCCATTTAAAAGCTTTTCTGTAACACACTGAATACAGGGCATTTGAATAATATGGAGATTGTGATAGTAAGATGCTTTCTGCACATCGTATAACACTGCCATGCCTTTGTTGGAGCTATTTTGTGTGAGATGTATAAGTATTTCCATTTTATTCATTTGTATCAACAGTGGGTACTGTACTTAAATCAATATGTGTAGTCCTTGAAATACATGGACAACTGATATTCTTAAAAATAAAGACAGAGGGGAGGAGATTTGTTTATTTTACAATTATACTGTTATTGAAAGGTGAAGAAGTATAATCCTTACAAGGACCTCAATTAATAATAATATATATTTTCCTCAATTCATATATATATATATATATATATATATATATATATATATATATATATATATATATATGTGTGTGTGTATATGTGTGTATATTTCCACCTCGACTGGTAAATAAATGCCATCAATACAACAGCTTTATATTTAGTGATTGTGTATCGCTCATATTGTAGGCTTCATTAAGTTTCAGACAAAGCCACTAACTGGTACTGGGAATTAAATAGTTACAGCTTATTTAGAAAATAAAACACTGAAACTGTTTATATGATCTGACATGTAAAACCGCTTTCTCTAAAGGGGCCCAAGTATATGAAGTAGTCCTGGTGATTTACAGATGTTCATTTTACACAGACCACTAGCATCACAGAAACTAAACAGTCATTAAAAATTCTTGAAATGAACCAATGGCATTGGATGATCTAATTACCTTAGTTCTTGGCAACAATCTCAAGAGGAGAAGTTATTTGGCAGCTTTGGTGCCAATCATTATTAAACCAATCAGTCAGTCTCATCTGCCTAAGGATTTATATGATTGGTCAATAACATTGTCGGTACCCTCCCCTGATCGACTACAAATTCCTTAAGAAATGGAAAGTAAGATGGCTGCTCATTGAATGAATGGCATCTGAAGTAAGTTTACTGTTATGAGATATTTAATTTAGTCTCCTGATTATTTTTTTTTTCTTTTAAACCTTCAAAACAATGAGCCATGAGAAATAAAATCCATTTAAAAGTAAAATATGAATTTGATGAAACTAGTAAGTTACTGAGTTTTGAATGTTATTCCCATAAAGATACAAATTAAAGTCATTCTAGCTACATAAAGTTTTGTTGTGTTAAATTCAACTCTTCAGAAATCCAGTTGGATTCACCATTCTGCGAGAGAAAAAAAAAAACACTTACAGTAATTAATTATATGAGAAAAGTCTAACTGGAACTTTTTCTTTACGAGTGTGAAATATACAAACAGTATTCACTATTGCTGATCTTAATGTAACATTTAAAAAATATTTTTGTTTGTATATCTGAAAGCATTTGATTACGGTAAACCTTTCTTTCACTTCTCCAATGTGGCTGAGGCTGTAGCAGCTAAACACATATACTGCACTCCCTTTCTCTTCTTAATAAACTAAACATGTTGCATTTTTAAATGGTTTTATGCTGATTCATAACGTAGAGTGCTAGAGTGTTAATTTAAGCATTTGCTCTGCTGGCTAGCAAATCTGCTTAAAAAAATTCTGAAAGTGTGCGGCGACGATGATCATGTCATGATGAAAAATCAATTGATAAAAATGTACCGTATGCATACTGACATGATTCCATCACATTTCCTCTTGTTCAGCTTTGAGAAGCCTTTTCAAAAGCTATTTTTCTGTCTGGAGTAGTTCATGGTAATTAATATAGACAGACACACAGCAAAGAAGCACACATAATATATAATTGTAGGATTAATAATAGGTAATAAAATACAAATAGAAGGGGGATATCTATTCTAATCCAAGGTTATCAATGTAGCATGGCCAGGTCCTGTTGTAGGTGAGTATGGGGATGATTTCAGAGAATACTATGGAGATTAAAATGGCCATGTCATCATTTTTTAATAGTAGTGCCTGTTACATTAAAAATATCAGCCACTATTGTGCATTGTTTGACTAGGACCTTTTTGTATCATTTTTTTTATAGCACAGTTGTTTTTTTTATAATAGGACCTCTTTTTTAGAATATCTTAAAACAGAACTCCCTCTCCACAGCAGTTACTGCATAGTATAAGTTATATATTAAAGTACACGACTGAGTGCTACCTGCAGAGGGTACAAAACCTTCAGGATTTTCAACTTCTTGGTTATATTTCTATCAGCTGTTTTTAAGGCTTATTTTGTATTAAATGTATTGTGTACCGATATCTATACATTTCAGAAGCATTTATTCATTGTCACTCAAATTAGCTAATTTGTTTTACTGTTTACACCTGGCTGTGCACAGTACATCCACATTTTTGTTGAGAATTTCACCCCTGGGTGGCCCACTCTAGTTTCAAGCCAAGCATTGCACAGCACATTTAGATTACTGTACTTGCTTTATAGCATGAGGCATTTCTTTTGCTATTAGTTCATAGATCCAACAACAGTCCTTTGTCACAGCTTTTACTTACCAGCTGGTTATGATTTCCATTACATGAGAGTAGATGTTAAAACTTCATGCTGATTTGAACTTGGCTCTCGCCAAGATAAGCACCAACTAAGACGTAGCTTCACAGTAAACTAATGTGATCCATATGTGTCTCCATCCATTTGCGCTTCCTTCCATATGATGATGTAGATATCCTTCTGTCTGGTGTTGATGGCTGAAGTGTAAAGCTGGCTCCAGGGATCAGCTTATTTTGCCTCCCTAGCGCATCAGCACACACAACGGCTGCGATGCTGGCTCGGGGATCAACCATAGTGCGGTCTCCCCAAGCGCATCAGCATGACAACCGTCTGGATTGAGCTAAGTAGGGTACATCTCTGGGGTCTTCAAGTGGGCACCTTCCATCCTCGGTGTTTCGTCGACTAGCCCACGACACCTCAAGAGGGCTCGACGGTGATTCTGGCGTCCCAGCATCACCCCCTCCGTCCCCACTCAACTCAGCCCAGCTTACTTACCTGTATATCAGCCTTTCTTTCTTTCTATTGTGCTTGAGATCCCCAGCCAGAATCTTTCCGTCTCAACCACAGCCAGTTGCTGCTCCTCTCTGCTGCTTCAGATAAGTTCTTCACTGTGCGACGCAACTCTTGGCCATTGAATCCGACATCTCTGAGAAACCGGGTTGTAGAGTGTGCCACAAATCCTCGACATCCCACTTCCACTGGGTAAACCCAGACTCTCCATCCTCGCTGTTCCGCTTCAGTGGCTAGTTGAGCATACCGCAGTTTCTTCCTCTCATACGCCTCATCTACAGCATCCTCCCATGGCACTGTTAACTCCACCAGGTGAACAAGGCGTGCTGATCCAGACCACAAGACAATATCTGGTCGAAGGTTTGTGGTGGCAATCTCAGGTGGAAAAATAAGCCGTTGACCAACATCCGCCAGCATTTTCCAGTCTCTAGCAGCTTCCAGTTGTCCTGGGCGAGGATTGGTTTTAACACCTTTTCTTGGTGGTTGCTCTCCTGGGCGGAGGAATGTTGTCTTTTGTGTGTAATGTTTTGATGGAACAGGTGGCAACTTATTGGTCATGTTACGCTTGTCTTCCAATGCTAAGGCCAAACATCGCAGCACCTGGTCATGGCGCCAAGTAAACCGTCCTTGGCTAAGAGCCACCTTACATCCTGTCAAAATGTGCCTTAATGTTGCAGGTGATGAACACAAAGGACATGAGGGATCCTCTCCTACCCAGAGGTTTAGGTTCTGTGGTGATGGGAGAACATCATATGTTGACCTTATAAGGAAACTGATCCTGCTCTGTTCCATTGACCATAGGTCTTGCCAGCCAATCTTGCGTTGTTCCACACTCTCCCATCTCATCCATTCTCCCTGCTTGCCCTGGGAAATGGCCTTTATACACCTCATCCTCTCCTCCTGCTTTTGCACCTCGTTGACAACAAGCTTCCTCCGTTCGCTGGGGCTGCCTTGTGCCATGTAGGAGGAGCTGAACTGAGACCAAGACCCCTCTTCCATGCTGAACTTGCCCCATGATATCACCAATTCGAAGGGCAGCCTTTGCATCCTCCACAGCTTTCTTTGCCACCCACTTTCTTCCAGTTTTCAACACAGGTGCTGCCTCCCTCACGCATTTATCGCGTGACTCTACTAATGTCATTTCCAGTGGGACCTTGGCACTTAAACTCCTCGGTTAGAGCGGAGACAGGTAGCTGCAGTATTCCTTTACCATAAAGTCACACTCTGCTGAGGCAGCGTGGAACTCCCAACCATTTCCTGATGTGTGAACTGATTAAAGCTTCCAGCTTCTCTACTGTTGTCAAAGAAACCTCGTACACAGTCAGTGGCCACAGCAACCTTGGCAGTAGGCCAAACTGAAAGCACCAGAGTTTTAGTTTGCCTGGTAAAGCGCTGCTGTCTATGCTCTTCAACCCTTCCACAGCTTGTTGTCTAACTTCTCCCACACGAACTGTGTCCTTTAGATCCCCGTCGTACCATCTCCCAAGGCTCTTCACTGGCTTCTCAGACACTGTTGGTATTGCCTCACCATTAATGAAGAACGTTTTATCTACTACTTTACCTTTAATTATAGAGATGCTCCTTGATTTAGTGGGCTTGAATTGCATTCGTGCCCATTCAATGTTATTGGTTAATTTGCCCAATAACCGATTAGTGCAGGCTACTGTTGTAGTCATGGTTGTCATGTCATCCATGTATGCTCGAATTGGTGGTAGTCGTATTCCAGAAGCCAAGCGCTCTCCTCCCACTACCCATTTTGATGCCCTAATGATTACTTCCATTGCCATGGTAAAAGCCAGTGGAGAAATGGTGCATCCTGCCATTATCCCAACTTCTAGGCATTGCCATGTAGTGCTGAATTCTGAAGTTGAAAAACTAAATTGCAAATCTCCAAAGTAGGCTTTGACTAGATTTGTTATTGTCGTTGGTATACTGAAAAATCAAATGCTGCCCAAAGAAGTTCATGTGGCACTGAACCATATGCATTAGCCAAATCCAGGAATGTCACATGGAGCTCCTTCCTCTCCTTTTTAGCTGATTGAATTTGTTGCCAGATCACACTGATGTGTTCTAAGCATCCTGGGAAACCTGGAATGCCCGCTTTTTGTATTGAAGTGTCAATGAAGCAGTTCTTTAATAGGTAAGTTGACAATCTCTGAGCAATAATGCTGAAGAAAATCTTGCCTTCTACATTTAATAGGAAATAGGGCGAAACTGACTGATGCTGCTAGAATCTTTTTCTTTAGGTATAAAGACTCCACCTGCTCGGCGCCATGCTCTTGGTACAACCTGTTTTTCCCATGCTACTTTCATCAGTTTCCACAGGATTAGTAGAACTCCTGAAGCACTCTTGTACACTCTGTACGGAACTCCATTAGGCCCTGGAGATGATGAAGCCCTTGCTTTTTTCACAGCTTGCTCTACTTCTTTCCACTTAGGTGCACAGTCCTCCATTTGGTATTCTGGTGGATTGATAGGTGGGATGTCTGAAGGAATTGACATAGGCTCCTGCCTTTTTGAATCCGTATGCGTTTCCTCCAAATATCTCTCCAACTCAAACTTAGATGCTTTTAGTGTGCCATTCTTCTCACTGGTGAATAACTTCTTTACAAATTTGAATGGGTCTTTATAAAGTTAGTTCTCACATGCTCCTTCTTTTTGTAGCGTTTCCGTGGCTCAGCTCTGCAATGTTGCAAGCTTATGTTTTATGACCCTTTGTAAGAGATTGAGTCCCTCCTTCTGACTTTCTTCTGCTCTTCTCCATTGCTTCCTCAGCTGTCTCCTTTCTCTAACTAAGCGTTCAATCTCCTGCTGCCGTCTAGACTTTCCAGGAATAGTTTGTACTTTTTCCTTCCTTTTTTCAACTCCAAACCTCTCGCTTCCATATGCGTAGATGATGTCCCCAAATTTATCCAGTTTCTTTTCAACTGTTCCACTTAACCTTTCCAATGCAAAGCAGAGATCTGTGTTTACTGTGTCCCATGCAGTTTTCTCACAAGCTCTTGGCCATTTAACTCCAGGCTTGTGCCCGTTGAGGTTCTTTTCTCTCTTAAGCTGGTTTGTCTGCCGGGTTCACAAGGATCATTAGGCTCATCACTAACTGTGTCCATGCAAGTCCTCCTCACATCTATGACAGGGGTGTTGATATCCTGCGAACTGTGGTTTGCTTCCTGTCGCTGGATTTCATTCGACTGACTTGACTGACTTAAGTAAGAAGTACTGATCAATCTTGAGGCCCTTGTCCCTTCTCCCTCAAGCATTTCATTCTCCCTTGATGAATCTTCAAACCCCTGACTGTTGTCGCCTTGCTCCAGCCGCAGACACAAACCTGGAGTTCCATGTCTTTGCTAACTGCAGATCTTGAACTAGTCTTTTGTGAAGTACTCTCCATACTCATATCCGTTTCCGTTCCTAAGTCCTTAACCGTGTTGTCCAACGTTGAGTCATCTTCCACCCCAGCTCTCGCAGACTCTAGGGTATTTTTCTGTTTAATTTCTTTGAAGCCTTGGTGGTGTCTCCAACATCCTGTAAACACAGAGCTGGATACTGCCGACAAGGGTAGCTAACCCTGCCAGCCCCAATGGGGTCTCTTTCCTCCAGTCAGCTGTCTCTCCAGGCTGTCACGAGGTCTTTCCCTTGTTGCCAGCTGCACTATTCACAGCAGTCACTGGGCGTATCCAGATCTTCATGATTTCCATTACATGAGAGTAGATGTTAAAACTTCATGCTGATTTGAACTTGGCTCTCGCCAAGATAAGCACCAACTAAGGCGTAGCTTCACAGTAAACTAATGTGATCCATATGTGTCTCCATCCATTTGCGCTTCCTTCCATATGATGATGTAGATATCCTTCTGTCTGGTGTTGATGGCTGAAGTGTAATGCTGGCTCCAGGGATCAGCTTATTTTGCCTCCTAGCGCATCAGCACACACAGCGGCTGCGATGCTGGCTCGGGGATCAACCATAGTGCGGTCTCCCAAGCGCATCAGCATGACAACCGTCTGGATTGAGCTAAGTAGGGTACATCTCTGGGGTCTTCAAGTGGGCACCTTCCATCCTCGGTGTTTAGTCGACTAGCCCACGACACCTCAAGAGGGCTCGGCGGTGATTCTGGCGTCCCAGCATCACCCCCTCCGTCCCCACTCAACTCAGCCCAGCTTACTTACCTGTATATCAGCCTTTCTTTCTTTCTATTGTGCTTGAGATCCCCAGCCAGAATCTTTCCGTCTCAACCACAGCCAGTTGCTGCTCCTCTCTGCTGCTTCAGATAAGTTCTTCACTGTCGCGGCGCAACTCTTGGCCATTGAATCCGACATCTCTGAGAAACCGGGTTGTAGAGTGTGCCACAAATCCTCGACATCCCACTTCCACTGGGTAAACCCAGACTCTCCATCCTCGCTGTTCCGCTTCAGTGGCTAGTTGAGCATACCGCAGTTTCTTCCTCTCATACGCCTCATCTACAGCATCCTCCCATGGCACTGTTAACTCCACCAGGTGAACAAGGCGTGCTGATCCAGACCACAAGACAATATCTGGTCGAAGGTTTGTGGTGGCAATCTCAGGTGGAAAAATAAGCCGTTGACCAACATCCGCCAGCATTTTCCAGTCTCTAGCAGCTTCCAGTTGTCCTGGGCGAGGATTGGTTTTAACACCTTTTCTTGGTGGTTGCTCTCCTGGGCGGAGGAATGTTGTCTTTTGTGTGTAATGTTTTGATGGAACAGGTGGCAACTTATTGGTCATGTTACGCTTGTCTTCCAATGCTAAGGCCAAACATCGCAGCACCTGGTCATGGCGCCAAGTAAACCGTCCTTGGCTAAGAGCCACCTTACATCCTGTCAAAATGTGCCTTAATGTTGCAGGTGATGAACACAAAGGACATGAGGGATCCTCTCCTACCCAGAGGTTTAGGTTCTGTGGTGATGGGAGAACATCATATGTTGACCTTATAAGGAAACTGATCCTGCTCTGTTCCATTGACCATAGGTCTTGCCAGCCAATCTTGCGTTGTTCCACACTCTCCCATCTCATCCATTCTCCCTGCTTGCCCTGGAAATGGCCTTTATACACCTCATCCTCTCCTCCTGCTTTTGCACCTCGTTGACAACAAGCTTCCTCCGTTGCGCTGGGGCTGCCTTGTGCCATGTAGGAGGAGCTGAACTGAGACCAAGACCCCTCTTCCATGCTGAACTTGCCCCATGATATCACCAATTCGAAGGGCAGCCTTTGCATCCTCCACAGCTTTCTTTGCCACCCACTTTCTTCCAGTTTTCAACACAGGTGCTGCCTCCCTCACGCATTTATCGCGTGACTCTACTAATGTCATTTCCAGTCGGACCTTGGCACTTAAACTCCTCGGTTAGAGCGGAGACAGGTAGCTGCAGTATTCCTTTACCATAAAGTCACACTCTGCTGAGGCAGCGTGGAACTCCCAACCATTTCCTGATGTGTGAACTGATTAAAGCTTCCAGCTTCTCTACTGTTGTCAAAGAAACCTCGTACACAGTCAGTGGCCACAGCAACCTTGGCAGTAGGCCAAACTGAAAGCACCAGAGTTTTAGTTTGCCTGGTAAAGCGCTGCTGTCTATGCTCTTCAACCCTTCCACAGCTTGTTGTCTAACTTCTCCCACACGAACTGTGTCCTTTAGATCCCGTCGTGCCATCTCCCAAGGCTCTTCACTGGCTTCTCAGACACTGTTGGTATTGCCTCACCATTAATGAAGAACGTTTTATCTACTACTTTACCTTTAATTATAGAGATGCTCCTTGATTTAGTGGGCTTGAATTGCATTCGTGCCCATTCAATGTTATTGGTTAATTTGCCCAATAACCGATTAGTGCAGGCTACTGTTGTAGTCATGGTTGTCATGTCATCCATGTATGCTCGAATTGGTGGTAGTCGTATTCAAGCCAAGCTCTCCTCCCACTACCCATTTTGATGCCCTAATGATTACTTCCATTGCCATGGTAAAAGCCAGTGGAGAAATGGTGCATCCTGCCATTATTCCAACTTCTAGGCATTGCCATGTAGTGCTGAATTCTGAAGTTGAAAAACTAAATTGCAAATCTCCAAAGTAGGCTTTGACTAGATTTGTTATTGTCATTGGTATACTGAAAAAAACATAAGCACACATAACATAAGCACACAGCTGGTAAGTAATTACTTACCAGCGTGAAATAACTTTACATGAAATAGCCCAGAAAAATGTTCAGGTAATAGTGTTGAACATCATTATAGATTCATTTATAAATACAATTTGGACTAGTTAATTAAAATAGCAACTCCAGTATCTTCTGATTCATGATATAGTGTGAAACACCAAAGATTTATTAGAGTTAATAGATTGGTTTTGTAATGATATCAGCTACTATTTCCTAATATCAAGGCTTGTGATTTGCACAGGATCAAAGACATGACTCCCCAAGTACACAAAAAGCAACGTGACTGACTGCAGAGAAAAGAGGATCAAAGACGTGACTCCCCAAGTACACAAACAGCAACATGACTGACTGATGAGAAAAGAGGATCAAAGACGTGACTCCCTGAGTACACAAACAGCAAAGTGACTGACTGCAGAGAAAAGAGGAACAAAGACATGACTCCCCAAGTACACAAAAAGCAACGTGACTGACTGCAGAGAAAAGAGGATCAAAGACGTGACTCCCTGAGTACACAAACAGCAACATGACTGACTGCAGAGAAAAGAGGATCAAAGACGTGACTCCCCAAGTACACAAACAGCAATGTGACTGACTGCAGAGAAAAGAGGATCAAAGACATGACTCCCTGAGTACACAAACAGCAACGTGACTGACTGCAGAGAAAAGAGGTTCAAAGACATGACTCCCCAAGTACACAAACAGCAATGTGACTTACTGCCAAAAAAAGACGAACTGAAATGTTACTGCCCTATCTTGAATCATCCATGACATACAGGCAGCCATTTTCAAAGAAGCATCATTAGTTTCCTGAGGAATTCAAACAGAAGCTTTCGCAATTTCAGCATTTCTAACAAACAGTACCAGCTTGGACAGATCGGAAATGCTGATCAGACCCCCGTATTTTTCATCATGCCAAGCAAAACCACATTGATGGCAGAACATAACTGTAATGCTCTGTGTGATAGCAGGCGGCCGCAAACTGCCTCCATATGCGAACTGAGGTTGTATCTTTGTAAATGCATATTTATTTGAGGTTTTATCTTTTCCTCAAATTGAGGGTGTGAAATTTTGGCTGCTTCTTAAATTCAAAGACGTCTTAAATTGGAAGGAATACGGTATATATAGAGATTTCTTATAACTAGTGTAATGCTAACAGGTCCTACCCAATTAGACCCTCTGTATTAAATTACACTTTGCAAATGTCTCATCTATTTCCAGAACTGATACAAATGAAGCCGTTTCTCTGAAGGAAGGAAGAGAATGATTTGTTTTCAAATTGAATCTGGCACAGTATCTGGAGTTAACTTAAAATTACTGCAAATGGGCAGGCCCATGAGCCAATATGATCAGGGGTTTATTTTATTAGGAAGCCTAAAATATACCAGACATGCCTATAATCTGAAACTGATAAACACAAGATCTGTTGTTTTGTCTAATATTTCAGATGTGTCTGGATGATGTATTTAGATATACGACTAAATATATTACTTAGGAGGCTAATATAGTCAAGTCATATTTCATGCTAAATTTATTATTGATTTGCTTATGGTCTTTCTCTGGTGTTTGTGTTGTTTTTATCTATTTTGGCTGTTACATTAAATTTGTAAACTGTAATATCAAATGTAAAAATGGATTTGTTTTCTCTCCGGAATGTGCATGACAATCATATTTTCCACTTCCACACACATGGTATAATTAGACTCATTTCTCCTTGGGGCATATCAAATTGAAGTGCAAATGGTCACGTACCATGAATATTATTCGTTAATTAGATGTGTGGTACCTATGCGGTATTTAAATTAAAAAATAATAGTACTATGTAAGCATTGTTTAACAAGTTAATGCTATATTTCCGCAGGATAATGTATTTATATCTACATAAATACATTTACAAGAAACTATTTAACTAGTGTTGACTTTGATTTCTTGTCTTGAAGTTGCATTTAATAAAACTACTTATTGTGAATAGTAATATGGATATATATTGGCATTTTTTTAAACAGTGATATGACTTTAAGAATAAGTCCTGTTTAGATGGTTTTAATTCTCTTACTAGCAATCTGCCATCTACTGTACATCGGTTATCTGTAAAAAAACAACAACTAAAATCGAAATGTGTAACAGATGGAGAGAGAATCAAAATCTAAATTAGCATTGCAGTAAGGAGCGTATTTCTTTACTGTTAATTGTATTGTAGTTTTTATTGGTGCGCTGTGGTGTTGAGCTTTCTATTTTGTGGTCGGGATCCTCTTGTTGCTCTTTGAAGGTTTCCCTGATATATCCCGCCTTCCTGCTTGGATTTAACCTGACTTTCAATCCTGCCTGTGATGGATTTTACTCTTATAAGCAAATATTTTTACTATAAGTTAACTGCTCTTAGTCGAATTTGCTCTTAAATGTAATTATTTACTGTATTCTTTATTTTGCTCTCATTTGAATTTGATCTTATTTTCTACAGATTTTACTGTATTCTATAAGAACATAAGAAAGTTTACAAATGAGAGGAGGCCATATAACTGCTCTTAGCTTTAATTGTGATATTTTGTAACAACTGTAAGTCACCCTGGATAAGGGTGTCTGCTAAGAAATACATTATTAATAATAATAATAATAATAATAATAATAATAATAATAATAATAATAATAATAATAATATACACCTGGCTCCAGCAAACCAGGATTTGGTTAATGAGTACCTTTATATGGCAGGTCCAAGGAGTTCGATGGAGAAGTCTGGGCAACTGAACCCTTTACAGCCTGACCTGTGCAATGCTAAACATGCTGCTTCACTTGCACAGTAAAACAAGGTGTTGGCCCACCAGAAGGGAACCCATAGATCTGCAGTAAGTTTAAAGGGTTTGCCCCATACAGTATGACAATGTGCAGCAGGCCTCCTTTTGGATCTGGAGACAGATTTGTGCACGATTGCTGCTAATTGTAATTGTAAAGAATCCATTGTGACACTCCAGATGTGTTTTATACTTTGCAAGTAAAAACAGATCAAAAGCAGTTACTGATCTGCTATTTAACAAGCACCATGGGAGAAAACAGATTGTGTTTGTTGAGAGCAATACATCAAGCAATGAAGAGCCCATTACAGAGCTGACTGTAAGAGATTATAGTTTGACACTGTCAATGAGTAATAAAGTCTTGAAAAAAACAGGCCCTGCCTTATGATATTTTTTAAACCCTTGAAATGATGTAGAGACTGCAGGATATCAATGATCTTAGTGGCTGTAGCTCACGCTTAGGGAACTGTATTGCAAATGCAAGAATCTGGTTTATTAACTTAATGTCCTTCTTGACATGTTTTATTTAAAATGAATTCATTAAACTGGCCACTGAAGATGGCAAGGCACAGTATAGTATATTACGAGGGAATGACTACCAATTCCTGCTGTTGAACAGGCATGGACATTTGCTCATACATACAAATGATTTGTTTTCATTACAGATAATATTATAATCTAAAAAAATATTTGCTGCATAATTTAAAAAAAAATAAACGTTTCGATGTTTATTTGTGTGTATCAGCAGGAATTACATATTTTATCCACTCCAAGAGGTGGACTGAATGATGAACTACACCACAGCAGATATCCTGTGTCACTGTGATATTTCAGAAATAATACAGTTTGCATGACTATCCATGTTCTTTCTATTTGTAATAAATACAATGATAATATTATTAGCTGCTGCTTCACAAAGGCTGGGTGGACAAGCTCAATGTATATGGACAGGTACATCAATTAAACCAAATCTAATCCAAATTATAGTGGCCACTACATTAGCCCTGTCAGTCAAGGTTTCCTTAACCTTGAAATGTTTATATAAAAGAGAAGAAAAGCAATACAGATATTATACTGAATAACATACACTTCAAGTGTTGTTCATAGCAAGCACCTTTGGGCTACCTAGCAACCCTCTGCCCATGAAGTGAACTCTAAATGCTAGACTGCTCCAAAGATGAATGTAACATACTTTTTTAATGTATTTTTGTTTAGGTATCTGAAATAGAAAAGCTGATTAGTGGCTGGAAGCATTGACAGGGTATAGTATGGAGAATGTGATTCAGCTGGTGTTGAGAGGTCCTGGTATTCTGGTTTCATTTTGGGGTTTGCATTGCATTTGTGGAAAAGATGCAGGGTCACTTTTGCCCTTGTGTTTATTAGTGTACACTGAAGACAAGATAAGGAGAAGATCATAGGGATGTTAGGATGTATATGCACAGCAGTCATATTATGGTGCCAAAATTCTTATCGCAACTTTACAAATGTACTAAAAAACCTACAAATATTATTATTTGGCCCTTCTTTAAAGCCAATTATAAAATGGCTTTGGGATTTCCTGCACCCTGGTTGGCTGTAAACATTCCAATACCACACGGTACAAATAGAACAAGCAATGGTTAAAATCTCCTTTTATTCCAATTGTATAAGTTCAATAACACACTTGAAGGTGTGGGAGAGACTGACAGAAATGCACATCTTAGGTGGTTGAAGATTTCTGAATTACCACAGTAGGCTTTAGCTTAATCCATACATTTTCAGCCTCCTTTCTCTTTTTAGATTAGAAAATGATTTCCTTTTTTTCATTATCTAATTGTTTGCTTGCAAAATTGCGGGAACCAGATGCATTGTTTCAGTGGTATGTGTACAAGATATCTACATTATGCCACTCACAGTATTGTATTGTAATGTATATAACTGGGGATATGCATAATTTATATAACCCAAGTGAGTTATATAAATATGTATTAAACGCAAAACAATGCAAATGAGCATAGTGTGCAGTAGCTGGTTTCACACACCATAGTGCTGTCTTTTCTCAAATATCAGTGTTTGCTTAGCATGCTTGAGAGACAAAACAAACAACCAGAAACGTATCTGTCAGGCACTTTTGGATCAATGGCTCTCATAACTTTAGATGAATAAACTAACTTAATCTACTTCTGATTCATTTAGTATTTGCTGGAGGTTTCTTATTTCTTAGCGCAAGAAGAGGTGTTTAATCAACTATGCATGAGTTGCTTGTAATGGATTTTTCACTAGGAGGCCTCAGCCAGTCATTAGGAAGGCAGCTCAAGTGAAACAACCTTCTCCTTGAGGGAGGAGAATTACACCAGATTGCAGGAAACACACTTGTGTGTTATCAAACAATTACAAAAAAGAAGGGTTTTTTTCACATGTTTCATCTCAGCCTGTCTAATGAATTGAAGTGTCAAGGAAATGTGAAGAGGCAGCTTAGAGAAACAGAAATGTAATTTAATATGACATGAATGATTTGCTGGCCAAATGTATACTGCACTTCTGAAGTAGCAGGGAATAACACATGAAAAGTGCTATCATCCTCACACGATGTCGTTTGATTACTAATATAGAAATGTCAGGCATGTTTGGACAGTAAACCCCATTGAAACATGGAGAGCACTAATTTTCAGATCTGATACCCTTAACCCTCAGACCCTTGAAACTCTCACTGTTATGGTAAATCATTTATTACATATTTAAGCAATGGTCTATTTCTTACATATTGCTGTGGTGCCACCTGCTTCACCAGTTGCTAGGCTGCAGTCTGCCTGGCGATACGCGCAGCAGTGTCACCTGGTATGAATTCATTCAATTGACAACGTTATTTTTAGTCACCATTTACATTGTAAAATGCCTACTGCAACAGTAATTTTATAAATCAAATACCAAGACCAGAGGTTTTCAAGACCACTCTGGTTGTGAGCTGAGGTCAAAACCACAGTATCTCGTGCCCTTTTCCTAACCAGAAGCCTGGTCATTATGAACTGTAGCACTGCCAATGCAGGGTGCTGTATATAGACTATTTATTTATTCATTCATTCTTTATGTTACAGTCACCTTACTGTAATAAGTTATCTGATAGTTATCATTGATCCCACGCATAATAAACTTCAGTCTGGCCACAAAGGTGTATCCATTGATCTAATCCCTTGACAGGGGCGTAGCTAGGAATACATTTCTACCGAGGCAAAAATCAATTTTTGTCTAAAAAAAAAAAAACCCTGCATATCTTCTATATATATATTACGAAGGTGAAAGTTATCATCTTATAAAGTCTGGTGACTATCAATACAAACTGCAAAGCAATATATGTCGTTAACTCTTTAGCCTGTGACCACCTTGGATGATGTTTGAAATTTCATGACCCACATTTTTTAAAAGAAATTTTAAAATAATCCTATTCACACTGTCAGAAATATGTGATATTAAAAGGACAAGAAGAATAGAACTTATAATATGAATAAGTAGATGGGTTTATACCTTGCTGAGACCAGTGACACTGAAGTTAATGCTGAGACCAGTGACACTGAAGTTAATGCTTGAGACCAGTGACACTGAAGCTACAGCTGGAAAAGGTAAGACTAGGCGTTAACTGGACACTGCTGGAACTGGTAAGACTTGTGCTGACACTGCTGTGACTGGTCAGACTGGTGCTGATACTGCTGTGACTGGTCAGACTGGTGCTGACACTGCTGTGACTGGTCAGACTGGTTGGACTGGTCAGACTGGTGCTTACACTGCTCTGACTGGTAAGACTGGTGCTGACACTGCTGGACTGGTCAGACTGGTCAGACTGGTGATGACACTGCTGTGATTGGTAGGACTTGTGCTGACACTGCTGTGACTGGTCAGACTGGTGCTGACACTGCTGCGACTGGTAAGACTGGTGCTGACACTGCTGTGACTGGTAAGACTGGTGCTGACACTGCTGTGACTGGTAAGACTGTGCTGACACTGCTGTGACTGGTCAGACTGGTGCTGACACTGGTGCTTAAACTACATTCTTACCCCTGACTCTTTTTGTAAAGCCTATGCATGACAATTTTTTTTCAATGATCTGAGAGTAGTCTGTCCCTAGCTGCTACTGTAAAATGGTTTTAAAAAAAATGATGCTGTACCGCTATTTGTTTAATGTAGCAGTAGTATGTAACTGAAATGTTTCACCTTCCTTGAACACTGGACCACATTCTACAATATAGGAAGGATGGACTGCATTTAAATAAAAAGGGAACCAATCTACTAGGAGAAAGGCTCCTCGAGGCAGTTCAGAAGCATTTAAACTAGAAATCAACAAAAAAACAGAAGGGAGACCACATTAAAACAAGGGCAACAACTTGGGTAAGATAGTCATTAAATGTAATTATCTAAATGCTGGAAGTCTCAAAAACAAAATGTTAGAACTTGAAGCTACTGCACTAACAAGTAACTACGATGTGATAGGTGCTACGGAAACTTGGTTATCTGAGAGTGATGGATACGAATATAATATTAGTGGGTATACACTGTATAGGAAAGACAGGCAGGACAGAAGAGACAGAGAGGTAGTGCTATACATAAAAAATAGTCTTGAAGCCCAGGTGTTAAATCTGGAAGAAGAAAACAATGCAGAATCAATATGGGTCAGAATAATGGACAATCATAATAATAATAATAATAATAATAATAATAATAATAATAATAATAATAATAATAATAATAATAATAATAGGGGCATGCAGACGCCAAGCAAAATAATCTGTTATACAATGACATTAGAAATGCGTGTAGCAAAGGAAAAAACATACTAATTGGGGATTTCAACTTCCCCCGTATAAAATGGGAAAACCCAGTGGGGAGCAAAACGGACGAAATTGAAATGGTGGAAATGACAAATGACTGCTTCCTAACGCAATTTGTCAAGGCACCGACTAGAGGGGAGGCATGCCTTGATTTAGTCTTTTTAAATAACGAAGACAGAATAACTAAAACAGAGATCAGAGAACCATTGGCAAACTCAGACCACAACATGGTCTCATTTGAAGTGCTTTTTAAAACCCAAAAAGTAATGACTAAAGCTAAGGTTTTAGAAAGGCAAACTATGAAGGTATGAAACTGGGACTAACAGAAGTAGATTGGAGTAAAATTGAGAAAACATCCACAGAAAAAGGATGGATGTTTTTGAAAAATGTAGTACTAGAGGCGCAAAACAATTACATCCCAAAAGTAGACAAATCTAAATCTAAAACAATATGGCCAAAATGGTTTAATAGATCAATTAAAAAAAATATTCAGAGAAAAAAGGCACTTTACAGAGGTGTTTAAAAGGGACCAAAAACAAAGTACACAGAAAGAGTACTTGGAACTGCAAACACAAGTCAAAAAGGAAGTTAGAAAGGCCAAGAGAGATATAAAAATGAACATTGCTAAGGGGGCTAAAACTAATTCCATAATGTTTTTCCAATATTATAACAGCAAGAGAACATTCAAAGAGGAGGTTAAATGTCTAAGAGACACAAATGGCAAAATCATAGACGAAGAAAAGAAAATAGCAAATATATTAAATTATTACTTTTCACAGGTTTTTACAAAGGAGGACACACATGTCGACCTGTTCTTATCCAGTATTAAATAACTTTAGCATAACAGAGGCAGAAGTGTTAAAGGGACTAGGAGCTCTTAATAATAAACAAATCCCCTGGACTGGATGAGATCCTTCCAATAGTACTCAAAGAAATGAAAGAAGTTATTTACAAAACGCTAACCAAGATCATGCAACAGTCTCTTGACACAGGGGTTGTACCGACAAACTGGAGAATTGCAAACGTAATACCGATCCACAAAAAGGGAGACAAAACCCAACCAGGTAACTACAGACCAATAAGCCTGACTTCTATTATATGTAAACTTATGGAAACTATAAGATCCAAAATGGAAAATTACCTATATGGTAACAGTATCCTGGGAGACAGTCAGCATGGTTTTAGGGCAGCAGTGTGGAGTAGTGGTTAGGGCTCTGGACTCTTGACTGGAGGGTCATGGGTTCAGTCCCCAGTGGGGGACACTGCTGCTGTACCCTTGAGCAAGGTACTTTACCTAGATTGCTCCAGTAAACCCAACTGTATAAATGGGTAATTGTATGTAAAAAAATAATGTGATATCTTGTAACAAGTTTAAGTTGCCCTGGATAAGGGTGTCTGCTAAGAAATGTTAGCCTGCGTGGTTCAGGGGGCGTGGAGCTGGGTGGCTCCTAATCTTCTAATTTTCTAATTTCCTGCTAATTAGCATCTATTTTCTATTTAAGCCTTGATCACCTGCAACTTTTCTGTCGAGTGTTTCGTTTTTTTTTTGTAGCAAACGCTCAGACGCCGTCGTTTCGTGCTCCACCGCTAAATATCTAAACTTCATTGCCTCGCTCACTGCAGGTCGTTTCTCTGCACAGCGCTGCCAAGATATTATCAATCATTTTCCTACCTGCTCAGGTGATCCTTCTTTTCAGTCAGCTTCTCTTTTCGGCTTCAAGAGCTCCAACGTTTGTCTTTCCTGTTCCATCCAGTCTCTACCTCAGCAACAGCGCCGTTCAAAGCGCAGCTTCATTACTCAACTTGTCTGCAACTTTATCAGAAAGTCTGGTCCTCTGCTAAACTTTCAAAGCTCCTTCGACAAGACATCAACATTCCCGTTGTCAGCGATTGCCTTACTTTAGCTCTATTTAAATCCACCACGAAGCTTTGTCTGCGGAATCTCTCTTTACTCCTCGCCTGCAATCAGACGCCCCTCCCCTGCTCCCACAGAGCCAGCACAATTACCGTTCCATCAGAAGATCCTGCCCTGGACCTCCATCAGCTACGTTCAACCTTTTAAAAGACGTATCCTGCCCATTTCAACCAGTGGCGGCTCGTGGTTTGACTGGTCACAACATGCTCCAACGATAGTGTTGCACCGCAACTTTTCCACCGGCGCCTTACAGACCATGGTTACCACGGCAACGCCCTCATTGACTGACTGCGGGGAGTGGTTTGTTGCCATGGTGACCAGGCAGCTTCATCAGGCTCTGCGTGCTCTGTGCCTCAGTACTGCAGTCTTCTGGCTTCCTGTCGCTGCGCTTTCACAACTGGTGGAGACGAATTCAACGCGCCGAATCATGACATCTAAGTACTGCGTTAACTTATTTATATACATGACTAACTGTCCTAACATGTCTAGAACATGTATTATTTAAAGGGAATAAGCAAACGTTGTTCTACATAGACAAGGTTTCTTAATCGTAATAACCTCATATTCTACCCTGCTTAACTCAAGTCAATGGTTAATTCCAATCGTAACCTCTGGATGGCAGTATAATACCACAAGTTTTTTTTTTTTTTTTTTTAAGCCGGTTTGCTATTATTGTTATTTCTTGGCAGACGCCTTTATCCAGGGTGACTTACAGTCGTAAGCAAATACATTAAACACTTGACAGATTATAGTACTCTGAAGTACAGGATTAAATGCAGTAAAATACGGGGCAGATAAGAGCAAGTAAAGCGCATTTAAGGAAGGGCGATATGTCCCAGGGGAAAAAACAGAGGAGCTACAGGTGCTTTCTGAAGAGCTTGTTCTCACTCTGATGGATTCTCGGGAGTTCCCCTCCTGCCTCAACCTTTTTGTCTACCTATATAAACTGACATGCTTCAATTTCAACTCTACCTGCCCCTTTTGAGGACCTGGTCATGAAGCCACACACTTATCAGCTTTCTGAGATGCTCAGAATCTGCAGTCACATTAACTTTCAGCTTCCCTGCATCAGGCATCCATTCCATCGACCTCTTCCTGTTCCCGGATTCGTGCTTCCTCATCTGGCTCCTCTCCTCCAAACCGACAAATTTCACCAAGGCACTTTATTCAGCCTTCAAAGTTATCATTTCATCAACGTGAGCTGCTAGTCAGATACGGAAATCATGTCCTACAACTATCAACATTTCAGTCAAATGCCCTCCTATCCTGCAATAGACAATACACTCATAGACTGCTCCCGACCAATAGGTTTTGCAGCAGCCTCAGAGCAATGCCTTCTTCATCCTCTCGGGTTCTACAGCGGCCTCAGATCTATGCATTCATCTCTGCCCCATCTCTGGCTTCATCTAAATCACCTTAATACTCTAAGTCCAATATCCACCGCATTCAGCAGATCTCTGCTCTCTGCAGCAGACCACCACACTCTACCGATGGCTGTCCACCATTCACTATTACAGATCACTGCTTCAGCAGATCTCTGCACTGTTCAGCAGCTCCCGTCCTCTTCTGTTAATTGCTCCTCACTACAGCAGATCTCTGCTCCCTCTTCAGATCTACTCACTATTATAACATGCAAAGTTGCTTTGGTTTACAGTCTAAATCTGTACCTGCACTACTCCAGATCTTCCAACGCTTCCGCTTTCCTCCAATACGCAGATCGTGGAAGCATTCCGCAGTCAAGGCTAATGCTAATCTCCATCTAATCAAAAAAAAAAATACGAGGTGCTTGACTTTCTCAGCAATCTATTTTTATGTCCACACATCCCCTCAAATATTACAGCATTAATACATGGTGAGAGACGCGGTGTGAGACTGGAAATCTGTCTTGTTTATGAGTTAAGGAGTTCCACTACTAGGAGAATAACTGGAGTTGTGAAACCCAGTCTCTGAATGTGAGTTCACCTTTTCCATTTCAAGCAGACATGATAGTAGCAGACCGCAGATCGATCCCGTATTAACTGACATAGGATAGTCAACATCTCATCTCTGCCCTCCATTCCAGAAAATGGAGCACAAAGCGTGCTGAACTTCCCCAGCAGTCGATTTACACACGTTCGTTCAGTTCCAGCTGCTACCTCAACTGTCAGTTCCAGCTCCCCTTCTGCCTCCACTTTTAGTATCCAAGTTCCGTCAGCTGGTCCCGTCTGCTGCGTGCCCCCACCCCCAGACTCCCCAGCTTCACCAGCTGCTATTTGACTGAATCCTACTCTCAGTAACCTCCTTCAATCTGCTTAGCATTTCATATCTGCAGCCCTTTCCCTCCTTCGAAAGCTTCATATTCTACAGCTTGGTCAGTGTTTTAAACGTTCTGTGCCAGAATCGGATTCATCCTATTCCTTCAATCAAACAAGATCCTGGCTTTCATCGTCCACGCTAGGGATTTTCTCTCTTCCCACCATTCTCTCCATACCAGTAGTTCGTCTGACTCTTCACGGAATCTTCAAAAGTTCCCCCTCCTGCTGCACCTTCCCGCCTGCCCATATCAACAGACATTCTCCATTCACTCATCTCTACTCTTCGGAAAGTTTGCTTGTCCCCCTACGAAGATCTCCTCATGGAGACCATCTGCCTAACAGCTGATTCTTAAGAGCCTTCCCTTCTGCCTCACCTTCCCGCTGTCCGCATCAATGAACATTCTCCGTTTGCTCATTCTACTCTTCGGAAACGCCACTTCTCCCCATACAACGATCTACCTATGGAGATCATCTGCATCTGAGCCCTCTTCGGTCTCCTCAGGAGCTCAGAATCCACAGTTTCTTCTACTTCTAATTTTCTCCATCATTCAGTTGTGTACCTCCAAGACTGATCCATTTCAGCGCGGTCAGTTAATTCAGCTGTCAAGCAGATTCCCCTATCTGCCCCTTATTTTCAACGTCAAGGTATCTCATCTGCATCTCGGCCTTCTTCGGTCTCTTCAGAACTTGCAGTTTCTTCTGCTTCTAATTTACTTCACCATTCGGTCGTACCTCCAAGAGGGATCAATTTCAACGTGGTTAGTTTATTCAGCTGTTAAGTAGAGTCCCCTATCTGCCCCTTCTTTCAACATTAAGGTATCTCCCCAGAAAGAACCCCCCCCCCCTCTACTCTACTTCCCCCCCAGGACCCTCAGTTCATTGATTCCTCTCGCTCCTATCATCACTGGTTCTCAACCCACCTTTCCACCCTCCAGAGCAAGCCTCCCTCCTCTACTCTACCTCCCTCATTGATTTCTCTCACTCCTAGGATCACTCGTCACTGGATCCCAACCTACCTCGGCTCCAGAGCGGGCCTCCCCCCCAGCCCCAATCATTCTGTAGGCACAGCCCCCTCTGCTGCGAGGGCCAACATCAACCACAACCAGATCATGAATGTAGGGAGATGGCCCTCTTCTGCAGTGGATTCTTTCATTCATCCATCCTCTCATATAGTTGCTGCCCACTTTTAAAAATCGCTAGTATGCCTGGAGTGGGGGCTTCCTGTCCGCCGGGGCCACTAGAGGTTTTCCCCTAATTGGCCTCAAGGGGTTTTTTCCTCTCCACTGAGCGGCAGGTATACACATAGTCACATCCTACTAACAATTACTAATCTCCCTCTGTTTGTCCTTCTGGTCTTTTGTTTATGTTATGCGTTGGCATGTGCAGTCTTTTGTTTGTCTCACGGTATGGGAGTTTTCGTGAGGTGCCGGGGGTCCATCCTTTGGGGAGCAAGTGAGTCTCACTTCCCCGACCTCAGGGCTAGGCATCTGCCTCCCTTACCTTCAGGGGGGTTCTCACCATGTGAGTCAGAGTGGACCCCCGGCCAAACTCTGTCCTGTCGCAGCTCCTGCACTTATCTTACCTCACTCGAGGCTCTGTTCTATTCTGCCTCTCGTCACTCTGGTCACTCGTGCTGAGTCCTATACTAACCTCTATGCTTTGTCCTTATTTTCAGGTCCCAGGCAGCGTGACGTCTCAGCCAATCAGGGGTTTTACGAGCGCCCCTTACAGAAATCTCAGATGCTGGGTACCTCTCTCATCTCCTCTCAAGGGGCGGCTCTCCGAGTCATAACCGTATTATGTGTTTTCGGTTGCTGGGTCCTCTGCTCCTGGGATGTGTCGGCATCGTCGCCCTCAGTCAACGACCCCTTTTCTATCCTGTCTTCGGTTCCTGGGTCCTCGCCCCTGAGATGTGTCGGCATCATTGCCCTCAGTCAGCGACCATTTTTTCTATCCCGTTTCGGTTGCTGGGTCCTCTGCCCCTGGGATGTGTCGACATCGTCGCCCTCAGTCAGTGACCACCTTCTGTCCTACTAACTCTCCTTGCTGCTTTTTCTGCCTTATCCTTCACCCAGCTCACACCCCGTGAAATGTTAGCTTGCGTGGTTCAGGGGGCATGGAGCTGGGTGGCTCCTAATCATCTAATCTTCTAATTTTCTAATTTCCTGCTAATTAGCATCTATTTTCTATTTAAGCCTTGATCACTTGCAACTTTTCTGTCGAGTGTTTCGTTTTCCTCCTCCTCCCCTCCTCCACCTTCTTACATGCCTTCGCATCGGTCGTCTCTGGGGGGCAAGTGAGTCTCACTTCCCCAACCTCAGGGCTAGGCATCCGCCTCCCTTACCTTCAGGGGGGTTCTCACCATGTGAGTCAGAGCGGACCCCCGGCCAAACTCTGTCCTGTCGCAGCTCCTGCGCTTATCTTACCTCACTCGAGGCTCTGTTCTATTCTGCCTCTCTTTCAGGACGTGGTCACTCGTGCTGAGTCCTATACTAACCTCTATGCTTTGTCCTTATTTTCAGGTCCCAGGCAGCGTGACGTCTCAGCCAATCAGGGGTTTTACGAGCGCCCCTTACAGAAGTCTCAGATGCTGGGTACCTCTCTCATCTCCTCTCGAGAGGCAACTCTCCGAGTCATAACCCTATTATGTGTTTTCGGTTGCTGGGTCCTCTGCCCCTGGGATGTGTCGGCATCGTCGCCCTCAGTCAGCGACCCCTTTTCTATCCTGTCTTCGGTTCCTGGGTCCTCGCCCCTGAGATGTGTCGGCATCATTGCCCTCAGTCAGCGACCATCTTTTCTATCCCGTTTCGGTTGCTGGGTCCTCTGCCCCTGGGATGTGTCGGCATCGTTGCCCTCAGTCAGTGACCACCTTCTGTCCTACTAACTCTCCTTGCTGCTTCTTCTGCCTTATCCTTCACCCAGCTCACGCCCCGTGAAAAAAATAATAATAGGAAAGGGAGATTGTGTCTAACTAACCTGCTTGATTTTTTTGAGGATGCAGCATCAACAATGGATAATTGCAAAGCATACAACATGGTTTATTTAGATTTCCAGAAAGCTTTTGACAAAGTCCTGCATAAAAGATTCATTCTCAAACTGAACGCAGCAGGGATTCAAGGAAATGCATGCACATGGATTAGAGGAGAAACCTCAAAATGGAGCGAGGTAACCAGTGGAGTACCACAGGGATCAGTATTAGGTCCTCTGCTATTCCTAATCTACATTAATGATTTAGATTCTGGTATATTAAGCAAACTTGTTAAATTTGCAGATGACACAAAAATAGGAGGAGTGGCAAACACTGTTGCAGCAGCAAAGGTCATTCAAAATGATCTAGACAGCATTCAGAACTGGGCAGACACATGGCAAATGACATAGGAGTTTATGTTGACTCAGAAATGTCTTCATCTAGACAATGTGGGGAAGCTAAAAAAAAGGCCAACAAGATGCTCAGATATATTGTGAAAAGTGTTGAATTTAAATCAAGGGAAGTCATGTTAAAATTTTACAATGCATTAGTAAGACCTCATCTAGAATATTGTGTTCAGTTCTGGTCACCTCGTTACAAAAAGGATATTGCTGCTCTAGAAAGAGTGCAGAGAAGAGCGACCAGAATTATCCCGGGTTTAAAAGGCATGTCGAATGCAGATAGGCTAAAATAATTGAATCTATTCTTGAACAAAGAAAACTACACAGCGATCAGATTCAAGCATTCAATATTCTAAAATGTATTGACAATGTCGACCCAAAAAGAAAAAAAGAAACTAGGACCAGGGTTCACAAATGGAGATTAGATCAATTTGCATTCACAACAGAAAACATGAGGCACTTTTTTACACAGAGAATCGTGGGAATCTGGAACCAACACCCCAGTAATGTTGTTGAAGCTGATACACTGGGATCCAAGCAGCCTCCTCTCGTTTGTAAACTTTCTTATGTTCTTATGTTCAGAAACTAACAACAGTATAGTCTTGATGTGTATCTTAATGAAACTTTACATTGAATTTCAGAGTAGGTCATGTTTAAAATAGTTATGTGTGACTGCTTTCACCAGCTGTCTGCATCTCATTTTTCTTTCCTTTCATACAATGTTTCAGAAGGATATCTTTGAGGCAGTGAACACAGTTATCCAGATGCATATCAATGAATCCTGGGATTCAGTTCTATCAGACTAGTGTGCAAAGAAAGAAAGTACAATATCAATGAGAATATACATAATAATTACACAATATGATAATCACGGATTCTCGAGGATAACTGAATTGTGGAAAACACAGATACATTGGAGTAATATTCTAAGGTTTACAATTTTAGAAAAGCAAACTATGAAGGTATGAAAAAGTTTTTCCAATATTATAACAGCAAGAGAACATTTAAAGAGGAGGTTGAATGTCTAAGAGACACATATGGCAAAATCATAGACAAAGAAAAAATTAGCAAATATATTAAATGATTACTTTTCACAGGTTTTTACAAAGGAGGATATGGACAACATGCCCCTCATGTCGACCTGTTCCTATCCAGCTTTAAATAACTTTAGTATAACAGAGGCAGAAGTGTTAAAGGGAATAGGAGCTCTTAAAATAAACAAATCCCCTGGACCGGATGAGATCCTCCCATTAGTACTAAAGAAATGAAAGAAGTTATTTACAAACCACTAGCCAAGATCATGCAACAGTCTATTGACACAGGGGTTGTACTGACAGACTGGAAAATAGCAAACGTAATACCAATCCACAAAAAGGGAGACAAAACCCACCCAGATAACTACAGACCAATAATCCTGACTTCTATTATATGTAAACTTATGGAAACTATAATAAGATCCAAAATGGAAAGGGAGTGGTTAACATGTAGAAAACAGAAAGTACTGATAGAGGAGAAACCTCAAAATGGAGCGAGGTAACTAGTGGTGTACCACAGGGCTTTGTATTAGGTCCTCTGCTATTCTTGAAGACTACGCGGCGATCTGATTCAAGCATTCAGAATTCTAAAAGGTATTGACAATGTCGACCCAAGGGACTTTTTAAACCTGAAAAAAGAAACAAGGACTAGGGGTAACAAATGGAGATTAGATAAAGGGGCATTCACAACAGAAAACAGGAGGCACTTTTTTACACAGAGAATCGTGTGAATCTGGAACCAACTCCCCAGTAATGTTGTTGAAGCTGACACCCTGGGATCCTTCAAGAAGCTGCTTGATGAGATTCTGGGATCAATAAGCTACAAACAACCAAAAGAGCAAGATGGGCCCAATGGTCTCCTCTCGTTTGTAAACTTTCTTATGTTCTTATGTTCTAAGTAAAACAATGCAGAAAGTATTGCTTAAGGTTGTGAAGGCATGTGGAATTCTGTGTTTGTTCTCTGTTACAGTGACAGAGAGAGGAGGGATTTGAGCTCTAAATCTACCTCATGACCAGAAAGGGTGCTGTGTAAGGTTAGCGGTATGCCTCTCAGTAGACTGACTGAATTGACTGTAGGCAGAAACCGGAAGTCAGACATCTTGGAGGAAGCGTGCAGCTGCACGTGCACTGAAAGACTCCATTGCGATCAGCTGTGGGGCAGGCAGCGATTGGATAAACCATGGCGCAGGGCTGATCACAGAGAGGAGTTTAGTAGTACAAAGGGGAAGCAGCTACGTGAGTATAGCCCCTTACCCTGAAACGTGACAAGAAGCCGGAGTTTGTTGTTATTGTTTGAGTTTGTGTTACACCTGCAAAGGATTGAGGAGCCAGGGAGCTGCCACATACAACACAGCAT
Organism: Acipenser oxyrinchus oxyrinchus; assembly: GCA_030684275.1. NCBI lineage: Eukaryota > Metazoa > Chordata > Actinopteri > Acipenseriformes > Acipenseridae > Acipenser > Acipenser oxyrinchus. Next base: position 1,341,641 of record CM060249.1, read on the forward strand.
CACCAACTAGAGCACAACACACCACTGCACAGCCACACACAACACAACATCACCACCCAGAGCATGACTCACCACTGCACTGACAAGCACAACACAGCATCACCACCCAGAGCACGACTCACCACTGCACTGACAAACACAACACAGCATCACCACCCAGAGCACGACTCACCACTGCACTGACAAGCACAACACAGCATCACCACCCAGAGCACGACTCACCACTGCACTGACAAGCACAACACAGCATCACCACCCAGAGCACGACTCACCACTGCACAGCCACACACAACACAGCATCACCACCCAGAGCACGACTCACCACTGCACTGACAAGCACAACAGAGCATCACCACGAGAGCATGACTCACCACTGCACAGCCACACACAACACAGCATCACCACCCAGAGCACGACTCACATCTGCACAGCCACACACAACACAGCATCACAACCCAGAGCATGACTCACCACTGCACTGACAAGCATAACACAGCATCACCACCCAGAGCATGACTCACCACTGCACTGACAAGCACAACACAGCATCACCACCCAGAGCACGACTCACCACTGCACTGACAAGCACAACACAGCATCACCACCCAGAGCACGACTCACCACTGCACAGCCACACACAACACAGCATCACCACCCAGAGCACGACTCACCACTGCACTGACAAGCACAACACAGCATCACCACCCAGAGCATGACTCACCAATGCACAGACAAGCACAACACAGCATCACCACCCAGAGCACGACTCACCACTGCACAGCCACACACAACACAGCATCACCACCCAGAGCACGACTCACCACTGCACTGACAAGCACAACACAGCATCACCACCCAGAGCATGACTCACCACTGCACTGACAAGCACAACACAGCATCACCACCCAGAGCACGACTCACCACTGCACAGCCACACACAACACAGCATCACCACCCAGAGCACGACTCACCACTGCACTGACAAGCACAACACAGCATCACCACCCAGAGCATGACTCACCACTGCACAGCCACACACAACACAGCATCACCACCCAGAGCACGACACACCACTGCACAGCCACACACAACACAGCATCACCACCCACAGCACAACTCACCACTGCACTGACAAGCACAACACAGCATCACCACCCAGAGCACGACTCACCACTGCACTGACAAGCACAACACAGCATCACCACCCAGAGCATGACTCACCACTGCACTGACAAGCACAACACAGCATCACCACCCAGAGCACGACTCACCACTGCACTAACAAGCACAACACAGCATCACCACCCAGAGCACGACTCACCACTGCACAGCCACACACAACACAGCATCACCACCCAGAGCATGACTCACCACTGCACTGATAAGCACAACACAGCATCACCACCCAGAGCATGACTCACCACTGCACTGACAAGCACAACACAGCATCACCACCCAGAGCATGACTCACCACTGCACTGACAAGCACAACACAGCATCACCACCCAGAGCACGACTCACCACTGCACTGACAAGCACAACAGAGCATCACCACGAGAGCATGACTCACCACTGCACAGCCACACACAACACAGCATCACCACCCAGAGCACGACTCACATCTGCACAGCCACACACAACACAGCATCACCACCCAGAGCACGACACACCACTGCACAGCCACACACAACACAGCATCACCACCCACAGCACAACTCACCACTGCACTGACAAGCACAACACAGCATCACCACCCAGAGCACGACTCACCACTGCACTGACAAGCACAACACAGCATCACCACCCAGAGCATGACTCACCACTGCACTGACAAGCACAACACAGCATCACCACCCAGAGCACGACTCACCACTGCACTAACAAGCACAACACAGCATCACCACCCAGAGCACGACTCACATCTGCACAGCCACACACAACACAGCATCACCACCCAGAGCATGACTCACCACTGCACTGACAAGCACAACACAGCATCACCACCCAGAGCACGACTCACCACTGCACAGCCACACACAACACAGCATCACCACCCAGAGCACGACTCACCACTGCACTGACAAGCACAACACAGCATCACCAACCAGAGCATGACTCACCACTGCACTGACAAGCACAACACAGCATCACCACCCAGAGCACGACTCACCAATGCACAGCCACACACAACACAGCATCACCACCCAGAGCACGACTCACCACTGCACTGACAAGCACAACACAGCATCACCACCCAGAGCATGACTCACCACTGCACAGCCACACACAACACAGCATCACCACCCAGAGCACAACTCACCACTGCACTGACAAGCACAACACAGCATCACCATCCAGAGCATGACTCATCACTGCACAGCCACACACAACACAGCATCACCAACCATAGCACGACTCACCACTGCACTGACAAGCACAACACAGCATCACCACCCAGAGCACGACTCACCACTGCACAGCCACACACAACACAGCATCACCACCCAGAGCACGACTCACCACTGCACTGACAAGCACAACACAGCATCACCATCCAGAGCACGACTCACCACTGCACTGACAAGCACAACACAGCATCACCACCCAGAGCATGACTCACCACTGCGCTGACAAGCACAACACAGCATCACCACCCAGAGCACGACTCACCACTGCACTGACAAGCACAACACAGCATCACCATCCAGAGCACGACTCACCACTGCACTGACAAGCACAACACAGCATCACCACCCAGAGCATGACTCACCACTGCGCTGACAAGCACAACACAGCATCACCACCCAGAGCACGACTCACCACTGCACTGACAAGCACAACACAGCATCACCACCCAGAGCATGACTCACCACTGCACTGACAAGCACAACACAGCATCACCACCCAGAGCATGACTCACCACTGCACTGACAAGCACAACACAGCATCACCACCCAGAGCATGACTCACCACTGCACTGACAAGCACAACACAGCATCACCACCCAGAGCATGACTCACCACTGCACTGACAAGCCCAACACAGCATCACCACCCAGAGCACGACTCACCACTGCACTGACAAGAACAACACAGCATCACCACCCAGAGCACGACTCACCACTGCACTGACAAGCACAACACAGCATCACCACCCAGAGCATGACTCACCACTGCACTGACAAGCACAACACAGCATTACCACCCAGAGCATGACTCACCACTGCATAGCCACACACAACACAGCATCACCACCCAGAGCACGACTCACATCTGCACAGCCACACACAACACAGCATCACCAACCAGAGGACGACTCACCACTGCACTGACAAGCACAACACAGCATCACCACCCAGAGCATGACTCACCACTGCACTGACAAGCACAACACAGCATCACCAAGCAGAGCATGACTCACCACTGCACAGCCACACACAACATAGCATCACCACCCAGAGCACGACTCACCACTACACTGACAAGCACAACACAGCATAACCACACAGAGCACTTTTCCGTGCACACTGGAATTACAATTGTCAGTGTTATTATTTGTGTTTGGGACTGTAACCCGCCGTATACCCCCCGATACCATAGTTGGTAGAGGGGCAGATGTATGGGAGCTTAAAGTCTGCACATTGCCATTATTTACCACACACCTGGCTTGTGAGATTGGAGGATGCTCACACGCCTTCAGAACGTTTGTGCTGTGTGGGGACTCGCTGTGGTGAGGAGAAAAGACATTCCAAATTGGGGGGAAAATAAATAAAAATAATAATTAGTCACACTAAATAAAAAAATAAAAAAAGAAGAAAGCACGGTAAAAAAAACATCCAGGCAGAGCCTGGTTCATTCCCGTCGTTCCAAACAGGAAGACATGTTCAGCAGTGGCCCATATTGTTTCTTTCTTTATACGCGATGTATGATTTAATGAAGATCAATGAAGAATTTGGAGGTGGTACTTAAGGCTACTGATGTTCTGTAAATGCAGAAATGTAGGTTGTAAGTACTGTTATTTGAGTGTAATTTTGCTTCTCACCTTACTCCATTGCATTGAGAGAGAAATGTTTTACAATACCACAGCTTTAGTAACTAATGACTGTAGTACGTTGAGACTGCTACTGATCTCTAAGGACGTCATAAAGGACAGCTTTATATTATTATTATTATTATTATTATTATTATTATTATTATTATTATTATTATTATTATTATTATTATTATTATTATTTGATTAGAGATATAACGGATCTTCTGGGTGTCCAGAAATCACATGCAAGACTGTAATGGTAGAGCCAACAGTTTTCTTTTTGTATGGAATTTGGACATCATCCATCAACAGAACAGGCTGCTGTGTCAAGGATGAGTTCCCCTATCATGAAAAACAGACTGTCATTTGGGAGCTTTTACAGAGAGCCATTGAGAAGGGCTTGCTGCTCCACTGTCAAATACTTAGCTCTGGCAAAAGCTATCAGATGGGATTTCCATTTCCAAAATGGGCTGCTCTTTTCTACATGTCTGCTTACCATGGCACTGAATTACGCAGGGCTTTTCTCAGAGAATAAGACATTAGCAGTTTGATTTTGCAATTGTATGGTGATTTTTTTCCAACTTGCAGTGCCCTAGGAAATCTGTTTTATTTTCAGACTTAACTATTTTTATGTTTTCTGTCTTTTTCTGTTTATAAATATATTATACTCAGAGTCAGGATTAAACTAAACAGGACTAAACTAAACATTTCGTGATTTTGAGCATTTACAAATTATCAAGGAACGAAATGATTTCGGTCTTTGAGCAATTATTTTGTTGAAATTGCAAAATGGAAAATATCAAACAAGCAATGAACGAAACAGAAAAGAACAGACAGCTTCTTCTGTCTTTAAAGCGATATAGGCTAATCAAATTGCGCAATGTGCTTTGAGCAGTACCCTCCCTGAATAGATTCAGACACACTTTATAGTCAGACACATTTTAACTTTAATCATTTTCGACTTTGTTTCAGTGGTGCTACAGCTGTTTAAATATAGCGTGACACGTCGCCACGTGGGGCTACAGCTGTTTAAATATAGCGTGACACGTCCCCATGTGGTGCTACAGCTGTTTAAATATAGCGTGACACGTCGCCACGTGGGGCTACAGCTGTTTAAATATAGCGTGACACGTCCCCATGTGGTGCTACAGCTGTTTAAATATAGCGCCACGTGGTGCTACAGCTGTTTAAATATAGCGTGACACATCGCCACGTGGGGCTACAGCTGTTTAAATATAGCGCCACGTGGTGCTACAGCTGTTTAAATATAGCGTGACACGTCCCCACGTGGTGTTACAGCTGTTTAAATATAGCGTGACACATCGCCACGTGGGGCTACAGCTGTTTAAATATAGCGTGACACGTCCCCATGTGGTGTTACAGCTGTTTAAATATAGCGTGACACATCCCCACGTGGGGCTACAGCTGTTTAAATATAGCGTGACACGTCCCCACGTGGTGCTACAGCTGTTTAAATATAGCGTGACACATCCCCACGTGGGGCTACAGCTGTTTAAATATAGCGTGACACGTCCCCATGTGGTGCTACAGCTGTTTAAATATAGCGTGACACGTCCCCACGTGGGGCTACAGCTGTTTAAATATAGCGTGACACGTCCCCATGTGGTGCTACAGCTGTTTAAATATAGCGTGACACGTCCCCACGTGGGGCTACAGCTGTTTAAATATAGCGTGACACATCCCCACGTGGGGCTACAGCTGTTTAAATATAGCGTGACACGTCCCCATGTGGTGCTACAGCTGTTTAAATATAGCGTGACACGTCCCCACGTGGGGCTACAGCTGTTTAAATATAGCGTGACACGTCCCCACGTGGTGCTACAGCTGTTTAAATATAGCGTGACACATCGCCACGTGGGGCTACAGCTGTTTAAATATAGCGTGACACGTCCCCACGTGGTGCTACAGATGTTAAAATATATGCTGACACGTCCCCACGTGGGGCTACAGCTGTTTAAATATAGCGTGACACGTCCCCACGTGGGGCTACAGCTGTTTAAATATAGCGTGACACGTCCCCACGTGGGGCTACAGCTGTTTAAATATAGCGTGACACATCGCCACGTGGGGCTACAGCTGTTTAAATATAGCGTGACACGTCCCCACGTGGTGCTACAGCTGTTTAAATATAGCGTGACACGTCCCACGTGGTGCTACAGCTGTTTAAATACTGTACCTGTCATTCTTCTTGTCATTGTTAATATCCTGACAACTGTTTACACTTATTCCTTTAAAGGTGTTTCAAAGCTCTTTTCAAAATGGCCACTCTAGTGCACTGATAGTGTAAGGATTATTGCCCACATTGTCAAACAGGTAACACAACAATAACGATCCATGATGTGGTATGGAAAATACATTTTAAAAATAGCTTTGAAACAGACTTTAAAGTTATAAAATGTCAAACGTTGTCAGGATGTTAACAATGAAAATAAAAATTACAGGTACATTATTTAAACAGTTTTAGCTTGGGATGTATAATGCTATATTTTCCGTAACCCCACAACTCACTGTTTAAGAGATAGTGGGACAGTAATGTAAGGGGGAGATTTAGTTTACTGGTACAATAAAGTTAATTGATCATATCAAGATAACTATAGGTGTACTGAATCTTTATTATGTATCCAACAATTACCTGGACTAAAGGGCTAAAACTATTCTAAGACCCACAATATTATCAATAGCCTAACGTGTGAGCTCAATTATTGCAGCTGATGGAAGGTTAAATTAACATTACACCACTGCCTGGTCACTTTATGAGTACAAATCAGGACCAGGGATGCATTGCAACAACACTTCCGGTTATAGCCCCACCCACTTCTGGTGACAACATCTGTGTACGAGTATTCAAACAAGTCTTGGTTTCCAAGTATGAGAACAAATACGGGTTCTCTGCACACCCTAGTAATAACAAATCTAAATTGAATGTGTAACATTGATCGCATCAGTGTTTAGTGAAGTACAGAAGTTTTTCCCCCTATCATTTCGATTTTGGTGCAGATTTCCTGCAGGGATAGTTGTTAATAAAGCCTCCCATTCTGTTTCAGTGATGTTATATTACTGTTTGCTGACACTGCTCTGTTTAGAGCTATGTGATGTTGTTGTTGCTCATGAGAAGCTACAGGGTGACTCTCTGTATCATAGCCAACAAAGTTCAGCAATGCTCTGCTCGGTGTTATTTTGGGGTTTAAATAAGAAGAAATTTGCCATAGGTAAACCTTGTCTCTTTAAATAAAGTTTGAGATAGTGATAGTTCTGTGCCCAGGAGCCGGCCATAACAGCTGTGAAGACCACAGGCACACAATTTAATATAACCGATAATATTTTCCTGACAGGACCAAAATAGCTGTTGCAGTTCCTAAAAAGACTTTAAGTCCACAATTCCCTTTATATCACTGTGTAACCGAATTCATGTTATCCTAATATTACAAGTCAAAGAGATGAGTTTGTTTACACCATGTGTACTGTATTACAGAACAGATACAATATCCTTTAAGATCTGGTAGTGCTGGGAACTGTCCTATGGTCAGAGTATATTTAAAGTTTGTTACTATACCAGTGTTTTAGAATTATCAGTGAATCAGTCTTCCAGGAGACAGCTGACGAATTCAAAGCAGCAGAACAATAATCACAAATAGAGAATTTCAGCCAAATAGTGAACTAGCTAAAAGTACTCTTGAGAATCAAACCAAGTCAAAACAATTTGATAGTAGATTTGGCCCTGATTCCAAAACCCCAGCTGCAGTTGGAGAAATAGATCTCGAGCCTCAGGCCCTCCAGATGTTGAGTCAAAAGGATATGGATGTAGAGCTTACCAACAATCCCAGAGAATAGGAAACCACAACATGGTAGACTAGGGCAGTGGGAGAAGTTTGAAGATATTGGAAAGCAGTGAGAAGATGAAATAAATAGGGGGGGTTGCCTGTCTTGGTTAACCGCAGCCAGTTTTCAATGAAAGGTAAAGAACCTTTATCAATGCCTCAGTATCTTAGTATTGAGTCTCTGAAAACCGAGATTGGAATGAGATCATTTATGGATTGGACACGGGGCAGGGCTTCTGAAGGGTTAGGGTTAGGGTTAGTATTGTGTCTCTGAAAACCGAGATTGGAATGAGATCATTTACGGATTGGACACGGGGCAGGGCTTCTGAAGGGTTAGGGTTAGGGTTAGTATTGTGTCTCTGAAAACCGAGATTGGAATGAGATCATTTACGGATTAGACACGGGGCAGGGCTTCTGAAGGGTTAGGGTTAGGGTTAGTATTGTGTCTCTGAAAACCGAGATTGGAATGAGATCATTTACGGATTGGACACGGGGCAGGGCTTCTGAAGGGTTAGGGTTAGGGTTAGTATTGTGTCTCTGAAAACCGAGATTGGAATGAGATCATTTATGGACTGGACACAAGCCAGGGTTTATGAAGGTCTGCAAATCAAAAATGCTAATTCATCAATTATTATTATTATTTTTTTAAGAAGTAACTGAAAATTGAACAAACCTTTTAACAAACTTGTGAAGATGTACAGTATTTGTAACGAAGAATTACCAAACTATAATACACAGTAAAGATACTACTGGCCTAAGGGGTTGGTGCACGGTGAAAAAGAAAAATGTGAAAACACAGTGAACACAGCAACAGGTCTGCAGGAGGCTTACATCTGTCCCACCCCTTTGTATATCACTAGGCCATACAAGTTCATCAACTGTAACGTGATCTATACAAATCATCTAAAACAGATAACATCAATCCGTGTACATTAATATGGGAATTGAGTTCCTGTGACGTTTGAACTTCACCTAACCCACAGTAGCCTATGAAATCCAGAGATGCTACACTTGTAAGTCAATTTATCCCAATTGTTGCTTAATCAAAGTGATGTTAGTGAAGATTCCTGCATTGACAAGTCAAATAGATTCTGTTCAGCAGTTCTTCCTACTGTGTTCCCTAATTGAAATACTCAACTGAAAGGTTGAGTATTTAAAAAAAAAAGGTTCATGGGTTGATGGAAACTTTTGCACAGCAAAGAAAAAAGCTAACACATCATACTTCACAAGGTTGAAGCAGTTACTATGCTGAGGTCTAACTGAGTATGTCCAAAGTTAAGATAACTAGTTTCATCCCTTCTCAAGGATTAGATTTCAGGATTTTCTTTGAAAAAACAAAATAATTTAAAAAAAAACAAAGAGTTACATCCCTTTTTAAAAATCAGCGACAACAATTATGAAGCATCTGCACTTGCAACTTCAGTTACTACAGCAGTTCCAAAAATGGTGGTAGGTTAGAAATTGGGTCATCTGTACTCCAGGTCTTAACCAGGTATTGACCCTTAACATATTCAATAAAAAATTCAGGACCTGAGGAATTCCCCTTAAGTACCGGAGTGCCAGTGCTGTAGAGAAGATCACTTAATCCTTTCCTGGGGGACCCAGAGTGAACGTAAAGAAAGTAAATGTGTACATAGTGAGCACTCTCACAGAGATACACGTAAAAGGATTTACAATCAAAACAAGTTTACATTCAGAATGCATATACTGTAAGCAAGCATCTAGGCACAATGGTTGGTTGGTTAGTTTACAGTATATTATAAACAATGTAATTAAAGAAAGCCATAAAATTGGAGGTCCTTTTAAAGGAACAGCTTTGACCCAATAGGTCATGCACAGCTGACCACTTCTGAGACAAACTGGATACAAATAATCTTTAATGATATGTTGTGACGAGGTACCCCCTGCCCCTGGGTATATTTGGTTTATTTGGTATAGTTTGGGTTATGTAGCATGGGTGATTTAAAATGTATGTTGGCACGGGGAAGTCACAAATAGTTCATGTGCAGACTGTGCCTGGACTGAATTGAATGATTGATTAGCAATCGAGTCCCGACACAGCTGTATAAAAGAAGCACACATTTCTCACTCATGGTTGGTGTGATCGCAGTGGAGAACGGGAGAGAGAGAGGAGAAATAAAACTAAAAAGAAATAACAATTGCTACTCATGCTGGAAGGACCAGAATGATACTTGTTTGGGGTTTGTCCACTGTTTAGTTTGTCTATTTATTTTGGCCAACGTGCCGTTTTGTTTTGTTTAAATCTTTTATTTATAATTAAAACTCGCGCACCGTCGTATTCAACCCCAGTACTGTGTCCGATCTCTTCCTTGTCTGACGTCACCCACAAGCCTATCCGTGACACATGTACAATTCACTATGACAGGAGTTTGAACTGTGTCAGCAGTTTAAAATCACGACATGTAACTATGACAGGAGTTTAAAATCATGACATGTACAGTGCACTGTGTCAGGAGTTTAAACAGCATTGCACATGTATGGGGTGACAGGAACAGCAACCAAAACTAATAAGAACCTTTTTTTTAAGATTGATTAGATATGTTTTGTCTTGTGTAATCAAGGCAGGATAGAATGGTCTGGTGTTTTACTTGGTTTGCCAGTATGATTTGAACTGGTTTTACAGTTTGATTAAATCCATGTCATGTGTATTTAGTTACTTGTAAAGGACTTCACATTGGCTTAGAAGTTGTTTCTAAAAGTATTTCCGTGGAGGTCAGATAGATCTGGAGACACAGCTGGCTCACTTCTGACTTAAACTGACGGTAGTTGCAAAGGTGTAGCCCTCGATGAAGCATTAAACATTATAACAGGGTCATCTCAAATCAGTATATAAAAGACAACTCCAAGTCATTCAAGGGAACCGTGGCAGGGTGAAAGCCCGAAATGTAAAAATGTATATGTATATAGGATTGGCAGGGAGGGGTTAAAATCCTCCCAGCTGGAATACACATGAGAATGTGGCTGATGGTGAATTAGGCTCCAGCCACATGATATATAAGGAAGGAGAAATCCTTTGTCTCGGGGAGGAAGTTAGGTGAGTGTTTTGCGTGCGTGCGTGCGTGTTTGTGTTTGTACTAATTGGGAAGGCGAATGCTCAGCCTATAGTGCATATTATTGTTTTGTTTAACATCTTATTTTAGGCCTTGTGCTTGTTTATTTGTTTGTATCTTTTGTTCTTTGTTGATTACAAGTGTGCATGTGTGCTTAAACTGCAGCTTTCCCTGAGTCTTACTTCTGACTCTATCCTGCTACAGGAACTATCTTGCTAAAAACAGTGTGTTTAATGTCTATAAAACTCCAGAAGTGTTCTAAAATATTCTAATAAAAGTTTCAAATGTAATCTAATAGAGCTGTTTAAACAAGCTGTCATAACAATTAGTCAAGCTAAAGGTTTGCATTTAACACACCGTGACAAAACACAGAACATTAAGAAAAAAACCCCAGCATATTAACCAGCTGGTCCCTAAAGAATTCCCCTGTTTTACGTTATGCATGAGGGAAATAGCAGCACAAAATTGGATTTGATAAGGTCTGAATCTTCATTTTTGTTATGACGATGTTTCAAAGCAATGACAGTGCTTGTGTCAGTTGTACATTTTGGAGATAATATTTCAGAGATGTTTCTTGGAAACATTCCTCCATAAATGCTTAAATGAATGTGATTTTTCGACTTCAACGTTCAACAAAGTGTGCTTTAGGAAAAGGTTGATTTATGTGAGCAATCTTTTTAGATTTAACTCTAGAATGATTTCATTAATTTGTAATTGTGGTTGAAGAATAATTGCTGGTAGATGAACAAGAAAATGAAATTGTTTCCATGTTGTTAGCTTCTTGTAATAAACATACATATAAAAGAAGATCGGTTCATTTAAAATACAAATTCATGCACCTGCACTGCACAGCGTTGACAAATTGAGATGGTGTATGGTTTGACTACATCTTCTGGTTTGACTTCACAGGAGGCTGTGTGGTTCAGTGGTTAAAGAAACGGGCTTGAAACCAGGAGGTCCCCGGTTCAATTTATGACTATTACTCTGGTATGCTGATCAAAAATTGCAATGCATATTTCCCTTTCAGTTTATCCCCAAGTTTGTGTGACGAGCATCTGCTGTATAACAGCAGCTTCCAATCATCTCAGCTGAGCAGATTCCGCTGAGCTGCGCATTCCGTTGAGGGAGGCTTTTCACATGACGCCACCTCAAAGGAGGACCGAAACGTCTCTCTCATCAACTACGTGGCATGATAATGAACGGCAGCAGTCCCTCGCTAAACCGCACAGGTCTGGAGACAGACATGTTGTCCGAAATAGCGAGGTTTCAGCTTTGAAAAAATTTTAAAAATAATTGTGCACACACACACGCACACACACACGTTTGCATTCCTATATCTGTGGGGACTTCTCATTGACTCTCACTATATTTTCATGTACTATTTCTAACTCCAGTCAGACAAAACTCCAGACAGGGTGAAAGTCGACAACAAACTAAATATTATGGCACTTTTTTTTTTTTTTTTTTAAGGAATATTCCATTCTTAAAAACGTGTCTTACGTGGGGACATTTGTGGGGACATCCCCACAACATTGTTTTTCAGAAGTTTCTTTGTGGGGACATTTTCTAAAATTTTGTCTGCACATTGATAGTAATATCTACACACGCACGCACACACGGGCACACAAGCGCGCACACACACACAGGCACACACACATTCATGGTGCTCAATTTATTTGAAATGTAATAACATTAATGTGTTGTCTGTACACATTCAATTATATAAAAATATAAATCTGTTCAGTAGGCTTATACAGTGGAACGTCGCATATCCAACCATCACATAACCGCCCTGATCAATTAACCGCCTCGCTAAATCAATCAATCAATCAATCAATAAATAAATAAATATTAAAAGTAGGCTACTAGAGTAATGGCATTGGCAGCAAATGCCGCTTCCGCGATGGAAACAGAAAGAAAGCGTTACAGCGTTCAGCCTTTTGGAGCGTTCCCCTTTAAGAGAGGCGGGCTGTGTGTGTCTGTCAGTCTGCTGTGTGTGGCAGTGACGTTTCAATACACCAGGCGAGAAAGCTTTTTTTTTGTTCAATGTGTTTAAATGATGGAGCGCACGCTTGCAGATATTGGCAGCGTGTTGTTGTATCTTACCGGCCGTTTGTTTAAAATAACCGAAGCAATTTTTTATTTTTTTTAAAGCTTTGCCTGGAGATGGCTTATAGCAACACTGTATTGTAGCCTAATTAATCTCGTTTACGTTTGCTTGCTTTTAAAGCAAACTATTTCCTGTGGTTAAAGCATTGCGTGTTGTTTTTCTTCACTAACCTATTTATGGATCTGTAAATGCTTTTGATATAGCTGTTCGCAAATCCGACCTTTTCACATATCCACCGACGTTGAACTGTGCAATATATAGTACAGTAGCAAAATCAAATTAATACCTAGCACACTTTATTTTTACTTTGGCCTATACTATAGACACAGATAACACAATGTAAATTATGCTTCTGCATTGTACACATCACTGTACAATGCACAAATACTAAACTATTATTTTATATTGAAACTAAATGATTTTAGCACATTTTCTTTATTTACCATAGCCTACTTAGTACACAATTAATCCTAAATAGATGATGGTGCCTGTAGCAGGGTGAAGTGTTACCTGTGGGTCATCGCTGAATGATCATGAGGCACTGTGACACCCTGCCCCTGTGTGTACATATATTATTTTTTATTTGTATTTGTTGTATTGTTTAAATGTATGGTTTGGTGTTTTAAAACACGTTGTTTTGTTGTTAATTATTTTACAGCATGGATGGGGTTAAAATTCCCCATCCATGCTAAACTCGTGCAGAATGTGACTGTCCCCAGACTGATTCATTTATTGCTAATCTGGAGACGGTCACATTTATAAAAACCTGCAGCTTTGGCTGAGCGAGGTTGGTGTTCAGAGTGGAGAGAGAGATGTGAGTCATGAGATAAAGAAAATAAGAATAAAAACAATTAATACTCGTGCTGGCTATAAACCGGCACATTACTTGTTTTGCATCCGTTGTTTGTTTTGGCCACGTGCCTTTTTGTTTATGAAAAGTGTTTTGTTTCGTTTTATTTAATAAATAAATACGAGTGCATAAGCAACTCGCCCCCACAGTCCTTGTGTGAGCCTGTATTTCCTGGTCTGTGGCGTCACCACAACGTCTATCCGTGACAGGCAGACACAGAGCATTGGGCATGCAGATTTAATTTAACACACAGGCTGGTCACTAGGGTACCAGCAATGGGAACCCTAGTGCCCGATTTAATAAAGAAAACACAACAAAGCTAAAAACAAAAAGTTTGCCACACAAGGCGAGCGCTATACTCATTTAAAGAGACATCCCGCTCCTACTACACTATGCAAACCCTCTCTATACTGGTTGTGATCCACATCCCCTAAACTAACCTAATACTGTTGCTCCCGAAGTCCGGGCCTCCCAGCGAATCCGGGTCGTTGCGACGGTCCTGGCTGAGCAGAGCTTCACAGGCACTGTATTGAAGTTGAAAGCTTCCATAGTAGTTGCCCTGCCGCACGGACGCTCTTCTCCTGAATGTAAACAAAGCTCCCCTCTCGCCCATTTTACAAGCAGTTAGTTTAAACTCTGTACAGTTTGTATGCCCTTGTTTAATAACTTTGTTAATTTTATCGATTTAGTAGGCTACTTGTATCTTTTCTTCCATTTATTTTCGTCCTGTCTTTGGTGTCAGTATAACAGCTGCTTTTTTTTCTATTTGGATCATGCAATTCACAGTGATCTAGCATCACACTTAATTGGTTATTATTGGGGGACAAACGTTGTGTCTGCTGTCACAGATGGTTCTGGCACGTCCCTTTTGTGTTGTAAGTCATTAGATCCTTTTGCATGGAAGGCCTCGGTTGCAAGGGTGTGCGGTTCTTTGATGGACCCAGATTCAGTTCAGATGTGTTTCCCCACTGATGATGGGAATGAGATTGTAGAGATGGGAGCCCAGCTAACAAGATTTAAGTTTTTGCAAGTATCAAGCTTTTAAAGACATCCACACCTGTGAACAGGAACTGACTCACTGAGAGCAGAACCTGAAACTGATCCAAGACTGTCAAAGCTACTGGAAGCAGGCTGATCTTTGGGATACAAATTGAACATTTGTGAAAATGCAACACATATTGTAATGACTGTAATGTGTTTTAAAGAATATGAAAACCTGTAGAAAATATTATTAGCAGACCTGTGTAAGGCCTGTGTGGAGAAGTTCATTGCATTGAAGTTCAGACTTGACCTGCTGAAAGTTCCAAACCTCCCTTATCAGGCAAAAGCATCTTTTTTTTAATTAGACTCAGAGCCTCAAAACATTCTCATCCAGATAGAGCAGAATGGTAGAATCTATGGAGCACTGTTAATATGCTAGAAGCAATCGAACTAGGGCTGGAACCAAATCAAAACTAATCGCACTTAACAAAACTGTATTTAATAGTAGAAGAAATAAGATACTTACAAAAAAAACCTAGGCTGGGACCAAATCAAAACTTTGACAACCTTTTACCCAAAGGTCGTTTAAATGGTTCAGGAAATCAATTCACCTCAGATTGCTCAGCTGAAGAGTTCCTGCTGTCAGGGCGCTCTGTGAGAAAAGAAAAACACAGACGACACTGACAGCCAGACAAGAACAAACATATTTACCTTTGACCTTTTCTGCCTTTCCTGATTTTAAATTCTCCATCTGAGTATCTCCCCAGGGTTGTGAAATATAAAATTGCTTAACCCTTGTCACCTCTCTTTGTTGTTGTGTCTTGTCACACAGAACATCGAATGCAAGATAGCAGGTTCAATAAATATGACTGCAAGAAAAGCTCTGAAGTTTACCCTGCTTATTGAATAGGAACTGTAGCAAGGGCTTAAGCTCTATAGCTTAGAAAACATGCATTTTGGGACAACATAACGTCGCATGTGCTCTGGTTAAGAACATAAGAACATAAGAAAGTTTACAAACGAGAGGAGGCCATTCAGCCTATCTTGCTCGTTTGGTTGTTAGTAGCTTATTGATCCCAGAATCTCATCAAGCAGCTTCTTGAAGGATCCCAGGGTGTCAGCTTCAACAACATTACTGGGGAGCTGGTTCCAGACCCTCACAATTCTCTGTGTAAAAAAGTGCCTCCTATTTTCTGTTTTGAATGTCCCTTTATCTAATCTCTATTTGTGACCACTGGTCCTTGTTTCTTTTTTGAGGTTGAAAAAGTCCCCTTGGTCGACATTTTCAATACCTTTTAGAATTTTGAATGTTTGAATCAGATCACCGCGTAGTCTTCTTTGTTCAAAACTGAATAGATTATTATTTTAGCCTGTCTGCATACGACATGCCTTTTAAACCCAGGATAATTCTGGTTGCTCTTCTTTGTACTCTTTCTAGAGCAGCAATATCCTTTTTGTAACGAGGTGACCAGAACTGAACACAATATTCTAGATGAGGTCTTACTAATGCATTGTAAAGTTTTAACATTACTTCCCTTGATTTAAATTCAACACTTTTCACAATATATCCGAGCATCTTGTTGGCCTTTTTTTTTTATAGCTTCCCCACATTGTCTAGTTGTAGACATGTCTGAGTCAACATAAAGTCCAAGGTCTTTTTCATAGATTCCTTCTTCAATTTCAGTATCTCCCATATGATATTTATAATGCACATTTTTATTGCCTGCGTGTAGTACTTTACACTTTTCTCTATTAAATGTAATTTGCCATGTGTCTGCCCAGTTTTGAATGCTGTCTAGATCATTTTGAATGACCTTTGCTGCTGCAACAGTGTTTGCCACTACTCCTATTTTTGTGTTGTCTGCAAATTTAACAAGTTTGCTTACTATACCAGAACCTAAATCATTAATGTAGATTAAGAATAGCAGAGGACCTAATATTGATCCCTGTGGTACACCACTGGTTACCTCGCTCCATTTTGAGGTTTCTCCTCTAATCAGTACCTTCTGTTTTATACATGTTAACCACTCCCTAAACCATGTGCATGCATTTCCTTGAATCCCTACTGCGTTCAGTTTGAGAATTAATCTTTTATGCAGGACTTTGTCAAAAGCTTTCTGGAAATCTAAATAAACCATGTCATATGCTTTGCAATTATCCATTGTCGATGTTGCATCCTCAAAAAAATCAAGCAGGTTAGTTAGACACGATCTCCCTTTCCTTAAACCATGCTGACTGTCTCCCAGGATACTGTTACCATATAGGTAATTTTCCATTTTGTATCTTATTATAGTTTCCATAAGTTTACATATAATAGAAGTGAGGCTCATTGGTCTGTAGTTACCTGGTTGGGTTTTGTCTCCCTTTTTGTGGATTGGTATTATGTTTGCAATTCTCCAGTTGTAAATAACTTCTTTAATTTCTTTGAGTATTATTGGGAGGATCTCATGTATTTTATCAATATTCTATTCTAAAACAGCTATGAATAAATTATATGAACATTAATTCAGTTATTGTAGAAAATGATTGTGATTCACAGACCTTTTTATGCATCACTGCTTAAAGCCAAAAATGAAACGTGCAGCAGACTCTAAAGCATGTTAAAAAGGTTGGTGGCTTTTATTAGGTTCAAAAAATAATGCCAACTAATTACAATCTGATGTCTAAATATTTGTTGTTAAACAGTAGCCTGCCTCATTTCTATACTCAGCAGTCTGGCTGAGTGATATAAATACAATTTTTGATAGACCTACTGTATACCATAAATAAATAATAATGAAATATTGAAACCTGCAGGGGTTCACAACCTTTTTGCTTCTGCCCACCCCACCCCACCCCCCCTGTTATGAAAATTCCACGGCCCATTTATATTGCCCACCAATGGGAGTCTTCTTTCCAACCCTAATAATATATAAAATTATTTTTGTTTTACTTACTCAATGTGAAACTTGTTGCTGGTGCTGGCAAACAATTCTGTCAAGACGTGGAGGTATCTTCTTGAACCACACACGCATGTCATGGTTAATCTTCATCCTGGCTCAGTACTTTGTTTTCATAGATGTCATGGCTGACAATCCGGTTTCACATAAGCAGGTTGTACTGAATCACTGAACTTGGTTCTGAGGGAGCTGTCTGATGAAATGTCAATAAGCTCTTCTAACAGCTTTGATGGGACAGAGGGTGGCAGTTTAGCTTCAATATTCTCACTAATGGGGTTTGTAGCTCGCAGGTATGTAGCGGCTTGTTCCGTCCTGAGTTCAGGAAAGTAAGTATTACATTTGTTGAGTAGACCTGTGTGACAGAGAACGAATGAAACCTAGTCAACAATCTCCCTCCCGACCTGTGAGGGCGCTGTATAACAGGAACAGTGTGCCTCATACTGGATGGTCTGGCAGTTCATTCCAGGGTCAGTCGGATGCCAGCCATCCAGGAAGGGGGCGGAGTCACAATGCCCGAAGTCATCGCCCCAATGTGTCCATCATGGATTGGAGGAGACGTGATTGAACTAGCTATCGCAAGGGGCGTGACTAAGGGTATAACAGTGGATGTGACGATGTAATCTGTTCCTTTTTTATGGTTATTGAAAGGAAACAGAGAATTGAGAAACATATTGTGAGTGTTAAGTGTTTTGCTTGTTTGTTGCTAACTGTCTGTGTTTGTCAGTTAGATGGCTAACATGAACCCGGGAGCTGTCGCTACCAGCCAGCACCAGACCCGGACTACACTGCACCGCTGTCACTACTCTTGCCTTGCACCACAGCTGCACTAAGAACACTCACTATCACGAGAAGTGACCATGTCTGTGTTGTGTGTTATTCTTGTTATATTGTTTCGGGACTGAACCCCGTGGTTTATATGCTGGCGATACACATTGTTGTGTAGAGCCAGTACTATTATGTAACCGGTTGCAAAAAGAAAGAAAGAAATAAAAGAACAGTTTTGAACCGTGAACTCTGTGTCTGTCGTTGTTTGGAGCACTTGCATCACCTGTACACCTGTGCACTGAAAACCACTCATTCACAACCAGACAGATGCGCTGCTATCTGTGGTTTGATTACGTCAAAGTCAATGTTTCGTTCCTGAATGAAAGAATGTAAGAGCTCAAACATATCAGTAGTCCCTCCACAGACACAGACTTTCCAGACTTGTAGTTTCCTTTCAAATGCGTCAATTCTTTCACGCTGGGCAATAAAATGAGTGCTCCCACCTTGCATAGTTTTATTCAGCTTATTAATTTCACTGAATATTTCTTCAAGGTAACCCAGTTTTGCCAGCCACACGTCATCTTTCAGCACTTCGGCAAGTTCGGGTTTCTTATCAGCTAAGAAAGTATGTAACTCTTCCTTGAGATGAAATATACGGGTAAGCATTCTGCCTGGAGATAGCCATCTCACCTCTGTATGCATGAGCAAGGAATGGTGCTCTGCACTCACTTCCTCACAAAGTGCAGGAAAACACCTGGAGTTTGTTGCTCTGGATTTAATAAAATTAATGAGTGTTACCACTGTGTTCAGAACACTGTGAAGACCTGGTTCAATATCTTCCGCAGCAAGCACCTCTCTGTGTCAAAAGTGAAGTCACAAAATCATCTAACATTTTGAAAATATCATCTGACTTTGTTGTTGTCTTGAGTTCCTTGCAAACAAAAAGTCTTCCTTTATTTCCTTATTCCACACATACTGAACACAGGGGAGTAAATGGGACATTTTAGAAATGTCTGTGGATTCATCAAGTTGTATAGAAAAATCATTACACGCAGCCGATCAATGTACTGCGAAACTATGTCTTCTGACATAAAAGCGATCCGTCGTTTGACAGTGTCTTTTCACATTGCTATTTTTGCCAGTTCCATGTAACTACAGACCAATAAGCCTGACTTCTATTATATGTAAACTTATGGAAACTATAATAAGATCCAAAATGGAAAATTACCTATATGGTAACAGCATCCTGGGAGACAGTCAGCATGGTTTTAGGAAAGGGAGATCGTGTCTAACTAACCTGCTTGTTTTTTTTTGAGGATGCAACATCAGCAATGGATAATTTCAAAGCATACACGGTTTATTTAGATTTCCAGAAAGCTTTTGACAAAGTCCTGCATAAAAGATTAATTCTCAAACTGAACGCAGTAGGGATTCAAGGAAATGATAAACATGGTTTAGGGAGTGGTTAACATGTATAAAACAGAAGGTACTGATTAGAGGAGAAACCTCAAAATGGAGCGAGGTAACCAGTGGTGTACCACAGGGATCAGTATTAGGTGCTCTGCTATTCCTAATCTACATTAATGATTTAGGTTCTGGTATAGTAAGCAAACTTGTTAAATTTACAGACGACACAAAAATAGGAGGAGTGGCAAACACTGTTGCAGCAGCAAAGGTCATTCAAAATGATCTAGACAGCCTTCAGAACTGGGCAGACACATGGCAAATGACATTTAATAGAGAAAAGTGTAAAGTACTGCATGCAGGCAATAAAATTGTGCATTATAAATATCATATGGGAGATAATGAAATTGAAGAAGGAATCTATGAAAAAGACCTAGGAGTTTATGTTGACTCAGAAATGTCTTCATCTAGACAATGTGGGGAAGCTATAAAAAAGGCCAACAAGATGCTTGGATATATTGTGAGAAGTGTTGAATTTAAATCAAGGGAAGTAATGTTAAAACTTTACAATGCATTAGTAAGACCTCACCTAGAATATTGTGTTCAGTTCTGGTCACCTCGTTACAAAAAGGATATTGCTGCTCTAGAAAGAGTGCAAAGAAGAGCAACCAGAATTATTCCGGGTTTAAAAGGCATGTCGTATGCAGACACGCTAAAAGAATTGAATCTATTCAGTCTTGAACAAAGAAGACTACTCGTGATCTGATTCAAGCATTAAAAATTCTAAAAGGTATTGACAATGTCGACCCAAGGGACTTTTTAAACCAGAAAAAAGAAACAAGGACCAGGGGTCACAAATGGAGATTAGATAAAGGGGCATTAAGAACTGAAAATAGGAGGCACTTTTTTACACAGAGAATTGTGAGGGTCTGGAACCAACTCCCCAGTAATGTTGTTGAAGCTGACACCCTGGGATCCTTCAAGAAGCTGCTTGATGAGATTCTGGGATCAATAAGCTACTAACAACCAAACGAGCAAGATAGGCTGAATGGCCTCCTCTCGTTTGTAAACTTTCTTATGTTCTTATGTTCTTATGTTTTAAAGCTGTGTTGTCCTCTGACGCTGTAGCTCTGAGGTGGCTGCACGGTGGGTCTGCAGTGTGAAAAGAAACGGTCGGCTGACGGCACATGCTTCGGAGGACAGCGTGTGTTCGTTTTCACCCTCCCGAGTCTGTGCGAGGGTGGTAGTAGTGAGCTGAGCCTAAAAATAATTGGCTATTCTAAATTTGGAGAAAATGATAAAAAAAAAAAAAAAAAAAAACAATTGGCAACTACTAAAAAAAAAAAAATTCTTTAGATTAATTTGTTCTCAGTATTCTGCGGTATTGAGTGCCTCCTGGTTATACTTTTCATGTTTAGTTATTGTAAGTACAGTAGAAACTTAGCTTGGTATCATCTAGACCATTTCAATAAGGTTAGCATTGAATTTATGAATTGTCATAAGTCTTCACCTATTTCCATAGATTTTCAATAGGGATGTTTCTGGTAACTGTATGAGGGAATTAGCTGGATAATATCAACACAACTGGGAACGTGTCATAGCTACAATCCTTGAGCTTCAAAAGTCTAACAAAATACCTAATGTATCTGTATGCAGTCAGCAGCTACAGGTAGTGGACAAAAAAATGGAAACACCAAGGTAAAGTCACTTAATAGGGCATTGGGCCACTATGGTATCCCGCTCTGTGGAGTTCTCGGCCGACCGTTTTTGATGAAACTGCCAGCTCGCGCCCCAGGTTGAAATTTGCAGTCAATTTGCGATTTGCAGCTGCTCGCCTGTTTTGCCTTGCACTTCAAATGAATGCACGGATATCACGACCCTGGAGTATGCGGTTCTGCCCACTGTTTCCCTTTGCTGATGATGTCTTTCCCTCAGAGTTCCATGCCGACATCAACTTAGACACCGTTGCTCGTGAAACATCAGCAAGTTGAGCTGTCTTGGTCACTGAAGCTCCTGCCTCCTGAGAGAGAGAGAGAGAGAGACTTTTGACTTTTAAGATCCTTTATTAAACATTCCAATTAAAATCCATTCAAAATCAATAAAGGTAAAACACAAACAAAATTAAGATTTATCAATATTTAAAAAATCTTAAAATAGATCATGTTCTCCTTAAAAAATAGATTTTAAACAAAAAAAGGATCCTAAAAAATCAATTAAAAAAAAACAGTGTTTTCTTTCTGTTTAAAAACAGATTAAAGCCAAAATTAATAAAAAACACTGTAAAACAATAAAAATAAAATTAAAACAAAATTAAAAACTAGAACAAAACTGGAGCTCCCCTCCTCACTCACAGCACACAAGGTGTCTCCCACACACCACCTCTCCTGGAAGTCCTCCGGGTTATTATTGAGTTTAAAAAATTCAAAATCCACTCTTATCCGGCTGACCACCAACACCCTGAACTGCACCACAACATCAGTCAGCCCAGCCCCAGAGACACTGTTCTTTCTGGATTTTAAAATGGCCAATTTTGCCTGACCCATTATAAAATTAATTAAAACACACCTGTTTCTCTTTTTAAAACTGTAGGGAACCCCAAAGATAAAAAGCTCTTTCGTGAACTCTTCGCCTAGGCCCTGCAGGAGCTCTTGTAGAAGATGGAAGAGTGGTCCTAGCCTGACACACTCACTATACATGTGAAACACTGTTTCCTCCGCAGAGCAGAAAACGCACTCTGAGCTAATGCTAGCATCAACTCTGTGGAGAAACCTGCCGGTGGACACAATACAGTGCAGGATCCTCCACTGCAGGTCCCCCGCTCTCAGTTTATACAGAACCCTCCATACTGGCCTGCACCCCTCCTTTACCTCCAGATATGCCCTCCACCTTGAATCCACCAACCCCCTCAACTGGTGAGAATGTGATGCCTTCACACACATCTGGTAAATTCTCTTACTTTCCGCTGTATGAAGAGTTAGATCTTTAACTGTGTCTAAGTTTAATAGCATTCCCCCGTTACCTACATCCTCCTCTCCTTCACCTACTGCTGGACACACTAGCAGCCCTGGAAAGATGAAGTCTTATCTCTGCCCTGTGCTGCTGGACATCTCCTCCCTCAAAGCCTCCCTGAACTCCGGGGAAAGAGAACTCCTTAGTTTACTGACCATTTTCTCAGCCAGTCTCTCAGAGTGCCAGCCCAGCCGCCCAGCCAGCTGTGTAGCAGTCAGCCAGCAGGAGAGCTCAAAGTTGATCAGGTGTCTCAGCCTGGTCACTCCTGCCCTCACAAAGCAGGCACAGAGCGTCATTGACTGAAAAAAACGTACAGGGAAGAGCGGATTGAAAAATAAGGGCTCCTCCAACAAGGCCCTGCCTGTCAGGGACCCCTCATCTCTTTTTACCCTCACTGCCCTCCAGGCATCTGAAACACTCAAGTAAAAAGAAGAGAGACCTACTTTAGCTAGTCTGGTACTCTCAATTAAAAACAGGTGTTTATCTATCCCCAGCCCCCCTACTCTACTGAGGAAAAAACAAGCCAGCCTCTTCCAATGAGCCTCCTCCCCAGCATACAGGAGCCTCTGAACCGCCTGCAGTCTGAAGGCTGCCACCCTACTGGCAATGCTGACCAGCCCCTGCCCCCCTTCATCAGTGGGGAGATACAGGACCGCTGGCCTCAGCCAATGTCTCCCGCTCCAGAAAAACTCTAACAGTACTCTTTGAATCTCCTGCACCATGCCCCGGGGAGGGTCCAGACACACCAGCCTGTGCCACAGCATGGAGGCCACCAGATTATTGATCACCAGGACCCTTCCCTAAAGGACAGCTGAGCCAGCAGTCCCTCCATCTCTGCAGCCCCTCACCCTGTCCACTAGGCCCTCCCAGTTTTTCTGCATATATGTCTCCACTCCGAAAAACACTTTTATACCTGTCCTGTCCCATCTCAGTGCCTCGGGCAGGACAGGGGGGGTGCAATCACGCCAACTGCCTGACAGGAAGGTGTCACACTTTGCCCAATTAACTCTTGCTGTAGAGGCTCTCTGGAATGTGTGCAGGCTCTGCTGTAATGCCTTGATGTCTCTGTCACTGCACACAAACACGTTCACATCATCTGCATAAGCGGACACCTTCACTGCAACAGGGGAGGGTGAGGAGGGCACTGCCCAGCCAACCAGCCGGCCCCTCAGCAGGTGCAGCAGGGGCTCTAAGGCCAGTGAATAAAGCATTCCAGACAGGGAGCAGCCCTGCCTAATACCCCTGCACACTGGGAAGGGCTGACTCAGCCCATTGTTAATCTTTAAAATGCTAAAAACATTCAAATATAAAAGCTGGATGTAAGAAATAAAAACAGGGCCAAACCCGAAGGCTTCCAGGGTTTTAAATAGGTATGTGTGGTCGACCCTGTCAAACGCTTTCTCCTGATCTAAAGAAACCAGCCCCACATTCAAATCACATGTATTAGCCACTGATAAAAAGTCTCGAATTAAAAACAAATGATCAAAAATGGAACGTCCTGGTATGCAGTAAGTTTGGTCCGTGTGAATTACAGCTCCTATACACAATTTTAGTCTATTGGCCATACATCTTGAAATTATTTTAAAATCGGAACATAAAAGCGAAACAGGTCTCCAGTTTTTTAGCAAGCACAGGACTCCTTTCTTGGGCAGTAGTGTGATTACTGCCCTCCTGCAGCTGAGGGGCAGTTCTTTATCTCGGAGGCTCTCTCCCAGCACCTGCAAAAAGTCCTCACCAATCACAGTCCAGAAACTTTTAAAAAATTCAGCGGGCAGTCCATCAATGCCAGGAGCTTTTCCATTTGAAAGCTGTGTAACAGCAGTGGTCAGCTCTTGATATGTTAGCGGCTGATCTAATTGGTGCTGTTCTTCCTCGCTCAGGGTGGGCAAATCCTGGAGCAGCAGGTCCGTATCCTTCTGGTCACATGGCTCTTTGCTATATAGTTCAGAATAGAATTTTACTGCCTCCCTGCTGATCTCCTCCTGGCTGTACAGCTCCCTGCCGCAAGGCGTCCGGACGCAGTGCATCTGCCGGCTGTCTGCTCTCCTCCTCTCCAAGCCAAAAAAGAAACTGTCTTTAAGCTCCATGAAGCGAGAGCGCACCAGCGCCCCCTTCACTCTTTCCTTCAGCAGGCTGCCCAACATGTATTTCTGCTCTCTCAGGGTTTGCAGGGTCTGTTCCTGGTGGTCTGTGTCCAGGCTGCTCTCTAACTGGAGAATTTTCAACTCCAGCTCTCTCACCGCTGCGTTCAGTGACCCGGTTGAATTGAGTGTGTACTGTTGGCAAAAGATTTTAATCTGCGTTTTGCCAATGTCCCACCACTGCCGCATATTTTTATAAAGTGTTTTTTCCTTTTTCCATATGTTCCAGAAATCATTAAATTGTTTTACAAAAATTGTGTCCTGTAATAACTTTAAATTAAAATGCCAGTAGGAGGTGCTGTGAGAGTCAGTGGTAAGTATTACTGTAACTAACAGGCAGTGGTGGTCAGAGAGGCTACTGGGGATGATATTGGCTTTAATAAATTTATTCAGATGAGTGTGTGATGTGTAGAAGCGGTCTAACCTGGCTCTATATATTTGTTGTAAGCGACAATGAGACCAGGTGTACTGTCTTGCATTAGGATGCAGACACCTCCAGACATCAACCAGGCCACTGAACTGAAAAACTGCAGCTAATTCACTTGAGGATTGGGGATTGGGTTCCTCACTATTTCTATCCATTGTAAAATCAATAGTGCAGTTAAAATCTCCTCCCACCACCACCACATCATCATTATCAATACTTAAAAGAGCTTGCTTTAATTTATTAAAAATTAAAATGCGTTCCCTTCCTTTATTTGGTGCATAAATATTAATAAAACAAATACAGTACCACCCAACCTTGCTCTTACTTTTAGTAACCTGCCTCTTTCAAGTTCTTCAATGTCTAAAATTGTTGCTCTAAGGCTGGGCTTAAATAAAATTGCCACTCCTGCACTGGTGCTTGAGCCGTGGCTCAGCACACACGCCCCTCCACTCTGCCAGCCACGCCCTCATTCTCTCTGTCTGAGTCGTCTCCTGCAGCAGCGCGACCCCACCCGCTTCTGCTCTAAAACTCACATAGCTGCGCTCTTTTAAAAGACTGTCTGCAGCCATTCACGTTAAAAGAAATAAAACGCACTTCTCCATAGCAGCTAAAAAGAATAAAACTGACAGAATAAAACAAGCAACAATAAAAAATTCTTAAAAGAAGTATCCATTATAAAATTATTGATTAGCATCATTAGCGATCTTTTTCTTAATTGTTTGTACATATTTTTAAGACGGTACCTTTTTTCTGGTCAAACTCCTCTAATGTTGCCTTCGTGTGACGATGTGTGCTGAGTGGAGGAATAATCTCAAATCGGGAAGAAGTTTTCAATTTCAACCCCCTTTTCCCTTTTGTACTTTCCATAAACAGTTTAAATTCATCCAAGGTATAAAGTTTTTTCCCCCTGTTAACGGGTTGGCTATCGGGGATGTCAGAGATAAGCGAGGAGTCAGAGAGCTCCCCCTCCATTTCCTCTGCTCCGTCCTCGCTGCCTGCTCCGCCGTCCACAGCTGCCAGCTCCTCCGCGGCTCTCTCCACCTCTGCAGCGCCGCTCTCCTCTCCTCCTCCCAGCGCAGCATCTGCCTCCGCTTGCTGGGGTTCAGAGAGAGAAGAGCGCTGCACAGCGCCGGGTTGTAAGCCTGTCGCCGTGCCGCTCCCCTCTCCCTCCATGTCAGGAGGGTCAGACACCCCTACCTGAGACTGCAGGCTCCCCTCCAGCACAGGCTCAGGGCTCTGCTCCGTTCCCCACTCGCTATTAGGCAGATCTGCAGCTTCTATGTTTTTCTTTTTTTTTAGTCTTTTTTTAGCTACCATCACAAAGCCCTCATCATATTCAGTAGCTTTATTTTGTGCCGGACCGTGGCAGAGTCTCTTCAGCCTCGGCTGTGGTGTGGGCGGCTTCATCCCGTTCGGCGGCTCCCTGGTCTCTGCAGACTCCTGCCGCTGCTGCGATGGGGGAGCAGCCTCATCCTCCCGCTCACCCTCAACATCCCCAGCCTCCTCCCTGCCATCAGTACCCCGCTCCTGCCTTTCCTCATTTCTATTTTTTCTTGGGCAGGCCCTCCTCTGGAGTCCATGTTCCCCACAGTTAAAGCACCGCATTGTGTCTGAGCTGACAAACACTACGCAGCCCGTCCCTTCCACACTGAAGCTCCAAGCAACATCAATCACCTCCCCCGGGTTATTCAGCAGTAAAAACGCCTGTCTCCGAAAAGACAGGACGTGCTTAACATTTGTATTTTTGCACCCTAAAGGTATATTTTTAATTGGGGACACCAGTTTGCCATATCGGGCAAGTTCATTTGCCAAGGTCTCATTTTTTAAAAACGGCGGCACGTTAGACATGATTACCTTGGTAACAGGGGTTACTAAGGGGGATACTTGGATAAAATCCCCTTTCACTGAAAAACCTTCCTCCACTAGTTGATTGACCAGCGATACCTCTTTTAAAAATACGACAAATCTTTTATTCATACGGGATGCCGACACTATATTGTCACACCGACCACCTCTCCCACCGCCAGCAGGCACTCCTCCACCGACACGCTGGCATCGGGCAAGCAGCTAACCCCGTGTTGGTGGCTGAGAGCCCCCAGCCCTCCAGAGTGAGATCCCATAACGGGACCTACACACACACACACACACACACAACTCTGTAAAACAAACGACGAAACAACGAAACAAAAATATATAAACAAACTAAACAATTAACGAATAAATATAGATGTTTGCAAAAAAATAGTAGCGAAAACACTCTCCTACCGCACCAGCGTTCAAACGCTACCGCCTCTCCGCAAGCTCCTCCCACAATCCCACAATCCTCCGCGAGACAGAGAGAGAGAGAGAGAGAGAATTTTAGAGTGAGCAGTCACAGAAAATATGAGCTCCTGAAAATTTAAAAATTAATATGTTTCTTAGTGAAATAAAATGCCAATTTAATAACATAAACATATGTAAATAACATAAACATATGTAAAGTAGTACTTAAAGTAGTATTTAACGTAATATGAAAAAATAAGGGAAAACATTTTGTTAAATATTATAAAAACACCAAAAGAAGATCCCAAGACCAAAAGAAACAAGAACACAGAGAGGAAAGGAAAGGAAGGAAAGAAGAGAGAATTAAAGGAAGAGAAGACAAATTAAAAGAAAAGGAAAGAAATGGAAAAAAAGAAAGAGAAAGAAAGTAAAGAAAGGAAGAAGGAAATAAGAGGAAAATAAAGAAAGGAAGAAAATCACAGAGCAAAGGGAAGGAAGGAAAGAAGAAAGAATTAAAGGAAGAGAAGAAAAAATTTAAGAAAGAGAAAAGGAAAGAAAGGGAAAAAGAAAGAGAAAGAAAGAAAAGATAGAAGTAAATAAAAAAGGAAAATAAAGAAAGGAAGAAAATTACAGAGGTAGAGGTAAGCGTTTTACACAACCATCATTTTATTTTATAATTTTATAGTAATACAAAAAATACTACAAAAATTAAAAGTTCAGCAGTAGTTTGCTTTTAAAAAACAAAAAACAAAAAAGTTACTTTCAAGTTTACTTTCAAAAAAGCAGCTGTTGGCAGTGACAGTTGGAAATTGCAACAAAGTGTAGCAGATTCTCCCGGTTGCCATGGAGACCAGTCAGAGTGCAGAGATCAGGGAGTTCCAGTACCCGGCTGAACTGCGCAGTGCACAGGGCAGGAAGCATCATAAACTACTCTGGGACAGGAGACAAGAAGATGAGAAGCAACCTCATCTTCTACACTCAACACCTCAATGCCTGGCACACTGCTGTGTGTAAGACGTACAGCAACGTCACAAAAAGAGGGATCTGCCAAGATAGACAGATCCTCTTAAGAGAAGACTCTGACCCAGACAGCACAGTCTTGAGTATTAATGTCTACCACAGCGGAACTGTGTTGATCCAGGGCAGTGAGGCTAGCCTGACCTCCTTTGAAAAAACATATAAACAACTAAAAGAGGCAGCAGAGATTGAAAAAACACACACTACAGCCAACGACCCCGAGAACACCGACCCTGAAGACCCTGAAGATCCTACCTCAGACAGCACAACACCCGACACCAACCTGCCCACCCCCACGACCCCCAGCGACACCCAGCACATGCGGGAGTGCCTGGCCCTGCTGGAGCTGGAGTTTGTGGAGTTCAGAGAACTTACACTGGCCAGGCTCACGGAAACCAGCATCACCCAGCAGCTCAGAGATGAGGTGAGCCAGCTCAAGAGAGAGAACAGGGTGGCCATCACCGAGCTGACCAGCGAGATGAAGGACCTGCAGCAGGAGAACGCGAACCTAAGGACCCAGCTGACCAGCGTCAAGGAGGAGATGCAGCGCAGAGAGAAAACCACCAACAAGGAGCTGCAGGGATTGAGGGAGCAGCTCCACAGATACACAGCACCCCCCACCCCTGCTCCCCGTGCTACCACCCCCGCTACACTCCCACCCCCGCTCCCCATCCCCACCCCGCTCCCATCCCCCCGCTTCCCCCGCTCCCCTCCCACCCCGCCCCCCACCACCCCGCTCCCACCCCCATCCCCACCCTTGCTGCCACCCACACCCACAGCATGCTGGCCAAAAAGAAGACGAACGCAGAAGTGGCCCTCCTCATTGACAGCAACGGGAAATACCTGGACATGAGGAGACTGTTTCCCAGCCGGCGTGTCAACAACATCCGCTGCACAAACACAGAGCGAGCCCTGCAGCTGCTGAACCGGGACACACTGGGGAGCCCGAGCTGCATCGTCATCCACACCGGCACCAACGACCTGGGCTCCCTGCGCCACGACACCGCCAAGGTCGTGAGGAGGGTGGCTGAGAGAGCCACGCAGAAGTTCCCCGACTCCAGAGTGGTCATCTCCACGCTGCTGTCCCGAGCCGACACCCACCCACACACCATCAACGCTGTGAACGCAGAGATCACCAGAGGCTGCGCTGCGCTGCCTAACGTGCACCTGGCACACCACCCCACAGTGGGCCCATGGCACCTCTACGACAAGGTGCACCTCAACCAGGAGGGGGTCAAAGTCTTTGCCAAGACCCTGAAGGATGCAGCCATGGGCCGTAGCCCAGCCAGCCCCCCCCGCAGCAGTGCCAGCAGAGGCCAGCGTAGCATGCAGCCCCCGCACTGCAGCACACATCCCGCCCCGCAGCACCGTGACAGCCGCCCGCCATCCGGCCCCCACTGTCCCACTACCGCCAGGCTCAGCGACCACCAGCAGCAACTCAGCTATGCTGCAACTCTGTCCCAGCCCACCCCCTCAGCCCCCACCGAACTGGGAGAGATCAAACAGCTCCTCAGCATCCTCTGCTCCAGGCTGCTGAACTGAGACCTACAACACTCGGGTAGGGAAGAAAAATTCTACATGTAAATAACTACAAATAAATAAATAAAGTAAAAACTTTTAAAAATCTGTTGACCAAAATCAGTTCTGGGAAATGTGGAACAATTTAAACCCAACAAAACAACAAGAATTGATGATACAAAATGGAACCTTTATAAAGATATTCAACAAAAAGATCTAACAGATAAACAAAATGAAACTAGAGAAAAACTGAAATTACTTGAACAATCAATTAAAGATAACCAAAACACAATTGATGTTCCAATCACCCTACAAGAATTAACTAAGAAGCTGCAGGCACTGAAAACCAGAAAAGCCTGCGGCCCTGACAGCATCAGCACTGAGATGCTCAAACACAGCAGCCCTAAATTACCAGAGGCAATGCTTAAATTGTTCAACATGGTACTAAGTACTGGTTACTTCCCTGACATCTAGAACCAAGGGCTTATATCCCCAATTCACAAGAGTGGAGACAAATTCGACCCCAACAACTACCGGGGCATCTGTGAGCAGTAATCTGGAGAAGGTGTTCTGCAGTATCATTAATGCCCAGATACTGGCCTTCCTTACTGAACACAATGTCCTGAGTAAGAGTCAAATTGGATTCCTACCAAATCACCGCACAACAGATCATATTTACACCCTACACACCCTAATAAACAAATATGTACACCAAAAAAATAAAGGCAAAATTTTCGCCTGCTTCATTGACTTTAAAAAAGCATTTGATTCTATTTGGCATGAAGGTTTATATTACAGAATTCTTCAAAGTGGTGTAGGGGGTAAAATCTATGATATAATAAAATCAATGTACACAGAAAACAAATGTGCAGTCAAAATTGGCAATAAAAGAACTGATTTCTTCACTCAGGGGCGGGGGGTGAGGTAGGGCTGCAGTCTGAGTCCAACACTGTTCAATATTTATATTAACGAGTTGGCTACGATGTTGGAGCAGTCTGCAGACCCCGGCCTTACTCTACACGACACAGAAGTCAAGTTCCTGCTCTATGCAGATGACCTGGTCCTGCTGTCGCCCACAGAGCAGGGGCTGCAGCGGAACCTGGCACTGCTGGAGCATTACTGTCAGACCTGGGCCCTGGCAGTAAACTTTAAAAAGACCAAAATAATGATTTTTCAAAAAAAGGCCAGAACTCAGGGAAACAGATACCACTTCACCCTAAACAACACTACACTAGAACACACCTCAGACTACACTTACCTGGGCCTGACTATTGGTGTGTCAGGGAGCTTTAACCTAGCAGTGAATGCACTAAAGGAAAAAGCCAGAAGAGCTTTCTATGCCATCAAAAGAAAATTCTATAAAATAAATATTCCTATCAAAATATGGCTAAAATTAATTGACCGTGTCATCCAGCCCATTGCGCTGTATGGTAGTGAGATATGGGGTCCACTCAGTCAACAGGACTACACTAAATGGGACAAACACCCAATCGAAACCCTGCATGCTGAACTCAACAAAAACATCCTACAGGTGCAAAGAAAAACACCAAATCATGCATGCAGGGCAGAATTAGGCCGTTACCAAACACTCATAAATATAAAGAAAAGAGCACTAAAGTTTTGGATGCACCTAAAGAAAAGTGAATCAGACTCCATCCAGTATGAGGCCATGCAAACCCAAGAGCTCAGCCCTGAAAAGAGTCCTCTAAGCCAGCTGGCCCTGAAGCTCACTGCACTGAACCCAACTAATAATACTAAAACAAACCAGCTTCAGGTCAGCACTGCTTACCAGCCCCCAATCAGAGTCAACCAAATTATAAAACTAACCAAAAACTGCTATCTGAAACATTGGGACACAGAAACAAAATCTCAAAATAAACTGGATTGTTATCGGGCCCTAAAAAGAGATTACACTCTGGCAGAGTATCTCTCTAATGTCAGAGATACAAAGCAGAGACAGGTCCTGACCAAGTACAGGCTCAGTGACCACAGCCTGGCCATTGAGAAAGGCCGTCACCGGCAGACCTGGCTTCCTAAAGAAGAAAGGCTCTGTGGTCACTGTGAGACAGGAGAGGTCGAGACAGAGATGCACTTCCTTCTTCAATGTAAGAAATACTCAGAAAATAGACAAACTTATTTTAAAAAATTTGCAAATTCCTTCCCAAATTTCCCAAACATGACCAACCCTGAAAAAGTCTCAATCCTCCTGGGAGAGGAGGGAAGCACAGCCCAACTAGCAGCCCAGTATGTGTCTGCATGTCACAGACTGAGGGACACACAATGAGAGCTCTGCACAGAGACACACACTTATGTATATACAGTATGTATGTTGTTGTGTATGTAGGCATGTATGTATTATGTAAATACTTATTGTCCTGATACATGTTTATTGTTAGTAGTGATATGTTTTTTTTTGTTTGTTTGTTTTTTACTGTACTTTATAAATCAGTTTGTTTATATATATATATATATATATATATATATATATATATATATATATATATATATATATATATATATGTATTCATGATGCATTGTATATATACATGTATGTATTGTATAATTGCTTTGGCAACACCTGCTATTGTAAGTCATGCCAATAAAGCACCATTGAATTGAATTGAGAGAGAGAGAGAGAGAGAGAGAGAGAGAGAGAGAGAGAGAGAGAGAGAGAGAGAGAGAAACACTCCTGTATTTTTATTTAAATAAAATTGGGTGAGGGATTTTTCTGTTTCATTTTGTGTTCATGTTTTTTTTTTGTTTACCCTTTTGTTTTGGCTCGCTGAGCTGTGTTTTGTTGTTATTTTTTGATTTATAAAAAGATTTTACATATTACGGTACTTTGGAATGTTTTGTGCTAACAATTTTTTGACCTAAAAAGTTGTGTAAAAATGTCAATTATTAACCTTACAAACGCCTCTAAAAAACAAAACAAAACAGTTACTATATTTAATTTGTAATATTTGTAGTAAATGAATATAAATTAAAATGTAAATAAGTGATATCAACAGATTACTCAACCTTTTTTGTGCAGTAATTAGCTTTGCTCAATAGAGTTTGGCAATCACATTATTGTAAGAGCTAAATGAAAAATTTCATTTTTAATGAAAGTAGTTTCTATTTGTAGGGACAATTAATGAAAGACTTGCATTTTCTCAGATAAAACAAAATAAATAAATACATGATGAGCCACATGGATAATTACCATTTTTCACTGGAAACCTACAGTAATTGTGCATAGGAGTTCTTTGTTAGCTAGTGCATATGAAATATAATATATTTTTTCTGCAAATTGAAATGCTTGGAAAACTTCAGCATGTCAGGGCACATCAGAGCGACACAGAGTTTCCAATGAATAAATGCATTTGTTAAAAAAATATGTTCTTTGATAAAAATACATCCTTTTTAAGAAGGTAGGTCAGCTGGTCTCTTGGTAAGAAAAGTACAAGGGCCTGTTATCTGAGTTGGGGCCCTGCTAAATTTAATCCACACTGGCAGATTTCTTATTGGGTTGTTTTGGGCCAATAGTGTCAGGTTAGGATTGCTTGCCAATAGGTTGAACCTGTGACATGGGCACCAAGTTTAATCAACTGGAATGCAGTTCCTTTTGGACAACGATCAATCTGACCTAGATTGTTTAAATTAAATTTCAAATCAATAAAAGAAAAAGAAAACAACAACATTGATTCATTTAAAATGGAATCGTCTGCAACTTGAATTAAGAACTCATCAGAATGGAGAGCACATACAATTCTATGCTGATGACAATTTGTGGGTCTGACCTGCGAACTGCGAGTCACTTTGGTGTCTGTTATACCTATAGCTGTGATACTGGCTGTTTCAATCTTTAAAAGTGTAAAAGGCTCATCAAAAAAATATTCAAATACATCATTCCATCTACCCTTAATGCACGGTCCCTCAGAAAGGAATAGGGAATGTATTAAAATAAATGCAACATATTAATTAGTATCTTACTATAAAAACCTACTTCTTTAGAAAAGGACACAGCCAGATGGCAAAACAGCAAGCAAAGGTACAAAATTAAAGGTTATGCGTTTAATGAGGATTAAACAAAAACAAAACAAAAAAATACAATTAAAAAAGCAGGTTGAATTCATTCAACAGTTTAATTGAATTGAATTAATTATCAATGCGAATTACCATATATATTTATATTAAAAGCAAGACAAAAATTATTTATCAGGAATTAATTTATATGCATATGCATGTGTTTCAAAAGTTAATTCATGAAATTATTCATGAGAAATTAAACTTACATGGATAATAATGGTGTGCCAGACAAAAGAGTTGTGGGAATTATTCATCTTAAATTAAAAAGTAATTTTCATACACTCTGAAAACATTAAGAAGAAAATGTAACTTTATTAAATGTTTTCTTTTCCATTACTAGTACATTGAATTATTCAATCAAATGTGAAAGAGTGTTTTTTAATGATGAATATAAAAACAGATATGGAATATCATCAATTTTTTGTCCTTTGTCCCGACAATATTTTCCTCTTAAAAGAAAGAAATCCCCTACTTTGTTTTCTGCTGCAGCAAAATATTAAAGTTACATTTGCTAATTCTTTTTTTATTCATATGTTGGGTTCTTCATGCAGGAGTGTGAAGTCTGAAGACTAGGAGAGACAGAAAGGTGTGTGTGTGACGGAGCTGTATTAGCTGTCCTGGGGTTCAACATGAGGGAGTGTGAAGACTAGGAGAGACAGAAAGGTGTGTGTGTGACGGAGCTGTATTAGCTGTCCTGGGGTTCAACATGAGGGAGTGTGAAGACTAGGAGAGACAGAAAGGTGTGTGTGTGACAGAGCTGTATTAGGTGAAGAGCAGGGAGCTACGCCTGGGCTCTGGTTGTTGTTTTCATATACTTTGCTAATTAAAGCACCCAGGTTGAGATGCTTCGGGCTGGACTGTGAATTTTGCTTGTGGTAGGAGAATGATAATAATGGGGAAGTACTGTACCACTAGTACAGTATGGACAGTCTGAATGTGGTGTATAGACTACCTTATAGTTTCCTACTTTAACATTTCCACTTGTTAGGTTGTCCTGGTTGATATTTGTCTATTGTATCAGATATTAAATGCTTTTTCACTAACATTGACCAAATGACACTTTTAAGCTGAGAGATATGTTTACAATAAAATAGGGGCTTTTACAAAAGTGATATTAGAGTGGCTTGTGGTATCTCATAGGTACATCATTCCAAAATTAAGAAAATATAATGGAATCCAAATCAGACTTTTCATGGAAATGTTCATAGATGAGAGATGTGCTACTTTTGTAGTTATATTACTTTACTGTAGCAGACTTTTACACTTGAATAGAACTTTGCTTATAATACTGAAACCTAAACACGTGAAACTGTTATTTGTAATTAAAATTATTTATATGGTACTTAACCAAATCCTAAAACAGCAAAAAAAGAAAGATAAAGAGAATATTTTGGTGGCCTTATATCCTTAATCATTACTGATAAGCTTATTGACTTTCATGCTACAGCATTAAGAGTCACTTTGCTTCTATTTTAAGGCTGTTATGCTGTTATGAGTCTCTAAAAAACTCACAGCCCATTAAAACAGAAAAGAGCGGGGACTCTCACTAAAATCATTCTGAAACTCAACCCATCTAACTCACTGACCTTACAAAGCCACCCAACATGTCATTGCTGTCTTTATGTGAGTGACCCGTAAGATAAGAGACGTAATTATTAAAACCCAGATCTGTGAAATAACTGGAACCCCCTTCACACGATGCCCCCTAAACCTCCCAGGAAGGTAATTAACTGCTCATTGCATCTGAAATGGACTTTCTCAAAATTCAATCACTTTTGCTTTAAAGAGACACTGAAAAGCTTGATCAGATATAGAATAGACAAAAACTAATTGACAAAAAAAGGTCCTTTTCGTTGAAATCGTCATTAAAGTCTTCTGGTTGACCACATAATGCATATTTAAAAACAGTCCCTCCGATACAGT
Organism: Acipenser oxyrinchus oxyrinchus; assembly: GCA_030684275.1. Classification (NCBI taxonomy): domain Eukaryota; kingdom Metazoa; phylum Chordata; class Actinopteri; order Acipenseriformes; family Acipenseridae; genus Acipenser; species Acipenser oxyrinchus. The sequence goes on from CM060249.1 coordinate 1,378,000, forward strand.
ACCATACACAGAGTTGACATGATCATGAAACTCAAAGGTGGGAATGAACGGCAGTGTTCCAGTTTCTATAGGGTATGAAGTCATACTACAGCAGCTGGGAAAAAGTGCAGTCACGCTTTTATAAGCACTGAAGTGGGATAAAAGATGTATGGAAACCTGAGTAAATGATAAAAAAGAAGAAACATTGCATTGATTTACCATGAGATTAAACATAGGTTCTGGGATTTAAAATTAAACGGGAATATATGCAATGTCCTAATCCAGTGCTTTACAGTGACCACACCAAGATCACAGGTGTATGTTTTAAATGAGTGTTTAGCTCCGTCCTTTAAGATAAATGCAATGTACTGTACTTTACGTTATTAGCAATAATATTGTATAGCCTAGCAGGCTACCAGTGTCCTAGGAAATAAGTTGATCGGGAAATAATTGATAAAGCTCTAGAATTCAAAGGGGAGGTTTTATTGTTTCTAATGTCTACGAGCTTAGGCTGGGAAAATAAGTGGATCAAGCCCAGGAAATAAGTGGATCAAGCCCAGGAAATAAGTAGATCGAGCCTAAGAAATAAGTTGATCGGATATAGTAACAAACAATAAATCATTTTAAATTAATTTCGTAAGTATAATTTATATAAATGAGTAGATCAGATGTCTTCGACAATATGACGCTAGATAATTGAATGTGAATATCGCTGTAGATCAGATATATTAATCTAACAAAAAATAAATAATTTAAAATGAAATTTGTAAGTACAATTTATATTAATAAGTAGATCAGATATATTCGACAGTATGACACTAGATAAGGAAATGTGAATATCGCTGAAATAAGTATTAGCAACAAATACATTAAAAAAATTAAATTTGTAAGTAGCCTGTGATATTAATGTGTATTTCTGTTTGTGTAACAAACGTTAACTAGCAAAATGTGTTACATATTTAACGTTATTTTGCGTTTCTGGAGGTATTCATGTTTTGGGAAGCACTACCTGACAGGTATGTGAGCGATTTTCCAAAAGTTAAAGCATGAGTTTCAGTCATGGAAAATATGGAGCTCCATGCTTACTAACCAGGTCACGGTGCACATCAATCACATGATGTAGTTGAAAAGTGTTGCTTATACAGAATTATTATTATTATTATTATTATTTATTATGCGCTTTGTTGTTTCATTTATTTTTACATACAGTACTTTGTATAATTAGGACAGAAAACGAACCGGAGACAGGTTATCATCATGCATGTATTTCAATTACAATACATTAATTAGTTAAAAACTAAAGAGTTAACGTCTTTGCTAAACCGTTGTAAATACCTGTAGTTCAATACCAACCAAGATAGCTGTTGTAAGAAAGACAGATCATACAGTATATGTAGGCTTACGTTTTGCCACGTCTAAACTGTAGTAAAGTTACAGCTATACTAATATTAAAATGTAAAAATACAACCTTGTCATACTAATATTATGGATACAGCATGTCATCAGATTATATTACTGAAACATTTTACTTTTGATTAAAGATTAACAACATTTTGACGTGTAAAGTCATTTAATATATAAATAAATCTCTGTGATCACACATAAACTACATCTGACTGACAACGACGTTATGAAACATAAAAAGCCAGGGGTTTAAAACAATTTACCATATAAAGAGTCGTAGATCATACATTTTAAAGTTCATACGAAAAAACAGTGACACAAACACACACCAACATACACAGTCTTTCAAATAAAACGGTCAGAATAAAAATAAAAAGCCATGTAGTGAACCTCCCCTTTAATCAAACTGTTGCCCCTCCTTACTTTTGCCTACTTTTGCATTACTGCGCTTGCACAATCAACGTATTTCCTACGACACTGGTACAATGTTTTTAATGCACAAATTCTTTTAGCAGATCATTATTAAAACTAGTAAAAAGGTATTATTGTATTTGTTTTAACATTTGTTTTGCTGTGGTAATCAAGGTAATATTGATAATAGATATTATACTATTAGATTAACTGATTTACAGATACAAAAAAAAGATCTCTTACCTTTTTAACAATACAAACAATAACACCTGTTTCTTAAAAGGTCCACATACACTTGAAGAGGACACATTTGCATATATGTTCTGGTGTATATATTTATTTATGTTAACAAATGATATATAAATGTTGCACAGTAGGCTTTCAAATTTAGTGAAAGCCTACTTTGGAGATTTGCAATTTAGTTTTTCAACTTCAGAATTCAGCACTACATGGCAATGTCTAGAAGTTGGAATAATAGCAGGATGCACCATTTCTCCACTGGCTTTTACCATGGCAATGGAAGTAATCATTAGAGCATCAAAATGGGTAGTGGGAGGAGAGCGCTTGGCTTCTGGAATGAGACTGCCACCAATTCGAGCATACATGGATGACACGACAACCATGACTACAACAGAAGCCTGCACTAATTGGTTATTGGGCAAATTAACCAATAACATTGAATGGGCACGAATGCAATTCAAGCCCACTTAAACAAGGATCATCTCTGTAATTAAAGGTAAAGTAGTAGATAAAATGTTCTACATTAATGGTGAGGCAATACCAACAGTGTCTGAGAAGCCAGTGAAGAGCCTTGGGAGATGGTACCACGGGGATCTAAAGGACACAGTTCGTGTGCGAGAAGTTAGACAACAAGCTGTGGAAGGGTTGAAGAGCATAGACAGCAGCGCTTTACCAGGCAAACTAAAACTTTGGTGCTTTCAGTTTGGTCTACTGCCGAGGCTGCTGTGGTCACTGACTGTGTACAAGGTTTCTTTGACAACACTAGAGAAGCTGGAAGCTTTAATCAGTTCACACATCAGGAAATGGTTGGGAGTTCCACGCTGCTTCAGCAGAGTGGGACTTTATGGTAAAGGAATACTGCAGCTACCTGTCTCCGCTCTAACCGAGGAGTTTAAGTGCGCCAAGGTCCGACTGGAAATGACATTAGTAGAGTCACGCGACAAATGCGTAAGGGAGGCAGCACCTGTGTTGAAAACTGGAAGAAAGTGGGTGGCAAAGAAAGCTGTGGAGGATGCAAAGGCTGCCCTTCGAATTGGTGATATCATGGGGCAAGTTCAGCATGGAAGAGGGGTCTTGGTCTCAGTTCAGCTCCTCCTACATGGCACAAGGCAGCCCCAGCGCAACGGAGGAAGCTTGTAGTCAACGAGGTGCAAAAGCAGGAGGAGAGGATGAGGTGTATAAGGCCATTTCCCAGGGCAAGCAGGGAGAATGGATGAGATGGGAGAGTGTGGAACAACGCAAGAATGGCTGGCAAGACCTATGGTCAATGGAACAGAGCAGGATCAGTTTCCTTATAAGGTCAACATATGATGTTCTCCCATCACCACAGAACCTAAACCTCTGGGTAGGAGAGGATCCCTCATGTCCTTTGTGTTCATCACCTGCAACATTAAGGCACATTTTGACAGGATGTAAGGTGGCTCTTAGCCAAGGACGGTTTACTTGGCCATGACCAGGTGCTGCGATGTTTGGCCTTAGCATTGGAAGACAAGCAACATGACCAATAAGTTGCCACCTGTTCCATCAAAACATTACACACAAAAGACAACATTCCTCTGCCCAGGAGACAACCACCAAGAAAGGTGTTAAAACCAATCCTCGCCCAGGACAACTGGAAGCTGCTAGAGACTGGAAAATGCTGGCGGATGTTGGTCAACGGCTTATTTTTCCACCTGAGATTGCCACCACAAACCTTCGACCAGATATTGTCTTGTGGTCTGGATCAGCACGCCTTGTTCACCTGGTGGAGTTAACAGTGCCATGGGAGGATGCTGTAGATGAGGCGTATGAGAGGAAGAAACTGCGGTATGCTCAGCTAGCCACTGAAGCGGAACAGCGAGGATGGAGAGTCTGGGTTTACCCAGTGGAAGTGGGATGTCGAGGATTTGTGGCACACTCTACAACCCGGTTTCTCAGAGATGTCGGATTCAATGGCCAAGAGTTGCGTCGCACAGTGAAGAACTTATCTGAAGCAGCAGAGAGGAGCAGCAACTGGCTGTGGTTGAGACGGAAAGATTCTGGCTGGGGATCTCAAGCACAATAGAAAGAAAGAAAGGCTAATATACAGGTAAGTAAGCTGGGCTGAGTTGAGTGGGGACGGAGGGGATGATGCTGGGACGCCAGAATCACCGTCGAGCCCTCTTGAGGTGTCGTGGGCTAGTCGACGAAACACCGAGGATGGAAGGTGCCCACTTGAAGACCCCAGAGATGTACCCTACTTAGCTCAATCCAGACGGTTGTCATGCTGATGCGCTGGGGAGACCGCACTATGGTTGATCCCGGAGCCAGCATCGCAGCCGCTGTGTGTGCTGATGCGCTAGGGAGGCAAAATAAGCTGATCCCTGGAGCCAGCATTACACTTCAGCCATCAACACCAGACAGAAGGATATCTACATCATCATATGGAAGGAAGCGCAAATGGATGGAGACACATATGGATCACATTAGTTTACTGTGAAGCTATGTCTTAGTTGGTGCTTATCTTGGCGAGAGCCAAGTTCAAATCAGCATGAAGTTTTAACATCTACTTTCATGTAATGAAAATCACAAAAGACAACATTCCTCCGCCCAGGAGAGCAACCGCCAAGAAAAGGTGTTAAAACCAAGCCTTGCCCAGGACAACTGGAAGCTGCTAGAAACTGGAAAATGCTGGCAGATGTTGGTGAACACCTTATTTTTTCACCTGAGATTGCCACCACTAACCTTCGACCAGATATTGTCTTGTGGTCTGGATCAGCACGCCTTGTTCACCCGGTAGAGTTAACAGTGCCATGGGAGGATGCTGTAGATGAGGCGTATGAGAGGAAGAAACTGCGGTATGCTCAACTAGCCGCTGAAGCGGAACAGCGAGGATGGATAGTCCGGGTTTACCCAGTGGAGGTGGGTTATTGAGGATTTGTGTCACACTCTGCAACCCGGTTTCTCAGATTCAGTGGCGGATTCGGATTCAGTGGCCAAGAGTTGCGTGACAAAGTGAAGAACTTATCTGAAGCAGCAGAGAGGAGCAGCAACTGGTTGTGGTTGAGACGGAAAGATTCTGGTTGGGGATCTAAAGCACAATAGAAAGAAAGAAACGCTGATGTACGGGTAAGTAAGCTGGGCTGAGTTGAGTGGGAGACGTAGGTGGGAGATGCTGGGACACCAGAATTACCGTCGAGCCCTCTTGAGGTGTCGTGGGCTAGTCGGCGAAAAAACAGAGGATGGAAGGTGCCCACTTGAAGACCCCAGAGATGTACCCTACTTAGCTCAATCCAGACGGTTGTCATGCTGATGCGCTGGGGAGACCGCATTGTGGTTGATCCCCAGAGCCAGCATCGCAGCCGTTGTGTGTGCTGATGTGCTACGGAGGCAAAATAAGCTGATCCCTGGAGCCATCAACACCAGGCAGAAGGATATCTACATCATCATATGGAAGGAAATGCAAATGGATGGAGACACAGATGGATCACATTAGTTTACTGTAAAGCTACATCTTAGTTGGTGCTTATCTTGGCGAGAGCCGAATTCAAATCAGTATGAAGTTTCAACATCTACTCTCATGTAATGGAAATCATAATTTTATATATATGGGGGTTTTATGTTTTATTTACGAATCACCTGTCAAGTAGACACTCAAAGCATGTTAGAAATCTGAGAGAGGTGCGAATTTTGAGAACATATGTATAGTCCCACCTTCCTTTTATATATTCATTAGATGAAGTTGGGAATCGATAGCCTAAGATGTAAATCCGCCAAAACCCTGCGGCAAAGTCATTTTTGATACGGCTTTAGTTTTACGACCTAGTCTGATCTTTAAGAGTAAGAAGCAGGGTTCCAAAAACTATAGTATTAGATGTCCCAACGTGTTGCTACAACTGTTTAAATACAGCGTTATACATCCCCAGGTGTTCCTACAACTGTTTAAATATAGTGTTACATGTCCCCAGGTGTTGCTACAACTGTTTAAATAACCTACCTGGAATTTTTCTTTTCATTCTTAACACCCTGACAATTTTTTACACTTATAGCTTTAAAGTCTGTTTCAAAGCTCTTCTCAAAAGGTCCGCTCTAGTGCACTGGGGTTTGAGTTTTGCCCTCCAAATCACTGCAGGAAGAGCGTTTAAAAAAAAAAAAAACATAACAAGTGCTCTGGCTTTTCTGTTCCGTACCCCATCATGGACCGTTATTGTTGTGTTACCTGTTTGACAATGTGAGCATTAATCCTTACACTATCAGTGCACTAGAGCGGGCATTTTGAAAAGAGCTTTGAAACAGATTACAGATACGTTATTTAAACAGTTGTAGCAACACATGGGGATGTGTGATGCTATATTCTTTGGAACCCCTCTACTTACTTTTTAACCCATCAGTCAGCCCTGATTTACTACGGTTAACCTTTGCCAGATTATTTTTTAGCCAAAACATGTTCAACTCATACAACCTCTCATCTCATACCTGTTACCATAAAACAACCACGGTCATCAATAGTACAGTACCATATGGTTTACTAAATCTGTGGGCTGTATCAATGTGGCTTATTTGAGTTTAACAAAGACACATCTAAATGTGGCTTTACTCGCTGTTGCTGTATTACTCCCAACCTCACGTTTAATAGTGTGCTGTAGATGAATTATGTTTATATGATCCTCTAATTCAGGATGCTAACTCTGGCTTCGAGGGCCAATAAAACTAGGTTTTGGAGGTTATCCATGAATTAAACAATGGATCATAACTTTAACAGAGGTTTGATTGGTTCAATTAGGTAATTGCTGGTATGGCTGTAACTCATATCTGAGCTAGAATGGCCCTCGATGTGCACCACTACTCTAATTGCATTTGATCTTTCTACATATATTCTTGCTAATCCAAACCAGTTCAGAAGAATGGTGTGTTTGGAATGCTGATTGTGATATATGTTTTAAACCTGACCCCTTACCATACCATACACACTACTGAATCTACATCAACCTGTGAAATGTGTTACACTGTACATCAGTCATTTAAATCTGATTGAAAGTGACTTGGGTATTTTAGTGTAAGAAAACCTGTTAAATATTTTAGAAATACTCCTAAGTACATCCACAAATGCACAACTGCTCTAAATCATTTTTGACAAGAGCTGGTCCCCCAGTTAAGATCCATATGAAGTATAGTATGCTAATTATAAAGAGAAGCCTCTGAATTATTCATGGAAAGTGGTAGAGGTAGCCCTTCTCCGTGTGGTCTGAATTAAACAGAATTGATCTCTTACCTTTTAAGCTCCTTTTGGTAGTTCTATTGTTCTCTAACAAAGAAAGTATTGATTAATCTCCTACAGACATATGTTTTATTTAAGCCTCAATCTCTGTCAGCAATTTAGCCAGTCAGGGTCTTGCTGGTTGCTTTTGTTCCCTTGTTCTTAAAAGGTCAAACCATTAGCAGCGTTGACACACATGTTTTGTGTGTTTGGGAAAACAAACAATTCATCTTTCAATATCTGGTGAATTACATTCTGTTCTGATTTACAGTGCCGTTGGCTTTGCAAGAAAAACTATGGAGAGCCACAGTGAAACCATGGTGTGGTAAAGCAGTAAAGCAGAGGAGCACCTTTCCCTTACACAAAGGTCTACTAAGCACTCTTAAGAAATGGGAGTCAAGCTTATAGTTCTCAATTGCTACAAAAGACCCAAAAGAGTATCACGTGAGTCTGAATTGACATAAATAGTAGTAGATAAGTCTCACTCATTGTTTGATTGCTAAAGCATTTACGCTTATTGACGGATTTAGCATTAACAGGATAAGGTGCATTAGTGCTCAGTGCAAAGCAGATGAGTGACAGAAATATCAGTTTGATGTATTTTGTTGTTTATTTTACACTATTAATCAATCAATCAATCAATCAATCTTTATTTTATATAGCGCCTTTCATAGCAGACCACAATCACAAAGCGCTTTACAAAATGCATTAACAACAAGAAATTCCATAATACCTTAAATACAGAGAAATGCATAATACATTAAGTGGAAAGTGCATAATACATGATAGTAGCATAATACATAAAATAGTACATTAAATACAGTGAAAGTGCAGAATACATGATAGTAACATAATACATGAAATAGTAGCAGCAACACAGCAGCTAATAGCAGATATCAGGCTTAAAAAGTACGGAAAGCTTGAGAGAACAGGTGGGTCTTGAGAGTTGACTTAAAGCAAGCGACAGTGGGAGCATCACGCACCAAAGCTGGGAGAGAGTTCCACAGAGTCGGAACCATGAAGCTAAACGAATGTTCTCCAAGTGTGGTGCAGTTTTGCTTGGGCATAACAAGCAGACCAGAGTCGGAGGACCTCAACTTGCAGGCAGGGACATAGCGGATCAGCAGGTTGGGGAGGTACTCGGGACCTGTGTGATGAAGGGCATTGTAGGTGAGCAGGAGAGTTTTGAAAATAATCCTGAACTTTACAGGTAGCAAGCGCAGCTGGGCAAGACAGGGGATGATGTGATCACGTTTTTTACATCTGGTAAGGATCCTGGTAGCGGCATTCTGGACTAGCTGCAGTCAGTTTATGGTGTGTGCCGGGAGACCACCATATAGAGAGTTGCAGTAGCTGAGTCGAGAGGAGACAAATGCATGACAAAGTATCTCTGCATCTAAGCACTGATGCACTTCATCCCGTTCATTGTCAGTCAGTTAATACATGTATAGAAGAACATAAGGTTACAAACGAGGAGGCCATTCAGCCCATCTTGCTCGTTTGGTTGTTAGTAGCTTATTGATCCCAGAATCTCATGAAGCAGCTTCTTGAAGGATCCCAGGGTGTCAGCTTCAACAACATTACAACAACGTTCCAGACTCCCACAATTCTCTGTAAAAAAGTGCCTCCTATTTTCTGTTCTGAATGCCCCTTTATCAAATCTCCATTTGTGACCCCTGGTCCTTTTTTCTTTTTTAGGTTGAAAAAGTCCCTTGGGTCGACATTGTCAATACCTTTTAGAATTTTGAATGCTTGAATCAGATCACCGCATATCTTCTTTGTTCAAGACTGAATAGATTAAATTATTTTAGCCTGTCTGCATATGACATGCCTTTTAAACACGGAATAATTCTGGTTGCTCTCCTTTGCACTCTTTCTAGAGCAGCAATATCCTTTTTGTAACGAGGTGACCAGAACTGAACACAATATTCTAGATGAGGTCTTACTAATGCATTGTAAAGTTTTAACATTACTTCCCTTGATTTAAATTCAACACTTTTCACTGTAAATCCGAGCATTTTGTTGGCCTTTTTTATAGCTTCCCCACATTGTCTAGATGAAGAAATTTCTGAGTCAACATAAACTCCTAGATCCTTTTCATAGATTCCTTCTTCAATTTCAGTATCTCCCATATGGTATTTATAATGGATATTTTTATTGCCTGTGTACAGTACCTTACACTTTTGTGTATTAAATGTCATTTGCCATGTGTCTGCCCAGTTCTGAATGCTGTCTAGATCATTTTGAATGACCTTTGCTGCTGCAATCGTGTTTGCCACTCCTCCTATTTTTGTGTTGTCTGCAAATTTAACAAGTTTGCTTATGCTTCGCAAACTCTACCAGAAAAACGCCACCTGCTATCCTTGCTGGGTCACTTCAATGACGCAATTCGCATCATCCCCCAGGGTAGAACCGTCTCCCTATCTTGCTGTCTATTCCAGCAATCCGTCTGATACAAAGCATAGCCCCAGCTTCCCATTATGGCTACCTATATCTGGGGACATTTTATTCACTTTAATAAAAATCCTTAAAAATGGCAGCTTCATTCCTTTCAGTGACCTACTCATGGACACAATGTTTTTAACCGCTTTCTTCGGATTCCTCAGATGCACAGAGTTCACAGTTCAATCAATCAGTATCCATTCCTGTGACCTGGATCCCACTTCATCCTCCTACTACACACTTCCAAGACAGATTAGCTTCGTCAAGGCCAGGTCATTAAGCTGTCAAAGATTAACTTAATTTGTGGATTCTACCCGTTCAGTCGTATCGAGACATTGGTTTTCTTCCCACCTGGCCTCCCTGATCTCCAAGACAGGCCTCCCGTCCCAGCTCTACACCCCTCACTCCTTCAGGATCAGGGCAGCAACATCGGCAGCCAAGGCGAGAATCAACCAGCATCTCATTAAGAGTCTGGGGCGCTGGTTTTCTTCAGTGGCTCTCCAATAGCCAGGGAAACTACTTTTCTGTCCTTTCATTTTCAGGTTTCCGCTACCTGTTCCATCCTCGAGGGATGCTGTGCATGGTCTTGGAGGCCACACCTCTCCTCATCAAGCAACACAACCCTTTTATATGTTTTCTCTAGAGGTTGTACACTGTATATACTGTAGGACTGGGGGTGCACCTTAAACAAATGACTCAGATATCATGCAACAAAAAGACATTCATTGGTTTCTGTATTTCTGCATATGGAGATATAATAGTTAGCTTGGAAACCCAAATGTTACCTATTAGTCATCTTGTAAAATGGTTTGCTGTCACCAAAAAGTAACAGCTTTAACTAAGCCATTTAGCTATCTTTTACAGGGCCATTAAATTGTCTTTAACATTCTACAAGCTTTTATAGGGTCATTCAGGCAGCTTTGATGAGGTCATTAAAGAGGTACTGAATAGCCACAATTTAGGCAGATAGCCAATGGTGGTCAATCTTATTCATACAGTATCAACAAACCTGCAGTGCCAATGCTTTTTGTGCAAAGTAAATGTAACTTGAATGTTATCTTCAAGCTTCTATTTACAAAATATTGGACTGGATGCTCCATTCCCGTTCAGGAAGTTGTGTTAAAAATGACCCTTCATTGAGGTAAAAAGTAAAAGTAAAATATGAAAACTGGTATCATTTAGTAATAGTGATTATAGCATCATGTGTTCATTATTCATTGCCCATTCTAACTAGTAACCCAATAATAGTGATCATAGCATCATGTGTTCATTGTTCATTGCCCATTCTAACTAGCAACCCAATAATCACTATTATTGGGTTGCTAACTAGAATGGGCAATGATCAATGAACACATGATGCTATAATCACTATTATAGCATTGTGTGTTCATTGTTCATTGCCCATTCTAGTTAGCAACCCAGTAGTAGTGATCATAGCATCATGTGTTCATTGTTCATTGCCCATTCTAACTAGCAACCCAATAATAGTGATTATAGCATCATGTGTTCATTGTTCATTGCCCATTCTTGTTAGCAACCCTATAATAGTGATTATAGCATTATGTGTTCATTGTTCATTGCCCATTCTAACTAGCAACCCAATAATAGTGATTATAGCATTGTGTGTTCATTGTTCATTGCCCATTCTAACTAGCAACCCAATAATTGTGATTATAGCATCATGTGTTCATTGTTCATTGCCCATTCTAGTTAGCAACCCAGTAGTAGTGATCATAGCATCATGTGTTCATTGTTCATTGCCCATTCTAACTAGCAACCCAATAATAGTGATTATAGCATCATGTGTTCATTGTTCATTGCCCATTCTAGTTAGCAACCCAATGATAGTGATTATAGCATTGTGTGTTCATTGTTCATTGCCCATTCTAACTAGCAACCCAATAATTGTGATTATAGCATTGTGTGTTCATTGTTCATTGCCCATTCTAACTAGCAACCCAATAATAGTGATCATAGCATCATGTGTTCATTGTTCATTGCCCATTCTAACTAGCAACTCAATAATAGTGATTATAGCATTGTGTGTTCATTGTTCATTGCCCATTCTAGCATTGTCAACAGTATAGGCTGAGACATGGATCAAGGTGTAATAAGATTAAATCATAGTCATTTTCTCTTCAAATGAAATGTTGTCACTTCTTTATTTACAAAAGGAATACTATTTAATCTTCCTTAATATAAGCATAAGCATTAGCCTATGTAAAATGCACAGAGAAGCTTTCAGATTGTCAGGAGATGCTTTCTCGTTATCATTGATTGGTACTGAATAATTTATCATTGATTGTTACTGAAAAACTGCATAGACAAGGTAGGAAGGGCAGGATTTTCAAAAGGTCATAAATGCCAGTGTTAATCAAGAAATCATTATGTGTAGCATTGATTTTGGCATTTTCAAGCAGTCCCTATGTCTATTTCATTATTAAATAATTGTCCTAATGTGACTTCTGAAATGATCTTGATTTACGAAATGTTAATATCTTAACGAGCCGTGCTTCTTGCGACTATTTCTTTTGTTTGCGTGAGAATTTAAAACTAAATCCGTTTTAATTAGGAGGGCAGGATTTTCAAAAAACAGTGTTATTGTATCGAACTAATGGCATAGTAACAAGAGCTTTAGTAACACGTGATTTTCAAACGACATGTGTTAATTAAATCAATCCGTTAATACTTTGAAATGGAGTTTATGAGGTTGTTAATGAACGCATTTCTCGTTAAAAAGCTCAATTGTCGCAGGTCACGTACATCACTTCCTGTCTCAACGACTAGATAAGGGGAACTCGTTAATCAAAATGCTTGTTAATGAGATCAAGAAAAATGAATGGAAGCGTAATTTGCTGTCATGGAAACTATTAGCTTACAGAGAGATGGCTCTTCCACCAGCGAGCAGCAGCCAAATGGAAATGAAATAAAAAATAATGGCAATATCTATGTTGTGTATAATTTGTAAACTTCATTTAAAAATGTGTATTTTGTCATGCAGAATGTACATTTATTTAGAACACTCCACATATAAAATGCTGATTTTCGATTATCAGGAGTGTGGGTAAAAATCGGACGTCACAGATTAAAAAATATATATATATATATTGGATGGGGCGGGGGGTAAGCCATCTATGTATGTATATTGCTTGGAATTTATTTTCTTATGTTGACATCTACTTTTGTATGTATTTCAGTATGCATGATTGTAGGCTCTAAATAAATACGTTTGAAGTGTCATTTGTGTTTGTAGTTTGTAATGAACGACCACTGGTGGCCAGATAGGCACACTGTATGTGTGCATAAGACACTGAAAATGTTAACAAAAATACAGATCAAAGAATCATGATACGTTTTCAGTATGAAATGTGACACACTGTCAAAATGAAAACATTTCTTGAAATTGTGCAACTGTAATCCTAGCACTGTGTGGTCTTGCATTGTCCTGCTGGAAAATCGACACGTCCGGATTGGCTTGCCGGAACGGAAAAACTGTTGCCTCAAGGACTTTGTGAATGTATCGCTGAGCAGTAAGGTTGGGTGGAGGCTGTGTGGTCCAGACAAGGGCTTGTAACCAGGAGGTCCCCGGTTCAAATCCCGCCTCAGCCACTGACTCACTGTGTCCCTGAGCAAGTCACTTAACCTCCTTGTGCTCCGTCTTTCGGGTGAGACGTAATTGTAAGTGACTCTGCAGCTGATGCATAGTTCACACACCCTAGTCTCTGTAAGTCGCCTTGGATAAAGGCGTCTGCTAAATAAACAAATAATAATAAAAATAAGGTTGCCCTCAATCTGCACCAAAGGCATTCTTGTGTTAAAGGAGATTCCTCCTTCATCATCACACTTCCACCCCCCACTGGTTGGCTTGAACAACGCAACAGCATAATACTCACTATGACGTCTTCTGGTGGGGTGCCCTTGCCCTGTGTGTGTTTTGTGTTTTGTGTTTTATGTTGTCTGTTATATGTATGTATGTATTGGTGCACGGAGTGTGGGTTATCACAAATCATTTAAAATATATAGTTGTATTTAGGCACAGGTATTGCAAAATCATTCCACGTGCAGATTAAAGTGGGTATTAGTATGGAAGCACAGGGATCACAATTAGTTCACGTGCAGATGTACCGAGATTCTAACTGAATGATTGATTAGCAATAGAATCTCGGTACACCTGCATAAACGATGCAGTGTTTCACTCACTCGGGGGTTGGGTGTTCGTGAGGGAGAACGGAGCAGAGAGAGGAGATAAAAGAAAGATAACCATTGCTACTCATGCTGGAAGCACCAGCACCTTACAGTTTCATGTCTCATCACCTCAGATGTTCTCTGGCCCACAGAAGACAGAGATTTCGTCTCTCAGCTACAGTCATTCTGCTCATGCGCGGGTTATTTCTTCCTGGAATTTCTCTTGCTGTAGCCACTGCAGTCTGAAAACGATTATGCAGATGAATCAGGCGGAAGTGGGCCGGTGTGGTGACCCTTTGCCATCCAAGACGTGGCCTGTCCCTCACAGAGCCGGTTTCCTGGTTTCTCTGGACTAGTCTGCTAATTGGCTTACCCCCCGCCCCATCCAATATATATATATATATTTTTTAATCTGTGACGTCCGATTTTTACCCACACTCCTGATAATCGAAAATCAGCATTTTATATGTGGAGTGTTCTAAATAAATGTACATTCTGCATGACAAAATACACATTTTAATGCAATTCCCCACACAGCTAAGGGGAACTGGAGGTTCAGTGGGCATCCTCCGATCCCACGACCAAGCCAGCTTCCTCTTCTACATCCAGGAACTTGAAAGCCAACTACTGGCTTCTGGAGGACAAAGGCCAGCCCTGCAGGTGTCCACCTGAGCTCACTAGGCGCTTGGCTAGTAGGGTCCACTGTAGTGCGATGAGGAGAAACAGTCCCTGTGGGTTTTGCCTGACAAGGCCAATGTGACACTCCCTACAGAATCCTCAGCAAAGACCAGCGACTTCAAACAGCCAGAACCTGTGCAAACCTGTGCTCCCCTGCACACGTCACGGTCATGCTTTTACCAGGTGTGCTACTCTGGGACCCCTGCCGTTTTAATTCAAGTTTGAAGACAAATACTTAACAAAATAACTGTTGTAACATTATATAAGTTTGCTATCTCAACGGAAACCAGTAGTGTTCCTAAAAAAGAGCCTCTGCAAATTCTACCTCAGGTTTATTCAAATAATACTTAGACACATCAATTTAATTAGTGCTATTATAAAAATAGTTTATACAGTGTAATTTACTGTCTATCTAAGGTCAGAGATAGGATTGATTATTTAGAGCGATGTCACTGATCACTCATATTTTTGCAAGCTTTCTGTCCATGCTACTACTGCCTTTCTTGTATGTTCATTACTTCATTTTCTATAATAATAATAATAATAATTAAAATTATATATATACTGTATATATTTTTAAAATGTCTTTTACCAAATGAACAAAGTTATGAAGGTCATTTACCTCATACAACCCATTACTTCAACCTGATCACAAGATGGCGAGACCTTGACAAGCTATTGAAAAGCATAAAGTGATATTCAGGTAGAATACAGAGAAGACCAGGGGGCAGGCACGAGCCTCAGCAGTAACTCAGAGATACAAGCACGACGCTTCTCATGCCCGTGGTGCAGTTTAGAGAGTGGAGGTATCTCATACAGATCAACAGAGCGCCTTTGTCAGCTGCAGTGTGTGTTTCTACAAATCATGTGCTAAAGAAGACAGGCTTTTTTGATGAACTGTGGAAGTTTCCAAATGGAGAAATTGTTTTTAAAACAGCACTCTTACTATTTAACAAATTGCTTTTTTATGATAGTTCCAGAGGACTATTCTTTTTTGCTAAGTACACTTAAGTCACTTATTTTTTTCAGTTTCCAGTATTACATTAACCAATGACATTTGAACTGAATCTGCACCCAATGTGGGGCATAGATATCCATAAAAGAAAACTGTCTACCCTAACTAGCCATGGTGATGTGGCTAACAAAGATGGTGATGTGTTCTTTAGCCCAAATCACTGTACTTATGGGGAGGATTATTTTTTCATGTATCCTAATATTTAATCGTAAAAATATCTTGTAAAGTCTCTGTATTTCTCAAACAAAATGCAAATATGAATAAGTGTACTGTACATTGATGACTATTTGCAATTAAGAGATCCTTTGTATTCATCAATGAAAAAACAGCAATTATATGAGGCTACTGTAACCACACAGAAAAGCACTGGTACCCGGCCAGGTATTTGTTTATGTTCTGGTGCCTATTTATCAAGGGGAAGGCATCTGAGGCGGTTGCCTCGTTGAGATGCCTGTACTCAATGAAACAATCTGTCTCCGCCATCCTGCTTTTTAACATTGACTACAGGGACAGACAGGGTGAAGGTGAGTGCTTGATGATTCCTGTGGTCGAGCATTTCATACAGATAAGGTCTCTGTCTAACAACTTGAATATCACAGGGTATATACAGTGGCAGTGGTACCAACATGAATATCACAGGGTATATGCAGTGGCAGTGTTACCAACGTGAATATCACAAGGTATATACAGTGGCAGTGTTACCAACATGAATATCACAGGGTATATACAGTGGCAGTGTTACCAACATGAATATCACAGGGTATATACAGTGGCAGTGTTACCAACGTGAATATCACAAGGTATATACAGTGGCAGTGTTACCAACATGAATATCACAGGGTATATACAGTGGCAGTGTTACCAACATGAATATCACAGGGTATATACAGTGGCAGTGTTACCAACGTGAATATCACAAGGTATATACAGTGGCAGTGTTACCAACGTGAATATCACAAGGTATATACAGTGGCAGTGTTACCAACATGAATATCACAGGGTATATACAGTGGCAGTGTTACCAACATGAATATCACAGGGTATATACAGTGGCAGTGTTACCAACGTGAATATCACAAGGTATATACAGTGGCAGTGTTACCAACGTGAATATCACAAGGTATATACAGTGGCAGTGTTACCTATATGAATATCACAGGGTATATACAGTGGCAGTGTTACCAACATGAATATCACAGGTTATATACAGTTGCAGTGTTACTAACGTGAATATCACAGGGTATATACAGTGGCAGTGTTACCAACGTGAATATCACAAGGTATATACAGTGGCAGTGTTACCAACGTGAATATCACAAGGTATATACAGTGGCAGTGTTACCTATATGAATATCACAGGGTATATACAGTGGCAGTGTTACCAACATGAATATCACAGGTTATATACAGTTGCAGTGTTACTAACGTGAATATCACAGGGTATATACAGTGGCAGTGTTACCAACGTGAATATCACAGGGTATATACAGTGGCAGTTTTACCAACTTGGTCACCCATTACATTTGTGTCCTGATGTAATAGCTCAAAGTGTTGTTTTTTCTGCAGAGATACTGTCTTGGTTGGTTTTCAGTATCGTTGGGATGACGCTGCTGCAGTCAATGGTTTTCTCTGTCAAGGCAGTCCCATGGGTACCAGACTTGAGCAAGATCAATGACAAGACTGGTCTTGAGGATAAAGTCAGCCCCAAGTATAAATTCTTTAGTCAGATTATTCATTACTCGGGTCATTCCAGTCTAGTAATGGTCACCAGCCTTCAGGGTAACTTCTATCACACCCATTGGCTGCTAGAGTTATGCAAGAGAAATAAAGCAAATATCTATGAAATCCCGCTGTACAACTCAACTGCTCATTGGCAACTAAAACAAGGTTAAACAGAACTCCACACATACTGTTTGTATTGACACACGGGGCAGGATTTTCAAAAGTTTGTACATGATAACTCCCGTGTTAATCAATAAATCGTTATGTAGCATTGATTTTGGCATTTTCAAGAGGTCGTTATGCCTATCTCGTTATTTAATAATCATGCTAACGCGATTTCCAAAATTATGTTGATTTACAAAATAATGTTAATATCTTAACGAGCAGTGCTTCTTGCGACTATTTATTTTGTTTGCGTGGGAATTTAAAAGCAAATCTGTGTTGTCATAACTTATCAGAAGTTAATTTGCACTTGGAAAAGGAGGGTTTTAATTAATGAAAGACTATAACTCACCTTGCAACAGCTGTGACGCCGACGATACAGAGACTGCCTAGATAATTCAATATTGGTAGTTATGGAAATATTTTAGACTTTTATATACTTGTGGTTGTGAATGAGATTTGTTCACTTGTTTTAATAATTTGTAATCTTATCCCGGAACACACTGCCCGATGACATTGCAGGAAGTGATGCATGGGTGCATAATATACAGTGGCAATGGAGCGAGTCAATAGGTGAAAAGATAAGGCTATGGCAGTAATAAATATCTACAATTTTGCCTAGAACTTAAGGCGACGTGATCATGAAAACCACATGACTGGAGACATGCATGTATTCTCTCTCTATTAAACACACACACACACACACACACACACACACACACACACACACACACTGTATTCCATTTTTGAAAACAAGACCTGAGAACCCCACATTGTACTTTTTTACTATTAGATGAAATATTTACGGAATACTTAAAAACTGCTGTTATAATCATGATTAATTTATTATGAATAGTGTTATCATTAAATTATACCAAATCATATTTTTTATTTACAATGAAGATAACCTATACTGTGTTGGCCAAATGCTTATAAAGTCAACAAAACCCTTCGCTTTAAATAAAAACATGATTTGGTATTGTTTAATTATAATGCTATTAATAATGAACACATCATGCAGCATGGTCCTAATAGCTGTTGTTAAGCATTCTGTAAACATTTTGTCTAATAGTTAAAAAATGCAATATGGGGCTCGCTTTCAAAAGATATCGCCGGGGACAACGTGATTGAGATCATACCTAACGTATTTATAATGTTGTCAGACTCCCCCACACTGTATGTTCAGTGTACACTCTCACCTTCACACGTCTGTATACACATATTATAACATCTTCTTATAGTACTGGAAGTGTTCTGTGCCTACTTCTATTCATGCAGAGTTTATTTATCACAGAGATGAGCAAACAGTACCAGAGAAAATGTATGATTAGAGGAATTCACTGAACTATTAACTATAAACAAATTGTGTATTGGGTTCTATCATAATTTTAAAAGCTGAATAAATATACAATGAAGTATTACACGCATAGTATACATGTATAATAACGAACAACTACAAACACAAATGGCACTTCAAACGTATTTATTTGTAGCCTACAATTGTACCTACTAAAATACATACAAAAGTAGTCCAACTTAACGACAACTATACATAGATGGCTTACTCCCTGCCCCATCCGAAAAATTAAAAAAAAAAAAAAAAAAAGTTTTATTTATCTGTGCCATCTGATTTTTACCCAGATGTCAGATAATCGTAAATCAGCATTGTATATGATTTCCATTACATGAGAGTATGTGTTAAAACTGCATGCTGATATTGGACTCAGCACCAACTAAGACATGGCTTCTTTTACTGTAAGCTAATGTGATCCATCTGTGTTTCCGTCCATCTGATGATGTAGATATCCTTCTGCCTGGTGTTGATGGCTAGTGTAATGCTGGCTCCAGGGATCAGCCACAGTGTGGCCTCTCTAGCGCATCAGTACGAGCTGAGTAGGGTATTTCTCTGGGATCTTCAAGTGGGCACCTTCCATCCTTGGTGTTTCGTCAACTAGCCCATGACACCACAAGAGGGCTCGACAGTGATTCTGGTGTCCGAGCATCACCACCTTCCGTCCCCCACTCAGCTAAGCCCAGATTACTTACCTTCCTTTATATCAACGTTTTTTTTTTTTTTATTTCTACCGTGCTTGAGGTCCCCAACCAGAATCTTTTCGTCTCAACCAGAGCCAGCTGCTGCTACTCTCTGCTCTTCAGATAAGTTCTTCACCATGCGTTGACCACTGAAAAAAGCAATTTCTTGACCACTGAATTTTATCTAAATAAATGTACATTCTGCATGACAAAATGCACAATTTTAAATGAAGTCTATACATTATACACAAAATAGATAGTCCCATTATTTTTCATTTCCATTTTGCTGCTGCTCGCTGGTTGGAGAGCCGCCTCCCTGTATACTAGTAGTTTCCATAACAGTGATTTATGCTTCCATTAATTTTTCTTGATCTCGTTAACATGCATTTTGATTAACAAGTTCCCCTTATTTAGTAGTTGAGACAGCAAGTGATGTATGTGACCTTCGACAATTAAGTTTTTTAACGAGAAATGTGTTCATTAACAACCTCATCGACTCAATTTCAAAGCATTAACGGATTGATTTAATTAACACATGTCATTTGAAAATCACTTGCTGCTAAAGCACTTGTTACTATACCATGAGTTTGATACAATAACACTGGTTTTTGAAAATCCTGCCCGCTTACAAATAATATCCTGATTTATTCTGTAATTCCAAATATAACTTTACTCACCTTCCTAAGGTACACTCCATGGCAGTCTGCTATTAATTTCAAACCACAGTAATAGATGACTTGGTTTAGCAGTGAAAACGTGAGCAATATTCCTGACACCAGGTGTCTGTAATCCATATTTCATAAAAATTATGACATATTGTGCCCAAGCACTCTTGCTATCTCCTGCACTATCGATTCAGGGTAGTTTAACACTTGTATAGTAGATAATAAATTGACCTGTAGTTGGCCGCACTTTGTTAAAAAGTCATTCTTTATTATATAAGGAATGAACCAGCACCTTGCCGTTGCATTAGTGGAAACTAAGGTCAGTGCACTGCAGATGTATTATTCCTCTCTGAAGGCAGAATATAGGCATTACAACATAGCTTTTTAGGCTGTTGCTGATGTACACAACTAGCTAATAATATGAGATATGGTTTTCTTAAATATGTTTAACTGTGTTCGTAACAGTTTATATTAATCGGACAGCCGGCCGGACATCTGTTTTACAAGTGAGAATTCTTTACTGCCCTGGGTATGTTTCCACATGTATTGAATGCCTATTTTCTCAATGTCAAATATATTGGACACTAGGCAGCAAAGGGTTAATTTAATATTGTAACAAAACTCATTTTATATTATTTTATTATCCAAACCCTAGCCTCAATCCTAACCTTGATCTAGCCCTGGATTAAATCAAAATGATGGCAGTGCCATAGCAGTTATTGTTACTTTCCATAGAACATCACTATGCTCTTTACAATGTATTTCTACTCCTGTTAGCCCACACAGCCCGCAATACATTTACCCAATTTACTTTCGGGGTCATAGTTTGATTTGATATTTATGTAGGATAATTGTTGAATAATTTGTAACCGGGCTCTGATGGGCATTCTGATTTTAAACTCTTGTGATAGGAAGCTTTGTTTTTTGTAGAAACAGCAGTAAATAATATCATTCAAGTACACACAGATGAACTAAAATACAAACTCCACATTTAAGAAAAATGTTGACTGATAAAATGCCTTTTTAACATACAATTACATTTCAGGTGGCAGCCTGGGGCAGGAAGGTTAAAACTGTTGTTTTCTTTAATGGCAACTCAGCAGGTTGCTAATAAATTCAGGCCAATTTGTCTCTGTATGAAAAGGGTAAACATTTTTGACATTTAAAGTTGACCTTATCTCTTTGATTACAGTATGTGTCCTCAGACACGGATGGATTAGGTCCTCCATCATCATCATTTCCTATAGAATGGATCCATTTGAGGTAAGAAGATGCCCTGGCAAGCATGACCATGTAATTCACACTTTTAGCCATGTTTTCTTTTACATGCAGGCCTTTATACATGGTTTTTGCCATTGTTTATACACTGTTATGCCAAGAAAATGGCCAAATAAAGGCAACAAAAAATAATTTTAATTGAGGCAAAAGACAAAACTAAGAAAACTCAACAAAATGTAGACATATTATTTCTTGACATGTGAGATAAAATCCATGATGTTGTTTTATTTAGTTTACAGCCTTGCGGTAAAGGAAAACTAGCTTCCAGGCGACTTTCAAATCATTCATTGCAGAAGTTTATTGTCATTGATTGGTACTCAATTTTATAGATAAGGGAACATTTTTTCTTACTGTAAAATTAATACATTTAAATAGACATCTTTAATACCTGCTGACAAAAAAAAAAAAACATTATATAAACAAGTAGTCAGATCCTGAATGCAATTTGTGTTGAATATCATGTACCGTATGAGACATATCCTTCATTTGTGTACCCACTCACGGTCAAGAATGCAGGAAAGAATGTGTTAATTGTAACTGAAAGAATGACACAATTTCTATGCAAATATGTTTCGTTGTTATTGCCATGCTCTGCCAGCATCCAGGAGTTAAAAAGCAAGCTGATTTCTCACAGTCGCCCTCGCTCTTTCTCCAGGGTCACCTGAGACCGACAAGGCAATGTGTCACAATCATATTAAATAATGAATTGTGAGTTGTATGAAATTACTTCACCCCACATGCTGTCAACGCATTATGTGTGGTTAATCAACAACATATGACTGCCTGTAGCCCTTGCCAAATAAATTATTTTAATTTAAACAACACCTTCTTCCCAAAAATATCAGAACTTATTTGCAAAATGAGGGGGGCACATCAGGGCAACGTGCGTTTAAAATAACAAAAATGCATATAGTCAAAAGCAGCTCTCAAGTTACACCTTATTAACTTGAGATGCTCTTTCAAAACAGGAACTAAAAATAAACAGCATGATTCTTTATGTACTTCATACCCCCTGCTGCAAATCAACACAAATGGATCTATGAAGATGTACCCAGTTTAAGCTTAAGAATATACTCATGGAAAGAGACTGTAGTCTGTACCTGACATAAGCAGCAAAAGTCATCGCACTACTAAATCCTATAATGAAGTTTAGACAATTACAATGGGGAATCTGCTGAAACTATTGTATTTCTATTATCTGAAACAAATACACATTGGAAATGTGAAAAAAAACGCCAAGTTATCAAAAAAGTGCCCAGCCATTTAAACAAATACACATTCGAAATGTGAAATAAACGCCAAGGTATCAAAAGTGCCCAGCCATTTAAACAAATACACATTGGAAATGTGAAATAAACGCCAAGGTATCAAAAGTGCCCAGCCATTTAAACAAATACACATTGGAAATGTGAAATAAACGCCAAGTTATCAAAAGTGCCCAGCCATTTAAACAAATACACATTCGAAATGTGAAATAAACGCCAAGGTATCAAAAGTGCCCAGCCATTTAAACAAATACACATTGGAAATGTGAAATAAACGCCAAGTTATCAAAAGTGCCCAGCCATTTAAACAAATACACATTGGAAATGTGAAATAAACGCCAAGTTATCAAAAAAGTGCCCAGCCATTTAAACAAATACACATTGGAAATGTGAAATAAACGCCAAGTTATCAAAAAAGTGCCCAGCCATTTAAACAAATACACATTGGAAATGTGAAATAAACGCCAAGTTATCAAAAGTGCCCAGCCATTTAAACAAATACACATTCGAAATGTGAAATAAACGCCAAGTTATCAAAAGTGCCCAGCCATTTAAACAAATACACATTCGAAATGTGAAATAAACGCCAAGTTATCAAAAGTGCCCAGCCATTTAAAGTGGAGACATCAAAAACACACGCCATCGGGGCAACCTTGCCCAGCACAAAGCAAATAGGCAGAACTGTAAAACTAAAAGAAAATAAGGCGTGATGTCATGACAAATGCTTATAAACACAGATGGCGAGTATGCTTTTAAATGTACCTAATGTTAATGCCTGTAATTTCGCCAGACTGCCAACAACCCCGACACACACTTTGCCTTAACGACAACTACATATTAGTTTAATTTACCATGCCTTTGCACAGAAAAAGCACAGTACTCCCTTGTAATGTAACCAGGAATAACGTGTGAACCAATTGGCTTGAAAACACAGTGTTTTATTGCCAAGAATCTGTATAATACTTGTAGATGGCACAGGCTGGTTTGGGGTCTGCAGCAAAACAATGTGCCTTAAATTCCCTTTGCTACCAACTTCTTCATTATTTGCATCTGCAGCAGCGGATTCCAAAGTAGTAGTCGATATAGCCGATGAAAATAAATACATCAACGCTACTCTGTCTTTTGATTTATACAGTTTGTTATTAAACAGTTTATCACCACTATCCGTACATAGGTTATATGTATTGTAGCTACATAATACAAGTTGGAAACAAGTTGTGTATCGGTTCGAAATGAATTACACTAGTGACTAGCGATTACCTTCGCAAAACGATAAGCTACATTTGATCAAACATTTTTCAGTTTGCGTTTTTACACCCCTCTTAATTATACATATTCACATCAAAGCTTTTTTGGCAAATAATAGAAGCTGCATTAACTTTCCCAAAATCGTTGGTGTGTGAAATTAGCCCATATTTTTAACAATTGTTCTGAATCATAAAACCGTTTAAAAACACTATTAAGGGGTCTTGAAAGTGGGGGTCAAATACATGTACTGTCCTCCCCATTGCAAAAGTGGGTGGACTTTACACCCCATCTCCCCGGGATCTGTGCCTATGCACACAGGGATTCTTTTTTTTTTTACAAGGCTGACCGCACACCCTTGGTGCATTGGGAGTCACAAGGCTGACCACACACCCTTGGTGCATTAGGAGTCACGAGACTGACCGCACGCCCTTGGTGCATTGGGAGGTACAAGGCTGACCGCACGCCCAGGAAGTGTGATCATTTTATAACTACTGCACACCCTGGAGTGTATTATTGTGCTTCCAAAATGACTGTGTTAATTTTAGAAAAAGAAAACAAAACCTGCTAGTTGATATACCTTGGCTGTAGGCAAATAATTGGCTTGAAGAACGTATTACTGCTGGATGTATTTATGTTGTAGATCTTTATAGAAGGCTGTGTGGTCTGGTGGTTAAAGAAAAAGGCTTGTAACCAGGAGGTCCCTGGTTCAAATCCCAGCTCACTTATTGACTAACTCACTCACTGTGTGACCTTGAGCATGTCACTGAACCTTCTTGTGCTCCGTCTTTCAGGTGAGTCATAATTGTAAGTGACTCTGCAGCTGATGCATAGTTCACACACCCTAGTCTCTGTAAGTTGCCTTGGATAAAGGCGTTTGCTAAATAAACAAATAATAATAATAATTTATTTTTTATACTGAAGCTTGAATATATTGTTTTTTCTGTAAAGAACAAAACTGCTTGGCTACATGTTTTATACAGATTAATATGTAAATGATTGTTTCTTTACAATATTTGTTTGTTCACCAGTCCTCTAGACTCTCAGGCTCAGCGCATGAGTTGAACTCACAGGGGCAGTCAGGGTTGCTTGTTTGCTGGGAGTCACTCATAGCCAATACAAACAAAACTGTTTTGTGCATTTTAATGCAAACTGATGTCTGCAATTACTGTACTGTTGTTTACTTGAATACGTTATGCAAGTATATGTTATGCATAATTATGAAAAAAAAAGCTGAATATGTAAGTGGCCTCTGTAGTTCTTAATCATCTGTAAAAGCTGTCGAACACGCTTTGATCTGTATGCAGTTCATTTAAGTTTTAACAATGTGATGAGGCCAAAAAAAAGTTCCAACTGTGTGGAAGTGCAAAATTCCAGCATGTGATCACTAACAACCAATCAGAGAGCTTAGTTTTGCAATGCCTTGGCTACCCAAGCAGGACAATAATAACAACCAATCAGAGCGCTTAGTTTTGCAACACCACGGCTACCCAAGCAGGGCAATAATAATTTGAAGCACTCCATTACTGAACCAAAATGTATTTATGCCTGAATAGAGCTTAGTACATTGGAAGCTAAAGGCTTCAAGATTTGTTATATTATTTTGTAGAAGCTCATCATGACATTTGGAAAATGTCTGACATCAGCATAAGAAGCATACTTGCCTCTTGATTACAGAGTTTGCTCTCTAGTTGAACTGCATACAGCGTTTACAGAAATTTGCAAAACTAGCAAATTCTACTCATTAGTAACATACTGTAATTAATTGGCATCCAGCCCATTAAATTTAATGTAAATGCAAAGGCTGAACGATACCTGCACACCATGTGGTTTAAAGACATGTTCTAACAAGTGACGAGCCATGATGGGTAGAATGGCCTTTTCTCGTTTTCACATTTTTCTTGTTCATGTTGTTTGGTGAGTTTAATCAGAGGTTATATCTTACCCAGGACTGCGATCCCACAATTCCCTGCGCACAGACATGCATTTGTATGGAAATGAGCAGAGAAAATCAGGAAGTGAAATCGAAATGCATTTTATATAAAACAGCTGCAGAAAAAGTAAAAACAATAATTGCAGATAGATATATGAGTTTGATTGATTGGTACTTATTGCAGTATGGCTGTAAGAATGTCAAAGAAAAAGTTGCCAAAGTAACTAACGTTGATTGGTAATCAATTTCACATATGGGGAAAATGCAGCTTTCCTTGTAGTGAAATGAATATAATTTACAGTAATACCTACCAACAAGAAACACATTAAATAGAATACCTTACCATTTATAAGGGACCGATATGATTAAAACATGACTTATATAGAAATCACGTGGAAGACCTGTGCCTTTCAGAAGTAATTTGGTTTGTTGTTTACTGTGTCAAGCACTTGTATAGAGTTTGTCCATGGCTAAATGGTCCATGCATGCCTCTCTGGGTCCTTACAGTTTAAAAGTGTACCAGTAAATGCTTCCTGTGTTAACTGTTATTCAATAGTGCTGTTCGTGTATCTTATAATGGGACGGGGGGGACTCAAAGTGACGAGGGAGGACGACTCAATTTTAGCCTTTTATTTTAATTGCAGAACAATGCAGATTTTCATAGTTTTTTATTGGAGAATTTCTTTTTTTATTGCAGAAAACTAGGATCACTGGTAATTATAATGTTTTGCTTACTTATTATAAGAATTACTCTTTGCAAAATGCTCACCATAGAATAGAATAATAAAAAGAAAACGCTTTTGTATGTATTAGTACAGAGAGCTTTTAGTAAATGTAACACTAATTGGTCTAAATGTATGCATTAATGATTTGCAAGTGCTCATTTACAGCTTTGTGGCGCCAGTGCGAAGGAAGCTTTAAATGGTTCCATACTGCCCTGAATAATATGATATGAATAATACATGGAGAGGCTTGTGGTGAAAAAGGCACTTACATTTGTCATGCTGGAATTTATAATTCTATCATTCAAGTATTTAATAATGAATAATTTTGTCTCCTGATTAATAAAAAGGCCAGAGTTTCTGAAACTGCTGTGCGGTATATAGCTGAACATTATTCTATTAAAAAAAACACACACAAAAGAAAGTAAAGTCAGTAACAGGCACAGTTTGTTGAAAAGTGAAACTAAAGTTTAAACATACAACGTTTCATACAGATGGATATGTGTTGCTTTAATGTCAAGATTATGGGCTCTCGAGTGGCGCATCCAGTAAAGGCGCTCCACGTGGAGTGCAGGATGTGCTCTATAGTCTGGATGTCGCGAGTTCAAGTCCAGGCTATTCCTTTGCCAACCGAGGACGGGGGCTTCCAGGGGCGGCGCTCAATTGGCCGAGCACCGCCCGGGGGGAGGGAGGGCTAGGTCTGAAAATCTGAAAAACAGTTATTTCATAAAGAGAAGACTAATAAAGGCTTACTGCTGGCTTTAAAAGCCCCAACCTTTACTGGCTCAGCAAAACTGCTGACAAAAACCAGCAGTAGAAAAGGTTTCCTGATGAACTATGTTACTTTAAATGTCACTATACTACCTTTGGAAGGCTGAAGAGTGCATTTAGCCATTAGCACGCCTGTCACTAAATGCACACGGAAAAGCAAAAGCAACCAATTAAGCTCATCTCAAGTTGCAGGCCATCTGTTACTGACATTTGTTAAAATGCCATTAGTGTACTTAATGTAGGTGGATTATGGGATTAAGATTAGTGTATTGACCTCCCAGTGTGTTCATTAAGATTCATAGAGGAACCTAGCCACCTCACTTGCATATTTTATTTCTGCTGAGAGTACGCTGGCGCACCTTGGCTGCCGCTTCTCCGCCGTGTCTTTATTTTATTTTAGACTCCATTGTTTTAGTTTTTAATGTTAGCTCTTCTTTTAACCAATACTAGTTTTTAACTAATTGTTTTTATTTTACTTACACTTCACTTATGTTGAAAACAAAATAACAACTAATCAAACAAATGACTTTTTGCTGCGACTCACCCCTTGCTTACTTTTTGGGTCTGTTACATCTCGAGTGAAGCTCACGGGAACGAGCAGGACCAGGAAATAAAAAATTAGTAAATAAAGCTCTCACGACGGGCAAGAACGGGATTTAAACCTCCGGGAATGGAAAGGAGCAGGACTACTCTGCACCAGCAGACAGGAAGAGTGTTTTTTTGCTCTTCGAAGTCGTAAAAGAGCCTATGACATGGAACTTGACTTACCATAAACATACAAAATAATATTAACAGGTCTCACTTGAATATATAATCACAAATTATGTTTAATCACACTGCAATGAATCAAATAACACCCGGAAATACACAGAGGGTGACCTCCATTTCCTGGTGTGGGGCCAGAAGACTGTGACCTCAGGCTCCTTGAATCTGCCAGTATGGATGACAGCAACAGTGAAAGTGAGAGTAGCCTAATTTTATCAGTTTCAGATACTCTTATGAATGTGAATCATGTAGTGATGGATCTGATGTAGTGATGGATCATGATTGTCTCCTATATCAATTCGAGCCGTATGCCTCCGAATCAGAAGGTTCAAACTCGGAGAAAGACTCCGACAACAGCAACATGGACGGACCAAAGGGACAGCAGATGTCCGCAGAGAATCAGCATCTTGGCAACATGGAATGGTTAATAAAACCCTTAAATTTAGCATAGATTGATACTTAAAATATTTAATATTACCCATAATTGTATAGTTATGTCAGTCCTTTAGTTAACAATATTGATACATTAATTATTGATACTAGCAGAATAACTGAACGCTGTGGATTGCTACTGGCATGTATTTAACATATCTCTCTCTATATACATACAGTATATTAAGGATGTGCAAATCATAATGCAGAGATGTCAAAGGCTACGATTTGGCCGTAGCAGCTACTATTTTTTGGAGGTAGTGCTTCGGCGCTATGTTGAAGAGGTGTGTATAATACTACGATTTGTAATAAATAAATACACAATGGCCTAGTATAAACTTTCTTTCACACTTTTTTAGCTATGTGCTACAGAGCATATTGTCATGGTTATTAACAGCAATGGAGAGACTGTCCAATTCATACATAATCTGAGCTGTTTCCACAGTCAGCAGTGATGGTTTACATCTACAGTTTACACTGGAATGGCAAATTAATAGTAAAAGTTAAATAAAAATTAGAAACTTTAAATAGCATGTATTGAATACCTGAAAGTGAAATTGAGTGCAACATTTCAAAGTAAAATAATACCAATGGTTGAATATGTTGAAATATAAATTAAGAGGGACTTTTGAACTTTTCGATCAATCTACAGTTTTAAAAAAAGGTGATTAAATGTTTGAATCCATTGACATCTCGGTTCCTTTTTCTTGTTAGTATCCTGAACTGTCTAAAAATAGGTATTTCAAGATATTTCACGTTTAAACATAATATTTATTAAGCATAAAAAATAGCATTGTCTCGTTCAAAATTGATCATTTTCTCTAGAGTTATTATTATTTATTTCTTAGCAGACGCCCTTATCCAGGGCGACTTACAGTTGTTACAAGATATCACATTTTCTTTACATACAATTACCCATTTATACAATTGGGTTTTTACTGGAGAAATCTAGGTAAAGTACCTTGCTCAAGGGTACAGCAGCAGTGTCCCCCACCAGGGATTGAACCCACAACCCTCCGGTCAAGAGTCCAGAGCCCTAACCACTACTCCACACTGCTGCCCGTTATTATGCAACACATGTTCCTAAATATTTAAATGCATACCTGAAGAACAGTAAATGCTAAATTGTAGAATATTGCATTCTATGTCTAGCTTTTAAATACATTATATTTTCACCATCAGTGAATTATCAAACAAAATAAAAACATATTGTTTTCTGTAGATAAATAGATCATGCGAGGTGCAGTACCGTATGTGACAACAGCTTTCATCACACAACAGGATGCTTAATGTTGAAGAGCATGTCTGTGTATACAAGTAGTTCTGGCAACCAAGCTGTTTGTTGTTGATCTGAATATCTTAACACAGACACAACTAATGTCACTGAGTTCAATAAGCATCTGTAAATTGTTTGTATCAGGTAGGGAAATGAAGCATATCGTATGAATTAAGCTTTCTTCGCACTTTATTTTGTATTCATAATGATTGAAAGTGTGTTGTTTTTTTTATTGCACTTTGATTATTGTATATTGATATGTTTTTAAAGCACGTGTGAATGTGTGCAAGGAAATCACAGTGTAATGTCATTGTGTGTAGCTGGATACTTTTATAAAGCTGGATTAAGAAGAATGAGAGGAGAGCAGGGAGGACGTTCAGGATAACAAGTAGTTTGTGTGAGCATGGATGCCGGGCTGGGAAGTAGGAGCAGCGGGAGGGTTTTTGAGAAACTTATACTTTGTGTGTAAAACGGGGCGAGCCGTGTGTGAAGTTTATGAACTGAAGCGTTTACTGGCAGGGGGGTGTATCCACATATAGCAATTGTAGCTCATGTTACATTCTTAGCCCAGCACTGGGTCTCACTGTAGTGAGAGGGATAGAGGAGATCTAGAATGGCTCCGATGTGATAGTTTAGCCTGTAAATTGAAAATCCATTTCCTTTCTGTGATAGCTGTGAGAATGGGATTATTTAGTCAATGGAATACGTGCCCGATGCTCGGTATCTGAACTCCATTGGAGGTGAGATTGAGGACTCGCTAGGTTTTGTTTAGTTGAAGCACCGAGTTATTTTGATTTGAATACATTTTGTTGACTGAGTCCTCAACCACATCTCCAGTTCAACAATGTGACTAACTGCATTGTTTTATTCTGTTAGGTGCCCTTTAGTGCTTTACATTGCTGACACGTTAACTACTGTGTTAGCCATGTAAAGCACTGTAGCTGATGCTAACTAATATGCCTCCATTTTGATATATTCTCTGGTTGTAAATGCAAAAAGCACATTTTATCTATAAATAAAAACATTGAACTCCATTTTTCCAAAATTGGGAAACGTTAAATTTTAGTTGCACTTTCTTTCTAGAGCTGGCATAGTGGGATTACTGCACGGCATGGTGGTGGCTTAGCCTGAGTGTAGTGGCCCCCACACACACACCTCCCAATTACAAAAAGGTGTGCCAGTCCACTGTTCTAGAATAACAATACAAGAGGGACGTTCCAACAATATCTAACACAATATATGACATCAAATACAAGAAATACATTCTAAATAATGAACGACTAGGTGATAAGTACAGCTGTCCATCCCCACTCCTTTTATTTACTAGGCAGGTTTTTTTCTTGTCATGCAAGAAAAAAATATATAGTAATCCTTTGTCAAATAACATTATTAGTTTGTGAATTAACACAAGCCGTCATTTATTAGAAATAAAGAAACACATAAACAAACCGGGGTGTGGATGGAATCTAATTGTACTGTGCAGTGTTACCTCAGGAGGGATAAGCTTTTGTTTTTATTATTATTTGAATTTTGTTCTCCCCAATCTGAATGTCATCTCATCAGTGCACCACACATACCAGTCCGGGATGATGATCCTCCAATCACCTCTTTTTGCTCAGAGAACCTAAGATGTGGATGTTGTGACGCTACTGAACGCTGGAGGAGAGAGTTCCGCTCGGCCCGTCGCCGCCTGGCATCTGACCAATACTTCAGGACAGCAATTTATACAGAGGGCATGTGGTATAGTATTTTCACTTGCTTTGTTTTGCCTTTCGAGGAGGTTGTGATTTTGATCAACAGCACTGAGTGATACAACAGGCAGGTTTACAATCTTCCTTGAAGGATGCAACATATATTATTATTATTTGTTTATTTAGCAGACGCCTTTATCCAAGGCGACTTACAGAGACTAGTGTGTGAACTATGCATCAGCTGCAGAGTCAGCTGCAGAGTCACTTACAATTACGTCTCACCCGAAAGATGGAGCACAAGGAGGTTAAGTGACTTGCTCAGGGTCACACAATGAGTCAGTGGCTGAGGTGGGATTTGAACCGGGGACCTCTTTAACCACTGGACCACACAGCCTCCTAACATATAATATTCAATCTAGTGTTCTGTATCCAATTAGGAGCAGTTGGCTGGCAATATTTTAAAGCAAGCTTACTTAATGCAAGAACAACATTAAATCTTCCTTAGTATCCAAAATACATGATAAACATTTGCCTATCTAGACCATAGCAATTTTATAATTAATATGTTTTATGTGCTCATGAAATGTTGGGGACAACTGTTTTGGTAAAAAATGATTTGGCCAGTGATGACTGTGCTTTTTTTTTTCAATCAACAACTAACCTGTCAGTTATTGTAAAGAGATGTTCAATGCAAAAGTATTCTACTGCACTTCTTCTAATTATGAAAGAATAAACATCAACCTCCCTAGTTAATTGCTTAGCACCGTCTTGCCATGAAGGAAATACATGCATGGACATATTTGGTACCTTGTTCTCGAATATTATACTCCAAATCAAAGTTTTGGATTTTACTATTGCTTTTGTAAGTTCTTAAGCAATGCATTAACGCTTGGAAATGATGCATGTTTGCAGCCACAGGCATCGAGTACTGTAGCCCCGCAGTAGTACTGCAGTGGGTGGCTGAGCTCAGCTGGAGCATAATCAACAAGTACAGAGAAACATCATCTGTAATTGACAAACCCAGGGCTGGGTAGAAAGGCTGTCTAACAAGGATGAGCAATACTTGAAGATAATATCCTTAAGGAATAGAAAGAAGACAAGTGTTGAATTGACAACAGAACTGGCAGAAGGCACAGGTGTCGTTGTCCATCCATCAACAGGGGGAGGAGAAAGGAAGAGAGGGAGAAGCCCCGCTACTGTCTGCAGTGCAAGAGGGAGAAGCCCCGCTACTGTCTGCAGTGCAAGAGGGAGAAGCCCCGCTAGTGTCTGCAGTGCAAGAGGAGAAGCCCGTTACTGTCTGCAGTGCAAGAGGGAGAAGCCCGCTACTGTCTGCAGTGCAAGAGGGAGAAGCCCGCTACTGTCTGCAGTGCAAGAGGGAGAAGCCCGCTACTGTCTGCAGTGCAAGAGGAGAAGCCCGCTACTGTCTGCAGTGCAAGAGGGAGAAGCCCCGCTACTGTCTGCAGTGCAAGAGGGAGAAGCCCCGCTACTGTCTGCAATGCAAGAGGGAGATGCCCCGCTACTGTCTCTGTCTGCTGCTCTGGCCTCCGCCACCAGTGGAAGACTGCTTGCTGCTCCTGTAATAATGCTTTTAGCACCTCTTCTATTTCCATTTTTATTTTATTTTAGTTACGTGCTGGGTCCATCAGGCGTTCTTCTTCCACTGCCACCAAATGTAATGTGATAGATTTATTTTTTTCATTATGGAACTTTATTATTAATATACAATATTTGTTTTTATATATTAAACAAAAGTGCCAGTGAGTTTACATAATTCATTTACTTATAAATATTGAAACTGCTAGTATTGTGTTTAAGTATTTTGTTTACTTAAGTATAGTGGCGAATCTGATATGTAGAGAATAGAACTCATCTGGACTGTGAAGAGAGTTCAAGTTTTAGAGTGGTAGTGTCTGTTGTATATAATATATAACTCCTGAGCAAAGCTGACAAGCTATCCTGATGAAGACACATTTGTGCCGAAACCTGTAGATCGCAATTAAGAAACTATTTAATATCAATACTTTGTGTGCACCATAAATCTGTTCTGCACATGTAAGAAATTGTATATATATTGTGCCAGGTCCGGATGTAAGTACGAACGTGCTCACATAAACAGTAGCAGATCCGTAAACAAAGTTCTACACAACACAGTAATACAATATAAATCAGGGCGGCACCTGATGTATTTATTTTCCACAATCCAAAGGCCGGTGAAAACACAGGCAGGGTTTGGTACACGTTACGGGTTCACAGCAAAGTTCAGGTTCAGGCAACAAGTCGGGTCGTCAAACAATCCAAGGTCGGTAATCACAGGCAATCAGGTATTAACAGGCACTTACTTTTCACTCTACTCACTCTCCCCCAGCACAAAAGCTGTCTCCTTACTCAAGACCTAACCTGTTGTAGGCTGTACCTTTTTATGATGATTCATCCTTAATTCATGAGGTGGTCTGGGATGATTAATCCTTAATTCTTGAGGTGGTCTGGGATGATTAATCCTTAATTCTTGAGGTGGTCTGGGAAATTAAGTTTCCCTTGGGTCGGCCATCTTACTTCCGGTAATGTGAGGTCATAATTTGCCAGCAAACTTGCCCTCACATACCTCCCATTATTACTATATATATATATATAT
Organism: Acipenser oxyrinchus oxyrinchus; assembly: GCA_030684275.1. Taxonomy (NCBI): domain Eukaryota; kingdom Metazoa; phylum Chordata; class Actinopteri; order Acipenseriformes; family Acipenseridae; genus Acipenser; species Acipenser oxyrinchus. The sequence continues at coordinate 1,412,162 of CM060249.1, forward strand.
ATATATATATATATATATATATATATATATATATATATATATATATATATATATATATATACAGTACTGTGCAAAAGTTTTAGGCAGGTGTGAAAAAATGCTGTAAAGTTTATATTTATCAATTAACAAAATGCAAAGTGAGTGAACAGAAGAAAAATCTACATCAAATCAATATTTGGTGTGACCACCCTTTGCCTTCAAAACAGCATCAATTCTTCTAGGTACACTTGCACACAGTTTTTGAAGGAACTGTTTCAGTTAATGATTGTGTTTCAACCTACATATTGAATTGATGATCATTAGTACCTGTTGTTTAATCATACACCTGACTATATGCCTACAAAATCCCTGACTTTGTGCAAGTGTACCTAGAAGAATTGATGCTGTTTTGAAGGCAAAGGGTGGTCACACCAAATATTGATTTGATGTAGATTATTCTTCTGTTCACTCACTTTGCATTTAGTTAATTGATAAATATAATCTATTAACATGTCTATTTTTGAAAGCATTCTTACTTTACAGCATTTTTTCACACCTGCCTAAAACTTTTGCACAGTACTGTATATATATATATATATATATATACTGTATATTGTGACAAAGTTCTGAGGGGTTATTAGAACTTGTACATAAAGGGTGTATCAGGTCGAGCATCTGTGTTCGGGGGTGGTTGTCCGGTTCGGTAGATCCACTGGTGGAAGCGATTCGCCCTCACTGTGTCGGTTACCCCCAGTCGAGTCAGGATTTCTCTCTTTATTTTGTCGTAGTATGCTTTTTGAGCGTCTCCTGACAGGTATGGTGCCAGGAGCCCCACCCACTCTTCTTTTGGCCATTTTTCTCTCTCTGTCGTTCTTTCGAAGGTGATGAGATAACCCTTATGGAACAAACATATATTTTTAATGGTATGATCCTTATATTTTTCATATATAGAAATTGGCCCCTTTTATATATTTAAATATATTTTAGTCTGTAATCCATATATTTATTTTATATGGATTACAGACTAATGAAAATATATGGTGCACCATATATTTTCAACATATAATGGTCAGGGATAGCAGGGGTCAGTTCACAAGTTGGGCTCTCAGTAAATCAGGGTCAAACAGCCAGCATGGAAATCCAGGTAATACACGGTAAGTCAAACAAATGAAAATCACAGTAGCACAAGCACAAATCAACCAAGACTCCACCAGCCTTCACTCCTCACTTCCTCTTCACTCCCTAGTGTGGTCTGACTTGTAGTCCCCTACCTGGCGCCGCCCCTCAGTGAGAGGGCAGATCCCATTTATTAGCTCTGCCCTCACATACCTGCCGTTAATCACCCGGCCCCTTGGTTTGCCACTATATATACTGTATATATATATATATATATTGCAGAAGATGAAATATTTAACAGTGATCACATCCTTCACATTAATATTTGCATATGTTACAACCTTCATATTCAATCAATCAATCAATCAATCAATCTTTATTTTATACAGCGCCTTTCATAGTGGACCACCATCGCAAAGTGCTTTACAAGATGCAGTAACAACAAGAAAATCCATAATACTTTAAATACAGAGAAATGCATAATACATGATATACAGTAAAAAAAAAACAACAATGCATAATACATTAAATACAGTGGAAAATGCATAATACATGATATAGTAGCATAATACATTAAATATTAGCAACAACACAGCAGCTAATAGCAGATATCAGGCTTAAAGAGCATGGAAAGCAAGAGAGAACAAGTGGGTCTTGAGGGTTGATTTAAAGCGAGCGACGGTGGGAGCATCACGCACCAAAACTGGAAGAGAGTCGGAGCCATGAAGCTAAACAAGTTTTCTCCAAGTGTGGTGCACTTTTGCTTGGGCATAGCAAGCAGACCAGAGTCAGAGGACCTCAGCTTGTGGGCAGGGACATAGCGGGTCAGCAGGTTGAGGAGGTACTCAGGACCTGTGTGATGAAGGGCATTGTAGGTGAGCAAGAGAGTTTTTAAAGTAATCCTGAACTTTACAGGTAGCCAGTGCAGCTGGGCAAGACGGGGGTGATGTGTTCACGTTTTTTACATCTGGTAAGGATCCTGGCAGCGGCATTCCGAACTAGCTGCAGTCGGTTTATGGTGCGTGCCGGGAGACCACCATAAATAGATTTGCAGTAGTCGAGTTGAGAGGCGGCAAATGCATGACAAAGTATCTCCGCATCCGGGAGGGAAAGGTAGGAATGAACTTTGGATATGTTTCGAAGATAGTAAAAGGAAGATTTGACCACGGAGGAGATGTGGGCATCAAAGGAGAGGCTGCTGTCAAGAAGTACACCAAGGCTTCGTACTGTGGGGGAAGGCAGCAGCAGACAGGTTCCGAGGTTCAGGGCAGCTATATTGAGATTCTTAAGTTGAGTTTTAGATCCTACTAGAAGGAGTTCAGATTTGCTAGTGTTCAGCTGAAGAAAATTGGCAAACATCCAGGCCTCGATGTCTTGAACGCAAGCCGAGAGTCGGACCATGGCAGAGGGACATCCAGGGTCAAGTTTTAAGTAGAGCTGGGTGTCGTCAGCATGGGAGTGAAACATCAGGCTGTTTTGGCAGATGAGGTGACCCAAGGGAAGTATGTAGATATTGAAGAGAAGGGGCCCAAGAACAGATCTTTGGGGGACACCACAAGTGACTGGGTTTGCGACACCACTGCATCCAGCATAGAAAACAGACTGCATGCGTCCGGACAGGTAAGAGGACATCCAGGAGAGTTTTGGAGAGAAAAGGGAGATTGGAAATGGGACGGAAATTGGATCAGTCAGCCGGGTCGAGGGAGGGGTTTATTCATATCATTGTAGCTACTGGTGCCAGTAATGATGTTTATATCCTCCCTCGCTTCAGCAGGTGCTGCTGTTCTCTGAATTATTAACACTAGAAGGACCGGAGATATACTCATACCTAGAAGCCCTGCAGCAGTCTTTCTGACGGCTGTATTCAAAACACTGTAAAAAGCAGAAACAGTTGGATGTAATTAGTTTATTTTTTATTGAGTATGTCACATAAACATCTGAACAGACATCGGTTTACAACTTATTTATAAAACTGAAACGATAGCAATACATTTTTAACTTTTCAACAGCAATCGGTTTATTATCAGATGCGCAAAAGCAACTGAACAACGTAGATAAATAAACTTAGAAGAAAACTTTTTTACAGAAGCGCACAGCACAAGAAGTTATATATAATTTGTAATTTTGTCATAATGTGCACAATAAGTTTATTTTTGTTTTAACAGATGACCGGGCCATTTGTATTTTACATAAAACACATTTTTATCCCAGTCTTACCTTACAGTATACAGTAGATGGGCTAAATGTTAATTTCTTAAGCTTACAGAATTGTTGTTTCTTCAAAATATATACTATGGGAAATGCATGCTAAATATTTCATATTTTTAATACTGTATGTGATGCTGTTCTAATTTTCCCTTCTGGCAGCAGCTGCGAAGAGGGAATTCCCTGGAACACATGACACCGCTGTCAAGCGAGCCAGTAGGAAGAATGAGTTTGGCAATGAAATGAAGCAGCGTAAAAAATGAAGACAGTGTAATTATTCCTCAATACAAAAATAGCTCATAGTGCTCTACTTTTAACTTGTCCTTGTTGTTTTTCTGTATCACATTTCAATATTAGTTTAGTTCATTTTCACATTTTAGTTTAACAGAGATAATTACAGTAGTTTTCAATGTAAATGGTTTCCTATCTGTATTCATTGGTGCTTGGAACATATTCCTTTAATACTTCATACTATAGCACTTAGTTTATGCATGTGGTCCAGTTATTTTCTTAATAAAATGTCACGTTAGTTTTGGACAATATAGCTGAAGGGCTAAATTATAGTTTTTAAAATGCTTCAATTTCAGTGTTAAAATGTTTTACTGCATCACTGAGTGTATTTAGTAGGATGATGTGTTATCCTAAGTGCTTGTAATGTGAATGCCTCCTAATCACATTTTCAGTGATTGAATCAATATGTTTACACAATGGTAAAGACCATGTTACTGCATTCCCATGTAGAACTGGACCATGGTACTTTCCATAGGAACATACCATGGTAAACTACAGTGTACTGTTGTGATTAGCATGATACATTATGGTAATTACTATTGTACTTTTTCACCTGGGGCCACACGTAACTCTAGATAAGAAGGAGGAGTGCTCCTCAGTTTGAACATATTCTAACCCATTTGAAAGATTTAAACCAAGATAGGGCGCAACCTGACAGTCCTACACGATTCTCAAGGCTGTCAATTAAAATAGGACTGTCGATGGTGTCGAATGCTACGCTTAGATTTAGAAGGATGAGGACAGAGGCAAGGCCTGAGTCAGAAGATAATAGCACATCGTTTGCCACTCTGATAAGGCTTGTTTCAGTACTGTGAGCAGGATGGAAGCCTGAGTGGAATTTCTCATATATATATCATGAGCTGCGAGGAATGAGTTTAGTTGAGTTACCACCACTCTCTCTAATACTTCTGATAAGAAGGGGAGATTAGAAATATGCCTACAATTATTAAGAACTCCAAAGTAGGTTTTTTAAGCAGTGGTTTTACTACGGCAACCTTAAATGAGCCAAGACAGATGCCAGAGAAAAGGGAGCTATTAATGATATTTAGAATAGTAAAATCAATCCTAGATAATATTTCTTTAAATAGTTTAGTAGGAATAGGGTCAAATGAACAAGTAGTAGGTTTTGCCTAAATAACTACATTAGTTAAATCTAGTTGGCTCAATAAAGAAAATGAATCAAAAATGTGTTTTGGTGTGGCACGACTCAAGTAAGCAGCAGAGTCAGCATCTGAATCTGAGTTATCTGATTTGCCCACAGTGGTGAGATCTGGTTTCTTATATCAGCAGTTTTATTATTAAAGTGGTTCATAAAGTCGTCACTGTTTGCTGTTACTGAGGTTTTCATAGACGGCTATTTTTGCTGGTTTGTGAGTTCAGCTATTGTGTTAAAGAAATCCAGGATCACTTGTATTTGCTTCTATTAAGTTTGAGTAATAAGCTGACCTGGTGGAAGATTCATGATGCTGTCTTTCCAGGGAAGGTAAAAAAACAAAACTGTAATTGTGGCTTTCCATCTACATTCAAATTTACGACATGTTTGCTTGAGGATACGAGTTGTGTCATTGAACCAGGGGGAGAATCTTTTGAAAACTCTTTTCGTTTTTAGAGGTGCTACAGTGTCCAAGATATTGCTTAAGGTTGTGTTATAATTATCTAGTAATACATCAACTGATCCTGAATGGATAAGTACCAAGGTGGACAATGCATCCAAGAATTCATCAGTACTCGAGGAATTTAGGGACCGAATTTTAATAAAATGTTCCTGGGGGTTTATCAGACTTGGGAGTATTAATTAAAAAATAATAGAAGACTGGTCTGAGATTGCAGGATTACAGGGTAGCAGGATTAATAATAGGAGAGGGGTCTGAGATTGCAGGATTACAGGGTAGCAGGATTAATAATAGGAGAGGGGTCTGAGATTGCACAATTACAGGGTAGCAGGATTAATAATAGGAGAGTGGTCTGAGATTGCACAATTACAGGGTACAACGATTAATAATAGGAGAGGGGTCTGAGATTGCACAATTACAGGGTAGCAGGATTAATAATGGGAGAGTGGTCTGAGATTGCAGGATTAGGGAGTAGCAGGATTAATAATAGGAGAGGGGTCTGAGATTGCAGGATTAGGGAGTAGCAGGATTAATAATAGGAGAGTGGTCTAAGATTGCACGATTACAGGGTAGCAGGATTAATAATAGGAGAGTGGTCTGAGATTGCAGGATTAGGGAGTAGCAGGATTAATAATAGGAGAGTGGTCTAAGATTGCACGATTACAGGGTAGCAGGATTAATAATAGGAGAGTGGCCTGAGATTGCAGGAATACGGGGTAGCAGGATTATGTTTTGGATGTCAAGACCATGAGTAATAACTGGATCAAGTGTGTGATTGTGGGTATGAGTGGAATCAGATACATTGCTGAGTAAAGCCCACAGACTCAAGTAAAATCAGGAAATTATTTCCAAGGGGGTCTCCCGCTACATCAACATGTACATTAAAATCACCCAAGACCACATTTCTATCATGCAAAAACAGAGAACTGGGACCAGGGGACTGATAAATAATTGCAAGCTGAAAAAGAATTTCAAATGTTGAATATCCATTTCAAAATGAAGGTGAAACTCTTTACCAAAGATTGTAGTTTCAAAATGAAGACAAAGCTGCCTTTCAATCCCACCTGTCCATTGATTGAAATCCTGAAATTAACATATAGGTTTCTCATTTAAATACTGAATAGTTATTTTGCCATCTTTATGTAAATTGCACCCATTCCACCGGAAAACGGAAAACAGTAGAAAAGTGTTTTATTTTTTGATGGAAACAATGTTTGGGATAGGAGTCGCGTTAAAACAGACGGAGACAGTGAGTTTCAGACTGTCGGAAACGGCAAACAAAAAATGGGAGAGTCCTGGCAAATAAGGGAGAGCTGACAGGTCTGGATTCATTTAACTAGAAGTCAACGAAAACATACTCATCAGCTCTTAATTTAATATTCTTGGTTTGTAAAAATGATTTCAATATCATGTAGGCTACTTATGTTTGACATAAACATTTTTATCAGTATACAAAACAAAAAGCATATGGACAAAATCGTTTTTTGCTTCACAATGAACTTTACAACAAAGTTTTCAGATGACATTCATAAGCACCTGTTTGACCTGTTTAGTTTGAATGACTGTAGCTGAGGGTTTGAATACTTTTGATTACAAATGTCAACACCATTTTCAGATCTTTTACTATTGGTACCAATATCCTAGACAATCTACTAGCCCAAGCACCTGCAGTTGTTTTTTTATTTTTTTTATGCTACTAAGTTGTTTATAGTAGTGTATAAACTGCATACTCCTATTCTTTATAGCACGGATGTGGGACTCACCTGTCCCATTTCTGTATAAATATAAAGATGTATATAACTTCAAAGTTTGGAGTATATTCAAGGGTATCTTTTTGAATTGTAACATGAATGTTTAATGTTATTATTTTTGAGCAGAAGCAGACCCTTTATGATGCGTGAGTGATTTGCAACAACATTCAGTGAGAAGAAAAACATGGTTGTGTGGGTATCTTTGAAATATCTCTTTGCCTAGAATAATAAGTGATACTGGGAGATACTGTCTGTCTCACTTGCTGTAAAATTACTGTCCTTTAGGTGTACAGGCCCAGCTGTCATAACAACTCTCATCTCTTAAAAGCAAAGGCTGGTATTAAAATGATTGTTGCATTGAACAAATCATTATTTCACAAAGTAAGACTCACACCAGTGAGCCACTTAACACAGTGAATAAAACATCTAAGCCTTGTGTATTTGTTGTCTTCTCTTATATTAATTCACTGTGTGCACACAAGCACCTCCCCGTCACAATAAACACACACACACATTCTGAAACAATTAGTAAATAAATAATAACACATTAATCTAGTAGATTAGCAATCTGCTCAAAGAGGTCTCATCACACTTCAGCTGTGTACATTAATCACCACCCCCATCACAATAAACAACAGAAATCCACCTTAATTAACAGGCAAATAATAATATATTCTGCACAAGAAGAATCAAAACGATCAAAATCCTTATCAAACAAACAGCAATGCACTGCCTGTGCCTATTCTGAGTCAAAATCAGAGCCAGAAATGCTTTTTTGGTGATTTCATCCACATACGGCCCAAGTATGAATATCCATACAAATTTAGGTTTCTGAGTAAGTCTGATTAGGAGTACGATGGGAGTCCAGGAGAGACATCTAATGTTTGAGCTGACTGATGAGGAGGACCAGCAACCAATAATGCTATAGACTGCCAAATTCAGATACCGAGTACAATAATCTGCCCCTCTGCGTGTAGCAAAGGAGAAGCCATTGTGACACGATGTCCGTTGGGGCTCTATGCACTTAATTAGAATATAGAAAAAGTACGTGGGAGAACCGACTGACAAGTAGACTCCTGATGAAGAACAGGCAGGACAACAGAAATACAAACAACGGTAGGTTTTATTTTTAATTTCTTTCCTGCGGGGAAAAAGAAATCAGGGACAACAAAAACCTGTACCAGAGTTTAAGGGTTGAACCCAACTTAAAGTTCATCAAATAATAATCATAACACACAAAAGTTCTGCGTTTTATAAAGTCCCGACCTGGTGCAGAGCTCCACCCACCATCCACTTAAACCTCCTGGCGTGGAACGGCAAGGTGAGTATTTAAAACACTGTCCTCTAATTTTAATGAGCTCTGTGACTTGGCTCTTCTACTGTTTTTCATCTGCCTTTTCCAGGTTTCATAAGAACAGAAGAACATAAGAAAGTTTACAAACGAGATGAGGCCATTCAGCCCATCTTGCTCGTTTAGTTGTTAGCAGCTTATTGATCCCAGAATCTCATCAAGCAGCTTCTTGAAGGACACCAGGGTGTCAGCTTCAACAACATTACTAGGGAGTTGGTTCCATACCCTCACAATTCTCTGTGTAAAAAAGTGCCTCCTATTTTCTGTTCTGAATGTCCCTTTATCTAATCTCCATTTGTGACCCCTGGTCCTTGTTTCTTTTTTCAGGTCAAAAAAGTCCCCTGGGTCGACATTGTCTATACCTTTCAGGATTTTGAATGCTTGAATCAGATCACAGCGTAGTGTTCTTTGTTCAAGACTGAATAAATTCAATTATTTTAGCCTGTCTGCATACGATATGCCTTTTAAACCCGGGATAATTCTGTTTGCTCTTCTTTGCACTCTTTCTAGAGCAGCGATATCCTTTTTGTAACAAGGTGACCAGAACTGAACACAATATTCTAGGTGAGGTCTTACTAATGCATTGTAAAGCTTTAAGATTACTTCCCTTGATTTAAATTCAACACTTCTCACAATATATCCGAGCATCTTGTTGGCCTTTTTTATAGCTTCCCCACATTGTCTAGATGAAGACATTTCTGAGTCAACATAAACTCCTAGATCTTTTTCATAGATCCCTTCTTCAATTTCAGTATCTCCCATATGATATTTATAATGCACATTTTTATTGCCTGCGTGCAATACTTTACACTTGTCTCTATTAAATGTCATTTGCCATGTGTCTGCCCAGTTCTGAATGCTGTCTAGATCATTTTGAATGACCTTTGCTGCTGCAACAGTGTTTGCCACTCCTCCTATTTTTGTGTCGTCTGCAAATTTAACGAGTTTGCTTACTATACCAGAATCTAAGTCATTAATGTAGATTAGGAATAGCAGAGGACCTAATACTGATCCCTGTGGTACACCACTGGTTACCTCGCTCCATTTTGAGGTTTCTCCTCTAATCAGTACTTTTTGTTTTCTACATGTTAACCACTCCCTAATCCATGTGCATGCATTTCCTTGAATCCCTACCGCGTTCAGTTTGAGAATTAATCTTTTATGTGGGACTTTGTCAAAAGCTTTCTGGAAATCTAAATAAACCATGTCGTATGCTTTGCAATTATCCATTTTCAATGTTGCATCCTCAAAAAAGTCAAGTAGGTTAGTTAGACACGATCTCCCTTTCCTAAAACCATGCTGACTGCCTCCCAGGATATTGTTACCATATAGGTAATTTTCCATTTTGGAGCTTATTATAGTTTCCATAAGTTTACATATAATAGAAGTTAGGCTTATTGGTCTGTAGTTACCTGGTTCGGTTTTGTCTCCCTTTTTGTGGATCGGTATTACGTTTGCTATTTTCCAGTCTTTCGGTACAACCCCTGTGCCAAGAGACTGTTGCATGATCTTGGTTAGCGGTTTGTAAATAACTTCTTTCATTTCTTTGAGTACTATTGGGAGGATCTCATCCGGCCCAGGGGATTTGTTTATTTTAAGAGCTCCTAGTCCCTTTAACACTTCTGCCTCTGTTATGCTAAAGTTATTTAAAATTGGATAGGAACAGGTCGACATGTGGGGCATGTTGTCCGTGTCCTTCTTTGTAAAAACCTGTGAAAAGTAATCATTTAATATATTTGCTATTTTTTTTTCTTCGTCTATGATTTTGCCATTTGTGTCTCTTAGACATTTAATCTCCTCTTTGAATGTTCTCTTGCTGTTAAAATATTGGAAAAACATTTTGGAATTGGTTTTAGCCCCCTTAGCAATATTGATTTCTATCTCTCTCTTGGCCTTTCTAAGAGAGGGAGGAGAGGGAACCATGGGCGGCTCAGCTGTGCTAGCAGGGGACGTTGGGCCTGTAAACTTATTGAGCCTCCTATGTAGCACCCGTGGCTGGAATGCTGCACAAATGGAGCAGAACGTCTCATCTCCAAGGGCGGAGCAGGCGTGCTGCATGGCCAGGCATCGGACACAGAAGGGTGCTTGTGCTTGCAGGACATGCAAGTGTGGAATTTAGCCATGCTTGATGTCTCTATTTGCGTTGAGAACACCAGAGGCGTGAAGTGGATGATATCGATGAGATGGGGTGTCGAAGCACCGAGGCTCAGAGTTTCTAAGCACCGAGGGCACTGAAACACAGAGGAACCAAGGCTCTGAGGCACCGAGGGCACCGAAACACAGAGGAACCAAGGCTCTGAGGCACCGAGGGCACCGAAGCACCGAGGAACCAAGGCTCTGAGGCACCGAGGGCACTGAACAGAGGAACCAAGGCTCTGAGGCACTGAGGGTGACGAAGCACCGAGGGCAGCGAGGCTCAGAGTGTCTAAGCACCAAGGGCACCGAAGCACAGAGGAACCAAGGCTCTGAGGCACCGAGGGCACCGAAGCACAGAGGAACCAAGGCTCTGAGGCACCGAGGGCACCGAAGCACCGAGGAACCAAGGCTCTGAGGCACCGAGGGCACTGAAGCACCGAGGAACCAAGGCTCTGAGGCACTGAGGGTGACAAAGCACCGAGGAACCAAGGCTCTGAGGCACTGAGGGTGACACAGCACCGAGGAACCAAGGCTCTGAGGCACTGAGGGCACCGAAGCACTGAGGAACCAAGGCTCTGAGGCACCGAGGGCACCGAAGCACCGAGGAACCAAGGCTCTGAGGCACCGTGGGCACTGAAGCACAGAGGAACCAAGGCTCTGAGGCACCGAGGGCACCGAAGCACAGAGGAACCAAGGCTCTGAGGGACTGAGGGTGACAAAGCACCGAGGGCGGCGAGCACCGAGGGAGTGTGTACCAGGGGGCGCTGAAGTACCGAGGGCACCGAGGCTCAGAGTGTCTAAGCACCGAGGGCACTGAAGCACAGAGGAACCAAGCCTCTGAGGCACTGAGGGTGCCGAAGCACAGAGGAACCAAGGCTCTGAGGCACTGAGGGTGCCGAAGCACAGAAGAACCAAGGCTCTGAGGCATTGAGGGTGCCGAAGCACCGAGGGCGGCGAGCACCGAGGTAGTGTGCACCAGGGGGCGCTGAAGCACCGAGGGCACCGAGGGGCAGAGCGTCTAAGCACCGAAGGTGCCGAAGCACAGAGGCACACAGGCTGCGATGCACTGAGGGCAACAAAGCACCGAGCGTCTAAGCACCAAGATTAGGAATAGCAGAGAACCTAATACTGATCCCTGTGGTACACCACTGGTTACCTCGCTCCATTTTGAGGTTTCTCCTCTAATCAGTACTTTCTGTTTTCTACATGTTAACCACTCCCTAATCCATGTGCATGCATTTCCTTGAATCCCTAGTGCGTTCAGTTTGAGAATTAATCTTTTAGCGGGACTTTGTCAAAAGCTTTCTGGAAATCTAAATAAACCATGTCGTATGCTTTGCAATTATCCATTGTCAATGTTGCATCTTCAAAAAAGTCAAGCAGGTTAGTTAGACACGATCTCCCTTTTTGAGCCATAGCACTAAAGTTGGGCATAGCCAAATCAACACATAAATAAATAAAGAAGCCCTTCTTTCCTCTTACTTTTGTTATCTTTGTGATTGGTCATTGGATAGCTGATTGCTCTAGCCTAGACTATTCTCTGTTCTGTCCCTTAGCAATAAGAAGCAATGCTTTAGCCTAGACTGTTCTCTGTTCTCTTAGCAGTAAGAAGCAATTCATTGGACACTGGCTTTAAGTAGCATCCATCATGGGTACCTACAACGGAAAGAAAAGTCACGTTTGTACCAACATTTGTATTAGCATAGCTGTATTATTACTGCCATCTACCGACAACACTGGGCTTGAGCAAATTCATTGAGCAAGAATTGTTTTAAAAGTATTAAAACACGAAAAAAAAGAAAGCAATGTGGTTTTAAGGTTAGTGTATAACGAAGTTCCAAAAAGTCTGGGTGGACAGCGCAGATACATTTGTTGAACTCGTATGGACTAGTGATATAAATTTAACAGCAAGAACATATATATATATATATATATATATATATATATATACAATATATACAGTACACCCTCACTTTAACACCCTTCATTATAAAGAACCTTCGGCAATAACGAACCTGGGCCCTGGACCCCAAATAAAAAAACAAAAACAAAACAATAACATAAACACACTGTCAACATCCCGGTCTGTACGCACGGGATGCCACCTCTGCAGTGAAGTCAGCATCATATAAACACACACTGTCAACATCCCGGTCTGTACGCACGGGACGCCACCTCTGCAGTGAAGTCAGCATCATATAAACACACACTGTCAACATCCCGGTCTGTACGCACGGGATGCCACCTCTGCAGTGAAGTCAGTATCATATAAACACACACTGCCAACATCCCGGTCTGTACGCACGGGACGCCACCTCCGCAGTGAAGTCAACTCTTTTGTCTTAATAAAAAGTGCACACTGTGTAACTATGCCTCAGAAACGAAAATCATTTTATGTTGCAACAAAGCTGGAAACTATATTGCTCGTTTGTAATACAGGAATATCTCTGTCATGAATATAGGTTGTCAAAAAACCATGCGGCAAAGCAAAATTGATTAAAGAAAAAAACAATAACAACAACATAAACAACAACAACAACAACAACAAAAACTTTACAGTTTGGGATTCTTGCATGTTGGATTCAGATTTGGTGCACTTTGAAACGATTCATGTCAGATTGATTTTGAATAAAAGTTTAGCTTCAATTCAGGATTTTTGCTTTTTGTACTGCGTTTTAATTCTTTAACGAATAGGATAAAATGAAGGTAGAATACTGCATACATGAGACAAACAGGTACATGTAATTCTACTTTTATTCACAATCTCATCTCATTAACTTAATCCAACAGTTTATCATTTATTTTGATCGTCCTTTCACTATAACGAACCCCTCGATATAACAAACAAAAGGCTTGGACCCCAACAGGTTTGTCAACGTGAAAAATAAAATCTACAAATTGTTCTAAATTAATTACAAATATAAAACAGAAAATAATTGATTGCATAAGTATTCACCCCCTTTGCTATGACACACCTAAATAAGCTCTGGTGCAACCAATTGTCTTTAGAAGTCACATAATTAGTTGCATGGAGTCCACCTGTGTGCAATTAAGGTGTTTCACATGATTTCAGGTTAAATACACCTGTCTCTGGGAGTATCCGGGCGAGAAGGGCACTAGTCAGGGAGGCCACCAAGAGGCCTATGGCAACTCTAAAGGAGTTACAGTCTTCCACAGCTGAGCTGGGAGACACTGTGCATGTGGCAACAATAGCCTGGGTGCTTCACAAAACTGGCCTTTATGGGAGAGTGGCAAAAAGAAAGCCATTGTTGAAAAAAACTCACATCAAATCTCGGCTAGAGTTTTGGACCACACAGTCTCCTAGTTTTTCATTACACCATGCTTCCCTTACCTGGTAAGTACATGGTGCCCCCACCACCTTCCTTCTTACTACGGCCACATCAAGCTTCTAAGATGATTCAGTCATCCACAGTATGGACTGGAGTTCGCATCTCTCCAAGATACAGGCCATGCTCACGTCAATTAGGGAAGCTGGTTTGACTGCAAACCCAGCTAAATGTATAATTGGGTTAGAAGAAGCAAAGTATTTGGATATGATATTGGGAGGGGTCTGGTACAGCCTCAAATCTCTAAGGTAGAAGCTATACAGCGGTGGCATAAACCTGTGAATAAAAAGCAGGTGCGTGCGTTCCTGGGATTAGCAGGTTATTATAGATGTTTTCTGCCAGATTTTGCTACAATTGCAGCCCCTCTCTCTGACATGACAGGGCTAGGGGTCAACACATGGCTAAATGGGATGTCGTGGCTGAGACAGCGTTTTAATCCCTGCAGGACGCCCGGTGCAGTGAACCGGTCTTAGTGGTACCTGATTTTAACAAAGAGTTTCTTGTACAGGCTGATGTAACAAAAGTCTGATTTTTTTACATTCCAAATGTACACTTAATGACAGATGGAACAGAGGTGATGGATTGTTGACTCCTGTGTTTAGCAATACCTGGGTGTCATAAGCAACGAATACATTGCCCTGCACGCTTCACTATAGTGGCAATAACTTTGTGTGTGGCTCTATTTTGTTGCACATCCCCAATTTGAAATATTATATACTCCCTTGGCCTATGGAAAAGTACATCTGTGACATCAGTCAGTATCTTTGACATAGAAGACTGACAGATGCCTGATCTGTCCCCAGCTGTTGTCTGGGTGGCACCTGTTGCATGAAAATGAAGGGCTGCTTGTAATGCTAAATCCAACTTAAGCAGATCACACAGCTCTGTTATAGTGCCTATACCTAATCTGTATCTACGCATAACGTACTGGAGTTAGATTTAGAAATGTCTGACAGGGACGAACTATTCTGGGTTTAGGGTAGGGTCTTTTTTTCCTGCTCCCTTCCCTCTCGCACTGCAGTCGGAGAATTGGAAGAGTTTTGATATCCTCCATTGTCAATTACAGCTCAGTAGCCCCGTCAGCGGTCGCAGTTTAAATAAGACACGAGGGGTCATGTTTAATTAGCAAGTGTATTTTGGTGTACTAAGTGGGGACATCAGTGTTTTACACCTTTTGAAAATAAGACTGTGAAAGGGTGGCTTTGCAGGGGTGATGTCAGACCAGAAACACAGACTCAAAACAAGCAATGGTGGGGCGAAACTGAGACGCTATCACGCTCAGCGTTTTACTAAACAAAAAAAATAAATAGTTGAACAAAACAAAACACAGTAAACAAAAAGGCACGTTGGCCAAACAAACAAACAGACAACAAATAAGTATCGTGCTGGTGTTTAAGCCAGCACGCTTAGCATTTGTTATATTTCTAGTTATTTTACCTCCTGTCTCCAACCTAGTTCAACACTCTGCGAACACTCCTTCCACGTGCAGCCAAACCTGCAGGTCTTTTATATTGGTGACTGAGGGACTAACTGGTTAACAATTATCTTACTATCCCTCGGTCACATTTTGCACGGGTTATATAAGGATGCGTGACTGTCAGCTAATTAAATACTCAGTAGCTGATCAGTCACACATTCCCACAAGGTATTTAAAACAATAACAAATATGTCGGATGGCACCTCGCTCGTCCTTGCCAAACAATACATAAACAAATATTGGCCTTCGCCATCATATATAATAATAAATCATAATAATAACAGCACACATAGACATAGGGGCGGGACACTCCACCACAAAGATAGTACTATTTTGCAAATAACAATTACGGATTTCAATTGCTTAGCAAGCTGTAATGCGAGTGCATTTTCATAAAGCGCATGCCCTGAAATGCCATTGCGCAACTGACTTACAGGTCTTTGATCTGTTTTTCACTTTGCCCTTTCTGAAAATCAGGCTGATAGTGTCTAAGGCATTGTTTCAAGACCTTATTTGATGACTGGTTGTTTTCTGGTAAGATGGGCAGAAAGCTGTATTGGTAGCATTTGGGCAACATAATGGATATCATTTTCACCACTTCATATGTACTGCAGCGTTTCACCAGAGGCAAGAAATGGAAAAGACATGCTGGGCAATCGCTAACTGATCAGCTAACTTGGGAAAATGTGGCTTCGACTTGCACAGATTCTGCTTCATCATACATGCCAGGGACATTAAACTTAATCAGAAACCAGAACTGCTACGCATCATATTCCACATGTAAAGTGTGTATACTGAGATTTTCCACCCGATGTTTACTGATGTTTCAATTAAAAATATTTTTTGCTGATTTATATTCCTATTTTAATATATGTAAAATAAACAAAAAAAATTCGGAAATTTTTGTAAATATAAAACCAAAAATGCGGAACACTATGTATGTTACAACCCTCCTTATTACCTCATCAAAAACTGAACGTGAATAGTGTCTATGAAATATTATTATTATTATTTTGCAAATAGTATGGATCAACCAAAGAGGCCCTGTGGCAGGCTGGCGTGTGTGGTGATGTCACAGACCCGGGAGAGGACAGACACAATCAGCAATGGGGTATGACACACGCACACTTACTAATTAGCAAATAAAAGATTTAAACCAAACAAGACTCCACACAAAACAAAAGGCATGAGAGCCAAAACAAACAAACAACCAATAATAATGGAACAACCAGCACGAGTAGCAATAGCTTTCTTTATATTATTGTTGTTTACCTCCTCTCTCTATCTCTCTGACTCTTATTCTCCACTCCTGAACTCTCAACACTATTAGACTTGCAGTAGTAAGAGGTCTGGCGCCATCTTCTGGAGTATTGATAGGTAGCAGTAGGCAAATTGAGTGAAGTATTTAAAAAAACTAAAATAAAATGAAATAGAATTCACCAATTCCAGTCTCTGAAATATTCCAGTTCCTGTTTTTAAAAAATCAGTGTGAGCTAGATAACAGTGTGTATTTATAGTACAAAAAGCAGAGTATGCTTTACACTTTCAAGGTTATGGGTATCTATTAGTTGTAGTCCTGCCACAAACATAAAGAGCAGTATTGTATAGGAATGACCCCATGTGTTCTGCTGTATGCAGTATTCCTTACTGATGTGTTGTAGGGGGGACAGGTTAATGGTTGCACATTAGAGTACCAGCAGTACTTGGAGGGTATACGATTGTCTAAGAGCTTTATTGAGGTCTATGAAAAGTCACCAGGTTTGTAATGACTGAAACAGAAAATGATACAAACTGAATCTCAATAAGAAGACCAATCCATAGCTCAATTCTTAACACCCATATCAGATTGCTTGTTATTTACCCTAAACTGTCATGTGTACTTAATAACACAGTGCACTTCGTTTATAAGAATCACATCCGTCCCGGAAAATAATCAGTATGTTAATTTGAGAATGAAAGTTTTGTTCCCTGCAGTGTAATTCTTAAAGTCAGAATTCCACCTTACAGGACAGTTTATTCTTAAAGTCAGAACTCCACCTTACAGGCAGTTTATTCTTAAAGTCAGAATTCCACCTTACAGGACAGTTTATTCTTAAAGTCAGAATTCCACCTTACAGGACAGGCTATTCCTGAAGTTAGAATTACACCTCACAATTATCAATTTAGAAACAATTTAAACCCTTTTTAGTAGAGAAATCACTAACCTCTGAATCTGGGAAAACTCATAATACACTGTATCCAGAAAGGCTTGTTACTCTGCATGTAACACAATTCCAAAGCCTGATTGTGAAAGGATATAATGTGTTGCAGGCTCCAGTAGTACATGTGATCAAATCTTTATTAATGAGGAATCATTTTAAAGACGCATGCTAGCTTTTATTATAGACAGGGCACATAGGGTTCTACAGAGGGTTCTACAAACTGGTCCCCTAAAAATAATTATTTCATCCAATTGAGCCTGTATATAAGAATCCTTGCTTCCAGAGAAACACAGAAGGATCCATCAGTAACATATTTTATAGAAGTGTTACAGGAAGCACATGTATGTCTTTAAAAGGAAAAGGAAAGCAAATTGAATTGCATTTTTCATTGTTGTACAAAACTGTAGTGGAAGCGGCAATCAATTTGAAAAAGGTCTCACCTGCAGTAATATACACATGCTTGGAGTTTATCACTGGCACACCGCAATAGAGATTATTGGAGATATTACATAGAGCAGCATGCAGATCTGCTGAAAGCAGTAAATCCTGGCTGGGCTCAGCACCCTGTGAGTGTGCCTTTGCAGGGACAAAATAGAGAAATTAAGAGGAGTGAAGAAAAATGTTGAATGTCTACAATGGAAGCATGCTATTAAAATACAGTATTGTTGGACAATGCATAACAGCTGTTCAAATACAGCTCTTCAGTAAACCAAATGAATGGAACTGTTCTGTGGCACTTGCCATTAGAAAACACGTCAACACAAGTAAAAACCAATGCTGCATTACTACATGCTTTATAAAGGCTGTTGTAGAAAGTGTTAGCACTCATTATTATTCATGGTAATAGAATATTATTAGTATTATTACTAGCTTGACAAGAAGCTTTGCAAATTAGTAAATTATAAATAACATGTTAATTGCAAAAATCTTTAATACCAGTAAGACATGTATTGATGCATGATATTGAAATAAACTAACCAGGACTCTTGATTGTGATGCAGCACTAAAGTCAACAGGCAAGGCTTTCTGCACTGCAGATCCCCCCAGGGGGAAGTACCTGGTGCAGCAAGGCATGGGGGCTTCCCTGAAGCGTTGTTAAAATTATTACATTGTGGAGTTGCATGATTGTGTTTGCATTCACAGTTCATACTATTATCAATTCTTGAGACTCTGCTTCCATTCAAGTCTAAAATCTTTGATGGCTGTACGTCTGATTACTATTTCATTGAGCACGCTTGGCTGTGTAGCAGCAATCTTTTTCCTTGAACAAATGAAAAGGAAGGCCCCATGACCTAGGAGCTGGTTTATCACTGTGACTAAGCCAGAATGGGTTCATCCTATACAATATCAATTAAGTGGACTTAAATTCACAACATGGTTTAATCAAAAGAGGAAAACAAAACACTGATTAAATCCTCAACCTGAGAGCAGAAACTGTGTGTGATCTCTCAAGCTCTCCCTACTGCTAACAATAAATAAGAAATGAGCGTGGATGGGTACAGCATTCATCACTTTCATGATTGTGTTATTGTACCCTTTTGTGATACTGCAGACACTTTAATAAATGTGCATTTTAATTTACATGGCTTCATGATGGTAGCACCATGCAATACCCTCAACTAAAAAAAAAAGATTGTGTTAAATGGAACATTTTGTCTTTACTTTGAGGTGCCAAGCAGACATACAGAGACAAGATGAAGCATCACAGGCATGATAGATATAAGAACATAAGAACATAAGACAGTTTACAAACGAGAGGAGGCCATTCAGTCCATCTTGCTCGTTTGGTTGTTAGTAGCTTATTAATCCCAGAATCTCATCAAGCAGCTTCTTGAAGGATCCCAGGGTGTCAGCTCCAACAACATTACTGGGGAGTTGGTTCCAGACCCTCACAATTCTGTGTGTAGTGCCTCCTATTTTCTGTTTTGAATGCCCCTTTATCTAATCTCCATTTGTGACCCATGGTTCTTGTTTCTTTTTTCAGGTCAAAAAAGTCCCTTGGCTCGACATTGTCTATACCTTTTAGGATTTTGAATGCTTGAATCAGATCACCGTGTAGTCTTCTTTGTTCAAGTCTGAATAGATTCAATTCTTTTAGCCTGTCTGCATACGACATGCCTTTTAAACCTGGGATAATTCTGGTTGCTCTTCTCTTTCTAGAGCAGGAACATCCTTTTTGTAATGAGGTGACCAGAACTGAACACAATATTCTAGGTGTGGTCTTACTAATGCATTGTAAAGTTTTAACATTACTTCCCTTGACTGAAATTCAACACTTCTCACAATATATCCAAGCATCTTGTTGACCTTTTTTATAGCTTCCCCACATTGTCTAGATGAAGACATTTCTGAGTCAACATATACTCCTAGGTTATATATATATATTCTTGCAAAATGTAATCAGACATTGAGCAAATCCCTTTACCAGACTAGCCAGTTTTGCAGGTGACAGAATGGGAGAACTTTAATTTTAAAGACCTTTGCTTGATGCAATGCTGAGTGAGATGAAAACAAAAAAAATCAATGCAACGAATGACTAAAAAACAAAATCCAACCCTTTGTTCGTGTAAACACTGTTTGATCTAATTCAAAGCTTGAGTCTTTCATCTTTTTTATGTTTTATCAACTGATCTGTTGCACACAATTTTATGTAAATCCTACAGAATGAACAGGAATCAGATAGGATTAGAGCTGTATAATCATGATGCTTAGCCGATTAGCATGTCTTTTTATGGAACTACATTGTGCGTGAGGTACTAAATTCAAACATTAATATGGATTTTACTTAAATCCTTTGCTGTGTCTGTCGTTTATATGCCTTCAGCTGAGCAACCCAAAAGAAGTACATGCCACTGGCTTATGTGAGCTTAAAACCAAAATGTTTAAAGACCCATGAGCATTTCTTTGCTCAGAAATGGATTAGTCTCGCATTGTTTAGTCTTCAAACCTTGATTCAGTGTCTTAAACAGACCTTTTTATAAAATGCATTGGGTTGTCTGGTCATTTCTTTCAAGCCTGTATACTGCAGTAGGTAAAGTATTCCTTATCTTCGCTGTATTTCTCAAAGCCTGTATACTGCAGTAGGTATAGTATTTCTTGGCTACGCTGTATCTCTCAAAGCCTGTATACTGCAGTAGGTATAGTATTCCTTGGCTACACTGTATCTCTCATGTTTAGTTTATAGCTTTAATCAGAACCTGCTTAACTGCTGTAAGGAATACTGTACACTCTAAACCAGGGTTCTCAAGCTTGTTCTGCTTGGCCCCCCTTTGGAAATGTTTCAGGCTGTGACTGATTTAAGAAGCTGTCTGTGACTAGAGAAGTACAAGAAATAAGAATGCTGTCAACACATAATTAGTGATTTCAAATGATTGTCAACCATATTTATCTCTTAATAAAACCACAAATGCAATATATTATAAGCAAGAACAGAACAGACCCCAAATTAATTTCTACATGCATCATATCATATGCTACTTGGATTAAACTGGTGGTAGATATTATGGTTATATATATATATATATATATATATATATATATATATATATATATATATATATATATATATATATATATATATATATATATATATATATATATATATATATATATATATATATATATATATATATATATATATATATATATATATATATATATATATATATATATATATATATATATATATAGTAAATATGGACTGGAGAGGAGGGCTATAGTAGAAAATTATTGACCAGAGGGAAGACTATTGTTACCGACCGGGGGCTATAATGCCTGAAGCTGACAGGGTTTGTAGTAAACAAATTACTTTTATAGCAAATATGATTTTTATACAGACGGTTCACTTTCACTCACCTTCCCACCAAACACATTTGTTTCAAAACGTGTCACTCAAACTGCTTGCAGTGTGTGGTGGCCGGGGAGAGGCGACGCTGTTAAGGGCTGTGTGCTTACGGTATAGCTCTAGTCATTCAGGTTACCATATGACTCCATGTTCACTTGGACAGGTTGAAAGCCACTGACGAAAATGTAACCCCTGTATATGATGGAAGCCATGCAGTCAGTTGCTATTATGTTAAACATGTTAATTAAACCAAGCCAGCATCAACACCGGTCTATTTCAGTAAAACAAATGCTTTAACCACAGTTCTTGCAACAGTGATTACAACATGCTTACCATAAAACGCTTGGAGCAAAATTAGTGTGAACACAAAATATCTTAACACAAAATATAAGTGTATTTCCTCCCAAATCCTGGTCCCCTGATTGTATACAGTTCTGTGTTGTCCAGCGAACTCAGGAGATACCCTTGCATTTTTATTATTGACAAGTTTTTGGTCACGTCATCACTTCTGCATCCCTCGGTTTTGTTCTCAGCTGAGTGGAGGAAATAAGAAAACAAGAAACAAGAAAAATGTGGAAGCCGATTAACTATTTTACAGTCCTTTTTTGGGACATTTTCAATAAGAATTCGACTGTACTCGCTAGCTTCTATGCGTTCCAACTACCAATCGACTCTCACGAGATTGCAACGATGTGATTTGCAAAATATCCCACCCCTGTTGTGACACTCAGCGCTGATTGGTCTATTATCGTTTGTGGTCCAAAGCAATATAAAAAGACACAGTGCTCTGCACACACAGATCTTAAGATTCATGAGACTAGTAGGATTTACCATTGCATTAGCAGGTGCACAGCTGCCGCACCCCCAGCACCCCTAGATCCCACGCCCCTGCCAGGTGCAATGTCCCTTATTTTGAAAGCTCAGTGTTGACAGGTATAGCTTACTGCACAGGTAATTCTCTAGAATTGTTAACAATACAGATCAAATATTTCAAAGAATGAGTTCATGAAATGAAAATATTTTTTAAATGTATTTTTCACTTACCATTATAACGGCTTCTAATGGCAAAAGCAACCTTGGCCTGGGGCATTCCTAGGGGAATTGATAACTGCCCGGGATTAAGCAGTGGGGATCAGTATTACCTAAAACAGTATTGATTGATTTAGCATTTCAAATACTAAGATGAATTAATTATAAAACAATACAAGGTTATTAGCACAGAGAATCCGGGGTTGTCATGTGAAATATTCTTATTCTTATTCTTGTTATTAATGTTCCAGCTTCCTGTTTTCTTTAAACCACTGACTTCCACATATATGTGATTGGTAGCTGCTAGTACAGTGTACCAAAGTTGCTCCACCTACTGAGTGAAATTGGTATTGTTGCTCTAGATTGACAAAGTGTCCAGAACACCAAACCTACTGCTCACACGTATTAAGCTGAGAACAGGAACAGTGGCTTGAAACCTGGTTCCAGGAGAACGGGAGACCCAGTTTGAGGCAACTTTGCTGTATCAAACCCCAAGTCTCCCCTGGTGTGCTTTAAAGATACCACAAAGCGGATTCCTGTTTCCTCAGCTTTACGTTTCATCAGAAAGCATTTGACCGATTAGGATAAGAAGAAGAATTGTTTCCCTTTGCTAAAGTTCACATACTTAGGTGTACTAGTTGATTGGAAAAACAGTGTATTTTCATTCCCAACATTTCTTATTTGCAATGGGCAATAGCAAGCATTCCAGTTTTTTTTTCCACACTCAAATGCGAGGCAAAACACAAAACAAAAAGGAAATTTAAACTTTAATATTATATAGTATATATGTCTTCTCTTACACAGAACACAAGCCACAGCGAAGAACACATAGGCAAACATAGAAAAATAGTTGAATCATATTGGCACTGATGAATTTTTGTATACAGAGAATATATTTTTAAATAAATAAACAAATAAATAAATATTACAATCTCACAGTGGGATTCAGATTTTTTTTTTTACACTCATTAATTAATTTTCATGAGGGATTATGTCTAATACTATCATTAAATATGAATCTTTCGTTTTACTTCACAAACACATGATCACTGACTACAAGTAAAGCTGCCTTGGTAACAGATACATATCTCATGTAATCCCCATCCATTTAAATGTCTTAACTTTCAACTAATGGCAATGCTTTCGACACCACACTGACAGAGATACAAGTTTCATGATGTTTGCAAATCCAAAAATTGCTTACATAGCTGAGGAGGCTTGCCACCAGCGCAGACTAAAGCGATCTATTGAATTCAAACAAATTACAATGACACACAGCTTACAAAACCATGTCAGTCCGAACATGGTAAATACACTGAAGAAAAGAAAATACTACACGATGTTACCTTGCTTTCAATGACTTTTACTAATAAAAAACAAGACATTTAGCATAAGTGAACACCCCTTGACTTTCAGTCTTTTTTGTGTCTTTTTTAAACATGACCACAGTTGTTTTGGTATTTGTTTCTAGATATTCTAATCAGATGTAACTTTGCTCTGCATTCAATGTCTTGATAATCATAATGAATCTGGAACTAAAAGTCCCTCTCTACCACTTTGATCAAGTGTATTATAACTAGTACTTGAACTTGAGTGCCCAAACTACTGAAATAAATCACACATTTCTTTTCATATGTCTTTTGAGGTGACAGGGCAGTTACATGATGTAGATGTAACATTTAATAATGTTCAGTTTACTCATTGTTTTGTGAAACATTAAGTGACAAAGCCTCTGAAACTCGTTGCACAATTAACAGGTTTCATGTTTCAAAGATAGACCATCGGTCGGACTATAACATATGTTCCCCTAAAAGGTAAATGATTTATTATGGTATTTTTGGGGGCACATTAATAAATAAACCAAAACAATTCAAGCCCCCGATTGTAACCCAGATTCTGGGTGAATGTGTACAAAAACTGCAAATATGTGGATTGGGTGTGTTTCTGAATTCTAATATCATGCAACAATGTGCCTGTAACTACTTGGAGAGATTATAAATCAAATATTCTGGGAGGGAAGTCAGTAGAATGCAGGGAGCTGAAAAGGGCAATGGGTGTAGATGGGCTGACCAACCATGCTGTCATTAAAGCAAAGGACTTCCTGCAAATTACAATACAACCTAATACTGATTGCTACTAATTTGAGAAGGAACAGAAATACTTGCATCACATTAAAATAAATGTAACTTTAAATTGTAAGATGCTCACAAAGGCAATGAAAATGTTTAGCGTGTCCAAAGTGCTCCATGTTGTACGAGTAGTGATATGTATTGCATGACCACCATTTCTTACGGTTGCTGTATTACTGATCTGCTGTCCATGTGTTGCTGCATTCAATGTGCAGGGTAAGAGCAAACTCATTTAAACCACATAAAACATCATGCTTTATATTAACTGGGCAGATTTTTATAGAATTTACAGATTCATCTGGTGATATTGAATATGCAGTTAATACAATGAAATAATATAAAGTTTGTTGGCACTACCTTATAACAATCACAAAATTCTGCCAAGTTAACATACATCAATACCAATTATCTCAAAGTCAATTCATATAGACAGCCTTTTTTAATGAAGGCAGTTACAGTTGTTTTTCTGTATCAATATGTGATAACATTTATAATAATATTTGTATAATTTACATTAATTTAGTCTTTACAATAAATTCAACAGTATCCTTTTTATACTGATTTTCTCTTTATGCTGTGGCACATACATGTGTGTGTGCGTGCGTGCGTGCATGCGTGTGTGTGTGTGTGTGTGTATATATATATATACACATACACACACACTGCAGTTCAGACTATTGCTGTTCATGAACTAAACCTAGGTATGAAACTGAAATTTTGTCCCATTAGTTGTATTAGATAGAAATGGCTATGTCAAACTAATGTCATTCAGAGGAAAGTTTAAAAAAGAGCGTGGGGGTGTGGATTTTTGGTTTTAGCCCAAACCCCTATACACCTATGAGCTGAATGGTACTGGATCAAAATCCCTCCATTTTTGTGCTGTTTTACACATATCTACCAGGGTTAAGATCAATGAACAGATCCAGAAGTGCCTTCATATGTGCTAACACAGGGCAGCAGTTGTCCATTGCCAAAAAAAAAAGTTTTGAATCAGGTCCTCTATCTTCTTCTGAATCTCTGACAGGAACATCAAACAAGGTGCTGTCAATTTTGATAAGGCTTTGTTAACTATCACATTATTTTGTGTTTTGACCTACTTTTTTTTTTTTTTTACAATCCTATTCTTATTCTAATTGCAAAATGTATACATAATACTATACCTGAGGTTTGAAAATCTTATGAATCGCATATTAATATTGCACTTTTGGATGTATTTCAATGCATATTACTGTATTAATACATATCCTTGGGTTACGTTTTAAATAGGGTTTTTTAAAAAGTACCAAATGACAAAACAAACAACTACCTTCATTAATTAAAGGATACTTTTAAAGTTTTTGGCATTGTATACTGTGTTGAATTAGATAATTGCACATATTGTTTGTTGTTTGACTCTTTTTTAAAAACTGCTTTAAAGATAACAGAGCCAAAATGGTATTCTAGGGATAGATAAGCCACATGATAATGCTGTGACTGCGCATAGCTATGGAAAATGGAATCCGAGGGATAGATAAGCCACATGATAATGCTGTGATTGCGCATAGCTATGGAAAATGGTATCCTAGGGATAGATAAGCCACATGATAATGCTGTGACTGCGCATAGCTATGAAAAATGGTATCCTAGGGGTAGATAAGCCACATGATAATGCTGTGACTGCGCATAGCTATGAAAAATGGTATCCTAGGGGTAGATAAGCCACATGATAATGCTGTGACTGCGCATAGCTATGAAAAATGCTTCTAATAAAATAATTCTAATCCAACTTTATAATCTTTACACGCTTTATAGTGCAACGTTAGGTGACTACTGTTGCGAGACACACCATAGGAATAGATTTTAAATATGTTCCCACAATCTTTACAATTAAAATAAATAAATAACCCTGATGTGAACCACGGAAATCTATACTGCAAACATTTTTTTGCTGTTTTGGTACTTTTTAAAAGGCACTAGAAACCTGCACACAACTCTAAAAATAACCTTTTTGAGAAATGGTTTGTTTTTAATTTCCCTTTCTTTAAAAACACACAAGCTGTTCTGTTGTACTCCTGCCAAACTGTCTTAGTATAATGAACATCATTTGACGTTGATATTTTTGCCATCATCCTCAGTCATCACAAAGTAGTGGCAATACCATAGAAGGTAGGCCCTGATACTTTATTTCGTCACTGCTCTTTTAATGTTTTTTTTTTTTATATATATATATTTTTTTGCGGTTACTGAAGAACAAGCTGTTTGTGTACCTGTCGGGATCTCTCTTCTGCCTTTATTAAGCACTGTATGCAAGCCAGTTAACATGATTGCACAGTGCGCACGCATGCAATTAGCTAGATAAAAACGAAACCAAGACCTCTATGCCGATAAAGCTTGTATGAAAGCCATTCTGTGAGCTGCTTTCTGAAATTGGTCTTGGCAGTTATTGAAAGGAAACTCACATTTGACACATCACTTAGATATTTTATTTGCTTAGTTTAAAAACTGAAATTGACTTTGGCTTTAAACAAGAAAAGACCACTAATGTAGGTGTACAACAGAGAAAAGGGAATGAGACGAGTGCGTTTCTTTTTTGCGGAAAGTAACTGTAATACTATTGATCCCATTCAAAATCGAATGCGTTATATAAACGCTATTTAAGCAATGCGCTAGCCCCAACTCGACTTATTTATTACTATTGCTGCATTTGCATTTGGTTTAAATAAGATTCACACATGTGTATACTTTGAGCTGGTGTAATATTAATAACAGAAAAATGGTCATACAAATGAATGTATGCATGCAGTTTTAAACAGGGTTAAGCTTTACTTGAAGCATCGCTTCTGTTTCAGTTTCACAGTACTGCAGTGTACAGTACTTTACCAGTACAGTACAATGTTTTCGATACCAAAGCCTGTACAGACTTCTGAGCCATTCGTATTTCCGATGTTCTGATTTTTGACATTATACTGTAAACTAAAACTAAGAGAAGACTGGGCAAAACAAGCTGAACAATATGCTCAGGAGGATGAAAATCACAGCTATGGAGAGCAACTAGTTCAGTATCCTTCACATTCAACCACGTCTTGGTATTTCAAAGGGCAAATTAAATACATATAGATATGTGTGTGTTCATCCATTTCTGATGGCATTACTTTATAAACTTAGCGGAAACCCTGTAAACCCTGTAAAAGCCCAAACACAATGCAAATTCTAAAAATGCGTAAAAATACTTGATTTTTATCTCAAACCAGGCCAAAGGAAGCCAATCATCTGCATGTGTTGATAGTTTTAAAGTTTGCGCATTTTAAACTGGTGTTAGAAAAGCAGTTATTGCATGAGAAAAGAGAGAATATACAATATGACCATAAAAAGTTAGTAAAATATTTTGTCATCAATTAATATATGTGTAGCCTATAAAACTGTTAATTTTGCAAATTAGGTCCAAGTGAAGTAATGTACACTGTTACCACACATTACCATCATGCTTCTATAACACCAGTTTAAATCGATTTATTATGCTTTCAAGTAACTTAAAGTACAGTAAGAGTTTGTTTGCTTGGTAACCAGTGACTTCAGAATCTATAGCTTCTCAGTTTTTGGTTTTATTAATTTGCTAATTGGATAATTTGTTAAAGGACACTGTCATGCTACACAGCTAAGCTCACATTATGCAAAACGTGAGAGAATATTATTTGAAATAATGAAGTCCAGCCACCAGGAAGAACTTCTCCAGGAATAACTCGGAATCGAGCACTGCAATGTGGGCTGCCCTTCCGATCAGGGTGTTGGCAGTGTTGGGCAGGGCATGGAACACATTCTGCCGAATCAGATTGCACTCCTTGGCATCTAACAGGGGTTGTAGCAGGTTGTTGATCATCTCTGCGTAAACTGGGCCTAAAAGACCGAGATAAATGGTGGACGATTATTCATTCAAAGTACAGTATGCATAACTTTTTCACAGTTGTATTCTCCCATCAGTAATTTTTGAAGTACTTCCTTTGGTGGGGCAAGAATATAACGTATCAGTTGTAAGTTGAGTTGTTGACAGATGTATTCAAGAATTGAAAAAGCTGAGCTCTTCATACCAGGGTGTGTAATGAAATGTCAATGATTGTTAACCCCTTAAGGTACAGAAAGAATTAAGCAGTTGTTCAAACGGTTTCTTCTTAAAATACATTTGAGAGTGACTCAATTATCACAAGGAGGAAACTGACAATTTGGTCAGTACATTTCAGTACAAGTCTCCACCTGGGGAAGACTGCACATCACCTGTATCGTGCACCGCATTGCAAAAACAAGAAAGTTAGCATCATTTTTATTTGTGGGACACACATATCCCTTAAAGGGTTAACAGGATTGACTAAACGTTCTATTTTGAACAGGAAACATCCAAAGTGTTCTTTGCTCCCGTCTTGTGATTTACATGTGCAATCAATGAAGCAATAAGCTAACACTATAATTAACTGGGTGTCTTCCTTTGTTTGCATGTAATACAAATAATGTAAACATTGAATGTACACTGCATACAGTATAATATTGAACTTATTTTTATTTATTTATTTAACCAGGAAAATCCTGTTAAGATTAAAATCTATTTCCCTAGGGAGACCTGGTCAAGAAGGTGGCATATAACACACACACACACAAAAACAAACAAACAAACACACAAATTCAAACGAGCACAACCAACACAAACAAGTCAATTAAATCACAAGAAACAATCCTGGAGCCCCGGCCAAAGCAAAAGCATGCCTCAGCTACAGAGGTGCACATCTTTAGTGTGTACTCCTTTAAAGGGATCAAGACAGAACGTTTCAGTTCTTCCTGAAGTGTATTCCATGGATAAGAATACTGAATACTCATATTGTGCCATACACTGAAAAATAGTCTTGACCACAACAACACAGTACTGAGCAGAAACATACTGAACCTGTGCCTCTGTCTTTTAAAGCTGTTCTACACATCTCTATCCGTGCAGAATGAAAGGGAACATAACGATCTTGTGGAGATGCCACCAACACAACATTCTTAAAATGCTGCAGTCCTGAAATCGAAAGGAGAAAACACTGTGAACAAGCTGGTGGGACTACGCTGTTGTATTTTGAATGAGATATCATGGGTAATAGAAAGCCAAGCAGCAACAATGTTACCACAGACTTCTCATAGAGTCAGGTTCCTATACGGCTGCCTAACAGCAATCCCTGTATCTAAACAATCTCCCACCATAGCATCCCTATGACACTGTTCATGGCATGCAATAATTACTGGAGGCATACAGAACCCATGTTACTTTCTCTCACTGTACATTTAGCTTTATTGGTTACACTTTAAGATAATGGCAGCAAATTCATCTGATTTTCTATATGTATTCCGATGTTACTCCTACGGAATCCGATGAAACTCTATTGAAATTCATATCATTCCATTTTATTTGAACTACAGACACAAGCTCCACAGCTACAGAAGAAAGTACAAATACAACTGAGATACATATTTATACATACAGCATTTTTACAGAGTCCTGGAGCTTCTTGATATATTAGCATACAGAATATAAGCATTATAATGAACTAACTTAATTGTCAATTAAAACACTTAGGGGTAGATGGGCCAGTCGCAGCCAATCTGCATTTCCGTTGCGACACTTAGCAAAGTATACATTTGTCATAGTGCCAAGACAAAATATCTTAATGAAAAGAGACACAATATACTAATTTAAATATTTGTTGCATCTTCTTAGCGAGATCTCTATTGCGAGAGTTGTGCGACATCTTCAAAAAAATTGCGGAAGTTGAGTTGTGGTTTGCTGCAGCGGTTTTGTGGTTTGATTCTTGCACCCATGCATGCATCGTTACCCGAAGGATAACGATACATACATGGGTGCAAGAATCAAAATAACATTGTTTTTGTTAAATGTCAACGTCACCTGTACATTGCATTCTGTTACGTCTTATTTTGACCTATTTTATACTCCCAAATACAAAATGTGTTTCTATCAAACAGCTTTCCATAATCATACAGTAGCCTCTCGCTAAACCGGATATGTCTGTCCGACATTAGGAGGTGTCAGGTTTAAAAAAAATACAATAAAATCGCACACATATACATTTATAGTGCTCAGTGTATTTTAAATGTATAAATTATTGCACTGAAATAACACTAATGTGTTTTAGGTAGGCTACACATTACATTATGAACAAAAATATAAATCTGTACAGTAGGCCTATACAGTATACAGCACAGTAGTAAAATCAAATGAACACCTAGCGCACTTTCTTTTTACTTTAGCCTGTAGGCTACTGGTATGGTAACACAAAATAAACCATGCTGCTGCATTGTAAACATTGGTGTATAAAGTGAATAAAAGATTCTATAATAATAATTATTATTATTAGTCTGGCAGCCCAGACAATTAACACAAATAGATCATGGTGTCGCATTGACAAGTTATGATACTTACAGATGGACAGTCAATTCACATTAATACGAATTTCAAGGGACCAGCAATAATTTTTGCATAATACCACTAATTTGTATTATCATTAGTAGCCTGTGAGCCAAATGCATACTGTTAGTTTTTATTTAAGCTAGTCAGTGGTGCAGTGCTAAACTGTGCACGATTACAAACCACCTGCACATTAATGGAATAGGTGTGTTTCCAAGGGTGGAAAGTACCGAAGTAGAAATACTTTGTTACACTACTTAAGTATTTGTTTTCAGGATCTGTACTTTACTTAAGTACTTTATTTTTGGGATACTTCACGGAGATCATTCTGTGCAGATTCTGTGCAGAATCTGATCAATTTAGCCACTGGGTGCATTCTTGAAGATCATTCTTAGAAAATCATTGGCTAAATAGGTCAGATTCTGCACAGAACCTGTGCAGAATGATCTCCGTAAACGCACCCTGACTCATGCGCTGGCCAGGATTCGTTGGCATGCAGAGTCGTATTTGTTGGCATGCAGAGTCGTATTTGTTGGCATGCAGAGTCAGCAGCTGTTTGCTGGTTGTTGTTTTTTTCCCCCCCGTCCACAATCACAGCTGAGTGGCACTTCAGAAAGCCAGTCAGTTTGATTTGCAAGGATGGCCCGCCCCTGAGTAACTGAGCAGTGCTAACTGTAGCCGTTATTATCTGAATGTTGTGGTTGTCTGTTTATGGCCGTTTCATGCTGTTGTGCTGCACTCTGGGGCCAGGAAGAAGCAGATAAAAACAGTAAGTCTTGCAATTGTAATTGTGGTCAGCTATGGATGTGTCAGCAGGACTCGCGGGGTCCGGGGAGGAAGAATTTTGCTTACCGTTATCACCTGTACTATTCGTACTTCACACAAGTCAGTCAGGGAGTCTAAAAAACCCTGAATGACATAATCCAAGCGAAAATATATTCACTGTCACATACAATGCTTGCATCTCAGACTGCGTTTGATGCAGTTTTTTTAATGTAATCTTGACACTATGGGGAAATGCAGATGTCAAACTACGTTGAAAAAAAACAAATAGCCTATCCACAAATGTACTCATCAAAATAATGTACTCATTATTTTGAGACCTTTTTGAAAATGTTTTACAAGCTGCTTTTCCCCCACTGTATGAAGACAACCACTGCTACCTTTTTCCCCAAAAAAGCACAACGCCACAAAATACATTATCTACTACTTGTTATTTTACAAAATGTAAAAACAGTAGGTATGTTTAAGGAAGTAAATATATCACAAAATATGGCTAGGGTTACCGAGGCAGCGTGTCAAATGAGCAAACTTTTTTATATGTATTGCATTGTGATGGTTTATTTTAATGTAGTTTAGCATTAAAATTCTCAAACGTGATGAAATGTGATTCATGCATTTCACTGTAGTGTAGCAACACTGCAATATTAAAACTTTCTGTTTTGCTGGTATGTGCTCAATAAAAATTTAATTACAAAAAAAAGGAATGTAAATATTGTTTTAAAAAGTTATTGTTTGCCCTGGATAACATTTTACATCCCCTTAATCATTGGCACGTAGTGACATATATATAACCAACGAAACCCCCAACGAAGAAGCAGATACTGCTTTTGAGTAATTTGACTCATCTGTGTTCATGGTGGTCCCTCTTGTTTCGCTGCGGAGGATGCATTTAGTAGTTTAGAAGAGTAATGGGAATCTACAAGCAGTTTCAAAGCAGGATTTCACATTTTTAACATTTGATCCTAGAATTGTTTCATGAATTGTGTTTTGTTTATGGATAAAGGCTGTGACTAAAATTTAAATTCATGATTTGAGATTTCAGTGTATATTAGTATAGGTGTGTGTAAAATAGTAATGCCCCCTGATAAATATACTTGGTGTGTAACTCAGGGTAACAGCAGATTTCCATGGGTAGAATTTAAGGGCAGCTACTTTTTACTTCTGATACTTGAGTACCTTTAAGATATGATACTTTTGTACTTATACTCAAGTAGTTTTCTAGAAGGATCCGTTGACTTTTACTTAATTAATTTTTTTTCCAAGTAACAGTACTTTTACTCAAGTGACACGTTTGAATGCTTTTTCCTCATGTGTTTCACATTCCTAAACAGATGTTCAGAATGAGCTGGAGGGGTTAGTGGCACATGTGTGCAGTCTATTGCTCCCAACTGGGGAGCCAGAAATGTCATAGAAATGTGTTTTCAAGGCTTGTAAGTACACCCTGCTGTTATGGAAAAACAGGTATTTGGCTGTTCGCCTAAATAATGCATTGAGAACAACTGGCAACACACGAGAAAAGCGGATTGGGAAATGCCAGCAACAATTGCGACAATTTAAAATATGCTTTCAAAAGTTCTGAACAAATTGATGGAATTTCGTACATCTCACTATAATATTTGAGAATCATTTGCACTATCTCTGTCCCCTTGTGCGGATTTATGCAGGAACGCCCATAATTACATATTCATCTACGCTTGAAATGCAAACAGAAACCGCTGCCGCAAAGCATTCCCTAAAAAGTTGCAAATAGCATTGCGCTTGTTTAGTATATTTCACCCAAGACTTCCGACTCGTTTGCAACTGGTTTGCGACTATTCTGATCGGCACAACACTTAATTATAAGGAGTAAACCTACCCCTTTATCACAAAATATGAGTAAAACTAAATCATTTTCCAATGTCTGTTGAAACAGACATTTTCTTGATTTTTTAAAAAAGAATGTTTTTGCTGTACTCTTAACTGTATCCTGCTAAACTTACCTGGCTTCTGGCTTAGCAAGTACAGAAAGGTCTTTCGGGAATCTGAGTGGTCTCTGAAGGTTAATTGTAACAGTGATCCAGATTTCTTCAGCTTCTGCATGAGCCAGAGACCTGGGGCGGGGGCAAATAATTCACTAGGATATAGTATTAGCAAACACTGTCTTTCTGGTCTCATCTCAATCTCGTTGGGAAGTTGTATTCTTGTGAAATGTCATAGCAAATTGAGGCAGGTTTAGAAATCAGCCAGATAAATAGCAAGCATGTAGGAGGCTGTGTGGTCCAGTGGTTAAAGAAAAGGGCTTGTAACTAGGAGGTCCCAGATCATCCACTGACTCATTGTGTGACCCTGAGCAAGTCACTTAACCTCCTTGTGCTCCGTCTTTCAGATGAGACGTAGTTGTAAGTGACTCTGCAGCTGATGCACAGTTCACACACCCAAGTCTCTGTAAATTGCCTTGGATAAAGGCATCTGCTAATAAACAAATAAAAAGAATAATCCAAAGCATGGAAATTGCCCCAATCCAAATTGGATGGAGTGCAGAACCATGGAGAAACTACGGTGGCAGCACAATGAGATCCCTGATGCCTCAATACAAGCCACTGCTACAATAAATACAATAATAACAAATCATCTCCCTGTACTGGAGCTAAAGAACCAGGAGCAACATGCAGTCATCTTTGTGAGCTGGTTGGTTTATATGCTATAATTGCACTATAATCTTCCCAGAGTGTTCATTATGGCTGCCAGTGTCAAAAGTAATACAATGAAAACAGGTGACGGGACTTACCCTGGTAGAGAGAATCTATGTGTAATACAATAAAATACAATAAATGTTCCTATAAAACAGCTGGGCCTGGTTTATAAACAATGCAGCGATGAAAGACTCTGTTACCTGTGCTGACCAGAGTGCTGTTGTTGTAGAGCGTTCCCAGGTGGGGTCCAGACAGTGACAGGAACGTGTGCAGCTTGTTGAGGTAATATCGGAAGCGGGGTCGCGTCAGCACCGACCGAATGATGATGTTGCCCAATGAATGCCCAATGAAGCTGTGCGTAACAATAAAAACACAACGCATTTCAAGATTCCCTTTAACATAATCAAGTCTTTCAAATCATAAATGGTATAGATCAAATTAACCCAAGACACTACTTCAAATTGAGCGCAGAGAGAACAACAAGAGGGCATACATGGAATCTGAATAAAAGTGAGTTTAGAACAGAATTTATGAAGCACTCTTTTACACAGAGTTGTAAATGCATGGAATAGCCTACCGAGTGACATAGTAGGATCTAAAACACTGAGAACATTAAAAAAAACAACACTAGATTCTATGCTTTTAAATGAGTCGTTCCCACCCCCCCCCCAGTAGGGGAGAATGGTGTGCTAGCAAGGGATGAGCCTTGATGTGCTGAATGGCCTTTTCTCATTCCCAAACATTTCTTGTTCTTATGTTCTAATGCTACTTTGTTTTAAGCAGGCATTCACAGACAAGTCCCCCAGTGGTGTAGCAACTAGCATAGCAACACCCAAGGCGTTTTCTTGTAGCAAAAGTGAGAAATTGACAGAAGATCAAACTGCTGTCTCTCTTTCATGCATTTCTTCTTTGAAACCACAAGTCATGATAACAGGTGTTCTTTCTATTATTTCCAGTTTTTTCCTGGTTACATCTGAGCTTGGTTATGTCTCTGAGGGTCCCTGATTTGAGTTGTATGAAATACCTGATCGGGGTCCCTGATTTGAGTTGTATGAAATACCTGACAGGGGAATGATTTAAGTTCTATGAAATATCTGACCAGGGCACTGATTTGAGTTGTATGAAATACCTGATCAGGGCACTGATTTAAGTTCTATGCAATACCTGATCAGGGTCTCTGATTTGAGTTGCATGAAATACCTGATCAGGGTCCCTGATTTGAGTTGTATAAAATACCTGTAGTGTAGAAAGACTACAGTAACAGCACCTCGAATCAGTGTATTTTAATGCAGCAGCCTGGATTGGACTGGATTTCAGCCCTATAAAACGTGGCAGTAAGCTGTCCCTGCTGGCTCACCATTTCCATCTAGTGCTCAAGAAGCAGAAATGCTACAGTGGTGTGGAACATGTTTTGAATGAAATACATAATTGCTGTAACATTCTTTATTAAATTATACAACTGCACATTTGAGACCTACAGTATATCGTGATTTGAAGACACAACAGGTAAAGCGTGAATCTTTTTTTTTTTTACAACCACTTTTAATACAGAGCCCCAGAGACGACATGGTTGAGAAAAAAAAAAACGTTGGACTAATCGTTGCGCGCAGTTTAGCAATGTGTGCGCACAGTTTAGCAATGTGCGTGCAGTTTAGCAATGTGCGTGCAGTTTAGCAATGTGCGCGCAGTTTAGCAATGTGTGCGCAGTTTAGCAATGTCTGCGCACAGTTTAGCAATATGTGCGCGCAATTTAGCAATGTGTGCGCAGTTTAGCAATGTGTGCGCAGTTTAGCAATGTGTGCGCAGTTTAGCAATGTGTGCGCGCAGTTTAGCAATGAGTGCGCGCAGTTTAGCAATGCGTGCGCGCAGTTTAGCAATGCGTGCGCGCAGTTTAGCAATGCGTGCGCGCAGTTTAGCAATGCGTGCGCGCAGTTTAGCAATCTGTGCGCGCAGTTTAGTAATTGGTCAGTTTGGAACATGAGGTTTACGATGTGATAGAAGTTGCTCCGTACCTTATGCCAACAAATGGAAGGTAAATAGCCTAACATGAAAGGTGCCTATTCAACATTTGAATCTGCGCTTGTTTTGTTTTGTGACAAAAGTAGTAGTTTTAGAGGGCATTTATATTTGCAGCTGTTCGAGTCTTCTTAGAGTGGCATGAGCTATTATCTGCCTTCACTGAACGGCATTTAAAAAA
The DNA here is from genome assembly GCA_030684275.1 of Acipenser oxyrinchus oxyrinchus. Lineage (NCBI taxonomy): Eukaryota > Metazoa > Chordata > Actinopteri > Acipenseriformes > Acipenseridae > Acipenser > Acipenser oxyrinchus. The sequence continues at coordinate 1,448,707 of CM060249.1, forward strand.
CAGCAGAGACAGTTACACGTAGGCCTACTGATTAAGACTCATTGTTTGCCAACCACGCGGTTCCTATTTAAAGCAGACAAAAACAACTAATATTTATGAGTAAATAATAATGTTGCTAAATACAGGTTATTTCTTGCAAGGGTTAACCTAAACAATCCAAAATACGTCATTCTTATTAATTTAAATGCATGTTAGCTACAAACATTACTTTCAATAAACGTACACTACTGTTCAAAAGTTTGGGGTCACTTAGAAATTTCCTTGTTTTCCATGAAAACATACATGAAATGAGTTTGAATAGGAAATATAGCAAAATGAATAGGAAATATAGTCATTGACAAGGTTAGAAATAATGATTTTTAATTGAAATAATAATTGTGTCCTTCAAACTTTGCTTTCGTCAAAGAATCCTCCATTTGCAGCAATTACAGCCTTGCAGACCTTTGGCATTCTAGCTGTCAATTTGTTGAGGTAATCTGAAAAGATTTCACCCCATGCTTCCTGAAGCACCTTCCACAAGTTGGATTGGCTTGATGGGCACTTCTTACATACCATACGGTCAAGCTGCTCCCACAACAGCTGAATAGGGTTGAGATCCGGTGACTGTGCTGGCCACTCCATTATAGACAGAATACCAGCTGACTGCTTCTTCCCTAAATAGTTCTTGCATAGTTTGGAGCTGTCCTTTGGGTCATTGTCCTGTTGTAGGAGGAAATTGGCTCCAATCAAGCGCCGTCCACAGGGTATGGCATGACGTTGCAAAATGGAGTGATAGCCTTCCTTCTTCAAGATCCCTTTTACCCTGTACAAATCTCCCACTTTACCACCACCAAAGCACCCCCAGACCATCACATTGCCTCCACCATGCTTGACAGATGGCGTCAAGCACTCCTCCAGCATCTTTTCATTTGGTCTGCGTCTCACGAATGTTCTTCTTTGTGATCCGAACACCTCAAACTTAGATTCATCTGTCCATAACACTTTTTTCCAATCTTCCTCTATCCAGTGTCTGTGTTCTTTTGCCCATCTTAATCTTTTCTTTTTATTGGCCAGTCTGAAATATGGCTTTTCTTTGCAACTCTGCCTAGAAGGCCAGCATCCCGAGTCGCCTCTTCACTGTTGGCGTTGAGACTGGTGTTTTGTGGGTACTATTTAATGAAGCTGCCAGTTGAGGACCTGTGAGGCGTCTGTTTCTCAAACTAGACAATCTAATGTATTTGTCCTCTTGCTCAGTTGTGCACGGGGCCTCCCACTCCTCTTTCTATTCTGGTTAGAGCCAGTTTGTGCTGTTCTGTGAAGGGAGTAGTACACAGCGTTGTGCGAGATCTTCAGTTTCTTGGCAATTTCTGCATGGAATAGCCTTCATTTCTCAGAACAAGAATAGACTGACGAGTTTCAGAAGAAAGTTCTTTGTTTCTGGCCATTTTGAGCCTGTAATCGAACCCACAATTGCTGATGCTCCAGATACTAAACTAGTCTAAAGAAGGCCAGTTTTATTGCTTCTTTAATCAGCACAACAGTTTTCAGCTGTGCTAACATAATTGCAAAAGGGTTTTCTAATGATCAATTAGCCTTTTAAAATGATAAACTTGGATTAGCAAACACAACGTGCCATTGGAACACAGGACTGATGGTTGCTGATAATGGGCCTCTGTACGCCTATGTAGATATTCCATTACAAATCAGCCGTTTCCAGCTACAATAGTCATTTACAACATTAACAATGTCTACACTGTATTTCTGATCAATTTGATGTTATTTTAATGGACAAAAAATTTGCTTTTCTTTCGAAAACAAGGAAATTTCTAAGTGACCCCTAACTTTTGAACGGTAGTGTATGTATTACAATTCCATCGTATAAAACGTGTGCATTCTGATCAGGCAATTATACTTATTTTTATTAAGCTGTCTACAGTTCTAGCCTTAAATGTTGTGTGAGTTAATAGTTAAAAATCAATATGTCCATCTGTAATATTTCAATTTGGAGTTGGGAAAAGTGTTTATTAGTATGTATTTTTAAGCCTGTATTCTATCAGACTAGTCAAATCCTTTCTGCAAAATGTGATTTCTCTTACACTATCCATTTGTTGATAATGCCCAGTAGATGGAGCTACACATTTATAACAATCCTTTTTTTTTATTGTTTGTCCCTCCATGAAGTTGATGTCGGATAAATTTGACAATGTCAACCAAATTTGTATAGTTTCCGTGGCGGAGTAGTCCCTTTTTTTTGAGGATCCGCTGTAGGTTGCTGATACTCAATATTATCCTGTGTTTTGCACTGAGGGCATGAATAATGTCCTTATATTTCAGTCCTAAGTAAAAATATGTCTCGATTAATTCCTCTTTGCTCACCATTTTGCAAAGTCGTATGTATGCTGGCGCCTCCTAAAGCCTCACTTTACTGATGACAAACTGTGCGCACAGATTGCTAAACTGTGCGCACAGATTGCTAAACTGTGCGCACAGATTGCTAAACTGTGCGCACAGATTGCTAAACTGTGCGCACAGATTAGTCCAACGTTTTTTTTCTCAACCATGTCGTCTCTGGGGCTCCGTACTTTTATAATCATTAATGTCACTTTTTTTTTTTTTTTTTTTTTACCTTATTCTGGCTATGGTGAGGTTATACAGTTGAATGTGCTGAATGATCTCATCCAGAAGTCTGTCTGTCATTGTGTCAAAATCAGCAAAGGTGTCAGTCTAGATAAGTGGAAAAAACAAATACAGTCACAAATCTTCACAATCCTGTACTGTCGTTACTGTATGTTTATGCACAGGATATCCGCTCCACAATCCTGTACTGTTGTTACTGTATGCTTATGCACAGGATATCCGCTTCACAATCCTGTACTGTTGTTACTGTATGCATATGCACAGGATATCCGCTTCACAATCCTGTACTGTTGTTACTGTATGCATATGCACAGGATATGTATGCTTATGTAAAGGCTATATAAAACCTCTGTCCATGACTTTTTAGACTCAATAATACTCCTTCATCTGATTAATACTGTTACCAGGTACAATCAACAATCTTTCTTGAACTGGGCTTTATACTTTTAGTGTTACACATTAATTTCTGCAAATGTATTTCTGTTTCCTGCACTCTTGGAGCTAAATATAATAGCATACTGGTGTAATACCAGGTATAGTCTACCTGGTTTCTTTTTAAATGTAACAGCATACTGATGTAATACCAGGTATAGTCTACCTGGTTTCTTTTTAAATGTAACAGCATACTGATGTAATACCAGGTATAGTCTACCTGGTTTCTTTTTAAATGTAACAGCATACTGATGTAATACCAGGTATAGGCGTGCTGGTTTCTTTTTAAATGTAACAGCATACTGGTGTAATACTGGGTATAGTCTACCTGGTTTCTTTCTGACATCAAGAAGTCCAGTTTTGATCCAGGCAGCCCCAGCTCAATAAAAGTCTTCACCAGCCGCAGATCTGCACTGTTTCCTGAAAAAGCATACACTCGTGTTGAGTACTGTTACATGAATGTAACACATTGCAACCATACAGTAGTTACTGACACCTCTCCTTTCTCCTATAATTGGACAGCATCACCCAGCACCACCATCATCACCATCCCTGGATCTCCAACAGCCCTGCCAAAGAATACCTTTGATTTGATATGCTGCTCCAGGGAGGGGCAGGGTAAGACATGATTCAGAAGAAGCCAATGATAGAATACCTTTGATTTGATATGCTGCTCCAGGGAGGGGCAGGGTAAGACATGATTCAGAAGAAGCCAATGATAGAATACCTTTGATTTGATATGCTGCTCCAGGGAGGGGCAGGGTAAGACATGATTCAGAAGAAGCCAATGATAGAATACCTTTGATTTGATATGCTGCTCCAGGGAGGGGCAGGGTAAGACATGATTCAGAAGAAGGCAATGATACAACCTGTTTCAGGTGTAGCCTTGGCCTCTTTATATAAATCTTTGTTTTACCAAAACACAATGTTTCACAAATCTAAATTTGATCACATTCCCCAATGTTTGTACAGTATTTTATGAAACACTACTACACTGCTGTTTTACTGTAACTTCCCCAGTCTATAGTTAGTAGTGCATTATCAGTTTCTTTCCACATGGGGCTGCTGTGCACCTTTCTATTCTTTCAAAGATTCCTCTATTGCAATTGCACTGCAAATGATACTAATAAGAACACTTATTATTACCATCCAGTCCATGAACACAGATTACAAGATGAATGCCGTCCTCAAAATTATCTTCCTCTTCCTCAGGTGGGAAATACGGCACATCAGAGGCCAGCTGGGGCAGATCGCTGTACAGTGTACCTCGAAACCTCAGCTCATTTAGAAGATCATCTTTGGCCTTATAGAAACTAAAGAGAGAGAGGGGAAATGTGACATTAATCATATATACAGAGCTATCTCTGGCCCGCTGGATATCGTCTCTAATTGTACACGTACTTCTCAGATTAGGCTGCGGATATGCCATAGTTTACCTCTTGCAGCACAAAGAACCACACTGCTATCAGTTATCTTAAGATAAATCATTTATTTCTAAAGTAACAATACCCATGGAACTGACATCTGCTATTTGCATTGAAGGTAAACACATTGTGATTGTTACTAATCCAGATGTAAATACCATAGGCTCAACCCAAAGAACCCCTAAAAACAATAAAAGGTGGTCATTAAAAAAAAAGAAGCAAAGAATAATCGACAGGTCTTTTTTCTAAGGGTTAGGTATTGTAACACTAGCAAATCTGCTTTTGAAAACTGTTCAAACTTACTTAAGCATTCTCTCGTTGGTTTCTTCATCCACACAAAAGGAATTAGAAGAGATCACACCAAATGAGCCCAAAGGCTGTCTGGTGACGGGCGATGTTGCCTGCCTCATTGAAAACCCATTGACAGATGGAGAATCCCTGAGCACAGAAGAGAATGGCAGACAAGTTGGGGCGCACGAAACTGATAGGTTAACCACCTCTACTACCTTCCTGTTCATGAATGCCAAGCTCGAGCTAGGAATGTTTGAAGATTTCCCCTGACTGGGCAAAGCAGGATGTTCACGGTCATTGCATTTATCAATTTTGGGATCATGCCCGTTTTCCTCTTCAATGTCTTGACATTCATGGCAGTGGACTCGCTCCAGTCTGTCCTCCTCATTCAGTTCTATTTGGTGGAAACACTGATCTGATTCACGCAGGATTGCTTTGTTAGTGCTGTCCAAAAAAGACCCAAACTCCCCTTCAATTAGATCCCCTTCTTTAAAATCAAATGCTGGCATCTGGTCACTGAGGTGTGGGACTTTTTGACTGTCCAATTGAACATCACAATTTGGCACACTGTCATTTTTGTAGTTTTCTTGGGTTATAGGGGAACTAGCTGATGTGTAAAATACTGCTTTGTCAGGTAGAGTCCCAGTGTGTTTTGGAAGTTCTTCACCAACATACTTTTTAAAAAGAAACGCCTCTGGAACACCTTGTAATACTGCATCCACTGTGCACAGAACTACCTGGTTTTCTAGAATTTTAGGTATGTTAATTTCTTTGGAACAGTTATAGTCCTCAAGAATGTTTATGTCCCTGTGTTCATTTTTACTACTCTGCCTACCGACTGTCAAACACTCTGGTATGTCCCCTTCTAGGATATCCTCCAAAGAATACGCATTTCCAACTGGCCGATCATTTTGTCTCATTATGTTTCCTCCCACAGCTGTACAGCTTTGAGACTCGTCGCCCCTTTGTCTCGGGTCTTGGTTCGTTTCTGGGTCCTCCTCAGGGCTGCTTATCTGAGGAGCGGAGACAGATTTGGTCAGCTTGCTGAGTTCCACTTCTTCTTCATAGGGCAAGGAGCTGATGGATGTCAGGGAAGCCTGTATCCCACTGGGTAAGCTTGCGTTACTTTCGGTCTGACACCCCTCCAGGGAGTTTCGGTGCATGGTGTGTCTTCTTACGAGCTGGTGCAGCAGGTCACGCTCACTGGAGAAGTCCTGAGGTCTGATTCGAACATCCAGCCAGGCTACTGAGCTGGGCTCACTCTCAATCCCAGAATCAGAAATCACAGAAGAAGACCTCTTCATGGTCCTTAAGCTCCTGGTGAAGCCATCCTTTCCTGCTCCATATGATTCTTTTTCAGCTGGTTCACATTTGCTTGGCACTGTTACTGTCCTTTCCATCTCTGAGACGGAAGTATCTGTGACAGACAAACTGAATAACAGCATGTCTTCATTTTCATAAAGCTTGCCCTCATGAGGTGTTACCTCTGTTAGATTTTTGGTGGATTTGGATTCATACTCATTGGGCTCATTTACTTCATGCTCTTTCTCTTCCAACTCATTTGAATGACAAGACAAAGATAAGCTCTCAGCCCTGTTTAAGTCTGTGGACTCAGTTTTGTTTGATGTTGCTACTATTAACACTGCTTCTCCTCTGTATGGGTCCGCATCACTTGGCCTGACCTCAATATATTTCAGACCAGTGTTAGAGCTGTTGTTTCCCCCCGTTGGATCAATCCTTCCCTCCAGCTCTGAAGCACTAGGTTCATTATCCTGAGAATTACTCATTGCACTGCTTTCTAGGGAATCACTGGCTTTTAGGTTATTATTACTTTCCTCATGTCCTTCGCTCAAAGAAGCATTTGCTGACAGATCTGTGCAATTAGAACTTCTCAAAAGGTTTTCATTTATTGGTGGTTTTCCAGAAGCATGCTCCCTTGTTGGGGAAGCTTTTCTGTCCATTTCCGATTCTTCTAAAGAAGTGGTCTCTTTGTCTTCTTTGTTTCTATTAGCTGTGGGCACATATGGGACGGAGGGTGTGGCACTGCCCAAGTCCTCATCTAAGAAAAGCAGATACCAATAGATTGTTTCAATGAGTTAGTCTTGTTTCGGACATTCATTTAAATATATATATATATATATTTATTGTTATTGGGATAAGCAGAAAAATGTAAAGAGGCAAACAAGGTAGTCAACGTTTAAACATAATAAACCAAAACACATGAATCTAGAAGGCTTTTGTGGGGATATCTTACAACCACCCCCACCCCCCAGTACATCTTTGGCCAAACATCATGCATTACCTAGAATTTTTAGATTGTTCATTTAACATCATGTAATCAAGGAAACTACACAATGATATTGCAAAAGTCTACCAGAAGCCTAATAGTACAGTATTTCAGTTTTTCGTTAAGTACTGTATTCCTTTGAATTTAAGTTGCACTTTTTAAACCAATTTTTTCTTCTCAAAAATGGCCTGCGTCTTTTTCTAGTACAGTATTATGATGCATGTATTAAAAGATGTGGCTGCCCATGTAGACAAACAGCAATATGACTGACTGGCAGTTCAAGGGTTCCCTAGTAGTTATCCTGTGGAGCGGACGCTCTCCTGCTCGATGTAAACAAAGAAAGCATTCGCTCAGCGCCCGCCTGTGTAGCTGTGGTCGTGCAGTAGCCTCGAACTGGCACTGCTGCATTCTTAAACAGGTGCAGGCTCCCCGGGCACACCCCCCACCCCCTTCCCCAGCCAATCAGGACCTCCCAATCAGCTCAGCTCCGAGCAAGCCTTCCTGTTTTCCACAGCAACAGCGCAGCTGAACCAGCAACAGGATCCTCCCTGTCACAAAGAGTCATTACTTTCCTGAGGAATTCCAAGAGAAGCTTTTACAATTTCAGCGTTTCGTTATGAGGCTCAGTTCTGATCAGACCCCCGTATTTTTGTACTTGCCAAGCAATACCACAGTTCACAAACAGGAGAAAAACGTCTTGCAGTAATCACGACTGGAAATAAGAAGCAGCGCATAATGTAATGCTCTGTGTGACCACAGACGGCTGCAAACTGCCTCCATACATGGTTTTCTAATATGAGTAAATGCATCTTTGTAAATGCATCTTTATTTGATTTTATTTTCCTCAAGTTGAGGATGGAAATTTGGGCTGCGTCTTAAATTCGAGGGTGCCTTCAATTTGAAGGAATACTGTATATGAAAAACTACAAAGCGGTATGTAATTACATATGTTAACATAACATTATTCAACAGGTTTCATTCGACTCTGAAGAAAACAATGTTAATTCTACAGGGAGATGCAAAACATTTGTCCAGTGCTGTAGAATTATGGTCTCTATACATAAAAACAATTACTGACCCACACTGGGGAGCTCTATATATCTGTCTTCAAAGATGATGGGAAGAGTGTTCCAGTCCCCATCTATATCAAGGCACTCAGCAGGCAGAGGAGGCATCTTAGTGAGATAGTCTGAACCTCGAGCTTCAGATGCAATCTGATTTTGTCGCTGGATCCTTGAAACAAAACCAAAAAAGACAAAGGACCTTATATAAATGGCCTCAAATAACCCTATATAAAACAATCTAAAAAAACTAAAACGTATTAGCAATAGCTATATTATCAGTGACCCCCTTTCCTTCTGTTGATTTTATTCTGCAATTAGGAATATGCTTATAGTGTTATATTATAAGACAACACTATAGAGCAGGGTTTCCCAAACTTTTTGATTGGCAACCCAAGTGAACACAGGAATAATGAACCCACAACACAAAATGATTCACTTTTTGGTATTTTAACTGAAATACCTCTTAACCAATCAAAAAGCCACGTTTCATTTATTTGTAACTACACTACACTATATAAGCATTCAGGCTTTGATAGTTTTACAATTTGGTAGACAAACCGGGGTTGGGTGCCACTTCTACAAACATTCTATCACACGACAGCCAGCTTACATGGGGATTGATGGACTGTTGTGGGTGCACTGAGATAATGGGTGGTGGGACGGGAATGCATGCTTGTGATTGGGGAGCGCTCACGATGGAGCGAAATTTTGTAAGACCTCATATAGAATATTGTGTTCAGTTCTGGTCACCTCGTTACAAAAAGGATATTGCTGCTCTAGACAGAGTGCAAAGAAGAGCGACCAGAATTATCCCGGGTTTAAAAGGCATGTCATATGCAGACAGGTTAAAAGAATTGAATCTATTCAGTCTTGAACAAAGAAGATTACGCTGTGATCTGATTCAAGCATTCAAAATCCTAAAAGGTATAGACAATGTCGACCCAGGGGACTTTTTTGACCTGAAAAAAGAAACAAGGACCTGGGGTCACAAATGGAGATTAAATAAAGGGGCATTCAGAACAGAAAATAGGAGGCACTTTTTTACACAGAGAATTGTGGGGGTCTGGAACCAACTCCCCAGTAATGTTGTTGAAGCAGACACCCTGGGATCCTTCAAGCAGCTGCTTGATGAGATTCTGGGATCAATAAGCTACTAACAACCAAACGAGTAAGAAGGGCCAAATGGCCTCCTCTCGTTTGTAAACTTTCTTATGTTTTATGTTCTTAAGTCTGGTAGAGGGAGGGGCTGGGTGAAGAGTGTGGGTTTGGGAGCTGGGCTGGGTGAAGAGTGTGGGTTTGGGAGCTGGGCTGGGTGAAGAGTGTGGGTTTGGGAGCTGGGCTGGGTGAAGAGTGTGGGTTTGGGAGCTGGGCTGGGTGAAGAGTGTGGGTTTGGGAGCTGGGCTGGGTGAAGAGTGTGGGTTTGGGAGCTGGGCTGGGTGAAGAGTGTGGGTTTGGGAGCTGGGCTGGGTGAAGAGTGTGGGTTTGGGAGCTGGGCTGGGTGAAGAGTGTGGGTTTGGGAGCTGGGCTGGGTGAAGAGTGTGGGTTTGGGAGCTGGGCTGGGTGAAGAGTGTGGGTTTGGGAGCTGGGCTGGGTGAAGAGTGTGGGTTTGGGAGCTGGGCTGGGTGAAGAGTGTGGGTTTGGGAGCTGGGCTGGGTGAAGAGTGTGGGTTTGGGAGCTGGGCTGGGTGAAGAGTGTGGGTTTGGGAGCTGTGGGAGAACCTGCTGTTTTGTTGAATTACCGAGTCAGACACGCAGAGACTGTTAGCTTTGTGTGTGTTACCTGCCTGCTTATTAAACCATTTTATTTATTCTGTGTTCGTTATTGTTGCATTTATTTTATTGAACTGCTCATTCTTGTAAAATAAACCGTGCTTTTGAGACCAGAATACTTGCCTGGATTGCTTCCTTTACCTCTGTGTTACAATATCAATTTAAAATTGTATTGCAATATAATGAATACCAGTTTTAATTTTCAATTCAACATTAAGCATTGCAAACATACCGACAACAGTCAGTTGTGCAGTTTTTTGTTTTTTGCAATATGCATTGTAACCAGGTAGGATACATTCACCTCCTTCTCTGAGACAGTGACTGATTTTTTAAGAACGTCTTGCTGTTCTGCTAATTGATCAGCTTTCTTCTGCAAAAACTTGTGTCGTTTCCCAATGCAAGCTGGATGCCGTGTCTCAAGATGCCGATGGCTTAAGGCTTTCGTGAGCCAGTACTTCACAGGAAATGACACGTGAGGACATCCCGTCACCAATTTAAGAAAAAGGTGATAAAACAATACATTGTTTATATAATAACTGCTAATGATTTGTATGCAAATTATATTTATTTTGAATATAAGCATAAGTTGTATAGTGAAAATAAATCTTAACAGTGTGCACATAACGTCATATTTTTTTAGATTGTTTGGCGACCCATCAGAAACCTTGCCGCGACCCATATTTGGGTCTCGACCCCCACTTTGGGAAACGTTGCTATAGCTCACATGGCTGCTGCTGCCTGGCACTTGATGTGCTGTTGTACTTCAGACTCACTCAAATCGTCTAGCGACAATCAAACAATGTGACCTAAAGCCAAGGTACCAGGATGCAGCAGTTTATAGTGTTCTATTTGAAATATTTGTATATAATGAATTAACTTATTATTTTTTTTTAAAACAAGTCGGAGACCAAGAAGAATCTCAACACAAAAAATGGAGGCCATTAAAAATGTTAACAAAGCCAGTTAGAGATGCATTTTAAACAATGCACTTTGTTTCAGTGAATTAAGATATACAACTCACAGCTCTTCTTGGAAGGTCAGAGATGCACGTTTGTGATGTTCTGTGAAAAAGTATGCTTCTGAAAACCTTCGTACCTGTTTGGAAAGAGCAGAAGTTATAAACAGCGTTTATGAGTGGCACAGCGCTCAGTGGTGATTGCTGCCTGAGATCATGTTGCTGTGTTTCTGTTTCCTGTGAGCTGTAATGTGTTTGAGATAACACAGGAATTGCTGGGGAAGGCTCGGAGACTTCGATGAAACATTTAATTTTAAACAGTGCTTTAAAAAAAAAATTGGGACTACAAAGGTGAACCTTGATTCTTTTACTACTTTACTTGTGCCAAAAGTCTTGTGGTTTTTCAGAACTTAAAGTAATGAAAGACTGCCTTCTATAGATTATTATTGGCCATATGCACACATCTGAAGAATAAAGTGTTTGTGTTTTTTAGCTCCTATTTGGAACCAGCATAAAACACAGTTACAGTGTTGACAGTAAGGTTATGAGATAGATACTATCTTTTTTTTTTTTTTTCTCGGTTGGGTTTCACTTCTGATTTATTATTGTAAAATGTAAGGTGATATTGCACAAGGTCAGACAAGTTATTTTATTATGGTAAAATGTAAGGTGATATTGCACAAGGTCAGACAAGTTATTTTATTATGGTAAAATGTAAGGTGATATTGCACAAGGTCAGACAAGTTATTTTATTATGGTAAAATGTAAGGTGATATAGCACAAGGTCAGACAAGTTATTTTATTATGGTAAAATGTAAGGTGATATTGCACAAGGTCAGACAAGTTATTTTATTATGGTAAAATGTAAGGTGATATAGCACAAGGTCAGACAAGTTATTTTATTATGGTAAAATGTAAGGTGATATAGCACAAGGTCAGACAAGTTATTTTATTATGGTAAAATGTAAGGTGATATTGCACAAGGTCAGACAAGTTATTTTATTATGGTAAAATGTAAGGTGATATTGCACAAGGTCAGACAAGTTATTTTATTATGGTAAAATGTAAGGTGATATAGCACAAGGTCAGACAAGTTATTTTATTATGGTAAAATGTAAGGTGATATTGCACAAGGTCAGACAAGTTATTTTATTATGGTAAAATGTAAGGTGATATTGCACAAGGTCAGACAAGTTATTTTATTATGGTAAAATGTAAGGTGATATAGCACAAGGTCAGACAAGTTATTTTATTATGGTAAAATGTAAGGTGATATTGCACAAGGTCAGACAAGTTATTTTATTATGGTAAAATGTAAGGTGATATTGCACAAGGTCAGACAAGTTATTTTATTATGGTAAAATGTAAGGTGATATTGCACAAGGTCAGACAAGTTATTTTATTATGGTAAAATGTAAGGTGATATTGCACAAGGTCAGACAAGTTATTTTATTATGGTAAAATGTAAGGTGATATTGCACAAGGACAGACAAGTTATTTTTGGCAGCTGCTGAAGCAACTAGATGGCAAATCTAATTTTCTAATAAAGTTCCCTGAGATTAATAGCATTTGAATGTTGTGTACACTGTTATGGCTCCACCATGAAGGCTGAACAGCACTGCACTAACAAATATACAAACAGACCATGAAGTATTTACCCTTAGCGTGTGGTGTTCCTGAGCCAAGTGCGATGTAACTTCAGGATGAAGAGTAACTGTGCCTAGAAACTGGCTCCAAAGAGCCACCAGGTGGGAACAGAGCTGAGTCAAATCTCTGCTAATCTGCTCCACAACTTTATCATGACTACTCTGCACCTGTGAATGAAAAAAAAAAATATATATATATATATAAAAATAAAAAAAACATTACAGGAATCTGGAGTGGCATTATGTAGACATGACAGCACCGCGACGATCCTGAGACTCTGAAAAGAAATACTACCCATTCCCACTGATATTTATTTAATAAATGAAACATAAAAGAGTACTTTTCAGTTCTATATTAACCCTTTTACCAGGAAGCTGCCTTCTGTGCACTAGGTGGCACTGCTGCATTCGCCATGCTGCTCTCCCAGACTGTTTCCAGATTAGTCTGGTATATAACTATTTTTCAGACAATTACCAAAAGCAAAGGTCAATGCTGTGTTGCTTATATTGGAACTGAGAAATACATTTTCAGGGGAATAACCTTTCGACAAGAGGAAGAAGCCACTGTATACATCTGACCTTCAGAACACAACTTGACTTCGAAAATATGTACTTTTTTAAAATTGCGTAGATTACAGTCTCTGTAGACCTTCATACGTGGTTATAGCAAGAAGAGAGGTAATCCAGACCCCAAACAGAAAATAACTTTATTCAAGAAATACACACAAGTCATGGAGAATGTGTCTGAGAAAGTGTAATGGCATCCAAACCGAATTCCATCAGGTTGGTGGCGCACAGGGCCAAGTCGCAGGTCTCTTAGGACTGTCACCAGATATGGACTCAAACACGCATTAAAAGAAGTAAAGAAATAAATCAAACTGCACTGACCACATGGCCAAAATGTATGAAACAGCTTGCATTTATCCTGAGAAAAAACTTCAAGGGAATATAATTCTATTAAGTTTAACCAATTGTGAGATTTTTGTCTAGTGGTAGATATATAACACTTTTAAACAGTTGTTCTTCCTAAAAAAAATAGCATATACAGTATCTGTCCAAAAATATTTCACATTAGCCAAATTAGCATAAAGGGACCAGTCATATAAAGATGTGATATCTACAAAAGCCTCCCCGCCATGTTTTTATTGCAGTAGGAACTAGAAGCAACATGAATATAAAGTTGGACCAAGTTTGCCCCAATTGTACAGTATCTTGTTACTATCCACTTTTACATTGGAGGTGGGCTGATTTTTTGGTATATAACCCATTTTGTACATATCAGATCTATATGACTGGTCACTTTATTCTAACTTCAGATGTTTTTGCATTTTAATTACTGCAATGCACTTTTATACCTGTTTAGGTGTACCATATAAACTGTCGAATGTTTAATATATATATATATATAGATTCCTTTTTGAATCCCTTTTTTAAAATCGAATGTCTCAGTTTTCCATGTGACCTGTTGTAGCGGAGCCACTCCACTTGACCAGCTAGACCAGTGCTTTTCAACCTGTGCTGTGCATACCTTTACTGGTATGCGACAGGCTTGCCACTGGTACACACCGACAGTTCTTTATGATATGATTCCTCAAAACACAATGCGCTGTCAATCACATCATCGTGTATCAATCTGTTTGTACCACTGAAGCACAGAGAAAATTATAATGCAGCGCTCTAGATGTGATTAAACAACTTTTACAGGGGTTAGGCATCTCCCTTTAAAAGCAAGTGTCAATACTTACGAATGCGAGAGGGCGTTAGTCTGATATTATATATATATATATATATATATATATATATATATATATATATATATATATATATATATATATATACACACACACACACACACACACACAATGAAAATCTCTACAGCAATGCAAGCATTCAAATTTCTTTCAGCCAAACTATATTTAAATGGCTTACTAAACAAAATTCATCATTTTGCTTCAGAGGTTTAAATACTCCCGCTCGTTTATATTCTTCATTAGTCTCTTTATTGATTTAAAAAAGGATATAGTTGTAAAACAAACAACGCGTTTCGACACTAACGTGTCTTCATCAGGTATATTAACACCAGCAGAATACATGAACCGCAGTTTCTTGCAACAGTTGTGATGGTGACCAAACGTGTGAGTACTGTTGTGTAAAAAAAATAGCTTAAAATGAACAGTTGTTTAGGAAATGTAGAACAAGAACAGCAACAAATAAAAATACACTTAAGGTTTGTGTCTTGCACACGTGCCATTAACAAGATGCCCTGAAAACTTAATTAATGAAGGGCTGTAATGCAGCAAAAAGAGCAAAAATTAAACACACAAGGACGTGTCTTTGTGAACTCCAAAAAAACAATGTTATCTTTCGCCAGTCAAATCGTAGAGTGCCTAATAAAGTTTTAAGTCAACACGAATAGATTTTTTTAGTCTCTTGCGTCTTGCATCCCAGTAGATTTTGTTACATTGTTTACCGTCAGGAGTTTAAGTGATTTAATTGCACAAGATTCCATGGTTAGATGATGAGCTGATAATATCTCTTCAGCCAAAGAATCAGCCACAGTAATTTAAGAGCAACGTTACCATTATGTAAAACAGTATGTAGCGTGAGCTTTGTACTAAAGCAGGGTCAGCTGTTGAACAAAGTTTATTTCTCAAACTGACCATTTAAAAAATGTGAAAGCAGAACACACAGAAATGCGTGCGGTCAGCTGGCTTGCATTCCCTTCCCTTCTCCCCTGCTCCGGCCATGACTTACAACGACCTTCAAAGTTGTTTATTTCGACCTACAGCCACAAACACGTGCGCATTAGTTTGTAGTGCTTTAGAGGGTAAAGACGGTGTAATTAACCCTTTCCACTCTCTACCAACTGCCTCACCACAACTAAACTTTCCGTTTCCCTTGTTACTGCACCCGCCCCCTCCATTCTGACCAGCCAACCGGATGCATCTTAAACAACGCACCCCATATTCTATGCTATGTTGAAAATGGAGCCAGTACCTTATATTTGCGTTGTATGCATGTTTAATAAAAAATTGATAAAAAAGAAATGGCTTGATGGCAAGTTTGTTTCTCCATGGTTCTGATCTGTTTGTAGTGCGCATGCGGGGCAAAACGGTTACCGGAACGTACAGCTGCACAGGCGCAGCGCTCGTTTTTAAAATTACTTTTTTATATTAAAATACACATTTTTAAACCTCCCCACCCACAAAAGGCACTAAAGACTACTTAGATGCAGTAACTTGCCATATGGGAGTAGTAACTGTCCAGTAGTTTTTTTTTTTTTACCTACAGGTGAATAATATAAAACGCTCTCCCGGCACCAAATTTACATGAAAAACCTCCCGCTTTTTAAAAGTGCTGTAGCTCAAAAACTACTGGACAGAATAACACAAAACTTCAGCCTACCAATCAGACCTGAAATCCAAAACAGCAGCCAGATTGATTGAACTTAACCCCACTTTTGGAGCTGCACAAAATAGGGGCTTATAATGGAAAGAACATATATACACACACACACATTTTATAGCCTGGAGTTGTAAAACAACTTCAATGAAAACATACCTGCAATTCCAGAGACAGCTGTGTTAGTGTTTCCTCAATGGGAAGTTCTTCTAAGAAACAAAAATATTATTTAAATGTGCATGCATATATTACATAGGGCTCTGTTTAAAAAGCATTACGTCTGGAGTAATTTAAACTCGCTTTTTAAAAGTCTGTTTTTATGCATATTTGGTATTCATAAAAAAAGAATTCTAGTGTTGCTTAAGAAAACTACCAGCAGTCTTGACAGTCTCATAAATATCAAACTGCATTTCTGTATTTAAAACAGACTGTTAATAACTCATGAGTAAAGCTGTGTAAATTGGGCCCTTGGAGACACACACATTATGCATGTATTGAAGCAGAACAATTGTTTAGTTTTTTTTCAGCAATGTGACATTATTTACCATTTACAATAGCAACAGCAAGTTACAACACAGCTTTCATACGTGAGCATGGAAACAAGATTATTTTTTGTCAAACAAAATGCTGTTTGTTCAACAATTGTGTCTTTACCAATCTGTGTTTGTGGCAGCTCAGGGATCTGCTTCATCAGGCCAGTGTAGTAGGTCCTCAGTCCTCCGTGTGCGTTCAACAGCAAGCAGCAAAGCCTCCTGTGCCAAGAGTATGCACGCTGCATGCAGTTTTCAGAGGGGACATAGAAACTGCCCTGTCAAAACAAATTAGAAATACACAGAGTTTCTGTTGCGTTTCTATAGAGCTATACCTGTGTTAGGGGGTGACTCTAATTACTGTATAGTTCCATCTCTATTTAAACACCAACAGATGTAATATTGATACAGCTTCACATACACTGAAGGGACAGGTGAAAATGCATTTGCACAGAACATGGTGTTCAATAGTAACTGACCAGTCTGATTACAAAACCTAACAGCCTTTTCATTTTTCTTCATAATTATAGTCCCTTAACAAGGCAGTTCCGTACCTCCTCCACATGCCCAATTAGTAACATGCAGACTGGGCTGTTTTGAATAGAGGAACACGAAGAAAAAAAAACTTCCCGTTCTGTGCCAAGCAAGCCGCTTTATTGTTTCTCATATTCACCATATCCAAGGGCAACATGAATGAAACATAGGAGAAAAAGGTTTTGATCAAAGTAAAAAAAGTTTTATTGCTAATAGGTTATTTAAAAAAAAACGCTGCTGCTCAGCACAAAAAAAAACACACATATGTATATGTGTCATTGATTTCCGATCCTAAATGCAACCTACACACGTCAGATATTATGTATAGTAACTTGAGATGTCGAACAATTAAACAGAGATCAAACACCAAACTGGTGGCAGTCTCTCTCTAATCACAGCTTGTCTCCAACTGTAAAATCAATCGCCAGCCTACGTGGCAGTGTAACCTAGATCTTTTGCTGTAACCTTAATACTAAATAATTTAAGAGTATAACTGAGGGATATGCACTAATCAAAAGAGTGAGCTCTTGTGCTTGATATTTAATACAGTACTGGTACCCCAGGCTTTTCCTGTTGATGCAACAAGAAAAAAAAAGTCTGTAGGAATAAACAGGAAACAAGTGTGTTTATGAATACCTATCACTCCAAACAATTATGTTCCAATGTAATTCTACGTCTCAGACACCACAATATAGGCCTGCATGTTCTACCCTTAGCACTTTCCTGTGGGGCAATTTATCTATCCACTTCCTGTTTAAAAATGTGTTTTTATAAATTTAAATCAGCCACACAAAAGCTTATTGAGGCGTACTGACAACGGAGTCTTCAGTACCTTCAGTAGCTGACTCACTGAGACAGGCTTGGAGGATATGGAGTCAAACAGATAACATTTGTCACTATTAGGTTAACACTGCAGTCACACAGACATAGAAGACTCATTATAAGAAAACATAATGCATCCAGATCTTGCCTATACTGTCTTAGGATAAGAGGTCTTTGATATTTTACAATGGATTTTACACAGGGTGTGCAGAACTGAATAGCTGTACACTGCTGAACCAGCAGCTGGAACATGTCTGGGGATGCCTCAAAGCTTCCTTTACCCAAGCAGCTCTGGGGTTTCAGGAGTGATAAGATGGGCCACAGATCGTTCAGATGACAATAAAAACTGCATCTTTGGTCCAATGTCAGTATGTCTTAAATTATTTATATACAAAATGTAATCTCATATCATCTTAAACTGCATTATACTATGATATCTCATGGTTCCAATTCCCTCAGTTATCGGTAGAGGGCTCAAGGGACATAAGACGTCTGAGACTGCCACATCGATCTCACGCTCAACAGAAACTCTGTCCCCACGGAAACCTGTACTAGTCAACTGTGGATTGCCTACCCTTTGCACTTATTTTACACAAATCTAACCATAAAAATACATTTAGAATAACATCAGTCAAATTGCTTTAGCAACACAATCATTCTGTTAACTTACTATTTTTTAATTAATTTCCCATAACATTTGCCAGCCCAATTTGTTTACTGGTAATTAAACTTGTAATTTATTTAGAATTGGAGAAATAATGTGGTCTCCACGAATCCCTTCAAGAAATTCTGGTATACTCTGTGGGAAGTTTCCCTGGCAAATAGACATTTTATATTTTAATTCGTATTTTCAATGGTTGTAATTAATGTTTGCTATTATAGTTTAATTTCTGCTTGTTTTGTAAAGCTCTTTGGGACGACATTGCCATGAAAGGTGCTATATAAAAGTAAATTGATTGATTGAAAGCTTTTCCTAAATGTATGTACAGTATGTTTTTTTTTTTTTTCTTTTCTGACCAAGATAAAAACATGCCAGTCTTACTCACATGAATGGCACATTCTACTTTCTAAATGCCAGTGTGTGCTTGCAATTATCTTCCTCTCCTCTGGTGGAAAGGCTGTCCTCTTTACCAGTGCCTTATCCTTATATGCTCATGTCCTTACCATGCAAAGATACACATCTGTTTTTCCTTTGCACTGGGGCTTCTGATGCATCCTATCAGTGGAGTTTACAGCTTCTTCAAGAACAAATTCACTGCTGGAAGCTTTTCATCACTTCGTAACTTGATTTTAGTTGATAATAGACTATGTGTTCGGCTACAAACCATGATTTACTGAATCCACTAATTAACTGTGAAACTTCTCAAAACCCTGTTTTATGTAAGTAAAAATATGAATACATGCTATACACTTGCATTGTTTTCCTGTATGCTAATCAGCTAATTAGTTAAGGATTCACATCCGATTCACAAGCGAATCTGTCTTAACATGGGTTTCCATTGATTTTCTGAGGATGACTCATGTTGGCCACGCACCGTTTTAGTGTACATTTGCAACTAAGCCACATGTTTTACTGTACAAAAAATCAAGTAATTTTTGTGCCATTGTGACATACATGTGTTTGCTGTACAGAAATCATCATTGTTTTGGCGCACAAATAAAGAAAACTCTTGTTCTACAAGTACTGGTGGCTAATATTGACAATGTAGAAATACCTCTTGAACTCTTTTCTTTTCTTTCTACACAGCTCTAGAAGGGCCTTTGCCTGAAACATCCTGAAATAAATGCTTTTTAAATCATTTAAACTTTTTGTGTACATTATTTTATTTTTTTAAAATGCTGTTTACCTGTTTGAAAAAAAAAAACTTTTCTCTTAGTTGCTTGGAGACTGTGTTGAATAGACTTTGCAGGTTTGCCTTGCTGTGCTAGTTCATCTCATCACTTTCTGATGTATGCTAACCCGGGTCTGTTTAGGGCTTGCTGGCTGGTGTGTGCAAAAAGGGTTGGGATTCATAAATAACTGGGACTGCTTTTGGGGAAGAACTAGATACTAAAAGAAAGATGGACTGCACCTAAATAGGTCAGGGGCCAGTAGGCTAGCTGCAAATATTGAAAATGATTTAAACTAGGAACTGGGGAGGGAATCTAAAGAAGTGTGCAATGTGCTGAAAGAGGGACAAATAGAAGTGAAAGGCCTGTATGCATATAAATTACTGTGTCCTTTATCACGCCAGTAATAGTGTTTAACATGATAGGATTTCATTGGGTGATGTATAAACGCCATTTACCTTATAAAAACATCACTCATCGTGACGTTAGAATAGTGCGCCCTTAGAGACTAATTTTTTTTTTCTATGTTTAATTAGCCAGTAATTACATCATTTAAGTATTTTGCTATTTGTAACGCATACATTAAATTGCATTTTTAACTCGTCTGAACAGGATAGGCTACTTACTAATTGTAAACCATATAAATCATATTTGTAGCCTATTGGTTGCTGTGAGAAAATGCCAGGGGACGGTACATGAAGAGGAGAGAGATATCCTGGAACATGATCCAGAAGAGTAAGAACCCCTCCGTTTTGTTAACAATCTGACGTTCATCTTGCCGGCGCTTCTGGCAGTATATCATCTCCCTTTTTACAAGCGCATTAACCTCAGCAGCTGCTATATCTCTTGACATATATTTTCAGCCACAGAACCTTGTATTTCTGAACAGCTGATCTGTGTTGACAAGTGCATCTTTTAACACTGAGAGTTACTGGGGAGTGAATGTAGGTTTTCTTAATCTTCACGTCCAGCACTATTCGGACAGGAGTCCCTTGCTATACAGACATTGTTATCCCGTACATTCTGATATGCCTGATATGTCCCAGATTATAACCAATTACAGTATATACTGTGTTACAGTAATCTTTTTCATATCCCTTTTACCTCTGCTCAATCACAGAGGTGTGTGTTACAGTAATCTTCATATCCCTATTACCTCTGCTCAATGACATGCTCTTGATTGTACCAGTCTACACCTGGCTTTATTTAATGTTAGAGCTCTGTCTAGAAAAGCTCCGCTGATTTTATTATGGATTATAACATTGTTATTTTCTCTAGTTGAAACTTGGCTTGCAGTTGATAACAATGTTTCCTTGATTGAGGCTTCTCCTCCACATTATTCTTTCTTCCAGAAAGCATGCTCCAGTGGGCAAGGAAGTGGACTTGCCACTATCTTCCGCATTAAACACAGAATCAAACTTTAGCAGTCTCTCATCACAACCAAAACTAGAAATTAGAAATGTGGGGGTCATCTTTGACCCTGTTCTATCATTCGAGACTCATATTAGGAAAGTTAATAAAGTATCCTTTTATCATTTGAGAAATACAGCTACACTTAGACCTATTATTTCTGTATCTGATGCTGAAAGGCTAATGCATACCTTTGTTTCATCTAGAAATAATTATTGTAATGCACTTTTCTCTGGTATCCGAAAACATGTGGTGTCTTGCTTACAGCTCATTCAGAACACTGCAACTAGAATTCTGACTAAAACCAGAAAAAGTGAACATATTACCCCTGCTTTGGCCTCTTTGCACTGTGCAGTTTAGAATTCGTTTTAAGATTTAGCTTTTAACTTCTAAGGCCCTGAATGGATTAGCACCCAGTTATTTACAATAATTATTGACCCTGTATACTCCTAACCGCACTCTTAGATCACAGTATGCAGGGAGGCTGGTTATTCCTAAGATGAATAAAGATAATAGGGGCTGAATGGCCTTTTCTTGTAAAGCTCCTAAATTATGGAATGCTCTGCCTTCTGGGGATTTTACAATTAAAACCAATGTTTGAATCTCTTTTTAAAATGTCTGTTTTTATCAAATTCTGTATTACTGTTTTGAATGTTACCATTGCAGTTTTTCGTTTTGCCTCTCTGCTTTACAAATGTAGACATGGTGTTGGTTACAATACATGTTAGCGAGTGAAGCTAATGACCGTTATATTTGAAGGAACACCGAATGCAAACTGAAAACTCCTCTAATGAGAACAAAGATAGGCCAGGCATCTTTTCTGCAAGGAGCTCCTGAATTCTGAAATCTGATACCGCTTGACATTCGAAATGCAGCTTCATGGGCACATTTAAATATTATATTCATAATTACTTTCTTGTTCAAAGTATAGGTAATCAATGACTGTATCTCTGTCTACTTTGTTTCCTGCGTCACTGTGCCAACTTAATGAGGCTTTCCAGGTGTGTACGTGTACATTATTAAATAAATAAAACCAATAAAAAAAGTATTCCAACCATTGGCCCTATATTCAAGATTGCCTTTAACTGAACCACCCAGCTACATCCTCTAACGGCTGCCAGCAGAATATCTGATGAGATACTGACGCAATATCAGCAGTGTCTTCCTTCGTCAGCAGACAGATTCAGCGGGATGCAGAAAAGGCAGAAGCCAGCAATTTGAATGTGGCTCCATACTGATCCCCTTTGATCTTTCAGCTGACAGTGTCTGACATTTTCTGTTTCCATATAAGCATTGCTATTCTTCAAATGGCTAAACCCAGCGGGGATTTTATTAGCTGTAGCCAATCCATGCCACTAGCAATGCGCTTTTTTGATGTATACTATAGTCATATCAGAAATTCTGTTTATAAAATAACACTGGTGGCTTTGGTTTACAGCCCAACTCTTTGTAGTACAGTTCTTCCTTTAATGACACCGATCTACTTACGAGGGGGTCTATCTTTTTCTTGACAGTTTCACAAAGTGTCTGTGCTGCTGATTATATTGTCTGATGGATGAACCGATCGTAAATCTGCAGATTTAATTGGTATCGACAGGGTATAATTAGATAGCTGAGAACTCAGTAAGTATCAATAACCTTTCCTTTAGAGGAGCATCACATGTTGTTTACTTGCTGCCTTTAGCCTCCCCAATGCCATGACACCACTATAATGACCTGCTTTCTAAGTACTGGATCCTTGTATACTCAGGCCAGATTCTGTTTCTTAACATCTTGCAGGCCTATTTAACCCTTTATATATGTATATATGGCATTGACAACACTATTTGAAAAAAAAAAAAAAAAAATTGTAGGCACATCTTTCTTTTAACACAATCCCTGACTGAGTTTATAAAACTCCCAGCAGACTCACCCTGTACCTAGTCAACTAGCTAGAGAGTCAGCTGGGGTCATACTGCAGCTGAAACACACAATACAAAGCTTCACCTGTTTCTAACTGTTTCATGTATTCTGTGATAATTCAAAATGCTTTAACATATTAATGCAGTCGATTCAAGTAAAGAAACTGGCAATCACACGAAGGTCAACAATAAAAAAGAAAATGCAGTGGTAACACTATGACAAAACCAAAATGATTCAAAATGCTCTTGGTTAAAATCTAAAAAAAATTAAATAAAATAATAAAAAAAATAATGTAAATCATTCTCAAGAATAGGAATGTTGCCCTTTCATAAAATGATGCTTGGACACATTTTTTGGTTACTTTTAGAAGATATTAGCATTTGAAATAACTCATGTCTTGATCAAGTATACATGCACCCACCCATTATGTGTCTGTTTAATTTAAAAACGATATGTAATATAAGAGTCAATAACGCATGCAGTTTCTACACAATAGAGAGCTGCTTTCTTCTTGCTTAGCACTAAAACCTGGTTCAGTCACATATTAAGCTATGAAATGGTTAAACTGCAAAGCAGTATAAACGTGGCAGTTCCAGGTAAAAAAAAATAAAATAAATGCAGGAAGCAGCATGACAGTTGTTGAACAAATGTTACCTGCATGCAGAGCATGGCAAACCCAGACACATGACTGTGATCAAAAGGGGCCCCCACAGTTAAACAGACCAATTATGAGATCCCCCCCATGGGTGGCTGGTATAAAAACCCGGAAGAAGGGACAAGAACACTCTCATTAGAGTTTATAGCTAAATTAACATTATAGCTGAATTAACATTATTTAAGCTCACACCCTCCCATAAAGGTAATAGGGAGCACATGAAAAATCCTGTTAAAACACAGTATTAAAAAAGAACAGAAAACCTTTTGGTTATTTTTTTTCTTTTTCAATATTGCATTATAAAATGTCAAAAATTAAAATGTATTAACAATGAATCATGGGGGTTCTGGGATACTCTGCAATTTGGTGCAGCACTGTCTCTGCAATCCTGGCAAAGGTCTGTCAGTCCTGATTTACTAAATAAAGAATAAATACCACACTGCTAAAGTTTTTTCAACGTCTGCTAACCCTTACATGATTGTTTAACTTTGCAGCTGTACTAATGCACTGATTAACTTTGGAACTATACTAACGCACAGTTTAACTTTGCAGCTGTACTAACGTACTGTTTAACTTTGCAACTATACTAACGCACTGTTTAACTTTGCAACTATACTAACGCAATGTTTAACTTTGCAACTATACTAACGCACTGTTTAACT
Organism: Acipenser oxyrinchus oxyrinchus; assembly: GCA_030684275.1. NCBI lineage: Eukaryota > Metazoa > Chordata > Actinopteri > Acipenseriformes > Acipenseridae > Acipenser > Acipenser oxyrinchus. The sequence goes on from CM060249.1 coordinate 1,472,938, forward strand.
TTGCAGCTGTACTAATGCACTGATTAACTTTGGAACTATACTAACGCACATTTTAACTTTGCAACTATACTAACGCAATGTTTAACTTTGCAACTATACTAACGCACTGATTAACTTTGGAACTATACTAACGCAATGTTTAACTTTGCAGCTGTACTAACGCACAGTTTAACTTTGCAGCTGTACTAACGCACTGATTAACTTTGGAACTATACTAACGCACAGTTTAACTTGGCAGCTGTACTAACGTACTGTTTAACTTTGCAACTATACTAACGCACTGTTTAACTTTGCAACTATATTAACGCAATGTTTAACTTTGCAACTATACTAATGCAATGTTTAACTTTGCAACTATACTAACACACTGTTTTGGGTGGACAAGAGGAGGTGAAATGGAAGACTGGCATATTTTACAGTTCACACCTAAGATGCACTGAATCTGCTTCACATAACTGCTGCTGTATATATATATATATATATATATATATATATATATATATATATATATATAAATATATTTACAAACAGCATGGCCATCTGGGTGCATTTTTATTTCCATTCTACATCAACAATGATGGATTCTGTGCGGGTGATTGTGTATAAACATTTAACATCGCACTAAAGATTGTTTTAAATACACACACAAAACCCTGAACATATTAGTTATTGCTTTTAGTGTCTCCAGTCAGAATAATTAAAATCTCATCCCTGCATATAGCTCTGTTGGCATGTAATTAACCAGATATTAAAATGCTGCAAGCTGCAGGTGTCTGCAGCTGATGGCTTCTAATCTTCTTCCCTGAGAGAGAGAGAAAGAGGGGGCGTAGTTCGGCTTATTTTAGCTGTGTTGGTCTTGTCTGCATGACAGTCTCATATGTTATCTGGGTACACCAAAATATGATTGCCCATAACCCATTGGACAATGTTTGTTTTTTATCTGCTGACACAGACCAGGATCAGAGAAATGGCATGTTAATACAGCCCATTGGACATATTGATATTGTTAATATTGAGCTTCCATCATCTTCTGTAACTTCTTGTGATAAAATGAAGAACTGTTGTTTTAATAAATCATGCTCGTCTCCCATCAAGTCGGCAGGCCAGGAGAATTAATATAACCATCTGAGAATTTATTTTTGACAAACAGTTTTAATGAGTATGGGATCTATGCAAATGTTCCAAGCAGAAGCAGATCTAAATACTGTCACTGAGATAATTACATTCTGAGAACCCAGGTTATGAAAATGAACCATCTAACCGTGCATATTTGAGTCATTGCAGTGCATTTAGTCTGTAAAATATCATATCAGAGGGTCTATTTCTAAGCTCAGTTGTGTCTTATAAAACTCCAATGGGAGTCGTATTTACACCCCTGTACTTACAGAATATACAAAGCAAATCACTGATTCAAGGGCCCAGTGGGGTTATTGCAGATGAGGTGTTTTTTTGGGGGGATGTGGAAGGAGCCAGAACTTTGTAACACTCGTTTACAGGGTCACTAACACGCTGCTTCACTGGATGGGATCCGAGCACACTTGTTTTGCTTGACTGCTCATGCATTTATGTGCAAAGACAATGTCAGGTTAATAAGAAATTTCCATCTTTAGAGTAAATGTTTTAAAGATGTGCATATATTTGTATTTTTTAGGTTTTACAGTCTTTAACTCTGTTTCAATCCAGCTGGTCCCCCTCCCCCATTAGTGATCTATGACCCACTTAATAACTACAGTACACACAATAAAAATACAGTCAAATGAGGTTCACGTAAAATCAGGTTTACAAAACTCATGGCAGATCTGTTGAAATCATAAAAACAGACCCCATTGTCTAACTAGTTTCCTCATTCTATTCAGATAAAGTGTAGAAAATGTAACCAGCGCAGCCCATACTGAGTTAATTATTACTCTACTTACAGTACACAGGCCTAACCTTGCAAGGGCAACCAACAGAAAGCCACAGCCACAACTTGTTGTAGTTATCCTGCAGTAATCCTAGTGGGGCACAGGAAGGAATGGTCGATAAACTAAAGCATTTTTCTATGACTATGAGTGTATCGACCAAAACCGATGATATTAATGCACTGCCCCAGATCTAAGTATGCATAAGCAAACTTAAAAGTGTAGTGGACCTTCCCATTATATTTCATTTGTCATTTCATAGGAAGCTGTGTGGTCCAGTGGTTAAAGAAAAGGGCTTGTAATCAAGAGGTCCCAGGTTCAAATCCCACTTCAGCCACTGACTCATTGTGTGACCCTGAGCAAGTCACTTAATCTCCTTGTGCTCTGTCTTTCGGGTGAGACGTAGTTGTAAGTGACTCTGCAGCTGATGCATAGTTCACACACCCTAGTCTCTGTAAGTTGCCTTGGATAAAGGTGTCTGCTAAATAAAAATAATAATTGCAGCAGCACATTTCTGGGGCACAGAATCACCAGCCACTACAGTATTCACAAAGGCAATGTATCAGAATAAAAATAGCCTGACAATTAGTAAAACAATTAGCCCTATAGTTTATTTTAATTTTATATTTTAAACCCTAAGAAAAAAAGTGTTGAATAACCCCCCAGTGTATATCATCTGTTAGAGGCATGTAACTCTGCCTGTGTATGAAGATCAAATGATGTGCCTACTTTTAAAATCCCTACATTGAGATCTAATATGGGCTAATTCGCCTTTGTATGTCAAGCATCTCATCTTAGGAACTAATTGCCCTCTTCAAAATATATTTTTAAATTAAATGTATATCTCAGGGGTTCTATCCTGGTTAAATAAAGAACTTTGGTAATTGAATAATCTTACCAAAATCACATACCAAGGTTGGCTTGGTACCAGTGTGTTATTTTCAGGGGGCTACGTCATTTTTTTTATTTTTAAAAGTACAATTCTGTAGTTGTGGCACAGGTTTGCTACAGGGTCTGCTATCATGTTGACGCACTTGGGATGCCTGATTTTGAAAAATCTCTGTTGAAAATGTGGTGATTGTTATTGCTTTTTGACCTCCCACATTAGCTCAGTTAGAAATGTCATATAAATAGGCACACAAACTAATAACAGCATAGTTTACTAAATTTGACATCTGTCATCTTTTCAGAGTAATTCATAGAGGCAGTTAAATGTGTGGCATCAATGACAGGCCTCCATGTATGCTAAGGCTTACCTCTGTTATAACAGGCTTGCAGTATCCAGCCCCAAACATAAGGTTCTCTAAAGACATGGTGGTCTGATCTGCTCCATTTTCTACAGAACCTTTCCCCAGCAATGAGCCCTTTCCTGAACGAGTGAAACTGTGGGAAGAGAAAGACAGAGGCAACAATGATTCTCTTCAGCAATAACAACATTGAAATACATCGCACTGTAGATTACTGCAAGGTATACCCATTGTAATAACATTTAAATTAAAAAAATTATACAGAGAGAGAGAGAGAGGGAGAGCGAGAGAGAGGAGAGAGAGAGAGAGAGAGAGAGAGAGATAATAGATGGGCTTCAGTGAGTTACAGGAAAATAATTCCATCTGGGGTTTCTGTCACGTCATAAATTACGAGAACAAAGGTCGAGTTTATAAACTGACACAGAAACCCGAGATGGAATTGCTTTCCTGTAACTCACTGAAGAGGCTCATCTATTATTTTTTATAATACATGGATACCCTTGTGATGCTAGTATTAAAGAAGACGAGGTTCAGCAGTACAGTTGGGTTTTTTTAAAAGTAGTGTTTCAGTGCTGTACAGGCGTTCTCTGTCGTTATCCATTAGTGCTTCAGCTTTATTTGGATGATTGCCTTTACCTTGTTTTAATTTCCTGTTCCTCTCCAGTTTCTCTGAGATATGAATGTACCAGCTTTACATCATTTTTTTTTTTTTTTAATGTTTTCTCATTTTGTCGATCGTTAATGAACATTTCTGTACTGTGGGTGTTGTCGAGTGATTGAAAACAAGACATTTTGTGTTTGAATTGAAAGACGAATGGGTCAAAGTTCAAGTATATTTTCCTCTGGAAGAATTATCACTTTTTGACATCACTACTATCGTATTATGGCTTTTTTTTCAAATGGCTCAGGTCACAATATAGCCTTCATCCATTATTATATATATATAATAATTTAACAGCATGCATAGCGTATTGAATTTTCCATTACTGCTGAAAATGCATGTGTTTACAGCCCAGAATGTATCTGTGACGCTGGCTTTTAGCCCTCTGCTTTGGTTAAACATTTGATACATTACAGCAAACCTTTATTGACCGCAGGATCCAACTACAGTAGTATTTTACACAACAATCTCTTAATTCACTCCATCTGCATTTTAAAATCAATTTCATCTTGATAAAGGGCAAGGGAATTCTGCAATGGAAGCAGGAGAACAAAGCCCTCGTTTATTTGCAAGGTGGCAAAAAAATCTACTGCACTCAAGAGATTTCTTAACCTCTCCACTCCCTAATTCATTGTAATACTTCCTAGGACCCTGTATTTTCCCTTACTAGTGTTTTTTTTAATAGGTTTTCAGATAACAATCCTATTAAAAGCATACAAAGGCTCTTATTACACTGTAACCAATAGCAGTATTTTTATCATGTGTTCTTATTCTGTATGAGGAGTAATATTGTGTTTTCTTATACTGTAGAAACACCTTAGCTATGTAGCACACACTTTGCGCACCTTGTACCACCCTCAAATGCTTACAGGTTTTGATAAGGGCAAATAGTACAGTAAGTGCTTGACTGGCAGGTGTGTCTGTACACAAGTGCAGTGTTCAGGCAATTAAAATGTATCTTCAGTAAAAACCAAACAAGCTGTTTTACTATTAAGCGTTTCCTAACTTTTACTAGGAAGTGTTTTTTTTTTGTAATGTTACACACAAGCTGCTCTGTTTACTTTGTTTGAGGGCTGCAGCGTTACCTGTTTTACTACAAGAACTGTGTTTCTTTTTCTCTTGTGCCCTACCTGATTAATGGTTGGTGTAAGGCAACCAGCGAAGCATGTATGGTGACGGATATGACTGAGAGGTGGAAGTAGTCAAACATGACAGGAACATGGTGGTGCAGGCCTCGCCGTGGGTGGAAGTGAAGGCCAAGAGTCCGACTGCTTATCATGGGAACTGTAGCAATGTCGCTCAGCCTGAAAAAATAAATTAGATTAGGGAACTCTGGAAAACATGTTGTTCAAATCTATGCCTTACATATTTTAAGTTTTAAAATAACGCTGTTAGTTGTTAAAAAGTGTATCTCAAAGCGAATCAGTATGAAGCACACCTGCAGTAGTTTATTAATATTATTGTTGCAATTTCAACAGAGCAGCAGTGTGTGTCGAGTTACCCATCTGTGCTGTTATTTGATTGGACCAAGTTATAAAGATGCTTCAACACATCAAAAATCAAAAACGGAAAATGTCTGTCATTCAGCCCATGAAGGTATATTTTTAAATAAATGTTAACGTGTACCTAGCAATCATAAATCTGTACGTCAACTAGGTGTGCGTGGATGCTAGCTGGGTTCAAGTCTAAACACCCATCAGAAAAAAATCACTTTCTGAATATCCACCTTAAAGGTTTGTTTGTTTTAAAAATAATAGGCAAAAACATTTATTAAAGCTTCACTGTGAGCGGTGTTATTTGTATTTTGGGATTAGGAAATACTCACTGCTGCTCAGTGTCAGTGAAATGCAGGTCCAGCTTGAGCTGAAAATCCACTTCACTCAGGGCTTCTTCCACCTGCAAACAGAATGGAAGAGGTGACTGCTCTCTATCACTATAGCACCTCCCAAGGACAATTACCAGATACATGAAAAACACCATTTATTAAATCTAGGGAAAAAAACACATCCTTATTATCACCTTATTATTGAACAAAATAAAACAACACAATTATACAACTAAAACAAATTTATATTCATTTTGCATACTATCTGTTCATTATACAACCCCCAAAACATGGGCCCTATTCACAAATATTTTTAACTTACCAGTTATTTAAAGAATGATGTATACAGCTTTCGTTACCTGCAAACTGGAAGAGTGTCATGCAAAGGAAACTTAATGACCAAAATCAAGATACTGTTTGTTTCAGAGAGGATTTTAGTGTATGAACACATGAGAAACAGCTCTGATTAACATATGTTTTGGACTGCCATTTCCTAATATACCAGTAGAGGGATGAATAAAACAGGCGGTTATGCATTGTCTGTGTCATAAATGCTTAGTCTCCTCTGTGTTGGTGATCAAGGTCTAGCCTTGAACCCTTGCAGTATGACATTGTCCCAGGCCTGCAACAATCCAGTCTGAGCATTCTGTATCATTTAACAGTTTTCAATTGAATTACCCTCAGTTGCATTTGAATAGCACAGATTTCCAATAAATCTATAGGGATAGTATGCCTTTGAAGTATGTACAGCACCACAAACTTTTGTACAACTTACTTTTTTAATTATGGAAGTGTTCCAGTATCAACCATATCTGTCAGACATGTATGCTTCAGTATCAAGAAAATATAAATGGCATTAATAGTGAAGATTGTGGGTAATTCCCATGAACTACATACAGATTAGTGATTTAGACGCAAATAAGCAAAGCTCAGCTTATTACTTATGTAATGTGATTACAAAATAAGTTGACATAATAGATGTTGCAGTTTTTAAATCTAATAATATTTGGTAGGAAACACTGACCACCACTATATTGGCTTTAACAGCAGTTTATCGTTCATATCTTTTGTGGTGGTCACTGATAGACAGGAGGACTTTACCCTAACACATAGGATGTTTACAAAAGTAAATGCTGGTTCAACAGCAAATGCTCTCCACACAAATGCAAGTGGTCAACCAGGTATCAAAAAGCATTTATTTCCAGGAGCAGTGTTAACTCTGTGACTAAGAATGATCTGAAAAGGTCAAGTGTCCAATATTTATTCATTAAAAGACAGAGACACTTCTGAAACTGAAATTATAAATGTCAACTGCACACACTGATGCTTTTTGTTTCAGATATTTCCTGTATTTCTATACTATGGAAATCCGAGTCCTCTGTGATCCTGTTTGTTTCCATCCATCTGTTACAGCTGGTCCCAGATGAAGGTATGTAGTTTTAATAAATTACTATAATAAGAAGCCACTTGTATGCAGATGAAGTGGTAAGATTAAATAATATAATATTAAAAATGCACATATTGTAACTATAGACAACAATGGCAGGCTCACAAGATTAAAAAAAATAAGAAATTCTGTTTTTTTGGGGGGGTTTTTTGGCCAAATGCAAACAAATATGGGATTCTTCTCCTCTTTCTTCGGTCCAATTGAAAGATTTGAATCAGTTCAGCTTTTTGCTTTGTACAGAACCTATTCTGGTATATCAGGAATAAAATACACAATTTACATTAAATCCAGGAAAAACACTGTTGAAATATCAGTGCTTTATTTTCACACTTGGCGCCCCATACAAGGAAGTCGCCATTTCGGCTCTGTTCACTGCAGTTTCACTGACACTCACCACATCAAACATAATTTCTCCGGTTCTACAAGTTCTAGAGTGATTGTCAACGGCTCATTTGAAAGGTAAGAACTTCTAATAATTAGCTGTCATTTATGTATTTATTTAAAAATTTCTATCCTTTAAAGAAAAAAATATATATACACTCTCCGTGGCCCCCTTACTGACTCTCCACGCCCCTTACTGACTCTCCGCGGCCCCTTACTGACTCTCCAGGCCCCTTACTGACTCTCCGCCCCCTTACATGACTCTCAGTGGCCCCTTACAACTCCGCACCCCCTTACTGACTCTCCGCGGCCCCATACTGACTCTCCGCGGCCCCTTACTGACTCTCCATGGCCCCTTACTGACTCTCAGCCCCCCTTACTGACTCTCAGCGGCCCCTTACTGACTCTCCAGCCCCCTTACTGACTCTCCACGGCCCCTTACTGACTCTCCAGCCCCCTTACTGACTCTCCGCGGACCCCTTACTGACTTGCCACCGCACGCCCCACACTTTGCCACCACTGGTGTAGTGTATCTGAATAACACTGTGCTGTTTCGATTATTTATTGTTAGGGCTTATTACTTTGATGAAAAAGAAAAACATTGAGTAACTGAGTTAATTTCATTTGGGCTGCCAGATCTGTCTGGGAAAGTCCAGACTCATCACTGTTGCAGGGAAGCACCTCCCTGTCAAGGTTAATCAATTCATGTACTTTATGGTTTGGATAAGTAAGACACTTTGAGTGCATTTTGGAGTCATGCCCATAGAAGTACTTTTAACATAATTGATCAATAAAGTAGTTTTATAAATAAACACTGCCACTTAAAAAAAATAAAATACTGATACATCAAAATAATGAATGAGTTTGGACTCAAATAAATAGCTGCTTGTACTTAAGGGATTTGACCTGAACCAAACAAAACAAACCAGTCATTAACAGTAATAAAAGTCCCATGCACCAACTTGTATATTTGCCGGAATAGCCGCAGTTCACAAAGAGATTATGCAACAGTCCTGAGTTTCCCAAGCCAAAACCGAACCAAAATTTGCATAACATTCCAAACCAAAGGATGCCGGCAAAACAGGAAAACTAACCAAAACCAAAACCAATTTTTTTTGTGCAATGAAAAAGCGTTTACAGTATCAGCACAAGACCAGAGGGCATTTACATGAGCTCATCATACACTTTGCTGCCTCTAGACGGTTCATATTAATATGGTAACATAAATCAAAAGTTATCAGAAGACTTACCTGATTGATTGTGACAGCCCTCAGTTCAGTTTGCTGATGGCAGGTGCGAGGGTTACTAGCACTGCAGGCATGCACACACACTCAGCCTGCGCACCGTCACTTAAATATTGTGTTAAAAACAATGCACCCTAAGAAGTGAAAAGCTGAAGTTGGAAGTTTTTGAGTCTGTTGTGTCTCTTAAATTACTCAGTGTAGACCTAATAAATACAATGCTAAACTGACTAAAACAACCATATGCAATATGCAAAAGTACTTTTTTAAATTTCATTTGTCTGATTACTTTGTTGTTGCATTCTATCGCATATTGATTGAATTCAAATGCAAGGGCCTTATCCATAGTCATATGTATATATACAGAACGTATTTATGTACCGGTATGTATGTATGTGTATGTATATATATATATATATAAAATCACATGCGCTGACATGATTTGCCACTTACAACCGACAGCGGCGACAATGGGGGTAACATTAAAATAATAAATAAAAAAGCTGAATGTCTATTAATGCAAAATTGTATTATTTCTACATTGTGTCTAATTGCACAATTCAATATATTGGCCAGAGTGATGCAATAACACTGTATTTAGCATATTTGTCACAGATAAAAAATAAAAAATAAATCGCAAGCTGAATATGCTAATATGCATCTCCTGCCAGGGAAAGCTATAGCAGATAATGTATTTCTTACCTTTTCTCCATCAAGCAGCAAGTGAACCCTGAAGTTCATGGGATCATTGACAACGATCTCTTCATTCCTGTACAGGATCTGGAATATCCTGCTGAACACTGTATTGTCATGAACACAGGCAGCAGCAGTGGAGATGGAGTCTCCTGCAGATTCATCTGCAAAAGAAACAAACAGAAACAAAAGAGTTTCCACAGAGCACTGACAAAACCCTCCACCAAACAACGTGGCACAACGGCAGTCTCTGCTTGAGAGGTCAAGGACTGAATGGCAGCAGTTGTTCTGGTCAGATCAACAATTTTAGACTGATACAACATGCAGTACATTTATAATATAGTAGTGTGGCAGAGCAGGGCTCTGCCCTTGGAAATACTGGCAGGGATGGAGTTAAATCCTCCTCCCTGCCCAGGTTGATTGCGTCAGGTGGGAGCAATCAACCAATTAATTATTCAATTAATCACTCAGCCACCTGGTATAAAAGGAGGCCTCAGCCTCCCAGTAAGAGACAGTTCTAGAAGAAGAGGAAGTAAGAGTGGGTTTTTCTGTGTGCTGTTTTTGTTTGTTTTGGTGAACCAGTGAAGGCAACGCCCAGCCTGGAAGCTGTATTTTTGTAAGTTTCATTTTGTGTTTATTTTGTGTTTTGAAACCTTTTTGTTTGGCTCTCGTGCCGGTTTATTTTGTATTTTTGGTGAATTAAAATCTTTATTTTGAACTTTTCACACTGTCTCTGAGTCTCAACCTCTGTCACAAGTAGATGCAAGTATAAAAGCAGCTTTTCATCTATTTTATTTATAACCATCTGCATCTTTTAAAACGTTATTTTCTTTTATTTGGACCAGGATCGCTAACAAATATTTGTATTCCAGTATCTTTGTAGCTGTTCAGACCAGTTACAAGGTTGCAGGCATTTGTAGGTGAGGCTCTTATACAGTTTATTGAGCCTGCATCTTCAAGGAGGAAATGCTAAGTTTGTTCAAATCGGATCTGGAGGAAAACAAAGACAGCCTTAACTCGCAATAGAGTTGCTAAAGGGTTCCATCATGGGGGTTGTGGATCATGAGTGAAATAATTATCTGTACACCATGAAGATCCAGTAACCTTTTTATAAAACATTTCAGAAATTTTCTGCAAATGTGACACACATTTAAAACATTCTATTAGCTATTCACTTTACAGTCTGTAATCCAATGCGGAAGGGGCAGATGAATAGAGCATCCAGGATTCCCTACCAATACAGAGCATCCACAATTTCCTTAACAACGGATTGCACATTGTTTTATGGGTCCATCTTAAGACAAGTAGAAAGGGAAGCCATACAGTAAAAAGTATCATCAGTGGAGAAAAAATGTAATTTAGGCACGGTGCCATTGTCACCACAGGCAAGACTGCTTGTGAGGTCTGAATATTTTGACTGCAGTAAAGTAACGGTATGTTGATGTTTTAAATTTCACAGTCGCGGTATAATGGTTAGTATCTACAGTACGGCTGTGTTAGAAGGTTCGAAGGTTCATTCGCTAGCCAGGAATTAATTCGAAGGTAGTTTTAAACTTTCTAAGGTTCGTTAAGTTACATTCACGCACTGTAAGGTTTTTTTTTTTTTTTCTGTTAACAGAAACCGTTTGACAATGTGTAAATGCTATAAATCACACATTAAATGTCATTCACATGCAAAATTCGATCTTTTGATTTGTATAATGCATATTACGTAAACAAAAGTTGTTGTATTAAAATCCACTACCACTGTACCAAATCGTTACACGAAGCAGCTCTATATGGCGCCGCTGCCGTGTATGGAGTAGGGTATAGTATGCCAAAGCACTGGGGTTGCAGAGCTTCAGTAAAATATGTTCTGAATACCTCGTGTACAAGACAGTGTAAGAGAAGTGCTATGGTAGAATATGTTTAAACATACAAAATATACAATAACACAAATCATTTTAATTTCGTCCACTCCTCCCCACTCCAAGCTCATGTTATCCAGAGGCAGAACTTTAATTTCTTCATTCTCCATCTCGACAGCAAAGCGTTGTAGAGCGTAAGCTGTATTGAAAGAAATATCTCTCAACCCCTCCACTGATTGAGATTTTTTTGTTAAATGCCCAGACGACCAAAAAAAAAAAAAGTTAAATGCAAACTGTGCAAGCGACTCGTATCATGGAGGCATAACCAATCTCTGGGGTCACTTGACAAGCGTAAGTTCATATTATTATTGGCATTATTATTCATATTTTTAGTAGTAGTAAAATGTGACTGTGACCGATAACCTGCTTGGAACAGAGACTGTTAAGTAAAGCTTTGTTTTGCCCAAGTCAGCTGCAGTTGGTGCTGCTGCAATGCAAGCTTTATATATCACAAGCAGCATCAATTATGTGTAAATAAACAATGTGTATTTTTATTTAAATTATAAAAAATGATTATTGTTCTATATAACGCATTTTTAAAATGCATGTGAATGTTTTATTCCATTTATATTGATTACCTGTAAAATAGGATTTTCAATAAAATATAAACCAGTAGCTATGGTGACGTCACCAGTAAATTATGCAAATTAGTACCATCAAAGGTTTGATCCTTGTTCTGAACCTTCAAAGTCAAAATGTACCCTTTGTTGCAGCCCTAATCTATAGTGTAGTTGTTCATAACCAATGTGTTTGATACTTCACCAGATGGCCTTTACCTCATAATGGCTGTTAAAAATAAATAAACAAATAAATAGGAACAGGAATGTACAGTATGCTGAAATGTGGGCTGAACGAGCCTTGATAATCAAAACATATTTTGCTGCATTAAACTCAGTTATAATATAGAAAAAGACAGGTAACAGACCAATTGTTCATTAGACATCATCCTTCAAACAACAAATAAATATGTTGTTCATACTTTCAGGAAGCTCTCTAGAAATGTCTCTAGAATGTGTTGCAAATGGTAGAGTTAGCTTTAGTATAAGTGACATTGTTTGCATACATGTGTTCTCAACAGTGATAGAAATCTATTTCAATGTGACATTCAGACCACAATAATATACAGCACACAATGCAAAAAGGTCCCTGCTTGAGAACATGTGACTGAATCTGAGATTTGGCAGGTATGGTTTGTCTGCTGTTAATTTAATAAACATTAGTCTAATATGTGACCTTGTGCTGTGCTGCTCCTTCTCAAGGGCATCTTTTGCTACTAATTCAATAAAGGATATAAGGAAGTGTAGTTTATTATTAGACAAACCAGTTTCGGTGGTCAAAAACAGAGGCATATTATTAGCTCATAATAATGTTCATAAAAAAATGATGACTAATTCCAGTGGGTCAATCAAGTACAAATATGTTAATTATTAATATTATTAAGTGCATAATATTTTCTATCTAACTGCATATAAAAATAGCTGCTTCAGATAAATCCCCACATGTCTAGGTGAAGTACTTAAAATGCTATATATTTGTGCAGAAAAAAAGCCACAGGGAAAAGCACAGTGGGAGTCTGGATTTGTGGAAGTCTGGAACCAACTCCCCAGTAATGTTGTTGAAGCTGACACCCTGGGATCCTTCAAGAAGCTGCTTGATGAGATTCTGGGACCAATAAGCTACTAACAACCAAACGAGCAAGATGGGCTGAATGGCCTCCTCTCGTTTGTAAACTTTATGTTCTTATGTTCTTTTGTGAATGGTTAAAACGTTGAGTGTTAAGATCACTGAATGAATGAGCGGAATGTCAACCACACAGCGGTACACTATCGCTGCTGCTCATTGTTCATTAACCATGTGATCTGCACATATGGGCTTGATTTCCATTACGAGAGTAGATGTTAAAACTTCATGCTGATTTGAACTTGGCTCTCGCCAAGATAAGCACCAACTAAGACGTAGCTTCACAGTAAACTAATGTGATCCATATGTGTCTCCATCCATTTGCGCTTCCTTCCATATGATGACGTAGATATTCTTCTGTCTGGTGTTGATGGCTGAAGTGTAATGCTGGCTCCAGGGATCAGCTTATTGCCTCCCTAGCGCATCAGCACACACAACGGCTGCGATGCTGGCTCCGGGGATCAACGATAGTGCGGTCTCCCCAGCGCATCAGCATGACAACCGTCTGGATTGAGCTAAGTAGGGTACATCTCTGGGGTCTTCAAGTGGGCACCTTCCATCCTCGGTGTTTCGTCGACTAGCCCACGACACCTCAAGGGGGCTCAACAGTGATTCTGGTGTCCTAGCATCACCCCTCTCCGTCCCCCACTCAACTCAGCCCAGCTTACTTACCTGTACATCAGCGTTTCTTTCTTTCTATTGTGCTTGAGATCCCCAGCCAGAATCTTTCCGTCTCAACCACAGCCAGTTGCTGCTCCTCTCTGCTGCTTCAAATAAGTTCTTCACTGTGCGACGCAACTCTTGGCCATTGAATCCGACATCTCCTAGAAACCGGGTTGTAGAGTGTGCCACAAATCCTTGACAACCCACTTCCACTGGGTAAACCCAGACTCTCCATCCTCGCTGTTCCGCTTCAGTGGCTAGTTAAGCATACCGCAGTTTCTTCCTCTCATACGCCTCATCTACAGCATCCTCCCATGGCACTGTTAACTCTACCAGGTGAACAAGGCGTGCTGATCCAGACGACAAGACAATATCTGGTCGAAGGTTAGTGGTGGCAATCTCAGGTGGAAAAACAAGCCGTTGACCAACATCTGCCAGCATTTTCCATGGCAGCTTCCAGTTGTCCTGGGCGAGGATTGGTTTTAACACCTTTTCTTGGTGGTTGCTCTCCTGGGTGGAGGAATGTTGTCTTTTGTGTGTAATGTTTTGATGGAACAGGTGGCAACTTATTGGTCATGTTACGCTTGTCTTCCAATGCTAAGGCCAAACATCGCAGCACCTGGTCATGGCGCCAAGTAAACCGTCCTTGACTAAGAGCCACCTTACATCCTGTCAAAATGTGCCTTAATGTTGCAGGTGATGAACACAAAGGACATGAGGGATCCTCTCCTACCCAGAGGTTTAGGTTCTGTGGTGATGGGAGAACATCATATGTTGACCTTATAAGGAAACTGATCCTGCTCTGTTCCATTGACCATAGGTCTTGCCAGCCAATCTTGCGTTGTTCCACACTCTCCCATCTCATCCATTCTTCCTGCTTGGCCTGGGAAATGGCCTTTATACACCTCATCCTCTCCTCCTGCTTCTGCACCTCGTTGACTACCAGCTTCCTCCGTTGAGCTGGGGCTACCTTGTGCCATGTAGGAGGAGCTGAACTGAGACAAAGACCCCCTCTTCCATGCTGAACTTGCCCCATGATATCACCAATTCGAAGGGCAGCCTTTGCATCCTCCACAGCTTTCTTTGCCGCCCACTATCTTCCAGTTTTCAACACAGGTGCTGCCTCCCTTACGCATTTGTCGCGTGACTCTACTAATGTCATTTCCAGTCGGACCTTGGCGCACTTAAACTCCTCGGTTAGAGCGGAGACAGGTAGCTGCAGTATTCCTTTACCATAAAGTCCCACTCTGCTGAGGCAGCGTGGAACTCCCAACCATTTCCTGATGTGTGAACTGATTAAAGCTTCCAGCTTCTCTACTGTTGTCAAAGAAACCTCGTACACAGTCAGTGGCCACAGCAACCTTGGCAGTAGACCAAACTGAAAGCACCAGAGTTTTAGTTTGCCTGGTAAAGTGCTGCTGTCTATGCTCTTCAACCCTTCCACAGCTTGTTGTCTAACTTCTCCCACATGAACTGTGTCCTTTAGATCCCCGTCGTACCATCTCCCAAGGCTATTCACTGGCTTCTCAGACACTGTTGGTTTTGCCTCACCATTAATGAAGAACGTTTTATCTACTACTTTACCTTTAATTATAGAGATGCTCCTTGATTTAGTGGGCTTGAATTGCATTCGTGCCCATTCAATGTTATTGGTTAATTTGCCCAATAACCGATTAGTGCAGGCTACTGTTGTAGTCATGGTTGTCATGTCATCCATGTATGCTCGAATTGGTGGTAGTCGCTTTCCTCCCACTACCCATTTTGATGCCCTAATGATTACTTCCATTGCCATGGTAAAAGCCAGTGGAGAAATGGTGCATCCTGCCATTATTCCAACTTCTAGGCATTGCCATGTAGTGCTGAATTCTGAAGTTGAAAAACTAAATTGCAAATCTCCAAAGTAGGCTTTCACTAGATTTGTTATTGTCATCGGTACACTGAAAAAATCAAATGCTGCCCAAAGAAGTTCATGTGGCACTGAACCATATGCATTAGCCAAATCCAGGAATGTCACATGGAGCTCCTTCCTCTCCTTTTTAGCTGATTGAATTTGTTGCCAGATCACATTGATGTGTTCTAAGCATCCTGGGAAACCTGGAATGCCCGCTTTTTGTATTGAAGTGTCAATGAAGCAGTTCTTTTAATAGGTAAGTTGACAATCTCTGAGCAATAATGCTGAAGAAAATCTTGCCTTCTACGTTTAATAGGGAAATAGGGCGAAACTGACTGATGCTGCTAGAATCTTTTTCTTTAGGTATAAAGACTCCACCTGCTCGGCGCCATGCTCTTGGTACAACCTGTTTTTCCCATGCTACTTTCATCAATTTCCACAGGATTCGTAGAACTCCTGGAGCACTCTTGTACACTCTGTACGGAACTCCATTAGGCCCTGGAGATGATGAAGCCCTTGCTTTTTTCACAGCTTGCTCTACTTCTTTCCACTTTGGTGCACAGTCCTCCATTTGGTATGCTGGTGGATTGATAGGTGGGATGTCTGACGGAATTGACATAGGCTCCTGCCTTTTTGAATCTGTATGCGTTTCCTCCAAATATCTCTCCAACTCAAACTTAGATGCTTTTAGTGTGCCATTCTTCTCACTGGTGAATAACTTCTTTACAAATTTGAATGGGTCTTTATAAAAGTTAGTTCTCGCACGCTCCTTCTTTTGTAGCGTTTCCGAGGCGCTCAGCTCTGCGCAATGTTGCAAGCTTATCTTTTATGACCCTTTGTAAGAGATTGAGTCCCTCCTTCTGACTTTCTTCTGCTCTTCTCCATTGCTTCCTCAGCTGTCTCCTTTCTCTAACTAAGCGTTCAATCTCCTGCTGCCGTCTAGACTTTCCAGGAATAGTTTGTACTTTTTCCTTCCTTTTTCAACTCCAAACCTCTCGCTTCCATATGCGTAGATAATGTCCCCAAATTTATCCAGTTTCTTTTCAACTGTTCCACTTAACCTTTCCAATGCAAAGCAGAGATCTGTGTTTACTGTGTCCCATGCAGTTTTCTCACAAGCTCTTGGCCATTTAACTCCAGGCTTGTGCCCGTTGAGGTTCTTTTCTCTCTTACGCTGGTTTGTCTGACCGGGTTCACAAGGATCATTGGGTTCATCACTAACTGTGTCCATGCAAGTCCTCCTCACATCTATGACAGGGGTGCTGATATCCTGCGAACTGTAGCTTGCTTCCTGTCGCTGGATTTCATTCGACTGACTTGACTGACTTTGTAAGAAGTACTGATCAATGCGAGGCCCTTGTCCCTTCTCCCTCAAACATTTCATTCTCCCTTGATGAATCTTCAAACCCCTGACCGTTGTCGCCTTGCTCCAGCCGCAGACACAAACCTGGAGTTCCATGTCTTTGCTAACTGCAGATCTTGAACTAGTCTTTTGTGAAGTACTCTCCATACTCATATCCGTTTCCGTTCCTAAGTCCTTAACTGTGTTGTCCAACGTTCAGTCATCTTCCGCCCCCGCTCTCGCAGACTCTAGGGGTATTTTCCCTTTAATTTCTTAGAAGCCTTGGGCGGGTGTCTCCAGCATCCTGTAAACACAGAGCTGGATACTGCCGACAAGGGTAGCTAACCCTTGCCAGCCCCAATGGGGTATCTTTCCTCCAGTCAGCTGTCTCTCCAGGCTGTCACAAGGTCTTCCCTTGTTGCCAGCTGCGCTATTCACAGCAGTCACTGGACGTATCCAGATCTTCATGATTTCCATTACATGAGAGTAGATGTTAAAACTTCATGCTGATTTGAACTTGGCTTTCACCAAGATAAGCACCAACTAAGACGTAGCTTCACAGTAAACTAATGTGATCCATATGTGTCTCCATCCATTTGTGCTTCCTTCCATATGATGATGTAGATATTCTTCTGTCTGTTGTTGATGGCTGAAGTGTAATGCTGGCTCCAGGGATCAGCTTATTGCCTCCCTAGCGCATCATGCGGGAAAAGAATGTAATTTCAACACCCATAGGAAGCAATGGAAGAAATGTGCTCTCGACAGCACTGGATTTACAAACATGTCTTAGCAAACATGTCATAAACAAAAGTACATCCATAATCAGTGACTTACCCAATTAGAACTACAAATGTTCTATGAGTTTTACAAACACAAGTTGTATAACAACAATGTGTGCAGTCTGTCAGATCTACTGTCATTCCTGAGATGACTGAAACTGACTTGCAGCATTCTGTATACATACACTATATCTATTTAGTTCCAATTGAGGCCATTCCCTTGGCCCTCATGGCACCAATGACCCAGTGACACCAAGTCAAAGACATGTTAACTAATGATTTCAGCAAAGTATGGCGCTATCATACCTACTAGTTTCAAAGCAAGTTATAAAGCATCCATTCTGCTGTTGTCTTATTTGCAGTGAGTGAAATACTGCATTCTTTACGAGATCACACAGAATCAACTGACAAAATAACCAGAAACTGACTTCAGTCATTGCAAGCTATATCCCATCACTACTACAATCTGGTCCTGATCAACAACATCAAGGACCTGGACATGTGATCTAGGAAAGGTATCTTAAACAGAAGTGACACGTCTCACTGACTGTATTAAACGCACCAGCCAAGCTGACAAAGGCACTGGCCACATGCTAAAACTGTGGTCTTGTAAAATGATAAGAGGCCAGTGCAGGACTCTGCTGTTCAACCCTTTCAAGATCCCTGAAAATAAAAACAATCATAAAAAACCCATACCTCAGCCCTGCTAAACCACTCAGGTTATATTGTTTCCAATGTAAATGCCTGAGGATCTGTAAATATTCCAAATGGATTATACACTTTTCACTCGCTGGCATAATTCTCTCAGTGCTGGTTTCATCTGGAAAGGATGACTGTTTTGAGAAACATCAAAGGAAAGCATGCATACTGTAAGACATTGCACTATACTGATAATGATCGTGATGGAAATTATACATGTGCCATGCCTTGCAATGTTTTGTTCAAAGAAAACAGACATCTATAATTACTGCATACTACACTGTGGTTTACATATTTATTTTTCTGCAAAGCCTTCAAAAAAGAAAACAAATGTCCCAGCATTCAATAACATTTAAAATAATAATCATCACAGCAGCATAATTACATTTTACATTCATTTTAAATTCAAAATTTGTAATACTAATATAGTACTATATTTTTATTGAAACTAATGTGGCATGCATATATATATATATATATATATATATATATATATATATATATATATATATATATATATATATATATAATCGTGTAACACAGCCTCACGGCTGAAGTTCGTTTTGCTTTTTTAACACCAGGGTAATTTAAATTGGACGTACTAAAAGGCTCACAGCTGTATTGCAACACATGGTAGTTTATATAAACAACAATTATATCTGGTTAATATTTCAGTCTTGGGACCACTGTGAGACATATGTGAGACTGCTGTGCAACATTCTCCTGTCTGCACATTTGTTTGTCAGGTAGCCTAAGGCCCAGAGGCACAGGATTAGGCTCAAACTTTCTGCTAATTCACATTCTCAGGGTTTTACTCCTCAACTGGCAAGGCAGCAGAGGTACTGTTGGTGGGCTGAGATCTGCATTTATAAAATTCATGTTCTTTAACTGTATTTGTATTCTAAGCACTGACATACATATTTGGGTTGTGTCTTATGCAAAATCTGTTTACGACTGTAATTAATAAAAGATTTGAGCTGGGGTTTTTTTTTGGATAAAGACTCTAAGTATTTTCTACAAATACAACAGTCACCACTAATAAAAACTTTTTTTTAGCTGGGATCAGGCCAGATATATTCATCTGGATTCAGATATAAAAGGGGTTATACTTTTGGTTATTTTATTTAGACACGCATGGCTTAACACCTTCAGAAGGTTAAACACTGGTTTACAGTAATCTCAAATGAAGAAGGATGCCGAACATCACAGAAAACAAAGAGCTTCTTTGTATTTTATTAGGTCTGTGCCATCACAGTTGGCAAGCATTTGCTTGTTTAAATTTTGTTAACTGTCTGTTATACTAAAACAGCACCAGCAGAAACACAGAGCTTACACAGATGTGCAGATAAAGTCAGGTCAAAAGAATCTGTTTTGGCAAAGGTGTTTGTTTTCATTGCTAGTTTTTTAAATGTTTTACCTTGTACAGTTTTTTGCTGTATACAGTATGTACATTATGAGCTCATCCTTGAGGAAAGCTGGCTGAAATAGGAGAATTAACTAGTTCCCTATTGTTCTCACCAGATCAGCACTTCCTCTTATAAGGATGCAGTTGGGAGAAATAACTCCAGTGTTTTCCACTTATCAAACTAGCAATCTCCTCTGGGCAGAACAAGACGTGACCAGTATGTTACACTGAACAGACATTGTGTACCCCTATAGCAGAGAATGACCTCTGCAAATATCACACTTTCTGTGTTATGAAGGGCCAAGTAATATTATTTACCCTTACCTGTAATGTTATTTACCCTTACTTGTAATGTTATTTACGATTATTATTATTATTATTATTATTATTATTTATTTCTTAGCAGACACCCTTACCCAGGGCGACTTACAATTGTTACAAGATCACATTATTTTTACATACATTATTTTTGTACACGTTATTTTTACATACAATTACCCATTTATCCAGGGTTTTTACTGGAGCAATCTAGGTAAAGTACCTTGCTCAAGGGTACAGCAGCAGTGTCCCCCACTTGGGATTGAACCCACGACCCTCTGGTCAAGAGTCCAGAGCCCTAACCACTACTCCACACTGCTGCCCCTGTAATGTTATTTACCATTACCTGTGATGTTATTTACCCTTACCTGTGATGTTATTTACCCTTACCTGTGATGTTATTTACCTTTACCTGTGATGTTATTTACCCTTACCTGTGATGTTATTTACCCTTACCTGTGATGTTATTTACCCTTACCTGTAATATTATTTACCCTTACCTGTGATGTTATTTACCCTTACCTGTGGTTGTTGATGTTGTCGCTATCAGTCGGTGTGGAATACGAGATGATATTTTCAAAGCAGCTCTCACCTGGTAGTACCTATGGAAATAAAGTATACTACCATCATATATTTAGAGCTTCCAATATGCTTTCTTGAGAGTCCTTGCAATGAATATGGGTAATCACTTTTAATTTTTTTTTTTTTTTTTCTAGATGCATGCAAAAGAAAAATTCAATTTAGACCAATTTAATACCAGCATTGTATAGCCTACTTTTGTTATAGTACTATTGGCAGGTGAATTCATTAAAAAAATAAATTTAAAAAAATTGCACTGGAGATTATGGAATCATTATGCAGACCAGAAAACACAAACGGTTTTAAATTGAATCACTACAAATCTGTCAAGGCCACAGTGAGGAAATGTAATATTTCTCATTGAATAATATGAAAACCCTACACCAACCCATCTCTGCAATACTGTATATGTTCTTTATACACTGAAAATATTCAGACTGAAATATGTATTTATAAAAATGATTTATTACATTGTTGCTGTTCTGATGTGCTTTTTTAATTTAAAAAGAAAATGGATTTAGCTACTTTAAGGTTTCCTTTTTATTGAACTACAAGAGCAGACACTCGCTTTGCCAGGAGGGACTATAATTTATCCACAACCAAGATAAGAAAACAAAGCTGTGATCACACATTGTCATCACGTTGGCTGGATGCTACAATGCAGTGCTAACAAGGAATTCATCACTACACTTATAAAGTATATGCAACTTTTTTTTCTTTAAATCACAACATTTTTCCTCATTTTGATGACATTGTGTTTATACTCCTGTACTTGCAGGTTTCTGACATTATCGATACAGCATGAAAGTTAAAAGTTCTCATTAAACAGTTGTATAGTAGTACAGTAGTGACATAGTACTGCATTAACTCAGTCACACAATATGCAGCATTACTTTCTATAGATCTGCTTAAAAGATGTTGCAGTCAATATGAAAACTATACATCTTTATCACTGTTTAATCAGAAGATTCAATGAAGGTAGATCTGCTGCCTGTTGTAACTGGTGCTGGAAGCCCACCAGGTCTTTAACTGCTCTGGCTTGCGAGCCATGGCTGGTTTGTACAGCAGCTAGGAGCCGGTACTGAATCTTCTGCCTGTATTATTGGTTCGCCTCGTCTCGCCCTGTCGATCTCTCCTGAGCCTGCGTAGAACCCTTCCACACGCCATGCCGGTTCACAGCTCTGTTAGCTCTGCCACTGTCTCGGTCAGCTGAAACATTTAATGTGTATACATCCGCAGTGTAATATAGTCCCAAATTTAATTGTATTTAATTTATTGTTCATTTATTAAAAATAAATTGCACATGTCCGTTTATTGTGAATTTCTGCATCAGAAGTGGCATCTCACTAGAAACTAGAGGACTGAACACATGCTGATGATGGGCGGAGTTTCAATTGACACCAAGGAAGTAAAGGGAAAAGCTGCCATAGATGCTGAAGCTGTATCTGCAGGTGAGTTTGTGTCTTTGTTATATGCGAGGCACAAATATTCAAGTCAGTTTTCATCCTTTAAGATCTCAAAAGATGCTTTTGTTACTATAACATGTAATTAAACTGGGCGAAACGGGTTGGAATATATGGTTTGTATTCGCTGCAGGAGAGACTTAGTGGGTTGTTCTGGAAACCTTTTCATCCTTTTGGACCTCAAAAGATGATTTTGTTAGTTGTCAGACACCCTTGGGTACAAATTGTGCCAGATTAAGATGACGATCGAATCAGACTTTACGCACCAATCTGACCGTGGTGTCAGGGGACAGTGCCTCAGCTTCCTGCAGACGCTTCAGATCCAGCCGGTAATTCGGGGGCTGGTGTCTGGCCTTGTCTTTACCTGCTTTTCTAAAGGTTTTCATGACTGACAGGAATACGTTCTTGATGGTTTTAAACTCGCTGTCAGCAGAGATGTTAAAACTTCTTCTGTTAAAACATATGTTGAGTCCAGCTCAGCGTTACTAAACTGGAGACTGAATACCGGTCCTGAGTTGAACTTCTTGCACTGGCATACAATTCCCTTAATGTTGTTGAGATTTTTTTTACTTATTTCCTTAAAATGAATGTCCATATTTTTTTCTTTAAATCAGTCTTTAAATACATTAACAGCCCATGCTGAAGTGTTTTTTCAATCTTTGTTTTCTTCTATTTCATTTAGCTGTTTCATTTGACAGTTGCTGGTGCACTTATTTTATTTGTATTTGTTTTCAGGTGGACTGCTGTCTTCACTCAGAAAGTTGGTGTTGTTCCAGTTATCTGGAGTTTCATCCCCAAAATATATTCAAGGAAATAGGTGGAATGTCACTCATTATTGGCAGTGGTTTTTTAACTAATAACAAATAAAATGGCAGTTTGTCATGCATTTACAGTAATTCTGAGTGGTCTGTCTTTCTATTCAATGTTGGGATCACGACTGCTTGTATGGGTATGGTGAGAGGAGATTATATAATAATAATATCTTTATTTTTATATAGCGCCTTTAACATTCTAGATCACCTCCCTGATTTCATTATTTAGATAATCCAGCACAGTTAACAATTTTCTTTTTTTCTTTGTTTATCCTTTTTTTTTTAAATCAGGATTTTTTTAAAATCATTTTTAAAATGTATTTATTTAGTGTGCTCTCCCTTTTTTCTCCCCAATTTCAAATGTACAGGTATGTCCCCTGACCCCAGCAATCCCCACAGCCGCTCAGGAAGGGTGTTCTCCGTTCTCCAATCTCGTTGAATCCAGTTTTATTATGAACCTGTTTTTAGTGCAACTGAATATCACATGAATGAGTGTTTAAAGCTATGGATTATCATTCTCACTTTACTGTCAGTTTTCATTAAACCTCCCTCTTCGTCAACTGCAGTATTGATTTAACCAAATAGAACTCTCTGCTTCTGCACAAACAAGTATGGTGGTAGCCATGGAAACCATTTTAATATTGCTGGATTGAACTGTAAGTCATGAGCCAAAAAAAATGTTTTGGCATTAAAAAAAAGATATCACAGGTAAGAACATTTTCTGTTTCTATGGAACATGGAGAAAAATACTCCGTCCTTAAAAATGTATCAATCTGATTTTCTGCGTGAACCGTTTTTAATGCACTTTTATTATTGTTTAGTGGGTCAATATAAATCACCCAAGCTTTCTTATCACAAAATAGAGTGGGTGTGCTTATTTAGATACCACCACTTTATAGAATTGGTAAAGACATCTCCTGACAGTTTATAAAACAACAACAAAGTGCACAGAGCTGGTAAACTATGCTTCTATAGAACAGTGCTGCATGTGTGGCCTGAAAGTGGAGAATTAGTAAATGTAGCCCTGTGACAAGCTGGCTCGCAGTGGTGACGTCACGGACCAGGAAGTAACTGAATCACAAACAGTGGATGGGCGGGTGAAGCTGAATGCTATGGCATTCAGCGTATTTATTAATCAAATAAACAAAAACAAAAGATTTAAACAAAACACAAAACAAAAAGGCACAAGGGCCAAACGAATAAACAAAGACTGTTTAGCAGTCGTTTTTAAATGTTGTTTCCTCGCTCTCGCTCTCTCCCCGTACTCTCCTCTATACACTCAACTTCCAGAACAGACAACTGCTGGTTCTTATACTCTGGCCGAGGGGTTAACTAGTTGTTAATTATCTTATTACCCTCGCCAGAGTCTGCAGCGTTAGTAAGGATGCATGACTGTCAGCTAGTTAAATAATCAGTAGCTGATCAGTCATGCATCCTCACGAGGTTTTTAAATAATAAGTAATAAAAGACGCGGCGCTTTTACCCGCGCCGCAAATAAAAATACAAATAATAATACATAGGGGCGGGACACACCGCCACAAGCCCATATACTGTATTCAGAGTTTCTAACTAATTGAGGTTTAAGACAATATTCATTTTAGATATGCATCTTTTAAAAGCAGTTGTATTCTAATTTGAATGTGTCTGTTGGGAGCATTCAGGGTAGTGATTCACCTTATAGAAGGACGTCTGCAAAGATAAGAATATAACACACAGCACTGTATCTATTTTAACTCCATTCATTAGCCATTACTCGTGATTTTCCTCTCTGTATGCTTTCAGAAAACAAAGCAAGGTCTTGTCCACTGAGATCACATGTAAGCATGCACGTGTCTGGATTGATTGGAACGCTCTGGCTGCAAGGAAGGGATTTGCACAGTTGGCATGCTAGTGAATACTGTGTGCCTTGAAAGATATGTTTGGAAAGGCCCTGTTTGAATCATATGACACGAAGCACGCCGTGGAAGCACATTATTTCTACCCATACTTACTGACTCTGGAACACACAATGGAAGAAGAGACAGCCAGCACTATAACGTAACAAACATGATACATGCTGACAGTGTTCCATCACAGAGCATAAGAAAATCATAGTAAATCACACTGCTGTAAGTATATCATAACCAGACCTGAACCAAACCCTTACTTTCTGAACCCTAAGAGAAAAAGAAAGTCATGTGACACAAAAACAACCCACATATGATCCCCCATTTGCCATTTAAAAACAAAACTTGACCTTGATCAGAATGTAATATACAGTATAAAAACACTGATCAACAAGCCAAAACAACATTTGGGGAATGGATGAAAGCATGTTTTTTTAACTTAGATGGTTGGTGCCACTTTTTATAATTAATTATTAATTTGTCATTTTAAAGGATAAAATGTTGATGACATGTTTGCAACTATGTTTGATATATACAGTACTGTGCAAAAGTTTTAGGCAGGTGTGAAAAAATGCTGTAAAGTAAGAATGCTTTCAAAAATAGACATGTTAATAGATTATATTTATCAATTAACTAAATGCAAAGTGAGTGAACAGAAGAAAAATCTAAATCAAATCCATATTTGGTGTGACAACCCTTTGCCTTCAAAACAGCATCAATTCTTCTAGGTACACTTGCACAAAGTCAGGGATTTTGTAGGCATATAGTCAGGTGTATGATTAAACAATTATACCAAACAGGTGCTAATGATCATCAATTCAATATGTAGGTTTGAAACACAATCATTAACTGAAACAGAAACAGCTGTGTAGGAGGAATAAAACTGGGTGAGGAACAGCCAAACTCAGCTAACAAGGTGAGGTTGCTGAAGACAGTTTACTGTCAAAAGTCATACACCATGGCAAGACTGAGCACAGCAACAAGACACAAGGTAGTTATACTGCATCAGCAAGGTCTCTCCCAGGCAGAAATTTCAAGGCAGACAGGGGTTTCCAGATGTGCTGTCCAAGCTCTTTTGAAGAAGCACAAAGAACGGGCAACGTTGAGGACCGTGAAGCGCAGTGGTCGGCCAAGGAAACTTACTGCAGCAGATGAAAGACACATCATGCTTACTTCCCTTCGCAATCGGAAGATGTCCAGCAGTGCCATCAGCTCAGAATTGGCAGAAAACAGTGGGACCCTGGTACACCCATCTACTGTCCGGAGAAGTCTGGTCAGAAGTGGCCTTCATGGAAGACTTGCGCCAAAAAGCCATACCTCCGGCGTGGAAACAAGGCCAAGCGACTCAACTATGCACGAAAACACAGGAACTGGGGTGCAGAAAAATGGCAGCAGGTGCTCTGGACTGATGAGTCAAAATTTGAAATATTTGGCTGTAGCAGAAGGCAGTTTGTTCGCCGAAGGGCTGAGAGCGTACACGAATGAGTGTCTGCAGGCAACAGTGAAGCATGGTGGAGGTTCCTTGCAAGTTTGGGGCTGCATTTCTGCAAATGGAGTTGGGGATGTGGTCAGAATTAATGGTCTCCTCAATGCTGAAAAGTACAGGCAGATACTTATCCATCATGCAATACCATCAGGGAGGCATTTGATTGGCCCCAAATTTATTCTGCAGCATGACAACGACCCCAAACATACAGCGAAAGTCATTAAGAACTATCTTTAGCGTAAAGAAGAACAAGGAGTCCTGGAAGTGATGGTATGGCCCCCACAGAGCCCTGATCTCAACATCATTGAGTCTGTCTGGGATTACATGAAGAGAGAGAAGCAACTGAGGCTGCTTAAATCCACAGAAGAACTGTGGTTAGTTCTCCAAGATGTTTGGGCCACCCTACCTGCCGAGTTCCTTCAAAAACTGTGTGCAAGTGTACCTAGAAGAATTGATGCTTGATGCTGTTTTGAAGGCAAAGGGTGGTCACACCAAATATGGATTTGATTTAGATTTTTCTTCTGTTCACTCACTTTGCATTTAGTTAATTGATAAATATAATCTATTAACATGTCTATTTTTGAAAGCATTCTTACTTTACAGCATTTTTTCACACCTGCCTAAAACTTTTGCACAGTATTGTATATATATATATATATATATATATATATATATAGTGCCTTGCAAAAGTATTCAGACCCCTGACCAATTCTCTCATATTACTGAATTACAAATGGTACATTGAAATTTCGTTCTGTTTGATATTTTATTTTAAAACACTGAAACTCAAAATCAATTATTGTAAGGTGACATCGGTTTTATGTTGGGAAATATTTTTAAGAAAAATAAAAAACTGAAATATCTTGCTTGCATAAGTATTCAACCCCCACACATTAATATTTGGTAGAGCCACCTTTCGCTGCAATAACAGCTTTAAGTCTTTTGGGGTAAGTATGTACCAGCTTTGCACACAGTGTCGGAGTGATTTTGGCTCATTCTTCTTGGCAGATTTGCTCCAGGTTGTTCAGGTTGGTTGGACGACGCTTGTGGACTGCAATTTTCAAATAGTGCCACAGATTCTCAATGGGATTGAGATCAGGACTTTGACTGGGCCATTGTAGGACATTCACCTTTTTGTTCTTGAGCCACTCCAATGTTGCTTTGGCCTTGTGCTTGGGATCATTGTCCTGCTGAAAGGTAAATTTCCTCCCAAGCTTCAGTTTTTTAGCGGACTGAAGCAGGTTCTCTTGCAGTATTTCCCTGTATTTGCTCCATCCATTCTTCCTTCAGTTTTAACAAGATGCCCAGTCCCTGCTGATGAGAGGCATCCCCACAGCATGATGCTGCCACCGCCATACTTCACTGTAGGGATGGTGTGTCTTGAGGCATGGACAGTGTTAGGTTTGCGCCACACATAGCACTTTGAGTTTTGGCCAAAAAGCTCTACCTTGTTCTCATCTGACCACAAAACCTTTTCCCACATCACAGCTGGCATGCTCTCATGCTTTCTGGCAAACTCCAGATGTGCTTTCAGATGGTACTTTTTGAATAACGGCTTCTTTCTTGCCACCCTCCCATACAGGCCAGTGTTATGCAGAGCTCTTGATATGGTTGACTGGTGCACCATTACTCACTCCCAGCCACTGAACTCTGTAGCTCCTTCAAAATGATTGTTGGCCTCTCTGTGGCTTCTCTCACAAGTCTCCTTCTTGTTTGAGCGCTGAGTTTTGAGGGACGGCCTTTTCTTGGCAGTGCCTGGGTGGTGTGATGCAGCTTCCACTTCCTGATTATTGATCCAACTGTGCTCACTGGGATATCCAAACACTTGGATATTATTTTGTACCCTTTCCCTAATATATGCATTTGTATTACTTTATCTCTAACTTCTGTAGAATGCTCTTTGGTCTTCATTTTCCTTCAGATTCACAGCCTGACCAATTATCCTTCAACAGTGGGGTTTTTATCCAGAAAATGTGACAGCATCTTTAATGGTTCACAGGTGGTGGCCAATGGTAAGGTAATTGTGTCCTTGTTTGGGCAATTTCTTTCATCGGTGTAAACTGGGAGCTTCCACAGCACAGGGGTTGAATACTTATGCAAGCAAGATATTTCAGTTTTTTTATTTTTCTTAAAAGTATTTCCCAACATAAAACCAATGTCACCTTACAATAATTGATTTTGAGTTTCAGTGTTTTAAAATAAAATATCAAAACAGAACGCAATTTCAATGTACCATTTGTAATTCAGTAATATGAGAGAATTGGTCAGGGGTCTGAATACTTTTGCAAGGCACTGTATATATATAGATTAAAACATCTTTTATTTTCAGGATGTTTCGGGCAAAAGTCCTTCTTCAGCTGTTTAAAAAGAAAAGTAAACACAGCGCAGTAAACTTGTTGTTATTCAAGAATTGTAATTATACAAAAATTCAGTGGATGATGTCAAGATTATTAGAATAGAATGTTCATTCCCAGAGGTTCCAAAGTTCCCAGTTTGAAGATAAACTTTCGTTCCTTTTGTTTCAGAGCAACATTTGTTCCATAGCACTGATTGATCACACAGACTGTGATGTCTTCAGCAGTGTGATCATCGCTGTTGAAATGATGGGCTACTGGAAATGCAGTGGTGTTAATGCGAATGCTTCTTAAGTGTTCTACAAACTGGTCTGCTAAACACCTTTTAGTTTCCCCAATATAAAGTTTGTTGCATTTCTTGCAGATAATGCAGTAGAATATTCCTTTAGAGGTGCATGTAAAATGTTCATGAATGTTGAATGAAGATTTAATGCCTCTAATCTGTTTCAGAATGAATGTAGTTACAGGTATTACATCATGGTCTATTACATGGATAGGTTCCCCAGAAGGACGAATATCACTGTGTACCACATATTCTCTTATATTCTTACAAAGATGTTTTTGTTACTATAACATGTAATGAAACTGGGCGAAACGGGTTGGAATATATGGTTTGTATTCGCTGCAGGAGAGACTTAGTGGGTTGTTCTGGCACACACACCCTTCCGCCTATAATGAAGGTTTTCAGTAATAGATTTTTTAACAGGAAAATGTAATCTATACTGGTACTGTATGTTTTTAATTTTTTAATTTTTTTTATTGCTGTTTGTTTTTAAAACAAAACGTTTCTAATACTATTAGAATCTGGATTCATTTTTTTTTTATTGTTTTTGGCGGGAACAGTTACTACAGTACCTCCTGATTGAATACAATGCCATTTTTCAAAAGTAAGTTATCTGCAATCTTAAATTAAATAATTGGAAAAAGCACCCAATGAGAAGAAAAGAGTGGGGGTGAAAAAAAAGTTTTCAATTATAAAATAACAAATAAAATAGAAAAGAAATGTTGGCAGTTTACAATCACAGCTCACATTTTATAGTAACACTTGGCAGCCAAACACTGTCATCATGTTGGAGAAATGAACACGATCCAATTGCCAAAACTGTAGTTAAAGCATACAAATAATTTACAGATATTTAAAATGATCATGTTTTCAACATGGGGTCCCATCTGACCAAAATCGGTCTATGCATTACTAAATCACCCCCTTCACACATACAACACAACAAGGTTACACTTACCCTCTTTGAAAAAGATCCACATTATAAAATTTGTGCAGTTCCACAGAAAACTCAATGGTTCCCTGTACTTCAGACATGATCTATTCCAGCTCATCACCTGAGGGACAAAAAGAAAAAAAAATGTTGTTCTAAATATAGAAAGGTACAATAGATCGTTTATTACAATGAGCCTCAGGAGTGCTATGGGTACGTGCAGAGAAGAATAATTAATATTGAAATGTGGCAGCCTCAATTTAGCAGTATTTATTCATTTATTGGCATGATAATTGATACACCGGCACCCACAAGTTTCCCTAAAAAAATAAAATGAAAAAAAGACAATCCTCAAGACATACTTGATTGATTTATGATGTATGGTGCTGAGTGTTTGTGCATTTTCTGTTTTATAGATTTTTTTTTTTTTTTCATTAGGGTTTGCAGACTGTACTGAATAAGCCCCTCCTGCTCTGAAAGCTAGAATGAATACTGCAAAAAAGCATGTATTGTGCAAAAAAAAAAAAAAAAAAAAAAAGCATCTTGAGTTTTTTTGTTCGTTACAAATAAATACTGGAAACAAAAAAAAAATCAGCACATTAATTCAGTTCAAAATGTAGTTATCAAAATGGTATCGTTAATGCGTAGAGTGCTATGCCTTGTTTGCACACCAGGGAAGAACCACAGCAAAACTGTAAGTGGCACAGATTTAAACTGGAAGCTGGAATAAACTAAATGACTGAATCCATAAGGCACCATGATGCAACTCCTTATTCAAACAGAAATGCTCTAGTCATAACCTAGCAGCAAACTTGAGATATAAGCAAAGGATTCAGGGCTAATAGAATGACATACTGCAGTGTAGTCACTGTGCACTCATTATACATTTGCAGTAGCCGGACATCAGGAGAAACAGCAGTTTCTAATGTTTCAAAGTTGTAAACAGCACTTTTACTTCTACGTATTAAACATAGTTTTATGTATTTTATGCAATCAGTATGGATGGTGGATATTAGTGCGTCTTCAACTGATTTCCTAGACTCCAAAAGCACAGGAGTATACTAGGTCAAATATTCCTTACAAACTGTAAATGAATAAAATAATCATTTAAAACTAAAGAAGGAACAAACCTGTTACACTGATTTGTGCATTTTTGTGTGTGTATAAAGAAGGAGGGGTTTCAACTGCACCCCACCTTCTAAAATAAAAAATAAAAAATAAAAAATAAAACACTTTTTTTAGCATGTACTGTGCCTGTGCCAAGGTGTTCACATCAACCAAGACAAGCTGTGTGGATAGTTGAGTTGTCACCTACAATCAGTTTCTAAGTACACAAATCCAACCAGAGGGGAACAACGTGCCCTATCACTGGAGATGTAGCTTGACTCACTGTATGTGCAATTAAAATCTGTAAAACTTCCACGTCTCCAAGCTCCGTAACAATCTCAGCCTCTGGGATTTGAACTAACAACATTTTGATGAAGAGCCAAGAAAATAGCAAACAAACATATCAAACCTAAACGTGCAAGAATCTCGTCACAAACCAGAAGAGACTCACGCTAATATGATTGTATTTAAACGACAGTATACAAGCTTGGTGTTTCTCAGTATTTAAACACTAAGCAATGCAGATTCATTCATTGAAATTCATTCAAAACCAAAATAGACTTGAAATAAAGGAAATAATTAGTATACTAATACAAAATATAAGCAAACAAGCCATATTTTCCCCAAAAGGAATAAACAGCTAATGCTTAACGACGGTATCTTTTGACTCCCATTTCAGCCGACAGTTGCAAAATCTGCACATTATTATTTTGATGGGCTGCAACGAAGGGTACATTTTGACCTTCGAAGGTTCAGAACACATTACTGAAGGAAGGTTCGAACCTTCAATGGTACTCATTTGCATAATTTATTGGTGACATCACCATACTACTTGCTTATGTTTGATTGGAAATCCTATTATTTTACAGGTAATCCATATTAATGGAATAAAACATTAACATGTAGTTTAAAAATACATTATATAGAACAGTAATCATGTTTTTATGGGCTCCCGAGTGGCGCATCCAGTAAAGGCGCTCCACATGGAGTGCAAGATGCGCTCCCTATAGTCTGGACGTTGCGAGTTCGAGTCCAGACTATTCCTTTGCTGACCGAGGACGGGAGCTTCCAGGGGGCGGCGCTCAATTGGCCGCACACAGCCCGGGGGAGGGAGGGTTAGGTCGGCCAGGGTGTCCTCGGCTCACCGCACACCAGTGACCCCTGAAGTCTGGCTGGGCGCCTGCATGCTTGCCTGTAAGCTGCCCGAGAGCTGCGTTGTCCTCCGACGCTGTAGCTCTTGGGTGGCTGCATGGTGAGTCCGTAGTGTGAAAAAAAGTGGTCGGCTGACGACACACGCTTCGGAGGACAGCATGTGTTCGTCTTCACCCTCCCGAGTCAGTGCAGCCCTATTATTTTGTCATCGTCAGCTGTACACATCCCCTTTTGCAGCGTTGTTTACTGATATGCGCGGTTTAGGCATTTTGAATTCCCAAACGACTCACTCCAAATTATACATCTGCGAAAGTGCTAGTCAGAGCTTCCGTTTCCCTTCCATTCAACTACGATTGCAAGTATTTATTTAAAGTACTTTTTTGTATAAACCTCTCAATTTAAAAATGTCATTCTATGTTTGCTTTATAATGGTTTTTTGTTCTATTTCGTTTTATTTCGTATTTGCGAATAACATGGGGCTCTATTGATAACAATTATATTATTATTACTATTTGTTTATTTAGCAGACGCCTTTATCCAAGGCAACTTAAAGAGACTAGGGTGTGTGAACTATGCATCAGCTGCAGAGTCACTTACAATTACGTTTCACCCGAAAGACGGAGCACAAGGAGGTTAAGTAACTTGCTCAGGGTCACACAATGAGTCAGTGGCTGAGGTGGGATTTGAACCGGGGACCTCCTGGTTACAAGCCCGTTTCTTTAACCACTGGACCACACAGCCTCCTATCTTATACTTCATGTAACAGGGCGAGGTGCCCTGTACATTGTTTTGTTTATTTATTTTTAGAACGGGGTCCCCCTCCGCCCCTGTGTTATTTTGTATTTTATTATTATTATTATTATTATTATTATTATTATTATTATTATGGTATTTGTATTTATAGATGACGGTGTAGCCGTGCGGTTTTGTTTATTTTAAAACGTGTTCTGGCAGAGGCAAGATTGGTGCTCGTCCTCTGCCAGGAATAATTAACAAACTTCTTTCTGGTGCTACAAACAGAACTCACAGAGCAGGTATCAGTGTATATTGCCCCGCTGTCTACTGTATGGGGGGTTGGTGTTGTGAAAAAATAATGAAATTGGTCTGTAAGGTACTTCCATAAAATAAAGAATTTCTATAAAGCTTTAAAAGGAAAATGTTAACGATTGCACTCTTGATTACATACCAAAGAACTGAATCTCAGCAACACTTTGTGACTCCTAATAACACTCCTGTTAAACAAATAGACTACATTTTCACTGTTCCATCAATCAGTACATTTACATGACAAAGTGTTTTCCGAAAACTAATGTTTTCGGAAAACTGAATCAGAAAACTGATCTTAAAACGTCACTTTTCTGTGTTTACATGATTAACGATAGAATTCAACTGTATACATGGATTGATGTTTTCGGAAAACGCAGGATATTTTTTCATGCAAAGTATTGTAGTACCCTAAGTACAATTTGAACAGAACGGAAATTTTTTTCTGCGATAGAACGGAGACCAATCCAATAACAAGTGCTTTATCAAAATGCCAGGTCTTAAATTCAAAGATTACTATCCTATACCTCTATTCAGATTCCCGAAAATGTGCAATCAGCCTTTCCAACAGCTCATCCTGTTCCATATTATCAGCTTCTTTTGCAGACATTATTTTAAATTATCACGTAATTTTAAAGTTGGAAAACATGCTGCTTCAGTATGGGCTATTCAAAAAATACATATTACTTTATCCCTAACATTATTATTATTATTATTATTATTATTATTATTATTATTATTATTATTTATTTATTTTTTTTATTTATTTCTTAGCAGACGCCCTTATCCAGGGCGCCTTACAGTCCTAAACAAATACATTTCAAGAATCACAGTACAAGTATTAATACAATTAAGAGCAAGATAAAATACAATGACTTCGGTTCTAGCAAGTACAAGTATATGACAAAATACGATTCAACGGAGCAAATGGATCCATGCAGACTGACTACATATTATTATTATTTTCTCTGTTTTCTAAAACCACGTGCAGGAAAGAAGGTCAAAGTTTGCACATGTGCAGTACGCTATCGGAATAAGTTTTCCGAAAAGTGCGTTTACATGATATACATTTGGTTCATTTTTGGAATTTAATCGGAAATTTCTAGGTGCTGTTTTCCGAAAACTGACCTAAGGAATATTCCGATACATTTTCCGAAAACTGTGTTTACATGACTTTTGATATCGGAATTAGCTTTCGGAAAACTTAGTTTTCCGAAAAATATCGGAATTCTTATGCTCATGTAAACGCACTGATTGGCACTTTGCAGATCTGATAACAGAAGCTGAGGGTCGAATCCAGCAGAGCTCTTGAAAAATCCTTTAATTTAATATTTTTACATCAAATTATAAATATGCATTAGTTTCTGACACAAGGCTTTCTTTAGAAATTACTTCAAAGAAACACAAGGGTTACATTTAAAAAATAAATACTTTCAATAAGTGGAAACATCTCAATTAGTTGTGACAGAAAGTGCATTTCAGCAGTGCTGAAGCAGACTGCTGATACCAATTTACTTACAGACGTCAACCGCAATGATTCTCTGTCATTTGGATCTATGGCACACTTTAAAATGAATCTTGAACAACTCAAATCCAGTAGCGCCTCAAATTCTACCTGCCCAAAAATTATAAAGTTATATTTTTTAATATTGTAAAGATTACAAGCATGATTTTGATGCAACGTTATCGTCAGCCCAAATGATGATAGCACCGATGGTTCAGAGGTACAAGACCCCTGTAGCTGCTGTTGCACTGTATTTCTTATGTGCTGTGTGTGAGTGTGATTCTGTAATGTTAAATATATAAAGGCAGTATAACTATAACGGTAACACGCAGAGACTGTCATTTAAAAAACATAATATATGTCTAGAGACAAATTTATAAATAATGTCAATAGATACAATACCTTTTTTTGAGCGCTGGAGGGAAATTTTGACAGTTTTAATTCAAAGGCAAAAAAATAAACAACAATTAGGCCTATTTCAAATTACAATGTGAACAGCACAGCAACATGTACTGACAGCAGCTAAATGAACATAAAAAGTGTCACGTCATATTAATTCATGAATACTGTAATGAACGACACACAGCTGAATAGTTAACTAATCCCTAAGGATTTCAGGAGTATAATTCCTAATCGGAATGAAATTAATCATATATGCCATGTAGTCTTAAACTGTTCCTTTATCCATTCCTGATGGAAGGCAATAATGTAAATCAAAGAACTTCAAAAGCTATCCGTAACAATGTGGTCTGACTGAATTCAACAAAGTGCCTAAGTGTGGCCAATAATCATGACACTTGGTTGACCATGTTAAGGCCATTTTGTATTTTAAGGCGTGTCAAGCCTTAATTATATGCATGTGCAAATTGTAGGTGGGGCTCATTTATAAATGAAGTCTGTGATATTAAAATGAGATTCATGAAGCGGCAGAACAGCTGCACCAGCGCTAAAAGGGTCCACAAATAAATCTGATTTCAAACTGGTCTTATTTGGGTGCAAAGAAAAAGTCAGAAAGCAGCTGATAGGAAAGAGCATTATGCTACTATTTGATTTTTATTTTTTTTAGGAAGAGTTTACCGTTTTTTTTATCTTTATTAAAGGTCGAATACTTTTTGGACTTGCCAGAATTATCGTACATTTCGCCATTTTTGCAATTATCGATCGTACATCGTACAAGGGTTGAAATAGTCGTACAAATACGATAATTATCGTACGTCTGGCAACGCTGGTACTAACGCACCACTGAGATGACTGACAGAGACACCCAGCCATTCAGAGCAGAACGGAGACGGGACAGACAGCAAGTATAAAAACTACACAAACTAGAGATGATTTCTAAATGATTATTTTTGGGAATTCAACGTTTAATGAGCTTTACTGATTAATATCGAAAAGTAGCAAGCCTAGTCATACCGTATTTCTTACGACAAAGAGAGCAGGCTCCTAACCTTCCTAAACAACCCAGGAACAGAGGGTGAGTACTGAGAAGAAGGGAGAGTATTTCGGGTCTGCATTACCCTTTTTGATCTCCCTGAGGATGAAATTATAGCTCGATACCGGCTATTTCATTATGTAATTTGTGCCGCAGCAGAGCCCTACTTTACACTCCGCCAATTTAGTGCTGCGTCGGTCGATCTCGATACAAGCACGTTAAGACGGGTCCACAGCTGAGCGATCAGTTAAGTGCAGCTGAATCGCTTATATGTGGACGTTTCTGCAAGCAGTTGCAAGCAGTTGTGCCGCTGGTTGCTTACAGTAGAGACAAGCTCTACTTTCAAGCAATCTGCTGGGCAATTTGTAGTGACGTTTTTTTTTTTTATCACGTGCACAGTTGCAAAATATGATTGGTTGTTACAATCTCCTGACTGTTTACTTTCCTGTGGTAAAGAGGCGGTACATTTAAAAAGATGTCAACTATTTAAAAAGGTGTCAACTATATGCCCTGTGTTTTTGACAACGCCTCAGCCAAGGCCTTGTCCAGCATTTATGTGGCTTCGCTTCTGCTTTTAATATCACTTTTAAAATAACTACAGATGACACGACTACAACAGCCAGTTCTTCATCGGTAATTAGTGAAGCCACCGTTTGCTAAGGATAACAACAGACTGAAGGAAAGAACCGGCTAATGATACATTTTGCATTCAGCCAACATTAAAATTATCCAAAGGGACTCAGTATAATTTCTGTCGCTTTGCACTTTATGTTGACTCTTTTGTGTTTTAATCCTTTGTTTTTCTTTTGGAAGTATGAAATATATCAATTTTTTTCTCTAAAAATGTATGTGTTTGTTTTAAGATGCTCTGTTTTGTAGAGGAGATATGACTCACAATGAACAAGAGCCTTGTGCCCACGTTTATCTCAGATAGTAAGAGGTTCTTGTGGGAATCTCATCAAAATACTTCCTGCTATTTTTTTGACAAATAGACATATTAAGCAGACCAAACAACACTTTCACGTCCCATCTAGTATGAAATATACTGTATATATATATTTTTTACTCTAAAAACTGTGGGGGGTAGGATTTATATATGTATATTCTAATTATTAAGGAATTTAACAACTAATATTCATTACAGTATATAAATCCTTCATGATGTTATGCTCTGAACATGCTGTAACAAACGGTAGGCTATTAATTCCCCCTTGATTCAAGTTCTGTTCTGAGGTTGATATATATAAGTAAGCTTGCAACGGAGATTATTCAGTTTGTTTAAACAATAATGGTTTAT
Source organism: Acipenser oxyrinchus oxyrinchus (assembly GCA_030684275.1). Taxonomy (NCBI): domain Eukaryota; kingdom Metazoa; phylum Chordata; class Actinopteri; order Acipenseriformes; family Acipenseridae; genus Acipenser; species Acipenser oxyrinchus. Next base: position 1,510,348 of record CM060249.1, read on the forward strand.
TCGTACAACATAACAAAACAACAATAGTAGCATTTGAGTAATTAGTCAAAGCAACTTCTTTAGAATTAACTTGAATTACAATGAAAACTCTATCCTTGTTCCCCATAAAAACAAAAGGCAATGCTTCATTCTTGAAATATCTGATTCTGTAACTAAGATATTCGCCACTCGTACGTGACAAAGTAACTCCTACATTATTACATACTGTAGACATTCTTAAAAATGACTTTGTGATAAATATCATTTCCAACGAGTTTGCAACAGTTACAATTGTCATGTACTATAGCATATGGCAAAGCAACTTTCTAAGATATTACATGAAAGACATTGTCTAAAATGACTTCACACTGTAACTTACCAAAATTACAATAGAAACTCTGTCATAGTTTCCTAAGAGCAAATCAAATTTTGCTGGATGCAATCAGATTAATAAAAGAAGTATCTTGATTATTTCTAGAACAGCTTTTAAACTAACATTGCCATGGTAAGATATCTGTCATCTAATCACATACACACATAGATTTTAACTCTATATATCCTGGCTCAACTATCCTTTAGGTTTCCATAATAAACATTAACCCTGTGTGATACCTGCGTGTAGTTTCCATTGTATAGCTAGCATCTTCTTAGGTAAAGCAGTACAGACATATTCCTCTGCAGAGCAGTTTGAAGGCCCGTGGTACCACAAGAACATGCTTTACAGCCGTTTCTGAAGTGAAGGTTTTCAGGCTTATCATGCTACAGTAAGCGTGGGCTTAGTCTGGTTCCTCAGTGAATTTCAGTCTGGATCGTTATCTGGTTTGCCAAAGGATCTTCCTTTGAAGCAAATGTGTCAAGGCTTACCTCTTCACCATGTTTAGATCCTGAATAAATTACCTTGATTAAAGAACCTTTGTTGAAAAACTAGCCACTGTGTTTGAATGTGTAGTCTTAAATTAATTACTTAGATTATTTATCTGTCTGTATTGTTTACAGGATAATCTGGATGTACAGTACTCTATGAAACACAGAAAACAAATTCAACCAACCGCTACTGATAAATGAAACACAACTGGCCACTGATGTGTAACTTTCCTTAATTGAACCTTTGTGCTTTGGTGCTGTAGGGTGAAAATGAACTACCCATGGAATTCAGTTTTCTTTGATAACATTGTTTTTCACCTTGTTGAGCAGATTCTCTAGACAGCTGCTCGATGAATTTGTGGATTAACAAGGGATATCCCCTGGACAAAGAAACTGCTCGCTAAGTTCCTGTATTATTTTAAGGTTCTCAGTGTTGCTGTAAATAATTTTAGTTTTGATGTGTTTTGGGTGGCAAGATGTCCAGTTTAAATAGAGATGTGCATTCAATGGTACTATCACATGTGAATTTGATATTGTTGTGTTTAATTGAATAGTTAAAAAGATTTAAAAACATGTAACAAATACCTCCCTGTAGATCTCTGCACCTTCTCCCAGAATGCATTTTCTACATTGCTTGCAATAAAGGTTTCTGGAGGTTAGATCTGATAAGGATCTGTCCCCTGCTTCATTATTATTATTATTTGTTCATTTAGCAGACGCCTTTATCCAAGGGGACTTACAGAGACTAGGGTGTGTGAACTATGCATCAGCTGCAGAGTCGCTTACAACAACGTCTCACCCGAAAGACGGAACACAAGGAGGTTAAGTGACTTGCTCAGGGTCACACAACGAGTCATTGGCAGAGCCAGGAATCGAACCGTGACCTCCTGGTTACAAGCCCTTTTCTTTAACTGCTGGACCATATCACCTCCTTTAATTGCTTGCAGTTTTCAACTGAGCTACTCCATTAAGCTGTGTGTGCAGCATCATGCCACTGTGATGCTTTTGTGTAATAAATACATAAATGATAGGTTCTTTCATCGTCATGTTATTCTTTCTTTGCTTGCTACTGCAACATGATTAGGGTTTCTATTTTTAACTTCTCCATGAATGCACTTAAAGTAAAAAGCACAGCATTCATTTCTGGTGTTTTTAGATATTCTTTTCTTGTTTTTCTGAGCAGGTGCAGGATATGGTGTCTAGGATCAAAGGTTCTACCACTGCTGTTTCCCAGTGGTCATAGGGAACAGTCAGGGCACATTTACACAAATCAGGAGCCTCCATACACTGTATGTTAACATACAACTTTGATGAAGGAACGTACAAAATTACCAACGTTACCAAATAAAGGGGTAAGTAAGAAATACACTATACTATAATTCAAGATGACATTTTGCAAGACACAATTTACTTTCTAATGTCGCAGCTAATCCTTTCATATCATGTTATTTGAGAAAAACAGTAAATAGCCTTTGGCATCCTACATAAATATAGTCTACTGGGAGCTCTGTCCATGAGATGGCGTGGGCATTTTAAATATAGTCTACTGGGAGCTCTGTCCATGAGATGGCGTGGGCATTTTAAATATAATCTACTGGGAGCTCTGTCCATGAGATGGCGTGGGCATTTTAAATATAGTCTACTGGGAGCTCTGTCCATGAAATAGCGTGGGCATTTTAAATATAGTCTACTGGGAGCTCTGTCCATGAGATGGCGTGGGCATTTTAAATATAGTCTACTGGGAGCTCTGTCCATGAGATGGCGTGGGCATTTTAAATATAGTCTACTGGGAGCTCTGTCCATGAGATGGCGTGGGCATTTTAAATATAATCTACTGGGAGCTCTGTCCATGAGATGGCGTGGGCATTTTAAATATAGTCTACTGGGAGCTCTTTCCATGAGATGGCGTGGGCATTTTAAAAATAGAGCCTACTGGGAGCTCTGTCCATGAGATGGCGTGGGCATTTTAAATATAGTCTACTGGGAGCTCTGTCCATGAGATGGCGTGGGCATTTTAAATATAGTCTACTGGGAGCGCTGTCCATGAGATGGCGTGGGCATTTTAAATATAGTCTACTGGGAACTCTGTCCATGAGATGGCGTGGGCATTTTAAATATAGTCTACTGGGAGCTCGGTCCATAAATATTTTTATATAGCTGATATAAAAAGCAAAATAATAATTTTTAACTTTGACAGACGATTTTGGGCAAGTCTCATGTACTCTGATTCTAATCATTTCCCCCCTATTTAAGTGCCAGAATAGAAAGTTCATTTCAAGAGATTCCAAAGTTCCTAGTTTGAAGATAAACTCATCTGTGTGTGTGTGTGTGTGTGTGTCTATATATATATATATATATATATATATATATATATATATATATATATATATATATATATATATATATATAAATTAAACAAGTTCAGTTTAAAATTCAGTGCATCAAGCAAAAGTCTTGCACTTTGAGATCATCAAACCTTGAAATGTCTTGCACAACAGCCTGGCACTAGTCAAATGTTTTGACTCTACAAAGTTTTCTCAAAGTTGAGAAATTAGTATGAATAGCTTTGAAATCCCACTTTCTTTTACAAAACACGTCACCCAAGCAGTTTGGACTACAAATACCATTGTATATGTTACGGTAAAAGTCAGAATATTGGAAAATCTTAAGATTTACTGGTAAATGTCGACATTTACCAAGCAAAACGGTAAGTGTCCAAAATAAACACAATAGCGCTTTACTTCGGACATTTTCCAGTAAATCTCAAGAATAACCAAGTGCCTTTGGCTACGGACTGAATGTCTCGCTTTCACGCATTGTAAGGCTTCAGGGACCTGTGTAACTCCAAGTGCCACAAGAGTCTACCATGCTGCAATAAGTAAATATATCTATTCAATGCCTGTGTTTGTGGCATTTTGTGTCATAACCAAAATGTGATTTTCTGTTGAAAAAATGAAGGTCTTAAATAATTTAATTTGCATTTAAAACATAATGTTATTTTTCATCAAACTACAGTAATCCGTCGCATATCCGTCCGTCACACATACGCCCTGACCGCTTACCCGCCTGGACAAGACTTCTCAGCCACGTGACTAACGCGTACAGCGCAGAGGGAAAATGGCAACTGGAAAGCGAAAGAGAGTTGTGCTTACAATTGAGAAAAAGTTAGAAATACTTTCACTGCTAGAAAAGGGAGTTACCAGGGAAAAACTAGCACAAGACTTCGGAATTGGAAAAAGCACTGTGACAGATATCAAAAAGTCTGCTTCAGAGATTAAAAAGTTTGCATCGGGTGCAGAGAGTTTCTATGGATGCAAACAACGGAAGGTTCTGAGACACGCACAAGGCGACAAATTAGATAAAGCTGTGTATACCTGGTTTGTTCAAGCACGGAATGAGGGAATTCCAATTTCAGGGGCTATATTATGTGAGAAAGCAAAGAGGTTTAATCAGTTGTTGGACGGCGACTCAAACTTCAAAGCTTCATCTGGCTGGCTGAAGCGGTTTCAGAGCCGTCATGGAATCAAGCAGCTCACTGTGCAGGGTGAAAAACTTTCAGCTAACACTGAAGCGGTAGAGCCGTCATGGAATCAAGCAGCTCACTGTGCAGGGTGAAAAACTTTCAGCTAACACTGAAGCGGTTTCAGAGCCGTCATGGAATCAAGCAGCTCACTGTGCAGGGTGAAAAACTTTCAGCTAACACTGAAGCGGTTTCAGAGCCGTCATGGAATCAAGCAGCTCACTGTGCAGGGTGAAAAACTTTCAGCTAACACTGAAGCGGTTTCAGAGCCGTCATGGAATCAAGCAGCTCACTGTGCAGGGTGAAAAACTTTCAGCTAACACTGAAGCGGTTTCAGAGCCGTCATGGAATCAAGCAGCTCACTGTGCAGGGTGAAAAACTTTCAGCTAACATTGAAGCGGTTTCAGAGCCGTCATGGAATCAAGCAGCTCACTGTGCAGGGTGAAAAACTTTCAGCTAACACTGAAGCGGTTTCAGAGCCGTCATGGAATCAAGCAGCTCACTGTGCAGGGTGAAAAACTTTCAGCTAACACTGAAGCGGTTTCAGAGCCGTCATGGAATCAAGCAGCTCACTGTGCAGGGTGAAAAACTTTCAGCTAACACTGAAGCGGTTTCAGAGCCGTCATGGAATCAAGCAGCTCACTGTGCAGGGTGAAAAACTTTCAGCTAACACTGAAGCGGTTTCAAAGCCGTCATGGAATCAAGCAGCTCACTGTGCAGGGTGAAAAACTTTCAGCTAACACTGAAGCGGTTTCAGAGCCGTCATGGAATCAAGCAGCTCACTGTGCAGGGTGAAAAACTTTCAGCTAACACTGAAGCGGTTTCAGAGCCGTCATGGAATCAAGCAGCTCACTGTGCAGGGCGAAAAACTTCCGGCTAACACTGAAGCGGTTTCAGAGCCGTCATGGAATCAAGCAGCTCACTGTGCAGGGTGAAAAACTTTCAGCTAACACTGAAGCGGTTTCAGAGCCGTCATGGAATCAAGCAGCTCACTGTGCAGGGTGAAAAACTTTCAGCTAACACTGAAGCGGTTTCAGAGCCGTCATGGAATCAAGCAGCTCACTGTGCAGGGTGAAAAACTTTCAGCTAACACTGAAGCGGTTTCAGAGCCGTCATGGAATCAAGCAGCTCACTGTGCAGGGTGAAAAACTTTCAGCTAACACTGAAGCGGTTTCAGAGCCGTCATGGAATCAAGCAGCTCACTGTGCAGGGTGAAAAACTTTCGGCTAACACTGAAGCGGTAGAGCCGTTTGTTTCAGAATTACACAGTTTGATAGAAACACACAAGCTTACCAGGGATCAGCTGTATAACTGTGACGAAACCAGACTTTTTTTTAAATGCCTGCCTACACATAGCTTAACAACACTTTCGGAAAAATCAGCCGCTGGATTCAAGACTGCAAAGCAACGGGTAACACTAATGCTATGTGCAAATGCATCTGGCTCCCATCGCCTACCGGCTCTCCTACTGGGGACAGCAGCAAAGCCGAGGTGCTTTAAAAATGTTAACCTGGCTGCTTTACCAGTAGTGTACAAGTCACAAAAGCGTGCATGGATGGATCGAGATATATTCCATGACTGGTTTCACAACCATTTTGTGCCGAACGTCAATGTGAACAACAGCTGGATTCCGTCATTTTGCACATAGGAAACAAACTATACAAGGTAACCTGACTCGGAAGTTAACATTTTGTGACTAGTTTGTTCATATTCTGAGGAAACAAGTAGAGCAAAAAACGAATTTGTTGTCCTGGTCGGAAATAGTAAAATTGTATTGATAAAGCAAGCACATTGATATGTTATTTCAAACTAAACAAACCAGACCGAGTCTGTTTGAAACGGACCGTGTGAATGCAGCCTAAGGCTAAATGCATGCATTTTTCACAATAACTGGCAACAGCCTTCTCACTGAGTTTACTAACTTTCACATGTTATTATCATAAATATCAACCTTAATCGAGACTCCAAGATCTAGAGGTAAGCCTATCATTCTGAAAGCATTCTTGCAAAGCTTTAGCATATTGGCTCCTGCTTGCAGTTGATTCTCTGGCTTCCCTCTGTAAACATGCACGTCACATACTAGTACAGTGGGGGTGAAGGAGGCGTCTGTGGAGAGTGCTGCTCGGTGCTGCTCGTGGATTTTGCAGTTTTGAGCTTGTTGTATAATTTAATACTAATCAGTGAAGCACAATCTTTCTGCATTATTTAGAAGCATAAATACGCCGGTAAACCAAAATAAAAATCATAATACTCATCATAGAGGCAGCAGTGAGGCTGTGGACTCTTGACCGGAGTGCCCTAATAGTCAATGCAGGGTAACGGAGACCGGAGGGTTGTGGGTTCAATCTCAGGTGGGGGACACTGCTGCTGTACCCTTGAGCAAAGTACTTTACCTAGATTGCTCCAGTAAAAACCCAACTGTATAAATGGGTAATTGTATGTAAAAAAATAAAAAAATAATAATGTTTTTTGTATAATTGTATAATGTGAAATAATGTGCTATCTTGTAACACTTGCAAGTTGACCTAGATAAGGGTGTCTGTTGTGTCTGTGCACAACTTGGTCCTGGAGGGCCAGTGTCCCTGCAGGTTTTTATTCCAACTGCATCCTAAAGTACTTTATTGGACCTTATTAGAAGCTTAATTGGTTCAATGAACTAATTCAGGGTATGGTTAGAACAAAAACCAGGAGGGACACAGGCCCTCCATGACCTGAGTTGTGCACCACTGGTGTAAAGGATGCAGTCACTACACTAAACACTGTTTTTTTCATAAAGACATTCTGTCTGGAGACACACCTCGTTAAATTTAGCAAATAACAAGGCAAAATTAGCAAAGAAACAATTGGTAGGATTAATTTTGCGTTTTTATATTTTACCCTGGTTACTGTAATGCCAGTAAAACGCTAAACTTAATTTAAAGTACTGTACATAGGATTACTCTCACATGACATTGCTGGACTGTTACTAAACTGTTAACTTTTTTATTGTTACTGTTATGCCAGCAATAAGATAAACAGGTCTTTTCAAAACACTACAGTGTTAGTGGAAGACTGAGTGCTCGAATTCACGGAAGTCAAGGAAGAACTAATGTTCTGAATAATGACTAAAATCATCTTCTGAGGAAGGGCCCTGCCGTCCATCCCACAAGAGACTGAACCAGATAACAGGATACTGCATTAAGTTATTATTACAACCAAGCTCTGTGTGTTATGTCATATAAATAAAAAATCACGATACACAAGGTGTAAAAAATGTGTAAAAATGTTGTACTATTACAAAAGGAGCTACCATCACACTTTATATATGGAGCCCTGGAGATTCGTCCAACTTTTTTTTTCTACATCAGCAGAAGTTGAAAGAGTCTTCCGCCAGGGGGGCCTGATCATGACCCCACATCGGGCGAAACTGTCGCCGCAGCTTCTCTCATCTCTGGTGTTTCTGAGATGCAACAAACACTTAAGCTCAGTTCGGAAGGAACCAAGCGTCTCTCGGCTTCCACATGTCCCAGCAATATACTTAATCTCTTCCGAGTCAGTACCAGGGTTGCAGCAGTGTGCTAGGTTGAATAATTGGCAATTTCCAAAGTGGGGTATAAAAGGGGGTAAAATAATGGCAAAATAAATCATTCAAGTTTCAAGTTCAAATGTTCATGTAAATGTTTTTATACATCTTTTCAGGATGTGTATTCCTAAGTGAATTGATTGTAACTGGAAAAAGTCAATAGAACACATTTTCAGTTATTACATTTTTTGTTTATTTTGTTTATCAAAAGAAAAATAGCTTTCAAAAAATAAATAGTTGTTATTATTGTTGTTGTTGTTGTTGTTGTTGTTGTTGTTGTTGTTGTTGTTCTTCTTCTTCTTCTTCTTCTTCTTCTTCTAGCAAAAATTAATTTAGTTTAAGGTTGGTCACAACAAAAATATACTGGTCTCAGTCTTGGTCTCGATACATTTGGACTTGGTCTCGGTACGTTTGGTCTTGGTCTTGGTCTCAGTCTCAGTACGTTTGGTCTCCGTCTTGGTCTCGGTCTCGGTACGTTTGTTCTCGGTCTTGGTCTTGGTCTCGGTACGTTTGGTCTTGGTCTCGGTCTCGGTACGTTTGTTCTCGGTCTTGGTCTTGGTCTCGGTACGTTTGGTCTTGGTCTCGGTCTCGGTACGTTTGTTCTCGGCCTTGGTCTTGGTCTCGGTACGTTTGGTCTTGGTCTCGGTCTCGGTACGTTTGGTCTCGGTCTCGGTACGTTTGGTCTTGGTCTTGGTCTCGGTACGTTTGGTCTCGGTCTCGGTACGTTTGGTCTCGGTCTCGGTACGTTTGGTCTCGGTCTCGGTACGTTTGGTCTTGGTCTCGGTCTCGGTACGTTTGGTCTTGGTCTCGGTACGTTTGGTCTCGGTCTCGGTACGTTTGGTCTTGGTCTTGGTCTCGGTACGTTTGGTCTCGGTCTCGGTACGTTTGGTCTCAGTCTTGGTCTTGGTCTCGATACGTTTGGTCTCGGTCTCGATGCGTTTGGTCTCGGTCTCGATACGTTTGGTCTCGGTCTCCGGTCACCGATACGTTTGGTCTCGGTCTCGGTACGTTTGGTCTTGGTCTCGGTGCGTTTGGTCTTGGTCTTGGTCTCGGTACGTTTGGTCTTGGTCTTGGTCTCGGTACGTTTGGTCTTGGTCTCGATACGTTTGGTCTTGGTCTCGGTTCGATGCGTTTGGTCTCGGTCTCGGTACGTTTGGTCTCGGTCTTGGTCTTGGTCTCGATACGTTTGGTCTCGGTCTCCGATGCGTTTGGTCTCGGTCTCGGCACGTTTGGTCTTGGTCTCGATGCGTTTGGTCTCCGATGCGTTTGGTCTCGGTCTCGGTACGTTTGGTCTCGGTCTGGTCTCCGATGCGTTTGGTCTCGGTCTCGGTACGTTTGGTCTTGGTCTCGGTACGTTTGGTCTTGGTCTTGGTCTCGGTACGTTTGGTCTTGGTCTTGGTCTCGGTACGTTTGGTCTCGGTCTCGGTACGTTTGGTCTCGGTCTCGGTACGTTTGGTATGGGTCTCGGTATGTTTGGTCTTGGTCTCGGTACGTTTGGTCTCGGTCTCGGTACGTTTGGTCTTGGTCTCGGTACGTTTGGTCTTGGTCTCGGTTTCGGTACATTTGGTCTCGGTCTCGGTACGTTTGGTCTCGGTCTCGGTACGTTTGGTCTTGGTCTCGGTATGTTTGGTCTTGGTCTCGGTACGTTTGGTCTCGGTCTCGGTACGTTTGGTCTTGGTCTCGGTACGTTTGGTCTTGGTCTCGGTTTCGGTACGTTTGGTCTCGGTCTCGGTACGTTTGGTCTTGGTCTCGGTTTCGGTACGTTTGGTCTCGGTCTCGGTATGTTTGGTCTTGGTCTCGGTACGTTTGGTCTCGGTCTCGGTATGTTTGGTCTTGGTCTCGGTACGTTTGGTCTCGGTCTCGGTACGTTTGGTCTTGGTCTCGGTACGTTTGGTCTTGGTCTCGGTTTCGGTATGTTTGGTCTCGGTCTCGGTACGTTTGGTCTTGGTCTCGGTACGTTTGGTCTTGGTCTCGGTTTCGTTACGTTTGGTCTCGGTCTCGGTACGTTTGGTCTTGGTCTCGGTTTCGGTACGTTTGGTCTTGGTCTCGGTATGTTTGGTCTTGGTCTCGGTATGTTTGGTCTTGGTCTCGGTACGTTTGGTCTCGGTCTCGGTATGTTTGGTCTTGGTCTCGGTACGTTTGGTCTCGGTCTCGGTACGTTTGGTCTTGGTCTCGGTACGTTTGGTCTTGGTCTCGGTTTCGGTACGTTTGGTCTCGGTCTCGGTACGTTTGGTCTTGGTCTCGGTCTCGGTACGTTTGGTCTTGGTCTCGGTACGTTTGGTCTTGGTCTCGGTTTCGGTACGTTTGGTCTCGGTCTCGGTACGTTTGGTCTCGGTCTCGGTATGTTTGGTCTTGGTCTCGGTACGTTTGGTTTTGGTCTCGGTACGTTTGGTCTCGGTCTCGGTACGTTTGGTCTTGGTCTCGGTACGTTTGGTCTCGGTACGTTTGGTCTTGGTCTCGGTCTCGGTACGTTTGGTCTCGGTCTCGGTACGTTTGGTCTTGGTCTCGGTACGTTTGGTCTTGGTCTTGGTCTCGGTACGTTTGGTCTCGGTCTCGGTACGTTTGGTCTCGGTCTCGGTACGTTTGGTCTTGGTCTCGGTATGTTTGGTCTTGGTCTCGGTACGTTTGGTCTTGGTCTCGGTACGTTTGGTCTTGGTCTCGGTACGTTTGGTCTTGGTCTCGGTTTCGGTACGTTTGGTCTCGGTCTTGGTCTCGGTACGTTTGGTCTTGGTCTTGGTCTCGGTACGTTTGGTCTCGGTCTTGGTCTTGGTTTCGGTACGTTTGGTCTTGGTCTTGGTTTTGGTACGTTTGGTCTTGGTCTCGGTACGTTTGGTCTCGGTCTTGGTTTCGGTACGTTTGGTCTTGGTCTTGGTCTCAGTACGTTTGGTCTTGGTCTTGGTCTCGGTACGTTTGGTCTCGGTCTCGGTACGTTTGGTCTCGGTCTCGGTACGTTTGGTCTTGGTCTTGGTTTCGGTACGTTTGGTCTTGGTCTCGGTTTCGGTACGTTTGGTCTTGGTCTTGGTCTCGGTCTCGGTACATTTGTTCTCTGTCTTGGTCTTGGTCTCGGTCTCTGTACATTTGGTCTTGGTCGCGGTACGTCTGGTCTCGGTCTTGGTCTTGGTCTTGGGACGTTTGGTCTTGGTCTTGGTCTCGGTACGTTTGGTCTTGGTCTCGGTTTCGGTACGTTTGGTCTTGGTCTCGGTTTCGGTACGTTTGGTCTCGGTCTTGGTCTTGGTCTCGGTCTCGGTACATTTGTTCTCTGTCTTGGTCTCGGTCTCGGTATGTTTGGTCTTGGTCTTGGTCTCGGTCTCTGTACATTTGGTCTTGGTCTTGGTCTCGGTACGTCTGGTCTCGGTCTTGGTCTTGGTCTTGGGACGTTTGGTCTTGGTCTCGGTCTCGGTACGTTTGGTCTCTGTCTTGGTCTCGGTATGTTTGGTCTCGGTCTTGGTCTCGGTACGTTTTTGGTCTCGGTCTTGGTCTTGGTCTTGACGTTTGGTCTCGGTCTTGGTCTTGGTCTTGGTACGTTTGGTCTCGGTCTTGGTCTTGGTCTTGGTACGTTTGGTCTTGGTCTCGGTACGTTTGGTCTCGGTCTTGGTCTCGGCACGTTTGGTCTCGGTCTTGGTCTTGGTACGTTTGGTTTCGGTTTTGCTCTCGGTACATTTGGACTCGGTCTTGGTCTTGGTCTTGGTACGTTTGGTCTTGGTCTTGGTCTCGGTACGTTTGGTCTCGGTCTTGGTCTCGGCACGTTTGGTCTCGGTCTTGGTCTTGGTACGTTTGGTTTCGGTTTTGCTCTCGGTACATTTGGACTCGGTCTTGGTCTTGGTCTTGGTACGTTTGGTCTTGGTCTTGGTCTCGGTACGTTTGGTCTCGGTCTTGGTCTTGGTACGTTTGGTCTTGGTCTTGGTCTCGGTACGTTTGGTCTCGGTCTTGGTCTTGGTACGTTTGGTCTCTGTACATTTGGTCTTGGTCTTGGTCTCGGTACGTTTGGTCTCGGTCTTGGTCTCGGCACGTTTGGTCTCGGTCTTGGTCTTGGTACGTTTGGTTTCGGTTTTGCTCTCGGTACATTTGGACTCGGTCTTGGTCTTGGTCTTGGTACGTTTGGTCTTGGTCTTGGTCTCGGTACGTTTGGTCTCGGTCTTGGTCTTGGTACGTTTGGTCTTGGTCTTGGTCTCGGTACGTTTGGTCTCGGTCTTGGTCTTGGTACGTTTGGTCTCTGTACATTTGGTCTTGGTCTTGGTCTTGGTCTCGGTACGTTTGGTCTCGGTCTTGGTCTTGGTACGTTTGGTCTTGGTCTTGGTCTCGGTACGTTTGGTCTCGGTCTTGGTCTTGGTACGTTTGGTCTCTGTACATTTGGTCTCGGTCTTGGTCTTGGTCTCGGTACATTTGGTCTTGGTCTTGGTCTTGGTCTTGGTACGTTTGGTCTCTGTACATTTGGTCTCGGTCTTGGTCTTGGTCTCGGTACATTTGGTCTCGGTCTTGGTCTTGGTCTCGGTACGTTTGGTCTTGGTCTCGGTCTCGGTACGTTTGGTCTCGGTCTTGGTCTCGGTACGTTTGGTCTTGACTACATCACTGGTACAGATGCACTGGTACAGATACACACAGGATGGCAAAAAATTAAAAAAGCCTTACAGAATTAAGATACATAGTTTGCGTCGCTTGTGGTGTGCAGTAGTTCATTTAAATTGGGTTTCTTTTATTTTCTCTGTCTGTACTAGTCCGGTATGCATTGGCCCCTAAAAGAGGTGAATTTTACGGTGACTCCTCAATTTCCCGATTTCCACGAAAGCCTGAATTAGATATACCCCTAATTATGACCGTAAAATCAGATGGGGGTACGATGTAGACTAGATTATTTGGAAGGGAGTATAGAGCCTAAAAGGTTTGAAAACCACTGGTCAAAAACCACATCCACTTTACGAACGCTGCAGTGTTTCATTTTTCACCAATCCTTCATTCCAGTTACTTTCTTGCTGATCGTCCCTTGTTCCAGTAAAATTCATGCTCAAAATCTACAAAGCTAGGAACATACATTTAGTCATATTGTTACTTCTCCTCGAAATGCATGACATCAAGTTCAGGACTGTGTCACCTTACAATGAATAAATGTGATGTACTCTGAACTGTATTAACCCTTTGCAGTCCTATGTCGGAATAGGTCCGACATTACAATTTTCCCTTTCTGGTTCAAAAAGACATAAAACAAAGGTCTCTAGTCGTTTTTTCTCCAGAAAAAGCCGAGAAAACCATTCAATGACCGATAGGGCTGAGAGAAGCGGAAAAAAATGGGGCGGATCTGAGCAATGCACATAGCCAAGGCACCACAGAGATAACACGGCCATAAACAAACAAGATAGCTGCTTCTGCATCCAGCGCTCAAAGAATATCATGGTCGCAGAGTTTGGTGATAAAACGAGTGATCAGTATGCACAACTATGAAGAGGTATGTGAAAAATACAGCGAACAAGGGGTGGGGCGGGGCTGGAGATGCAGTACTGAGTGTCCTGTTGATATAAACCTTTTAAACCTGTTTTACTGTGAAAAAAAATACTTTTAAACAGCGTGTCTAAAACAAATTGGACCTGACGCGCCTGAGACTCGCTGAATAAATGGACCGCTAAGGGTTAATGATACTATAGATTTCCTGCCCAAAAACCTTGCACACTTTATAATAATACATAAATGAGTTCAGTTTCAGTTTCATTATCCCAATGGGAGGGGCTGTGTGGCACTAAGCTAGCCATGTAATTTAATAGAGCACAGAATAGAAATACACCAAAGTAACATCAATTTGACCGTAAACCACTTTGCCGATCAAATGGCACTACAGAAACAAATGTCTCCCAGCCAATATTCAAATATATTTCTCACAGATTTTCACAGAAAAAAAATAAGTTTTACTCCCTAATGCATGACTAAATTACAAAAATAGACAGAAAGACAGACAGATAATTACAAGCATGCACCATTTGTGACTAAAGATATTGTCACATAGTGAGCCCATTAGCTCTTCAGTATACCAAGAACACCATGTGGGGAATAAGCTGTTTTTCTTCATAATCTACAACGCTGAAGGTCATTGAAACATTAATATTCCTGTTTGCCTTGCAGAATTAAATTTTGGCAAGCAGGTTTCAGGGTGAAGGAATATTGTGTACTTACTGGGGTTGAGTTAGAGAACTTGAGTATTTGAAATTAAATCATTATTCAGTAGCCTGGTACTTGAGGGTTTAGAACATTAATAAATCACCTGACTGTCTGCAGTGCTGTAAGCCCACAAGCTTTACTCTGCCTGTCAGTAGACTAGCATTAGAGTACTCAGAATATGTAGTGCCCAAGTACTCAAATGTGTCTTTATTCATTATTTGCATCAAGTCCTTACAGGTGAAATGAACTCTGCCATGACGTAAACAAGCTGGATTGTCCAAAATGTCAACTTGCCAATAAAGCAGGATGCTCTGATGCATAACCTATGGAAATACTGATGGTAGTAAACAGACACTGGCATATCATAGTCCAGTGGAAGAGATTGTGAGCAACTATTTTACCATTTATGTCTGTCTGTGCTGTCATTGACGATGTTAGCATTTTAATTTTAGCTGTTTTCATGGAGTTCTCCTCATTATAACGGCATATTAATTATTGTGGAAAACTGTAGAGTACCAACATAATCAAATATGCTTTGAGAAAAACCTTGAACCATTTAGGGAGAACAGGGCTGACATTATTTTAGGCAACTGAGGATAAAATTCAATGAACGAGGGAACAGCCGAAATAAGGATTAGAAATAAGACCATTTATATAACACTGTGGCCCAGGATCTCGCTTTATGGCCGTCAGGAACCGCCCTCAGCAGTCACAGGGCACCAGGCTGGGTGATGGGTCCCATTGACCCCCCTACAGAGAGACACAGCTGCAAAAAAGGTGGTGGGGTGGAGGAGGAGAAAGAAACTCCAGGAATTCTTGAAATGGTAAGAACTGAATTTAAAAAATATCCAGCGAATGAGATGATAGGGAGGCTCTGTAGCCTTGCCCCTAGAATCACAGCAAGCACCCCAAATATATTAGTTACATTAATATCACATTATTGCAGATTATTATATAAAAGGTGACAAAATGTTTATTTTTAGGGACCAACCTGGACCTACTTTAAAACCCAGGCCACAAAGTCCATAAATCTGTTACATGGTTTCAGTATGGCAGTCACATTACAGCATGTCAGTGTCTTGCACTTAGGATCGGAGGCTCTGTCTCTAGAAAAGGGAGAGAGAAAAGACGGGCTGGACTCCAACAAAGAGAGCCTTCCCTTATGGAGTCGAGGCTGGCCCGGAGGGCCCCTGAAACATCCGCTGACTTCTCGGAGTCGTTATAGGCTCAGCCTCGCGACTGGGTCCCAGTTAGTGACCGAGTTCGACCCTCAGAGGACAGAACGGCTCATACGAAGCCTTGGCATAAGGACAAAATAGTTTTTTAGTGAATTTTTATAGGAAGAGAGTCAACTACAGCCAAAAAATACTTGGTCCTGAAAGGGTTAAGGAAGCTCCCTGACACTGTTAATGTTTGAAAGATGTTACATTTAAACGTGGGTTAAAAATACATTTATTTAACCATTTTATTTAAAATAAGATATTGTTCACCCTCAGTTATATCCTTATATAAATAATGTTGTGCTGTCAAGCTAACGTGTTCAACAAAAGTGACAAAGTGTTTGGATTTTTTGCTTTTGAATCCCCAGGGTGGCTATATGGTGGCAATAAATAGAGAATGTGTGATGATTTGTTAAACATTGTAATATCCAGCAATCCGGACTACTACTTAAACATTCACAAACTATTGTTGTGGTCTCTGACAGTGCCATCCCAATTGTGTGAACTGTGGGCAGAGAAGGTGGAGGCAGACAGTGACTTGGATTATGACCCCTAATTTTGGTACCAAACCACTTCTGCTGGTACTTCTCACATGAGAACCTAATGTTAAAAGCAGGGGTGAAATTCTCAACAAACAAGTGCAGGTACTCATATGCACAGCAGGGTGTAAACATTTTAAAAATTGAGACAATTTGAGTGCCAATGAATAAATACTTAAAAAAATGTATACATATTGGTACATGACACATTTATATATACAAAATAAGCTTTAAAAAATAACTGATCAATTATAACCAATTCACCATAAACAAGGGAGCTAAAAATACTGCAAGCTTTGTCCCCTCTGCTTGTATCACTCAGTCATGTACTGTAATATAACACTTAAGTTAAACCATAAATGACAAGCATTAAGAAATATTACACTGTGCAGTAACTGCTATAGAGAGGGAGTTTTGTTTCAAGATATCCTAAAAAATGGATGCTGTTATAAAAAAAAATAGTGTAAAAAACACTGTGCTATGAATAAATTATACAAGCAGGTCTGAGTCAAACAATGCACAATAGGGGCTAAAATACCCCTTAAATGTATTATGCAACAGGCACTACTGCTACTAATGGTGTACTTGATTTTAATCTCCATAGTATTCTCAGCAATCATCCCCATACTTTCCAGACCCTGGGTACTCACCTACAATAGGACCTGGTCATGCTACAATAATAGCCTTGGATTAGAACATATATGCCTGTTTCTTTTATGTATTTTTTACTAATTACTTTACCTACAATAATATATTCTGTGTGTTTCTCTGTTGTGTTTGTGTGTAGATTAAATATCATGATATATTCCATATAAAGATTTTCCCGGCAGAAACAGTATAAAAGTAGACTTTAAAACAAAAATGTATCCCTGGCATTATGGTCTCTGCACAATAAACAAAGTGGCGAAAGACACATTTTCATAAAGTAATATCATTACTTTAGTTTACTTATGCCTTTTTTTTTTTTAGATGTGCACGCTGAAAACTCATGTTTAACGTAAATAAAACACCTCACCATTTTTGTTTTCGTTTATTACAGAAAATACCAGGATCACAACAAAACAAAACATTCATCACTATGCTTAACATGTACCTTGCAAGTTGGGCCCGTGTTTGAAAAGCGTGAAGCACACCTCCATCTGCATCCCGATTCTGACTCGCTTACCAAAATCTGAAGCAGCACTTTGTTGAGCCTGTTTTTTAATGTTAATCCCTACTGTCCCACACAACACTTGCCATTTTAGAAACTTTCATGCAAATTCTGGCAATGTGGTAAATCGGTGCAAAGCAAAACACGTTATAATAATTATTTCTAATATTTATCAACTATGTAATTTATGGAGAACATTGATGTGGCTTTTTGCCTTCAAATTCATGCGCAGCAATGTTCGTTTCAAATATTTCAGATAGTTTCTCCACCGCACTAAAGAATTTAATTATTACTTCATAACAATAAAATTACTTCATCCGCTGTGTGACAGAGACAGAATGATTCTTGGTGATAAATCTCCCTCCCGACCTGTGAGGGCGCTGTGTAAAGGGAACAGAGTGCCCTGGACTGGATGGCCAGACAAGTCATTCCCAGGGTTAGAAGGAAGTCGGTCATCTACAAATGGGCGGAGCTACAGTACACTAAATCATCGACCCAGAAGGGAAACGATGTGGCAGCCGCGGATTGGAGGAGCGGTTGCAATCGTTTACCAAGGGGTCACGATTGACGGTATAAAAGGAGACGTAGCGAAGTGATCTGTTCCTTTGTTATGGTTAACGCTAACCGGAAGGAGTAAAGTATTATGAATTATGAGTGTGTTGTTTGTTTTTGTCGTGTCTAATTATAGTTTGTTATTTAGACGGCTAACACGATCCATTGCTGTCCCTACAGGCCAGCACAAAACCCAGACAACACTGCACTTGTTTCACAATAAATTGTATTTGCACCATTAGCACTACAGCACTCACTTTGGACTGGTGACCGTGTTTGTATATTGTGGGTGTATTAAAGACTGTGTTTATTATTTCGGGACTGAACCCCTGGGTTAAACTGTGTAGTACACAGCCTTGTGTACTACCATTCATTATTATTTACCGTTTGTCATCAGACTTACAAATAAAAGACCATTGCACCTGGATTATGGTTGTGTGTCTGTTATTGATCACCGCATCACTCCTGCTCCTGCAAATGCTTCCGTGGACTAATTGAGCATTATGACTGACGCTAGATACTGAACAGACCACATTAACAGTTAGCTAACAAACAAATGTGTACACCTCTAGGGTAAAAACTACCATTATGAATCAGCAATATTTAAACAAAGCTGAAGTCTACTCTAGACTACAAAATAAACAAAAGCTTTTGTTTTGGGAAAACAAAAGCCTCACTACTGAGCAACTTTCTGTCCACTACAGAACTGAAACAAACAACACTGCTCTTAGATAAACAGCTGAATAACATTTTACACAACCATAAACCTCTCTTTGGTAACAGTGTACGAAGTAGACCGTCAATCATTTTCTTGGTACATACAAATAAATATAATAAAATACGATGGAGTTTTTGGAGGAAAACACCTTACAAAAAAAAGTGAATATTTCTTACAATCAAAAGCCAGAGCTGTCATAAATAACTCTACAGCAATGGATAATAAGCATTATTTATAAAGCTTATTTACAGACTGTGTTGCAATCTATTATCTATAACTACCTTAGGTAATCTTTAACAAAACACAGTAAATCATTATTTTATACATAGATTTGACCAAAAAATAAAGCCTCACTGATTAGAGTTACTAATGTAAAATGCTGGCTGAGATTAATTACCAGTGTTGCTTCCTTTTTAGTTCTCATTATAAAATAATAAGAAAGTGAAATACATATAACATAACCCAATCTTCTGAAAATAATACTTAGGAAGCTATAATAATAATAATAATACATTAAGGTAAATTTAAGGTAATACATATGACCAAATAAAACGTACAATTTGACCAGCAGAAATGACATACAAGTGTTATCATAAATGCTTTTGCTGGAGTTAAACATCGCACATTTTACTATTGTGCCTTTTCAATCTTTGTCCATCGATTTATCAGATATGGTCAGCTCGATTTTAGATCACATCTCCGGTATCAAGCACCCCAATTTATACGATTCGTTTTTTCCCCTGTAATATTATAATATACGAGAATAATTGCAAATGCTAATACTGCTCTAAGTATATACTACCATGCACTGGCAATAACACGAAACTCTGCATTGCGAGGCTGCATTGGGGCAGATAGTGCTCAGCGGAATTGGACATGGAATTCATTGGAATAACTACTCATCCTGTATTGCGTTTTTCTTTCTTTTTTTTTTTTTTTTTTTAATCCCATCATCGGTCATTGATACAGTTTGCTCGGTTATAACTGATAGAGTATCTTTGAAACTGACAAACTCGGCCATACCTGCCCAATCAAGCAACAGCACCGCGTCAGTCCCGGACCATAGACTACACTTCAGTATGTATTTACACAGCGATCCAAATAATATTGCAACAGCGACAAAAATCAAGGTAATCTTACCTGTCTCACTTACTGCAGCACGACCCGTTGATTTCCTTTTTCTCTTTTCTTTCCCCTACCTGTAACAACGTCTATTGCAGTGGTCTACGCGTTTCAATGTGCATTGTCTGTCACTGTCAGCAGCGCATTGCTGCTGCTGCTGCTACTGTTGCCATGGTTATCCATTCAGCCCTGTGAAGGGAAACACTTTAGCACGCTTTAATACTACCCAGAAATTTCAGTTTTGGTAAGCGCTGTACTAATATTGGTTTACATCCACCTTCCTCCTCTCATGTTTTTTGTATTGTTTTTATTTTTTACCCTGCATTTGTCTTTCTCCTTTGCCAATGAAGGTTAACCATTGTGTTTTGCTTTCGCCGCCGCTGTCCTGTACAAGCTAGTCCAGGCAGTTGAAGGGGTGACGTCATGGCAGCCTGAACAGCAAAGCCAGGCACTGTAATAAGGGCAAGAGGCCGTTTGACCAGGTTAGTCTACGCGGGAATAAACGATTCTGATGTCGTTTAACCCTGTATGCGCATCAAAATATATATATATATATATATATATATATATATATATATATATATATATATATATATATATAAATTAAATCCAGCCTCACAAGGCAGTATTTACTTATGCAGTAAATTACGTGTTGCAGGACAGGGGGGAAAAAATTGTGTTTTGTACAAGAAATCAAATCTAGTTACATAAATAAAGCAGCTTCTCTCATTTCAAAAATACTTGAGCATTACAGGGTTAATATTTATCATAAAATATTTCACTGTTTGTTGTTTTTTGTTTTACATTTCCGCCCATATGTGTTGCCAGTGCACTTTGCTCGCTATGATTTGGAAGTGAATTTATAAACAAAGACATACTAGGTGTAACAATCTGGATCAATAAAATAATTCCTGAAGAGTGGATGAAATCACTAAAATGAAGAGGGAAAACAACTAGATTGAGGCCGGTAACGCAAACAGGTCAATATAAAATGTTGATTATTATTATTTATTTATTTATTTATATTGGGTTTTTTTTTCTTTTCTTTTTTGTTATTGTTGGTGCATTTTTGTATTGTTCCACACCAGGGGAAAGGTTGTTTTTTTTTCTATTGTATTCTCTACCCAGTGCACATGGATATTACATCCAATTTCTGGTCAAAAAGTTTCATTCAGGTCTTCTGGGATTAGATATTTTTTTTAAGTGGGATTGTATTTTTCTTTGAGCATGCACGTTTTCCAACCATTTAGATATACTGATTCTAATATAGTAAGCGTTTGGTAAGACAGCAGTGCAACACTATTATTTTGTGCCAGTTACAGTTCCACCCTGACTTGCTTGAATATGGCAAAGACCTACATCTTCTGTACTCTTCCTCCCACCCTACCTCCACATCTCAATTCAGCACTAACTCCAGGTCTGTTGTTGTGAGGAGGGCAGTTTGGGACAGTTCAGGTTTTTCAGCTTCCATCGCAGTGCATTCTGGAACATTTTACCTGTCTCTGATCTTGTCTCTGATCTTTAAGAGAAGCAGGACTATACTTACCAGAATGCATTGGTATTGGAGTTAAAAAGCGTGAACTGTCCCAAACTGTCCGGGTGAACATGGAGTCATACCCTAGTTACAGCTTTAACTTTTAACTCTCCCAAAAATAACTAACTTCAAAGATATTTCTTGCATTACTTCAAATTCAGAACTTTGCTTGCTACAGTATTTACTCCTGAAATATATCATATTTAACATTTACAGCATTGTTCTGTCCCTACTTCATCCTTCACTGTCTACCCTGTGGGAACAAGACCTAGGCCTTGAGTGTTCATATCATGTGTGGGAATGTATTCTTAATAAACTACATTCCTTTTCAACAGAGTGTGTGCACTCCCAGAAATAACAAAAATGCCTATATATATATATATATATATATATATATATATATATATATATATATATATATATACTGTATATATACATATATATAATGCAGCGCTGGCAATGGAATGTGAAACGAGCAATGTGATTGGTCAAGCGATGTTCCGTATTTTGGATGGATACGGACACTTGGAGCCTTATCACATATTCTAAATCACTGCGCTGCCTCACAGAATTTAAAAGTATCGGATGGTAGCCATCTTGCTTTTACAGTTACTGATGTACAGCTGTAACTATGGAACTGAGTGTAGTTCAAAGTTATAAATGGGACTACTTTATTGGCATAATGATATTTAATTAAAAAAAACGAATAATTTTTTGCCATAAACATGACTTATTCTTTTTTTTCCTTTAAATGCACAGATTGACCTGGATTATAAATGCAATAAGGCCTTTCAGGGCATCAGTATACGTTGAATATACAGACTTCTCAGGGGTTGGAGGCACTTGATTCATCTTATGCCGTATATTTGACGTATACAGACGCCCTGTTGGCGTTATGCATGCACATATACTGTATGTTACAAGCAAACCCCGACACTGGGCAATTCATGGATTGCCCGGGCAAAGTCCGAAATGAATCACGAAGATCTTTCATTCCAGGTTTTGCCCTAGGAGTGCCCAACAATGCCCAGTCAATGTCCGAAATTAATCTTTCATTTTATGTTTTCAGGGGACAGAGACAAAGCTACGATTGAAGAGCCTGTTTGACCCGCCTACCTGAGTAACGTCATTTACTCACTCACTCATTCATAAAAACTACACAGGAAGTCCGGTTTCAGAAAATAGGCATATTTTTTATTGACTATATAAAATATTTAGTGACATATATAAGACTAATTTATTTGAAACAAATTATTACAATCTAGATATGTATTACATACTTAACTTACACTCTCAGTCACTCGACTGAGTACGCTCTCCAACTGCTTGTCATAAACACTGTCAAACATGAATTAGCTAATCATTCATGTTCCCTTTCAATTCGAAGACGACTACCAACCAATACGTTTGGGATATGCCTGCCACAGGTCAGGTATTTACTGACCATTTTATGGCAGAGCTGCCAATAGGCCCCTCCGGGGAGTGACGCCCTCGGTCCCGCCTCCCGAGGGAACAAACATTCACTCCACGGAGCTCACTACCTCTTTTGCTTCTCACAATCAGGTAGGTAAGGTAGGTATACTAACCGGTCCAGTTGCTTTGATTGAGTCTGACTGAAAGAGCTCTCTCTCAAGTTTTTCTGGAGTTCCCCTGCAATATTATATTGCTAGAAGTCATCTTGCCACTTCCCCGGAATCAGAAACTCGGCATCTGTAGACTAAATATTTTTCTCTCTTTTCAACAGCCTGCATTGCTTTACGATTGTAGTCTGCTTTCTAACTCCGCAGCATCTGCTGTTTGTGTTTTTTTCCCTGCTGTTGCAGCTAAAAAATAAAAAAAAGAGACGCGTGATTTCCTTCACTGGGACCCGGCTCTGCCATGACCCGCTGTTGAGTCAACTCCACCGGATTAGAACATAAGAAGAAAGTTTACAAACGAAAGGAGGCCATTCAGCCCATCTTGCTCGTTTGGTTGTTAGTAGCTTATTGATCCCAGAATCTCATCAAGCAGCTTCTTGAAGGATCCCAGAGTGTCAGTTTCAACAGCATTACTGGGGAGTTGGTTCCAGACACTCACAATTCTCTGTGTAAAAAAGTGCCTCCTATTTTCTGTTCTGAATGCCCCATTATCTAATCTCCATTTGTGACTCCTGGTCCTTGTTTCTTTTCTCGGGTCAAAAAAGTCCCCCAAAAAAGTCCGATTGTCTCGGCCCGCTTGGCTAAAAAAAAAAAATTCACAGTTCTCCCACCTGGCGTGGTTACTGTTCCCCCCCACAGCTTGCTGTTGTGTGTGTTTTTTCTTTACTGCTCTTGCAGTTTAAAAAAAAAAAGTCACAAGCAGTACATTCTCACTACGTGCACTACGTGCTGTACCGGTTACCACGTGCCACCCCAGTCACACAACCCGGGGTGGCACGTGGCATACGCTGGGCCGGGGTGGATACACCGGCTCGAGTGGCTGCAGTTAGGCACAGGAGAGCAGTACAGAAGGTGCCTTTGGTGCCCTAAGTGCAAGTGCCCTCAGTGTTTCGGTGCCTCAGAGCCTCGGTGCTTCGGTGCACTCGTGCTTAGATGCTCCGTGCCTCTGATGCCCTCAGTGCAGGCGCCCTCGGTGCTTCGGTGCCTTTGATGCATCAGAGCTTCGGTGCCTCGGTGCTTTGGCACCCTTGGTGCTTAGACGCTCGGTGCTTTGTTGCCCTCAGTGCATCGCAGCCTGTGTGCCTCTGTGCTTTGGCACCTTCGGTGCTTAGACGCTCTGCCCCTCGGTGCTTCAGCACACCCTAGTGCCCCTGTTGCACACTCCCTCGGTGCTCGCCGCCCTCGGTGCTTCAGTGCCCTCGGTGCCTCAGAGCCTTGGTTCCTCTGAGCCTCGGTGCCCTCGGTGCTTCAGCGCCCCCTGTTGCACACTCCCTCGGTGCTCGCCGCCCTCGGTGCTTTGTCACCCTCAGTGCCTCAGAGCCTTGGTTCCTCGGTGCTTCAGTGCCCTCGGTGCCTCAGAGCCTTGGTTCCTCGGTGCTTCGGTGCCCTCTGTGCCTCAGAGCCTTGGTTCCTCTGTGCTTCGGTGCCCTTGGTGCTTAGACACTCTGAGCCTCGCTGCCCTCAGTGCTTCGTCACCCTCAGTGCCTCAGAGCCTTGGTTCCTCTGTTCAGTGCCCTCGGTGCCTCAGAGCCTTGGTTCCTCTGTGCTTCAGTGCCCTCGGTGCCTCAGAGCCTTGGTTCCTCTGTGCTTCAGTGCCCTCGGTGCCTCAGAGCCTTGGTTCCTCTGTGCTTCGGTGCCCTTGGTGCTTAGACACTCTGAGCCTCGCTGCCCTCGGTGCTTCGTCACCCTCAGTGCCTCAGAGCCTTGGTTCCTTGGTGCTTCAGTGCCCTCGGTGCCTCAGAGCCTTGGTTCCTCGGTGCTTCGGTGCCCTCAGTGCCTCAGAGCCTTGGTTCCTCTGTGCTTCGGTGCCCTCGGTGCCTCAGAGCCTTGGTTCCTCTGTGTTTCGGTGCCCTCGGTGCCTCAGAGCCTTGGTTCCTCTGTGTTTCGGTGCCCTCGGTGCCTCAGAGCCTTGGTTCCTCTGTGTTTCAGTGCCCTCGGTGCTTAGAAACTCTGAGCCTCGTTGCTTCGACACCCCATCTCATCGATATCATCCACTTCACGCCTCTGGTGTTCTCAACGCAAATAGAGACATCAAGCATGGCTAAATTCCACACTTGCATGTCCTGCAAGCACAAGCACCCTTCTGTGTCCGATGCCTGGCCATGCAGCACGCCTGCTCCGCCCTTGGAGATGAGACGTTCTGCTCCATTTGTGCAGCATTCCAGCCACGGGTGCTACATAGGAGGCTCAATAAGTTTACAGGCCCAACGTCCCCTGCTAGCACAGCTGAGCCGCCCATGGTTCCCTCTCCTCCCTCTCTTAGAAAGGCCAAGAGAGAGATAGAAATCAATATTGCTAAGGGGGCTAAAACCAATTCCAAAATGTTTTTCCAATATTACAACAGCAAGAGAACATTCAAAGAGGAGATTAAATGTCTAAGAGACACAAATGGCAAAATCATAGACGAAGAAAAAAAAATAGCAAATATATTAAATGTTTACTTTTCACAGGTTTTTACAAAGAAGGACACTGACAACATGCCCCACATGTCGACCTGTTCCTATCCAATTTTAAATAACTTTAGCATAACAGAGGCAGAAGTGTTAAAGGGACTAGGAGCTCTTAAAATAAACAAATCCCCTGGGCCAGATGAGATCCTCCCAATAGTACTCAAAGAAATGAAAGAAGTTATTTACAAACCTCTAACCAAGATCATGCAACAGTCTCTTGACACACGGGTTGTACCGACAGACTGGAAAATAGCAAATAGTAATACCGATCCACAAAAAGGGAGACAAAACCGAACCAGGTAACTACAGACCAATAAGCCTGACTTCTATTATATGTAAACTTATGGAAACTATAATAAGGTCCAAAATGGAAAATTACCTATATGGTAACAATATCCTGGGAGGCAGTCAGCATGGTTTTAGGAAAGGGAGATCGTGTCTAACTAACCTACTTGACTTTTTTGAGGATGCAACATTGAAAATGGATAATTGCAAAGCATACGACATGGTTTATTTAGATTTCCAGAAAGCTTTTGACAAAGTCCCACATAAAAGATTAATTCTCAAACTGAACGCAGTAGGGATTCAAGGAAATGCATGCACATGGATTAGGGAGTGGTTAACATGTAGAAAACAGAAAGTACTGATTAGAGGAGAAACCTCAAAATGGAGCAAGGTAACAAGTGGTGTACCACAGGGATCAGAATTAGGTTCTCTGCTATTCCTAATCTACATTAATGATTTAGATTCTGGTATAGTAAGCAAACTCGTTAAATTTGCAGACGACACAAAAATAGGAGGAGTGGCAAACACTGTTGCAGCAGCAAAGGTCATTCAAAATGATATAGACAGCATTCAGAACTGGGCAGACACATGGCAAATGAAATTTAATAGAGAAAAGTGTAAAGTATTGCATGCAGGCAATAAAAATGTGCATTATAAATATCATATGGGAGAAATTGAAGAAGGGAACTATGAAAAAGACCTAGGAGTTTATGTTGACTCAGAAATGTCTTCATCTAGACAATGTGGGGGAGCTATAAAAAAGGCCAACAAGATGCTCGGATATATTGTGAGGAGTGTTGAATTTAAATCAAGGGAAGTAATGTTAAAACTTTACCATGCATTAGTAAGACCTCACCTAGAATATTGTGTTCAGTTCTGGTCACCTCGTTACAAAAAGGATATTGCTGCTCTAGAAAGAGTGCAAAGAAGTGCAACCAGAATTATCCCGGGTTTAAAAGACATGTCATATGCAGATAGGCTAAAAGAATTGAATCTGCTCAGTCTTGAACAAAGAAGACTACGCGGCGATCTGATTCAAACATTCAAAATCCTAAAAGGTATAGACAATGTCGACCCAAGGGATTTCTTTGACATGAGAAAAGAAACAAGGACCAGGGGTCACAAATCGAGATTAGATAAAGGGGCATTCAGAACAGAAAATAGGAGGCACTTTTTTACACAGAGAATTGTGAGGGTCTGGAACCAACTCCCCAGTAATGTTGTTGAAGCTGACACCCTGGGATCCTTCAAGAAGCTGCTTGATGAGATTCTGGGATCAATAAGCTACTAACAACCAAACGAGCAAGATGGGCTGAATGGCCTCCTCTCGTTTGTAAACTTTCTTATGTTCTTATGTTCTAACGACGGGAGGGCGCCAGATGTGGGATCCCAGCTCAACAGCGATCTCAGAGGCAGTTCCAATGCCTCAGCAGCCCCTGCAGAGCCCCTGAAGGCTTGCAGCCTCAAACCCAACCCTTCACACAACACCTCAGACAACTGGGGGCTCTCCACCGTACACACCGGTTACGCACTTTAGTTCCGCGCAGGTCCCCCTCCCTTTCGAGGGATCACGGTTACATCCGTGAGCAAGCCTCTCCAGGTCTTGGCCCTCAAACGAGAAGTAGCTTCATGACTTCTCTAACAAGCCATCCGCCTCCCAAAACGAGGGGTTCTACTTGAGGTATCATCCATCCTAGACCTATCCTTGACCTGAGACACCTCAACAGGTTCTTGAGGGATAGGAGGTTCCAAATGGTCACACACCATCACATTCTCCAGTCTGACCGTCCAGATGACTGGTTCACTACTTAAATGATGAGTATTTTCACATCCCTATTCGTCCTACACACAGGAAGTATCTCCGCTTCGCTTTTCAGGGAAGCGTCTTTGAGTTTTCTGTGCTGCCATTCGGCCTCTCCTTTGCCCCCCGCACGTTTTCAAAGTGCGTGGATGCCATCCTAGCCCACTTGCGGCTGCAAGGGATCAGGGTGTTGAATTATCTGGACGACTGGTTGTTCTCTACCCGTCACAGGAAGGAGCAGTGGTCCACATGGCTATCGTGATGGTCGGTTCCGTGGGTTCGATGCAAAAGATGAAGTGAGCTCCGTGGAGTGACTGTTTGTTCCTTCGGGAGGCGGGACTGAGGACGTCACTCCTCGGAGGGGCCTATCGGCAGCTCTGACATGAAATGCTCAGTAAATACCTGACCTGTGGCAGGCATATCCCAAAAGTACTGGTTGATAGTCGTCTTCTCTTTCAAGAAACCAAGGTTGCATCCATAACCGTTCCACCCAGTAACTGCATCGATCTCTCTGATTGGACAATTCAATACAACTCCTTATTATTATTATTGGTTGTTATTACGTTATTAATAATTATTTTTATTCCGATGTTTGTTCTGATGTTGCTGGTAATATTGTTCTGAACTGTGATGTAGGTTTTATATACGATTTTATATACGGTTTTATATATCTCGATTCCTACCAGGCTGTACTATGCAAGTGTCAATGGGGTTTCTCATGTTTATTCTTTGTTCCAAAGATCTGCCTGTCACTCAAAACAGTAATAAAACAACAGAGGGAGTGATTGGGACTCTGCCCGAGAAGCAGTGGGCAGACCGCGGTTTGCCTGGGCAAAGCCCAAAATAAGTTATTTTAATTTTTATTTTAGGCTTTGCCGAAAGTCAGGCAATTCGCAAATTTCGGGCTTTGCCCGTAACATACTGTATGTACTGTATATTGTCTCCAAATGCCTGAGGTAAAACTGTCAAATATCCACTGCTTACAGTACAAGCTACTTTAGTACTGTAAACCTCATTCATAATGTATTGTAGCCGCTGTGGAAGAAATATGAAGAAACAGCATTTAAATTGAACCAAAGCTTGTTTCATTGATGAAACCGATGACAGACTGATCCAACCAGGCCACCATGCTACCTAATGCAGCCCTAGCACACCTGGTTAGAGAGGCAGACATCAAATCATAAACATTGTGATACATGTATGTAAATATATGTAAATGAGCACCGAAAACACAAAACAGACACAGACATAACACAACCAATACGAGTAAACACACTCAGTGCACAGTCCAGGGGCCACGCCCCCCTGCTCCTGCTGCTTCTGCAGGTCTGTCTCTGCAGCTCTGTCTGTCTCTCTGCAGCTCTGTCTGTCTCACTGCAGCTCTGTCTGTCTCTCTGCAGCTTTCTCTCTGTCTCTGCAGCTCTGTCTGTCTCCCTGCAGCTATGTTTCACTGCAGCTCTGTCTGTCTCCCTGCAGCTGTCTGTGTCTCTGCAGCTCTGTATGTCTCTCTGCAGCTCTGTCTGTCTCACTGCAGTTCTGTCTGTCTCTCTGCTGCTTTCTCTCTGTCTCTGCAGCTCTGTCTGTCTCACTGCAGCTCTGTATGTCTCTCTGCAGCTGTCTGTGTCTCTGCAGCTCTGTCTGTCTCTCTGCAGCTCTGTCTGTCTCACTGCAGCTCTGTCTGTCTCACTGCAGCTCTGTCTGTCTCTCTGCAGCTTTCTCTCTGTCTCTGCAGCTCTGTCTGTCTCACTGCCGCTCTGTCTGTCTCACTGCAGCTCTGTCTGTCTCTCTGCAGCTGTCTGTGTCTCTGCAGCTCTGTCTGTCTCCCTGCAGCTATGTTTCACTGCAGCTCTGTCTGTCTCACTGCAGCTCTGTCTGTCTCTCTGCAGCTCTGTCCCACCGCCTCTCTGTTACAGTATGTGCTGTATCTGTCCTCTGTTTTTGACTCTTAATCGGTCTCCGCAGATGCCCTTTGATTCCCAGCTATCTCAGTTGTCTGTTGTGGTGCCCAGCTAAACTGCAATCACTGATACCTTGACCTTTGTGACCCTGTTTTTTCCGACAATTACTTTAATTGGGTTGGAACAGGCCATCTCAAATTCATTTAAACTAAACAGATGAAAGACAACATCTAATAATATGCACGTGACACACATATTTCAAACTGACTAAGGATTTAGAATCTATTTATGGTAAATGTCTGGATTTTGTTATGTGTAGTATAATCTGATGTCTCGTCCTTAAACTCCTAATCTCACAATGCACCCATTGGGAGTGCAAGTAGTTGAATATTATTTGAAACACTGTATGAGAACTGGGTTGTATTGAGGTCATAGCAAATGGTTTACATTTTTTCCTTAAAGAATTTAAGATGAACAACAGAGAACACACTGAGGAAAGTGAATTGTATTTTATCTCCCCAAAGCCAACGCAGATTTATAAACACAGAGCTGTGCAACGCTGTGGAAATGAATACATTGAAATTAATCTAAACAGGAATTTAATCACAACTCAGGCAACACCCAATTGCTGTAGGTGTATTTGTGTACCAGGTGAGACAATGGTCACTATAGTCTATACAGTATATTAAAAAGAATGATCATTTTCATATTTTTTTAATCACTCAAAATGCTCCCGGACCAAGACACATCAAGATACATCAATGAGAAACATCTAACTGTACTACGCGATTAAAGAAATATGACTCATATAATGCTTTTTAATACTGTATATAGAGGCTGGGTTTCTGTTCTATTTTTTTCAGTTCCTGCGTCGCTCTGAACAACTAGAACTAAATAACAACCCTAGGACGCTCTAAGCTCCTTCTTGTGGTCAGCTGTGACGGGGTGCCCACCCCTTGTGTATATTTATTTATGTATTAATATTTTTTTTCATTTGTATTATTGTTATTATTGATGTTTTTATTAATGTGTACTTGACGTGGATGGGGTTAAATCCCCATCCCTAAAAATCTCATGGGATTGTGGCTGGAGCCTTAATAAGGTAATTATTTGATTAATGGGTAATTAGGAGATAATTAGGAAAGCTTAGGAGAAAGACGTGAATATAGAGAAAGAGAGCGAATGCTACCACAACTACAAAGATACTTGTTTTAGTAACATTTAAAATGATTTGTGTTTGTTTTGCTTTGGCCAGTGTGCCTTTTTCTTTGTGTTTTATAAAACATGTTTGTTTCAGCCCAGTACCTCTGGATGTTAGTGTGCTGCTTCCTGGATGCTGACGTCACCACCCACGCTACTCAAGCCATCCTTCACCACCCACATTGTATTATTATTATTATTATTATTATTATTATTAATATTATTATTAATAATAATTATTTATTGTTTTTAAGCAATGCACGTTTCATAATTCCAGCACTTTATTTTTTCTTATTGTGATTTGCAGAAAACATTTTTTTTTTTTTAATTTTGCACTTGAGCAAGCGTTTATCTAATTTTTTTGTCTCCCACAACTTCTGTTTTCAATTTCTTTCCCAGGCACAGCTTTTTCTCAAGGCAGAATTGCTAAACTTGCATCTATTTTGAATATCTAGCCCTTAGCAGCTAATAAAAAGCTACAAAAACTGTGCATGTGTAAATGGAGATTGTGAAACTCTTCGATTCAGTTTTGTTCTGTGTTTATACATTTTCACTGTTGATCTCAACTTTCTGCCTAACCGCCTACATGTATGATTCATCTCTGCATAATAATACCAAAAAAAATACAGCTTAAGAATTAACACATTAACCATGTGGAACAATGGATCGTGAACTCAGAGTGCCCTTTATTCAGAGGATTATTATTGATTTTATATGTAGCTGTGTCTTTTCTAACCTCTCAGTGCATTTTCTTATTCTCTCAGTGCATTCAGACTGTGATAGTCAGTGCATTCAATAAATGCCATGGTGCAAGTGGGACATGAAAAAGCAGAGCAATAAACTCAAAACATCTACAAGGTTACATGTGTTGCCACTAATGTACTTGCACCAGCCTGCTCTTATTGCAATAAGCTAAAAGATCTACAAGGTTACATGTGGGAGATAGTGAAATTGAAGAAGGAATCTATGAAAAAGACCTAGGAATTTATGTTGAAATGTCTTCATCTAGACAATGTGGGGAAGCTATAAAAAAAGGCCAACAAAATGTTCTAATATATAATGAAAAGTGTTGAATTGAAATCAAGGGAAGTAATGTTAAAACTTTACAATGCATTAGTAAGACCTCATCTAGAATATTGTGATCAGTTCTGGTCACCTCGCTACAAAAAGGATATTGCTGCTCTAGAAAAAGTGCAAAGAAGAGCAACCAGAATTATCCCTTGTTTAAAAGGCATGTCATATGCAGACAGGCTAAAAGAATTGAATCTATTCAGTCTTGAACAAAGGTATTGACAGTGTCGACCCAGGGGACTTTTTCGACCTGAAAAAAGAAACAAGGACCAGAGGTCACAAATGGATATTAGATAAATGTAAAACTGATGTCTTATTGTAACTTTTACAATAGGACCTTGGTTTTACGTCATATCCGAATAATGGAGCACAAGGAGGTTAAGTGACTTGCTCAGGGTCACATACAGTGAGTCAGCAGCTGAACTGTGATTGAACAGGGAACCTCCTGGTAACAATCCACTTTCCCTACCCACTGGACACCAAGGTGTGCACTGTCGTGAAATCACGCATTGGCCAGGCACAAGGACAAGAAGAGTGCTGAAACCATTGAGCTGTGACTAATTTCACAACAGCAGATTGCAGTGTCACATTGCAATTAGAAATTGTGCCATCCAGGAAGAACACTGTTAGTGATGAGACGAAAGATATCCCACTGGAGCAATAATGTCAAACAACAGCACTGCTTGTGATCTTGTTCAGCCTATCGGAGTACTGGGATCACCCATGTCATCTTAGAATAACATGAAACAGATTATTCAGGTGCTTTTCACTGTGAATTACACATTTTATTATCTCTTTTAGTTTGTCATTGTAAATTAGTAGCTGTCTCTTTTCGTGGTAAAAGATGTTTATACACGTTATTGTCAGAACACCATATAGTTCAAGCCTTAGCATGACATTTTGTCAGTGTTACCAAACATTACACATGAAGTCAGAATTCTGTGTGTAAACATACTTCATTATAAGTTTATTAGAAGAAACTGTTTACCCTAAATGTGTTTTTTCTCATGTTTTTTCTTCTTTCACCAAATTCTGTATTGATTAAAATGTGCAAAAAATAAATAAGTAAATTAAAATCAAATTAAAAAAGAAAGGCAGCCACCAGATATCCTATGTGAATATGGCATTTTATTGGACAACCAATTACCAATCAGAATGCTAAATGCATGCTCAATATTTACTTTGATTGAAATTGTTTTTTTTACATTTTTTTTGGTTTATTTAGCCGTGTTAAGTAAATATGCGAAAACAAAATGGCTGTTAACAGAGATGTAGGTTTGAAAAGAACCCCAACATACACAGCATGCTAGCAGACATACACCTTTCAAATGTTTCTGTATTACAGTAATGTGTGTATTTTTACTTGACTGTATGTGAAAGTACTATTATATTGTCCATATGTTAGAATGTCCTGTATTGGGCTCACTGTTGTTTTACTTTGTACAGTATATGTCTGTGTCCTTCGCCTCCATTTCGTTATTGCCTGTTCATTTTAATTACTCAGGGCTGTATGGCAGTTTGAAGGGCCTGCCTTCAGATACAGATTAACCCCAATGTACAGCTATGTTCTGGTTAATAATTGGGCCTGTACTGATGACAGCATGAATTTCAAAATGTTTCGTTTTTATGTTAACATTACCTAAGCCATAGACAACCTAGGGTTTTACGTAACAACAAGAGCAGGCAATCAGGCCTATAATGGGAAGCTATTGCCCCAAAGGTCTTAGAAGAGGGTACTGATAAACAAATATATACCCCACATATTTACATGTACAATCTTGAAACGGGTTACATTTTATTGTAACATTTTAAATTGTTACGCTGTCTGACACAAATATATTTGTCGTCCATCTGTTTAAAATGTTAATTCAAACAAGTAATTTAGGGGTTTTCTACAATACAATATAAGAATTGAGCAACAAAGAGGAAATGCATATGCAATGAGTGGTTGTTGTTTATTTAGAAAAGAACAGGAACATAAAAAAGGAAATGTTAGCTGTATAGACGTATGTTTTCACAAGCATAATTTGACATTACTGTATTACAATTTTGTTGCAAATTGCATGCTGATAAGTCAATTTAATAAAGACAGAGGTGTGCCATGGTAAAAGCTCAGTGAAAGGTACATGTAAAGCAAATGTAGTGAAACACTTTCACTAGAATAGTAAAGTATGGTAAAAACAAACATGGTAAATTCATAAGGCATGGGAAAAGAAACTGCAAAATGAACTCTTTTGTAAAGCACACCTCATACTATAAAAGCCAGCTGCATATCAAAAGTGAACTTACTGTTTTGTGCAGGAGATGGTCGTTCCACCAGTTAGTAATATTTGTGGCCGGTTGTCTCTATGGTGTTGATAATGACATGTGTGGCATTGTGTCTGTAGCCTGTTCTCATCAGGGCACTATGTTTCCAAGGCCTGGCTGTGTAGGATACTCCAGATCTTAGTCTGTTTGTTGTGTCACCATTTCTGCCTTTTCTGCACAATGGTGATACTTTTACCTGTCACTGTACAAGTACAGAGGGTTAGAACTCAGATCCCAGCTGAAGACAGCAGTATGACCAGATGGAGTTTGTCAAGGCTGGTTTAAATGTATGCAGTATTTTAAATAAACAAATATTCTACTAAGGTCACATAGCAAACAAGGATTTCAAAAAAGCTGTCAATAATGTAAAAACAGTATTATTTTGTGCACTTGAATAAATCCACGATCATAAACCTTAAGTTTATGAAATTGAATGCGCTAAATGTCCCTTATAAATGTTTACCATAGTAAAAGCATAGCAAAGTGTAATAAAGCAAAGTGAAAGCATGGTAAATTAGAGGTAAACATTGTAAAAAAATAAGGAGGTATGGTAAAGTATATTAATAAACATGGCAAACCAGTGTAAAGTATGGCAAAAGCATAGTGTAACCATGGGAAAAGTGCAGATATATATAAAGTGCAAAAAATACAGTGGCAAACTTGTATAAGGGTTGTTGTATGAATGAATCCACTGTATTTGACATTACAAACCAGATTCTTGTTTTACCTAATCGTTAACATCATTATATACCTCTGAACAGCTGAACGCATGTTTAATGGAACACCCCACACTGTTCAAACAGCCCAGAGGCTTCAAGCTCTTCTAGGTCATAAAAGACAACAGCCGCCTCCTGGAAGGTCCTTGGCCAATCAGAATCTCTGCAATTGTAAAGTTTGCTGCAAAAATGTTGTGGGACTTCTGAAAAGTTTCAGCATCCCTTCCATCTGTGCTTTCAGCCTTCTCACACCATGAAAGCGACTTAGAGTTGGGATACCTCCTGCTCACTGTGTGTTCTGACCTTTAGAAACTTGTATTGTTTTTAATTCACACCTTGCTGTTTTTGTTGAAGGATACAATATGGGACAAGATATTTATTTCATTACAAGGTAAGTATTTCAATTATGTTGTTTTACAAATGTGTTGAGACTTTTAAATGTGTATTTTTGTTAAGGAGAGGACAGTTAACCTTCACAATGTATTGGATGGGTCTATTTGACTTTCCATGTCTTCATATAAGTCATGAATGGATTTTTGCATCCATACCTCTACTGCTACATCCTCGTCAGTACTTTGTTGATGGTGATCGCAAAACCGATTCCAAGCTGCAGCCTATTCATTTCTCAATATTTCATTCTTCTTAATAAACAAGGATGCATTCCCACAAAACAGTAATGTTGAAAAAGATGAGGTATTGTTCACAGTCTACTTATCAGTGTCTACCACTGGCGCAGCAATATGTGCACACTCAGTTAGTCTAACATCCACTGAGATGGTTTCGTCTTTACCAAAACCTACAGTGTACAGTACTAGCACAACTGAGACGGTGGAGCCCACAGTATTACTGGAAATGACAACAAAAAAAAGCAAATATAAGATATGGGGCCCAATTACAGTATATAGTGCAGATTATTGCACACTGATACTGATATGGGGCCCAATTACAGTATATAGTGCAGATTATTGCACACTGATACTGATATGGCACTGTGGTCCTTCAATGTACCAGCGTGCTGTGGGGAGTGAAAATACTGGTGTGTTACTGCTGTAGTGCAATTCTGGCTTCTTCAAGTAGCTGTCCTTGTGCTACTATTGTCCCTTACATGGCCATTGCTCAATACGTACAGATAATACTGCTGATATTAGACAGCAATCAATCACGCTTTCAAGATGTTTTGATTTTTTTCCCAATACAGTGGTATGCTTGGGAGTTGCATTCCTATGATGTAAAACCTATAAGAAGCTAAGTCAAGTAGTTTTTTTTTGGCAAGTGTATTAACCAGTGCCCTGCCATGAATGGAAGTTTTATTGAATGGTGTAGTAAGACGGAAATAACAGAAGTCATAAAGCAGCACAGCGTTTTTTGATTAAATCTTCGCCTGTGGTTTTGGTTTAATTAAAAATACACTGATGCTTTAGACCAGCTTTCTTCCCATGTTGTATCGGACTATTCAAACTACATACATGTTTTCAACACTTTCCTTCTGCAGCACAAATCTTAAGCAGAGCTCATTCAAACTGTTTGCAATTAATATGTATGGACAAACTAAATAGGTCTCTTCTTTGAGTGTTGACTTTTTCCTAGTCAATAGGGAAACTTAAGCTTATAAACAGTTTTGAATAAGAAGTTAAAATCACCGGCATTTAAAAAAATAAATAACACAAAACAAATGTTTGTTTTCCAATACGCCCTGCAGTTCCATAAGAGTTTGAACCCCTAAGATGGTTATGATTTGTCTAACCTAAATATTTCTTTAAGAATTACTGAAAATTTTATGATTGTAGTCTGAAGTTACCTGTATGGATTTTTCCTGCTGGCTGCCGAATTTCTCAGCAGGTAGCAATTAAAGGCAAGGCATGCTATAACTGGTCGTGCTTCACCTAGAATGACGTCCCCTGCAATACATGTTGTGTGGTACTTCGTGTCAATAGTAGTTTGTCAGAGATGTGAAGCCCTTCATGTTGTGATTGCTGTAGATTGTATGAGACACACAGTACTGTTGTAATTGTCATTATGCAGTTTTGGATTTGCAATTTGTTAGAGGGTTTCTTATTAGTATGATAGCACTCCAGACAGTAGGTTACTTTAGAGATAACCACAGTGTCTGCCAAGTGTAAAAGTGTGCAGTAACGTGACTTCTGAAGACCACAGAGGCCATTAGCTGAGGTAGTTCTCTTATTGGGAGTCACACTATCGAGTTTGCTTGCCTAACTCTTTTCAGTGTCCATATTATATCTACTAAGTAGTAAAATATTATTTTCATATTGATTAAATCCTAACTAACTTTCCAAGGTTTGTTATAATGATAAGTATTCTAACTGGTCCATTATAAAAGTTTACCAGAGTAAATTTACAGGCTATTTTCACAATTCCTATGGTAATACATGTATGCCTTTACCAGAGTCTACCATGGTTTGTCATGTGTTTTTTTGTTGTTGTTTTTTTTTTAGTATGCTTTACCATATCTCTCTAGGCTGTATAATGTGTATCTATACTTTACCAACCTTCCACTATGCATTATTACACGTTGCTATGATTTTACTATGGTAAATTTGTATAAATGGTCGTCAGAATTACAATTAATAACAAAATGCAATTGAACTTGCAAGCAAGCACATATTGCAAAGCTCTGCCCCTGGTTTCATCTGTATTGCTTTGTCTCACATTCACAAGGTGTGCTGTGGACAGTGCAGTCACAGAGGAATCGCTGGTGTAGCCGGAGCAACTGCACAGAGGCCCACGCACTCAGAGTTGATAATATCCTTCACATTTATATTTGCAGATGTTACCTTCATATTCCTATCATTGTAGCTACCAGTGCCAGTAATTATGTTTTTATTCTTCCTCGCTTCATCAGGTACTGCTATTCTCTTAATTATGTTTTAAAAAAATGATTGGATTAAAATGAGCTTCCTAACTTTTTTTTTTTCCTTCCCTCGTAACTGTATTTGCATGGAGGCTGGTATGAGGGACTGTTTTATGTTTCGTTGGCGTCCTTTTTACTAACTCCGTGACCACTTGTACTTTAGCCTAGTGGTCTCTCAATATTGCAAAACAGTTTCCTACTGTCTTCATGGAAGGTTTGGGGGTGATGTTCAGCAGTCTTTTGCAGTTATATTCTGTGTAAGCTGTTAACAGGTGCTGCTGGGTACCAAAATAAACAAAAGAAAATGAACATGCCTGTATTTCTGATTGGAAAAAATAAGATTTTCCGGGCTAGAATGTCTATGAATTTCAACAGAATCCTGGAGGGACTGGTGATTAAACTTGTTAGTTTGTGATTAAAAAGTGTGTAGTATTGGAAGTAAAGAAGCATGCAAAATGCAATTCAAGTGAGAAGAAAAGCGTATTACATGTAGTCATATACTGTTTCATACATGCTCATTACACATTTGATGATTAAACAGCAACAGATGAAAACCAAGATTTATTTAAATCAGAAAGTTCTAATGATTTTTTTAATACAACCATCAGCATGATGTCTTCACCGCACTTCATTGAAATGCAGCTTTGCATCCCTGTCAGATTCATAATAGAAGCAATTGTATATATATGCAGCGTTTACAAAATGAGAATTGCACATCACACAAAATTGAAACAGAAATGACAAGTCAGATGTTTTCATCAATCATTATCCAACCATTCCCTACAGATTAGCACAAGAAAGATACTTTAGGTCCACCAGGCAAAACTGAAAATGGAGAAGTTTTTTAATTTAGGAAGAGAGAAGTGTAGCTCTTATATCTTGGTTTAGTTGGTTACTTCAAAGAGGAGGACTTACATGTCTGTGGGGAACATTAATAAATACATCACTGGAAAGATAAAAAAGCAGCACAGGCAACAACACCAGCCAGTGTAACCCAATACAGGGTTAGAGGAGGGTAACATGTCGCTCTGTAATGGACTTACAAATGCATGGTCAAACTTTTTTTTTGAACAGTAGGGTGATTTTACCAAAGAACAATTAAACAATAGAAATCACCCGTAGACAAACTAGTCATGCTTAGGTGATTAAAAAGCAAACAAAAAAAACGTTAGATTCAAGTGTAAGTGGGTGTAAAATGCAATAAATAACACATAGTACCACCTTACATTACAGGGCAACTATAACCATGTAATAACATGGTAATAAATGGGGAACTGCCAATGTTTCCTTCTCTTACAGGTTAACGACTGCTGGGATATGTGTGAAGATACATGGAAAGTGCCTGTACTATGGTGTTACTGCTGTATGTAACTACATCAGGATCCACCATATTGCTCACAAAGCAAGATCCAATTACAGAGTGCAAAACTAGGAACCACCAGTAATCACCATGTAATTACCGCAGCCCGCAATGTTAGGGTTCATGCCTGAAGGCATGTTCTCAGAGCTGTGCAGGGAATCTTGCCAGCACTGTGGCTTTCTGTAGCCAGTATCTTGTTGATACTGCATTAGAGAAAGCCTTCTTATTTGAGTAAGACTTGACATGTCTGATCGTATATTTTGAAGTTGATTGCATTGGAAATAAGCAGTTTAAAGATTTGCAATTTTCAAAGTTTTACATATACAATAAATGTTATTTTATTATTTTTAAAGGCAGTACAAAAGAAAGGGGATTCAATTTGATGCTGTGCAGTGAAAGCCCTACAAATCCCTTTGCCTATTTTAGGTTCTCTTAATGAACCTGCTATCTAAACATTAGTGGGTCTTAGGACACTGCAGATTCCGGAGGTCTGAAAGCTTTTAATGATGAAAAACTGTACTTAGTTCATTCTTGGCAGGACATTATAGTCAAAATGCATTGAGATTTTGAATAGTAATTAACGTGATGTACAGGAGAACATGAGAGGGAGACTAAACAAATACAGTTATTGGCACATTAAACAGTCTGGAAGTGATGTTATTGTCTGAAATACGCACTTTTCTCGAAAGGGTAAGTATAAAGTTAAGTCATAATCAGTTGCTTAATGGTCAGTTAAATGTGCCCAATTGAAGATTCAGCTTGGAGAATACAGCATTGAATGCAGGGCCAGCTGGAAATAAAGCTAAATAAATGTAATGTTTGCAATAACGGCTGAATCCCTACCTACGACTTATTAGCTGTACTGTTTGCTCC
Source organism: Acipenser oxyrinchus oxyrinchus (assembly GCA_030684275.1). Taxonomy (NCBI): domain Eukaryota; kingdom Metazoa; phylum Chordata; class Actinopteri; order Acipenseriformes; family Acipenseridae; genus Acipenser; species Acipenser oxyrinchus. The sequence goes on from CM060249.1 coordinate 1,549,719, forward strand.
CCTTATCACAGCAGAACCTTACACCAAAAATAAATACATTTATGAACTAATTTAGATATTTTATTTAACACCATGTAATCAAAGAAACTATAAAATGATTTTGCAAAAGTCTATCGGAAGCCATAATAGTAGTAGTACAGTATTTCATGTTGGATTTCGAAATTTGGCAGTTTTAAATTTGTGTCCATTTTTTCTTAAGTACATGGAAAATTACAAAGCGGTATGTAATCAGAAAGACATGTGCTGAATTAGTCTTGTAAGTTTGTCTGATTCGCTATTAAACACTATCCCCCAGGTCTGTACTGGAAAATTGTACAGATAAGGTATAAAATATACATAAAAGGTTAAAGCCCTAAGTATAAAATACAAGTAAAATGCAGATGTATGAAAATATTACTAGTGCTAATAATGCAATCCAATGGATTTTAAATACTTGGTGATGAAAACAGATTTAAAAAAGAAAAGTTGAACCAAACAGTTATGAAATGCAGGGGGAGGCTAATGGAACTATATTGGGGTTATGTACAGGACTGTATTTTAGAGTTCTAAGAAGGCCTGTCGCTGCACACAATATCTATTGTGAACCAAGGACACAGCAGGAAAGAGCTGCGAGACACAAATCAAATCTCGAGTGGCAGAGAAGAGTTACTGCACAAAATACCAACTATGATGTGCTTCCACCTGCTTTTAAAACAGGGCCCTGCTCCTGCATAGACATTGCTGGCTGCTGTCTCCCTGGGGAGAGTCTCTACTGAGAACCTGTCAGTCGTTCCCTGAACCCTCCTCCCACTACGCTGTGCTGTAAGCTCCATGAATTATCTGATGATAGATGGGATTCTTACTACAGGGGCGAGAGGGTAGACAGCACGTTACCTAATACCAGCAGCTGCATCAACAGCAAACACTTGTGCTGAAATGTGAGGTAGAGGCACAATTACAGTATACTACAGTAGCTGTAGAACTGTATATTGTCGTACTGCCATCTATTATAGATTTGAACTCATAATTAGAATGTGCAGAGCTACCTTGTTTCAGTAATGCTTATATGAATTTTGTGTGCTGTGGTGTTGCTTGGCAAGGAGTAATAATGGTTTTATTTGACATCAACTATATAATAGATGCATTAATAAATCACCAGTAAAAATCAGTATAAAGCAAGACACCAAATGAATTCTTCATGTAACAGCTGGTGGTTCTTCTTTGTTATACTGCTAAGCCCAACCTATGGAAATTCAAGATGTTTGAGCCTGCAGTACGTAGGCTAAGTCCTGAAAATAATTACTTGATGAAAAGGCCATTTAAAAAGTACTAATATTCACTGATGTTGCCCACTTGACCTCTTGAACCTTATGGATGATATTGATGTAACGTACAGCATCACAAGATCCGCAACAGAGTTTCCAAAAGTGACACAAAAACAAAGCAGGAATATGAGTACGGTTGCGGAATGAAGCAGCGCAGATTTTGAAAAACAATTTGTGAGTGTTTGTCTACTTGACTTACAGTAGGGGTTGATTTGATTAACCCGGGGGTTTATTGCCGTTTTACAGAGCTGGGGAATACCCCAGCATTGTGGCAATCACCTATCCTGGTTTATCTCTGCATTATCCCCTTATTCCTGGTAAAAGTGGGAGCAGCTGGTTGAAAGAAGGTATTGTCAGATTCCTCATGGATTATAAACTGCTCTGGGCAGCGGTTAACATCCACTGCAGGTGATTTATTATGCTTCTTTCCCTGACTTCTTATGCCTGACAGTATTGTTCATGAATCGAAAGTGAGGAAATGTTACACAAAGAATACCAAATATGTTCTGTATAACAGTGTTTGTTATCAGCGCTACAACACACAGTATAATTACCTCATCACAATATAGGCTGCAGTAACAAAGAACAGAGCAGGATCACTGGGCATCTGCTGCTCTGCTGCTGACAACAAAACAAGAGCTAATATAATATATCAAGAAACCTGAATTATATCAGCGATGCACTCTCCTGTGAACAAGAGCTAATATAATATATCAAGAAACCTGAATTATATCAGCGATGCACTCTCCTGGGAACAAGAGCTAATATAATATATCAAGAAACCTGAATTATATCAGCGATGCACTCTCCTGGTAAAAAGAGCTAATATAATATATCAAGAAACCTGAATTATATCAGCGATGCACTCTCCTGTGAACAAGAGCTAATATAATATATCAAGAAACCTGAATTATATCAGCGATGCACTTTCCTGTGAACGAGAGCTAATATAATATATCAAGAAACCTGAATTATATCAGCGATGCACTCTCCTGGGAACAAGAGCTAATATAATATATCAAGAAACCTGAATTATATCAGCGATGCACTCTCCTGTGAACAAGAGCTAATATAATATATCAAGAAACCTGAATTATATCAGCGATGCACTCTCCTGGTAAAAAGAGTGAATATAATATATCAAGAAACCGGAATTATATCAGCGATGCACTCTCCTGGGAACAAGAACTAATATAATATATCAAGAAACCTAAATTATATCAGCGATGCACTCTCCTGTGAACAAGAGCTAATATAATATATCAAGAAACATGAATTATATCAGCGATGCACTCTCCTGTGAACAAGAGCTAATATAATATATCAAGAAACCTGAATTATATCAGCGATGCACTCTCGAATTAACATGAGCTAATATACTGTAAAAACATTTTCTAAAAAGAAGGGAGCAACTTATACACCGGTGTGACTTATAGGCTTTTTTCTGAAACTGTTGTCTCAAAAGGGGGGGGGGACTTATATACTGGTGCGACTTATACACTTTTTTTCGGTAATATACAAGAGCCAATATAATATATTTATTTATTTATTTGATTTATTTATTGCATTTATATAGTGCTTTTTATATAAAAGTATCGCAAAGTACTGTACAGTACATATGAGAAAAAAAGAACAAACCACAATACATTTGTATAGCATGTCACACATACAATTGCCACAATCAGACCATTTAAATAACAGATTTCAATAACAGTATACACATAATAATACAAAAGCAGCAATTTTACAGTTACATTAAAACCCACGAAGATAAGAAAAACATTTTATAAAAGTGTGTTTTTAGTCTTAACTTGAAAACTGTAACGGTCCTACTTCCCTGACAAACGAAGGCAGAGCATTCCATAATTTAGGAGCTCTACAAGAAAAAGCCCTACCTCCCGTATTGCTTTTGTTGACCCAAGGACTATCCAGCAGCCCTGCATCTTGTGATCTCAGAGTGCGGTTTGGAAGATACAGGGTCAGTAACTCTTGCAAATAACTAGGTGCTAATCTATTCAGGGCCTTGGAAATTAACAACAAGAGATAATCCCAGGGTACAGAAACATCAGGTTACTTACCATAAACCTGGTTACCCTATCGGCTGAGCTCTCTATACCAGAGCTGCTGGTAGGCCCCTTCCTGGGGTGACACACTCGGTCCCGCCCACCGAGGGATTAAAACCGTCATCCTTTGGAAGCCATTTCTCTTTTTCCATCGAACCTGTGAGGGCGACTGATGCGACATCGCAGTTGGTGGACGTCTTCTCTTTCAGGGAACCAGGGTTACGGTAAGTAACCTAACATTCCCTTTCAATTCGAAGACGACCACCAAGACATTATGTATGGGATAATGTATACCAGAGTCGTCGCAAGGGAGAAGGAACGGCAGCATATGAAGGACGCATCAGAACCACATAACCCCAGGGTTAGCGGTGTGAGCTTACACCCTCAAGGACCCTCGTGCCTAAAGAAGGCAGGGCAAGATCTACCACATTAAGGCAGTAGAACCTGGAGAAAGTATGCAGTGTTGCCCAGCTCACCGCAGTACAAATATCAGACAGCGAGGCCCCTCTGAAGAGGGCCCAAGATGTAGCCATCTCTCTAGTGGAGTGTGTGGCTAACCTCCCATGTGGGGGCAAGCCAGTACCATCATACGCAGTTGAGACTGTGTCCGCAATCCAATTTGACAGACGCTGCTTCGAGAGGGGCTGTCCTAGGGTCAGTATGCCGTGACAGACAAAGAGCTGGTCAGTATGATGCAGAGCTCTTGTCTTATCCACGTAACACCTCAATGCCCGCACCGGGCAGAGGAAATTCACTTGATGGTTGTGTATCACTCCCATCCTTACGCCTCGCCAGGTGAGAGGCTTGCCTCCATCAGCGAGAACTTCCCAGCATAGACGAGACACGGTCAGCCGATGGTGTCTGTCGCGCTTGGGGTGCAGCCAAAAGGCACTGAGCCACACTTGGATCTGGCGCATGTGGAGTAACCCTAGTTGGGTGGGTGATGAAGCTGCGGCCATCAGACCCAATAGTTTAACACAACACCAATTGTACTGTGAACCTTTGTTGAACAGGGCCAGACAGTTGCGAATGGCAGCTACTCTGTCGTCCGACAGGTAGGCTTGCATCGTAAGGGAATCCAGCTGGAGACACAAGTAGACCGTGCTTTGCACCGGTATTAACTGGCTCATCACAATCACTGTGTTGGCCACTGCTGCTTACTGCGACTGGGACAAATCAAGGTAGTTCATCACCCTGATCCCTTGCAGCCACACGGGAGCTAGGATGACATCCATGCACTTTGAAAACATGCAGGGGGCTAAGGAGAGGCCGAATGGCAACACGGAAAACTCAAATATGCTCCCCTGAAAGGTGAAGAGGGGATACTTCCTGTGTGCTGGACAAATAGGGACGTGGAATACACGTCCTTTCAGTCCACTGTGATAAACCATTCGCCCGGCCGGACCGCCTGGTGAGTACGGCGGCGCCAGCGTCTCATTCTCTCCCGTACCAGAGTACAGGAGGGAAGCATTGAGGCTACCTGCCGAGACGCCTTGTGTTCTCGGTGAGAACGCTGCAGCAATTCCTCAACCGCTGGTCCAAAGGAATGGTCAGGGGAGGTAGGGTCTGCTTCTCAAGGAAGGAGCTACTTTCTCATGAGGCTGCGATAGAAATCGCATCATGGTCCTCCTCAGCAATGCTGACATCCAGTTCTGTAACATCCAGGGTGACCACCGGTGCAGATGGGGTCAGCTCCGGGGCTGGCGTTATCGGCTGAGCTGAGCCTGCTGCCTGGCCAGGGGCTCCCAATACTGCATACGGCTCAGCCATGCTAGCAGGGGACATTGTGCAGGATGTGCAAGCCTGGACGTTAGCCATGCTTGATGTCTGCACAGCCCCAAGGGTATTGTTTAAATACCGGAGGGTGTAGACCTGCATATTGAAGTACTCAGGCACCAAGGGTGCAGAAGCACCGAGGACACTGAGTGAGGTAGAATACAGTACTGGTGCACCGAAGAATCAGGGCACCGAGTACGGGTTTTATTGACATGCTGTGGCACTAAGCACCGAGGCATGGAGCGTCTAAGCACTAAGGGCGCCAAAGCACCGAGAGGCGCCTAACCTTAACCGTGTGTTGTCAACACAACCTGGGGTAGCACATAGCATTCACCAGGGTGGATAAACAAGCTCGAGTGGCTGTGGTAGGCAATCAGGGGAGCAGTACAGGGGAGCACACAGTACTGCATCACGGTGCAGCGCGGCGATAACCTGGTACTGGACCACCTGCAGTCACACAACGTGGCAGAGCGTAGCATATGCCAGAGTGGAGCACAAGCTCAAGGAGCTGCGGCATGTTTGGCAGGAAGAAAAATGTACTGATTTTTTTTTCTTTTTAAACTGCAAGGCAGTAAAGAAAAAACACATACACACACAGCAGCAAAGTTGTGAGGGTAAAATAGCAGTCACCACGGCAACACGTGTAACTGTTTTTATTTATTTATTTATTTGTTTATTTATTTTATTTTACCAGCACACCGAGTAGGCGGGCTGAAGCAAGCCGGCAGATGCCACTCAACAGCGGGGCACAGCAGAGCTGGGTCCCGGTGGAAGAATCACACTTGTGTTATTTATTTTTTTATTTTTTTATTTCTACACTGCAAGGCAGTGAAGAAACGCATACACACACCACAGCAAGCTGTGAGGGTAAAAATAACAGTCACCACTGCAATGCAGATAACTGATTTTGTTTTGTTTTGTATCGCACCGAGTAGGCGAGCTGAAACAAGTTGCGCTTGTATTTATTTATTTTGTTTCAACTGCAAGGCAGTGAAATAAAACCACACACACAGCAAAGCTGTGAGGGTAATACAGCAGACACCACGGCAACACGGGTGAACTGAAATTTTTAAGCGCACCAAGAGGGCAGGCAATCCAGTGGAGTCAACTCCAAAGCGTGGTGCGGCATAGCCGGGGTCCGGTGGAGGATCACGCATCTCCTCTTTTTATTTTTATTTTTTTAAACTGCAATAGCAGAGGATAACACAAAACAGTGAGCGCTGTAAAGTTAGAAACAGACTGCAATCACAAAGTGAAGTAGGCTGATGAAAAGAAAAAGAATAAACACATCGCAGGTGTGCAGCGTTTATTGCTGAATTCACAGAAGCAGGGTTTCTGATTCCAGGGACGTAGAAAGCCGGCTTCCTGCAATTAAATTGCAGGGGAACTCCAGAAAACTCGAGAGAGCGCTATTTCTCAATCACAGCAACTGGACAGGGGTGTCTAGCCAGGACTACGTGCAATCACATGACCGGGGCAGCGCGTAGCCTACAGAGGAGTGGGGCACCATCTACAGGCAGAGGGCACCGAGGCACCTCGTGCACCAAGCATCCGAGGGCGATATGCACACCGAGGTACTAGACACCTGCCTACCAAGCACCGTGTGTACCAAGTACAGTAAGCACTATGTGCACCATGTACTGTGCAGCACCGTGCGCTCGTGCACTGACGCTGTCGCAATCGGCACCAAGCACCGTGTGCACCGTGCAGCGTGCATACCGCCAAGCACCGTGCAGCGCTCGAGCGCTCTTGCACTAGCTCTGTAGCAGTGGGCACCAAACACCGTGTGCACTGTGCATACCGTGCAGCACCGTGCATTCGTGCACTAGCGCTGTAGCAGTGGGCCAAGCACCGTATACACCACATACACCACGTGCACCATGCGTACCGAGCACCGCAGCGACAGAGTATTGAGAGCACTATGTGCACCGAGTACTGTGAGCTGCAGAGTGTGTGCACTGATGCTGTAGTGCTGGGCACCATCTGCCATATGCAATAAGGACCTTGCACACGAGATACCGAAGTACCAAGGGATATGCATGCGCCGCGGTACTGAAGCACTGTGGGGCATCTATGTAGTTGCGCGGAGCATGCACCAGGTGGACACAAGGGCCAAAGCCGCGGTGGGCGAGTTGGAAGCAGACAGAGAAAACTGTAGAACAGATAGGGGAGAGCACACTGTTTGTTTACAAGGCCTCCCTCATTGAGGTGGGCGGGCCTACGCAGCCGGCAAGGTCTACTCGACAGCGGGGATGCGGCAAGGCCTAGCCCCGTGGAGGAACTGTGTCCTCTCAAGAAAGAAATAGACAACCACTCGTGGGTGACTGCACAGGCAGTCGCTCACACATGACAGACAGTTAACAAATAGTGGCCAAACACGCAAGCGAGGAGTCCGCTTAAAGACAGAAAGGCGAAAGGCGAGGTCTTTTCAGAGTCGTTGATTCTGGGAAAGCGGAGAGCCAGCTTTCAGCACGAATGCAAGGGAAATACAGTCGACTTGATTCGAATTGAGAAGCTTTTTTCCATCAACACGCTCAGCCAGACAGAGTGCGTCATCCCAGGAAGCGGCCTATCGGCAGCTCTGGCATAGAGAGCTCAGCAATACCTACCCAATGGGCAGGCATATCCCATACATAATGTCGTTGGTGGTCATCTTCGAATTGAAAGGGAACCAAAGTCTCTTAATCCCAGATGCGATAAGAAGACCCCCCCCCCATTCATTTCTTATACATTTTAATTATAACTTTTTAGGTATAACTGTATGGTTACACAGTATTATCGACGGAACTGCATGATTAAGGGCATGGTTTGTGCTGTTGCTACATTATAAATGAATGTCTATCTGTGCTCCAACTGGCTGGAATCACCCTGCTCAAACTTTAATATCTCCACATAGGGTCTTGTCCCGCAATGCAATTTGCTATCCTTCATGATATAATATTGCACACCTGAGTCTTCTTTATTGTCCTATTAGTATACTTCATACAGTTAGATTTTTTTGGTCAGTGTATGTTATACATTTTGTGGTGCAGTTTTTGAAATACAGGATCACATACTTGTAACAGCACCAGGCAGACACACACAAATCCCATGGTTTATAGTTCATACTGGTCCGGGAAGTCCCATGGGCAGCACGTGATTTACCGGTGCTGCTCCTGTTCAATTAGTCAGCGTGGCTTGCGCTCTCCCCCTCTGTATTACATCATTCGATTCTCTTATGATTTCAGCCAGACTATGTGATGACTGTTCATGACAAAAGCAACCTGATTTATTTATGTATTTATTTATTTATGTATTTATGTATTTTGAGAAATCTTAAAAAGTGAAAAAAAAAGGTTTGAATTATTAATAGTGAATTATTTTAGCCAGATAAATTCAGGAATGATTCATAGCTAATGTGATCTCTATTCAAAGCTCATATACCAAAAAGCAGAGCCACATTCTTCTCTACAGGTCTGTTCACCTGTTTGAAAAACCTGCTTTCATTTTTAAACCATGTTTGGTATTAGTGGTGTTTTATCCTCTCCTGTTTTGCCATCTTCGGTTGCAGTACAGATTTGTCCAAGTTTATAAATTCAGCGGATTAACTGGAAGTAAATAACAAACAATGATACACTCAATACCAATCATATAAGTGATCTGGGGTTAGTTCATAAGACTACCCTTGTTTGTCGAATGCATGCTGAGGGTTTAGTACAAGTGTTTGTTTTACACTAATCCAGAGTTTATGAATGGGTGTTTAGGATATTAGAAATAATAATAGCATACTCTGTTTGATAAATGTTTTCAGTAAAGGCAGCCATTTACAACATTTCCCATTGCCTATTAACTTGACACTCAGATAATTGATATTTATTTCTTTCCTTCGCTTTTTTCTTTCCAATTAGAAGAACAGCTTGGCCGCACTGGAGGCACCTGTACACTTCAGTCTGTGTAGCTCTGCTGTCAGTACTGTGGACCCCTGCACTGTGTCGTAAGTATCACAATTTATTATTAAGGCACTTTGATGTACTAAGTACATGTTATTTAAGCATTTTTATATCACATGGAGTTTATGATAAAAATAAGCTGTTGTTCAAGATCTATCAATACTACTCAGAATAGACCGTACCAGTATGGGTTCATACTCCCTGCCGTCTCTTTGTAATGCATAAATGACAACAGCGTGTTGAATTCATAATAGTATTATATTTAATCCACTTATTATAACTTTACTGCTTAAGATTTAATTGTTTTATTTACAATATAATTTAATATATTGAGCTTGTAAAAAGCATTGTATATACAGTCACCTCCAAAATTATTGGCACCCTTGATAAAGATGAGCAAAAAAGTATAAAATAAACAATACCAGTACTGAGCTATATTGTAATTTTCCAACATGTGGAATATATTTGACTTTATTAATGACTCAATGGAATCAACCAAAATTACACATTTCTCAAATTATAAATTTATTTCCAAAAAAATGAGTACTTTCAGTGCTTTGTGCACCCTCCCCTTGCAAGGATAACGGCACCGAGTCTTTTTCTATAATGTTTAATGAGATTGGAGAACACATTGGGAGGGATCTTAGACCATTCCTCCATACAGAATCTTTCCAGATCCTTCAGTCTGTGCTTATGGACTGCCCTCTTCAATTGAAACCACAGGTTTTCAATGGGGTTCAAGTCCGGAGACTGAGATGGCCATTGCAAAATGTTGATTTTGTGGTCAATTAACCATTTCTATGTGGATTTTGTTGTGTGCTTGGGGTCATTGTCTTGCTGGAAGAGCCACTTGTGGCCAAGTTTCAGCCTCCTGGCAGAGGCAACCCGGTTTTTGGCTAAAATGTCCCCAGGACCAGTGGAAGCAAAACAGCCCCATAACATCAAAGATTCACCACCATATTTTACAGTATATATATTTTATTTCTTAGCAGACGCCCTTATCCAGGGCGACTTACAACTGTTACAAGATATCACATTATTTTTACATACAATTACCCATTTATACAGTTGGGTTTTTACTGGAGCAATCTAGGTAAAGTACTTTGCTCAAGGGTACAGCAGCAGTGACCCCCACCTGTGATTGAACCCACGACCCTCCGGTCAAGAGTCCAGAGCCCTAAACACTACTCCACACTGCTGCCCAGTAGGTATGAGGTTCTTTTCTACACACGCATCCTTCTTTTGATGCCAAACTCACCACTGGTGTGCATGGCCAAAGAGCTGTATTTTCGTCTCAACTGACCATTGCAACCGGTTCCAATCGAAGTGCCAATGCCATTTAGGAAACTCCAGGTGCTTGCATTTGTTGGTTGCTCTCAATAAAGGCTTTTTTCTGGCAACCCTTCCAAATAGCCTATTGGCATGGAGGTGGCGTCTAATTGTAGATTTGGAGACTTGGTGACCCCTTTATGCAACCAAGTTCTGTAATTCTCCAACTGTGGCCCTTGGATTTCCCTTTGCCTCCCGAACCATCTGGGGGCAAGATATACTTGCGTCCTCTACCAGACAAGTTTACCACTGTTCCAGTGGTTTTGAACTTTTTAATTATTGCCCTAATAGTGGTAAGTGGTATATTTAGTTTTTTAGCTATTGTTTTGTACCCATTGCCTGATTTATGAAGGTCAACAACCATTTGTCTCTTTTCATGTGTGAGTTCTTTGCCTTTCCCCATGGTGATGGATGACAAATGGATTTCATATGTGTGTTACCTCATTTTTATACCCTAGTGAAACAGGAAGCCATGGAAGGTCACAATACAGTTCCTTAAGACTGAGATGAACTTAAAGAACTAGAATGTTAATGCAGATTTAATTTTTTTTTAGAGTTTCAAAGCTCTCAGAAGAAACATGATGTGATAAAACATGTTAGTTAGTGTGTGTGTGTGTATATATATATATATATATATATATATATATATATATATATATATATATATATATATATATATACAGTATATATAGCTGTTTTAAATGCCCTTGAATGTTCTCCTTTTCAGAAATCGACCTTGATTACAACCACCACAGGTTAGATGACAACCCTCTCTGCCCAAATATAAGAGTTGGACAAGATGACCTACCAGGTAAAAATATTGAATTTGTTACATGTTAATCATACTTATGCTTTATGTCCATTCATCATCCCAAACAGAAGTTTATTTATGGCAAGTATATATGTGTATATGCAATGTATATATGTATTACAAATAGTCGATAAAAGGGTTACGCTGCTTTCAGAAGAGAATCACATCAATTAAACAGTACAATCATGAAATTATGGCAATTCCTTTTTGTTTTAAGTAAAACACGTTCAATAGTACCTTAGATAACACATACATTTATAGTGCTCAATGCATTTTAAAAGTAAATCATTACGATGAAATAACACTAATGTGTTTTGGGTAGACTGCTCATTACATTATGTAAAAATATTAATCTGTACAGTAGGCCTAAACAGTATACAGTACAGTAGTAAAATCAAATGAATACCTAGCGCACTTTCTTTTTACTTTAAGCTAAGGTAACAGAAAATAAATCATGCTGCTTCACTGTGCACACACGAATAAAAGATTATTTTAAATTGAAACTAAATGATTTTAGTTTTAACTTGGCCTACTTAGTAGCCTAGACAATTAACACAAAATAGATCATGATCCAATACAGATGCTCAGAATGAGCTGCAGGGGTCAGAGGCACATGTGTGCAAGGCTTGTAAATACACCTTGCCTTTCGTGAAAATTAGGTACTTGAGTGTTCACCTCAAAAGCACAACTGGCAACGAACAAGAAAAAGCAGACTGGGGAATGTCAGCAACAATTGTGACTGTTTAAAACATGCTTTCAAAAGTTCTTAACAAATTGTCTGTGTCGCAATTGCCAGGATCTTTTGTACATCTCATTATAATATATGAGATACCTCATTTGCACTATCTCCATCCCATTTTAGCAAATTTATGCAGGAACGCCCATAATTGCACATTCATCTAAGCTTGAACCACAAAGAAAAAATGCTGCTGTAATGCATTCCCTAAAAAGTCGCAAATAACATTGTGCTTTGTTAGTACATTTCGCCCTAGACTTCCGACTTGTTTGTAACTTTTGTGGCAGGCACAACACTTTAGTACACCTACCCCTTAGTCTTTGAATATGTGTCTAGATAGCAGATAGAATCTACTGTAAATCATTTAAGAGGATTACAATTTACATTGATAATTCATTTGAGAAAACATATCAAAATTATATATATATATATATATATATATATATATATATATATATATATATATATATATATATATATATATAATTTTGTGGGTTTTTTTGCTACAAAATCTGTAAATGTGATTTATAACATTGTCCAAATTCTACATATATGATTTTTACCCCGTATACGCAAACCATAGCAGTTACACATGATCACTGTAGGTTACAGAATGCATACAGCACAGAAACAAGGGGGAGGAGGGGGTAAGTGAAAGGGATATCACAGCACTATCGTTTCTGTTGAAGGCTTTGACCTGATAAGTCAATTCCAGTTGGACATTGTACCGCTCAAGGGAGTGAGAAAGGTGGAAGGCTCGACAGCACTGCAAGTGGCTTACAGACTCGATAAAGATGCAGGCTTTCAAATTCCTACGAGGTAAGCCATTACAGTGAACATGCAGGTGTCATCTCACACTGACAACAGCTTATTAGCAGCACACATACCAGTCCAATCTGTTTGTGTTCCCTCTGCGTCTGTAGAGCAGGAACAGGGGCATCCATTTACTGTCATGTTTTAAAGCCAGTGTTGGCCAGACTTTATAACACATTCCTGTTTTTTATTTTTTATTTTTTCTTGGGGGGAGGGGGGATAATAAATCATTTTTATTAGGCTGGTGCAGAAAAATAAGGATATGTTGAAAGAAAGAAAAAATGTTCTGAAATACATAACAATGTCAATTCACATTATAAAATACATAGAAGGCTCCACATTTTGCTTCAGTGCATTTTAACTGGTATACCTTCTGTGGCTTTTAACAAATCATTTGTGAGCAGACATGTTAGGTATTTGTACTGTAGTTTTTCTTCGAGTTTACTATACAGTAATGCTACATCATAGCATTTCCTTCTACTATAATAACTAGAATTAAAAAGATAACTTATCATATACTGTATTAAAGCTCAAGGTGCTTACAATTGCCCACTGAATTTGTTTTTTATTATGGTCGATGTTCATTCAGACAGTACCTTGGAAACATTATTAAAAAGATGCAGTTCCCTTTTCAAGTCATAGCACAGGGTTCTAGTAAGATGCCTTTGTTTATTTGATTAGGCTACAGGAAACTCCTTTTTTATTACTTTGCCTTGATTTTTTTACAAGAAGGTAAAAGCTGGTTGCAACTTGCGTCTATAAACTTACCACCCATAGAGGCTGCTAGTTAACAAACAGTGAGTGGTACACTTCAGGGAAACACACAATACCAGTGTAATTTTATTAAACACATTTCATGGATGTTTTGTAGCCAACTGTTATAAAAACAATTCTGGATTTACTCCACGAATACAATAATTTTGGAAACTATATGATTTCCAGACATTTTATCCACCATTCAGTTTTTGTTAAATACAGTACCCGCTAATTGTGTTTCATTCCGTCTGCCACCAAAGTGTTTTCATCATCTCATATCTCATAAACCATTTGAGATTCTGCCTTCATATTCTCAGTGTTATGTAAACTCCTTGCCTTTCATATAGTGCTAATGTAACTTTGTGGTTTCTGGATGATAAACCAAACACTTTCAAATATTCAGTACAATTTTCATTTTTTATTAGTGGCTTATAGTGTGAAGACTGTTTTATTCCTCTATTGCTAAATGTCCTTTGAATTTGAAAGATCGGCTCAAGCCCATTGTCTTCATATTTGATATACAGCTGTATTCTGTGATAATCTCTTTCAAGTTCGATTGTGGATGTTCTTCAGTAAAAATGAACTGTCGCAATGTCACATCTTTCTAACCTCTGGTGTTCAGAGTAGTGTGTTCACATCAGGTACACAGCTGTGTTAAAAGAGTCTCATTGATGGTGGTTATTCCAACTGTCCAATGAAAATTATAATTTTTGTGGCCACATTTGTTATAATCTAAGGCTGTATTTCAGAAACCATTCAAGGTTCAGACTTCACATAAAATGAATACTGTTTCAGAGGAGACGCGTGCCTTTGAATCTGCCTTCTGATATACAGTATCTGCTCTGAGGTAGCGTTTCCAATTCCAAACAGTAAACACCACACGCTTTGAAATGCAGCTGTATTCTATAATTTGCACAGTCAAGCTTAATTATGGAAACCATCCAGTACAAATGAACTAATATGCAGCTATAATGGAGTTACGGTACATGCAGATTGCCTGTATTATATCTAATGACAGTGGGCCCTCTTCCAAACCACTGAAACAAGAGAAGTTGCTTGAGTAAAACATCAACCATGTGTTATTAAATCTGAATCACTACAACGCCACATTTGCTCCATTTCTTAGCATGAAGATTTATTTTTTTCCAGCTAAAGATTTGAACCTAAACAAATATATTCACAGTTAAAAATACAAAACCAAAACCAAAAAAAAACCCTCTAGATGTATGAAATAACTATTGCATCCCTTCAGGATAATCTACCCGCGTGGTTTGCCCGAGGAGTATTCTTTTGTGACCACGTTCCGCATGATGAAGAACACCATCAACAAAGTATGGAATGTGTGGCAGCTGGTGGACCAAGATGGCTACAAGCAGGTGGGGCTGCGGCTCAACGGAGACCAGCAGGGGGTGGAGTTCTTCCTGGTGGGCATGGATGGCAATCTGCAAGTGGTCACCTTCCCAGGGGTATCGCAACTTTTCAACACAGAGTGGCATAAAGTGCTGGTGGGAGTGGAGCGCGATCAGGTGACCCTCTACCTGGACTGCCAGCCTATTGGATCCAAACCCATTAAGACCAAAGGTACTGTCAATACTGAAGGGGAGACTCTCATCGGAAGGCTGGATGCAGATCCTGATACCTCTGTAGTGGTAAGTGTTTATATATGAAAAAAAGGTTAATTGAGTACTGTGGCAGTATCAAATTGACAGTGTGGCTTGGATAAACAAGCACTAGAAGACAGAACAGCAAAGCCAAATGACTAACTTGGTTGAAATCCTGCTCAGAGCGGAAACATATTTTAAATTATATTTTTTTTTATTAAACCCAGGCATGGAACTTGCCATATAATAGCTATAACTAGTATAAAACCCTCAACTGTCTTGGAGTTTTATCACCTTGTACACACATTCCGCCCCATAGTTAGTGCTTATATATATATATATATATATATATATATATATATATATATATATATATATATATATATATATATATATATATATATACTTTATGAGCTGCCCATATGAAAGAAAAAGGGTTAGCAGCAGTGGGTTTGGGATTCCTCTTGAGCTCATCCAGTAATTCCTTTACTTTCAGTTTGAACTGCAGTGGATGCTGATACACTGTGACCCCCATAGGGCCCAGAGAGAATCCTGCTCTGAGTTACCCATGCAAGAGGTAGGACCAATCAAAAACCATCTGCTTTCAAAAGTACATTCCCTTTATAGGCGACGTTTGAACTTCTTGTGAACAATACGGCACAGTCTGCAAAGGGGAGGGGATTTCTACAGCAAGCTCCACCACATTGGTGGAACACATTTAAAGCACTGCATAATAACACATGTATCTCATTCTTGGATAAGACGTCTGCCAAATAAACTAATAATAATAATAAAGTTGACAGGCCTTAAGCACCTACACAAGAGGAAAAAGGGCCCTTCTTAACAATATTATTGCATTTCTTAAGTGTTTATCTGTCTATCTGAGTACAGCAACAAACAAAAAATCAAAAACATATAAAACATAGAAACTTTAGTGCTGTATTTTTTTTGCGTTAAATCCCTGCCATAATGAAAGAATGCAATGGTCTGACATGCAAGATAAATGTATGGCTCTGGGACTGCTTCCATAGTTGACTAGTGGGTTTTGGTTGGGTTTCCTTGTTCATGTAAGAGTTCCATTATAGTCACCAGAGAACAAGATGGGGGTATTTCCCAGTGGAAATGAATACTCAAAGGCTTTCATTTATCAGGAGGAGCCTTTTGCATAATAACCCACCTTCTGCTTTCTCTGCTACGTGTTTGACCGCCTTGGACTTTATCTATCAATTATTTATTATGGAAGCTTCATAAATCTCAACTCTTGCAACTATAAACAGCTACTATCTGAAAAGGAAATACTTTTTGTTGAATCAGTTTCTGAGTGAAGGGGTTACGTTTTCACTAACACACCATTTTTGTTGTTGTTCTTTTCCCTGCTTTCTTCAGAGAATTATTCCCAATGCTGAGGTATTTATTTTTTTTATTTTTCTGACTTTTAATTGTTTTTGCTTTCTAGTATACGGTTTTTATGCATATGGTTTTGCTTCCTGCAATCTGCATGTTAACTCAATTAACTCAATTGTTATGTCATATAAACAGACAGGGTCTGTGCAGGGCAACTTGCAGATCCTAGCAGGGCACTCTTATATCAGTCAGGTAATGATTATATCATTGATTTTTAAAATCAACAGGCTTTTGTTTCAGCTTGTATTGTGCAATAGCTTGGTGAGCTCGTATATGAAATACAAACTTGTACAAAAACTAAACAGAAAGGGCTGCAGAGCAACACAGACGTCACGCCAACTACTATCTTTCCCAATACTGTCAGTGTAATTCCACACAGCACTGTAATTAAACTAACATCATGCTTTAAGAATACTTCAAAACACCATGAATTCACATACGTTTAAATTATTAACTTACCAAATTCTTGTTCTGAAGGCAAAAATGAACCACACTTTGGAACCATGGCCATATTGCAAATGACAGAAGAGATATGTTCTTTCACAACAATCCTTTTCATTTTAGTAGTGTATACATGATATCAATGAATTATATTTGAATGTGTTTTACTTTTACAACCATTTAGTCAAGTCATATCGTTCCTATTAGAAATGCATGCACAATTCACAAAGTGTTCGAAACATCTTTATGCCACTGCTGTGAGAAATAAAAGTACTTCTGGTATTGTATGTTATCACACTCATTCAAACACTAGACCAGAAGATTAACAGTCAGCTCATTGTATTATTAACCTAAGCTTTTAATCAAGCTCAGAAATTTAAAAAAAAATCTTAATAAGGCTGTGACAGGGATGGCTGTGTGGTGACGTCAGGCCAGATGCAGGAAGAAAAAAAGGAGCAAGTACTGCAGGGCAAAAGACCATTTATTTAAATAACAAACACAAAAATAAAAGGTTTTAACACAACAAATACTGCTTTCAGAGCAAAATAAAGGTTTTAAATAAACAAATATCAAACCCAAAAACCATATAGGTCAGGCTGGGCAATCACCTTCACTGTTCCTATATTTAGTTTGATTTTTAATTCTTACACTCCTCTCTCGCTCTTATTCACTCCTCCGAACACCCACCCCAAGTGCAGAGAGCTGCAGGCTTATATGCAGGTGACCATCTTCTGATTAGCAACAATTAATGAACTCAGGAGATGGTCACCTTCTGCACAAGGTTTTTAATGTGGATGGGGCTTCCCATCCACACTGCAAAACAATGCAAAATATACAGCTTTGCTGTCAAACTTAGAAATAAATAAATCATAACAATAATAATAATACAACAACAACAGCAACAAAACAAATACAGAATAATAAATTGCACAGGGGCGGAGGGGTACCCCGTTCTATAATAAACAAATACAAAAAAAACATATTTTATGGCTTTGCCCCACCCCCTTTTCATGTACAGGGCTGCTGGCCCTGTTACAAAGGCCAAACGCATAACTGTGGTAACTGTGCACAATAACCAAACACAGTTTTCTGAACATAATGTCCCACCAAGACCAAATATTATAATTTATAGCTTCAGAAGGTCTCTTTTTGGATTGTTGTTTATCTCTCCCCTCTAGCCTGACCCCAGAGGTCCAAGGCCTGTCCCGGGTCCCCCAGGTCCTCCGGGCCCTCAGGGGCCCCCAGGGGACCCTGGAGAAGATGGGATGGATGGGAAGAATGTAAGTATGTCTGTGGTGTTGTAAGTTGTGCATTATTATAAAAACAATTGTAAATCAACTGTTACGATTGAAATATGCTGTTAATCTTTTTTTATGCTGTTAATATTATACAATAAAGTGTTGAGTGCACTGATATCATAAAGCATCGGGTGTGCATTAAAATAATTAATTTTTCTACACCTCACCTAATACTTGCTGGCTTTTTGTGGAACTACTGTTCCAAGGAAATGCAGAAACAACATTATGTAAGAAAACGACATTGTGCAACAAAGCATCTAAAACAGACAACTTTCATTCGTAGAATGTCATTCATGATTTCTGGTAAGTCCACAATTACGAGGGCAGTACGTTTACCAGAACACTTCCAAGCTTTTGAATATGTGTCTAGACTTTATGTTGCATCTGCATTTTCCCAATGCACCCGACTGCTTATGCAAGCACAGTTTGAGCAACCTACGCTTTCAAACGGTTCTTGGAGGCAGCATTTGGGCTGTTTGCCAATACTTTACTTGAAGGGTATCCTTCCCACATCCTCAATAACCTTGCTTCTAAGTAACATCAGGAATTACTGTAGTAGCATTTTATAGTTTATAGTTTTCAGCAGAATCTGGCAGACCAAACTTTGCTCCCTTGTTTTCTAACAAAGTTTATTTTCATCCTGACAAACTAAATAGAGTAAACATTTTAAAGCTAGCAGTTTATTTTTGATTTTTTATGTACCGATATATTAATCGGATGTGTTTTACAGGGTGTCCCTGGCCTTCCTGGATCACATGGTCTACCTGTAAGTATCACTAGCTATACACTGTACAGGTAAACTTAAGGGGGTCATGCACTATGAATAGAGGCAAACTGATTTTAATCTAATACTCCTTTCATCCAACTTCAAACACTGTATGTTGCATTTATTAGAAATGTGGTTTTTAATACACAGATGTTTTTTTTATTTAATGAGGTCTGTAATAACATGAATGAAACCTCATAACCAAATCTAAAAAATAGTTTCTATGCACACACTCACTAAGCTGGTTCTTACTAAATGGCAAGCCCCTTTGTGACCTTTTTGCAAATCTTTTGACAATGTTTACAGGAACTTTTGGCACCCAGAATGGAACATTCTTTTTCTTTAAATATTGATTTCATCATACTGTTATCATACTTTAGTTTTCTAGATTTTGAAAATGCACGTTCCGAGCGTGAAATGCCTGGAGGGGTGGTCCAGTGTTAGTTTGGTATGATTGACATTGTTCCATGGGGCAAAAAGCATCAGATTGAAGGGACAAACTGAAGACTCATCATCGTACTGAGACTGAAGAACACTTCTGTATCTCCTGTAACCCTGTTACAAGTCTCATGTAAAGAAATGCTTATCGTACAAATACAGAACAAATAACACCAATTCAACTCAGTATAAAAAAAGTATGCCAACCAGGGAAAGGGCACACAGCCACATTGGTGCTGCCCCATGATTTCACAACAGACTCTCAAAACAGGTTAATCTGTTTATGGTGTACATTTGTATTGATATAAATCCAATATATATTCAAGATATGCACACCTCCAGACTGTTGCTGATAAAGCAGCAAACCAAACTCCATGTAGCTCAAACAATAAAGCTTTAGGGTACAGTCCTTAAGATCCTAATTGTGAATCCCACTGCTGAAAACTATTTTAATATGAAGGTACTTCTTACAATATATTTGAAATGCACTTTTCTTATTATAATTACACTAGTTATAGCCTCTCTTTGAACATTGAATTGATTTAGAGTTGAAATTCATATTACAGTGAAGCTACTGATTCTGAGGATTGCATTGCTGGGGAAGGGTAACAGCATGAAACACATATAAATAGTACATTGTAAAAATATATCAACTTCAATGGGATTAGTAGAAGTGGATACATTTAACAAACAATTGCATTTAACCATCCCTGGAACTAGAAAAACAAGCAAGGATGACAAGCAGAACGAACCAGTTACACCTGTTGTAAAGGCGAGTGGCCACGATCAGGCTGGTGAAATTCGAATATTTCTGTAACAGCATTCTAACATCTTACAAGGTTGTTGTAAACACCATTTTAAATTCATTGCACATATAATTCATACTACGGTTCTTATTATGAGCAACATCAGGAATATTAGCTTAGCTCCTCCCACTTGCGGGGCGCTTGGAAGTTTGTTAAGTGGAGTTTCTTTTAGGTCAAGTGGGTTTTTTTTAGGAATAGTAACACTGCAATCATAGCATGCTTCCTCTATTCCTCTTTATCCTGGAGAAACCCTAGCAAAACCATGAACAGGTCACATTACCAACAATGGCAACATAGGACTGGTACACAGTGATCCTTATATGGTCGCTTACTTTCACTCACATGGTACCAGGGTACAGCATGAGATTACAATTGCAATAACATAGATCAACATGTGAAATCTTATGGACATTTTATTATGTATATGTGTCCTCTGGCTTTATTGACTTGGGATTGTCAATATAACCTTGTAACATGCCACAGCAATGCCATTGTCCCTGGAGTCTAAACCAATTAAAATAAACACTAAAATGTGTTTATAATCTGTTCCATAAGATGCACTTTTTTGTGTTGGTTGTATTCTACCAATGTGTGCTACCATTGCTCCTTAGATCAGAATCATTGCATCGTCATTGCAGTGCAGGCCATTTCACAGGGGTTATTATTTGTTTATTTAGCAGACGCCTTTATCCAAGGCGACTTACAGAGACTAGGGTGTGTGAACCATGCATCAGCTGCAGAGTCACTTACAATTACGTCTCACCCGAAAGACGGAGCACAAGGAGGTTAAGTGACTTGCTCAGGGTCACACAATGAGTCAGTGGCTGAGGTGGGATTTGAACCGGGGACCTCCTGATTACAAGCCCTTTTCTTTAACCGCTAGACCGCACAGTAGCACTTATTGACAGAACAATAAGTGCTACTTTAATGTTACATATTCTTCAACTCAGGGTCTGAAAGGAGAAAGAGGAGAGGTTGGACTCCCTGGACTGAGAGGATTGCCAGGTCTTCCTGGAGTTAATGTAAGTGCCTGACTGTGAATTGCACTTTTCCTGCTCACTATCCCAAGAGCCATGACTCCATAGCAAACCCCAGCATTTGACATATTCTCATCAGCCGTTCATGTCATTTAGTTTGTGTTACATTGTCTAGCACATTCTTAACAACAGGAGTTCTTTACTCTCAGAAAACATGATGTAGTTTTTAGAGC
Organism: Acipenser oxyrinchus oxyrinchus; assembly: GCA_030684275.1. NCBI lineage: Eukaryota > Metazoa > Chordata > Actinopteri > Acipenseriformes > Acipenseridae > Acipenser > Acipenser oxyrinchus. The sequence goes on from CM060249.1 coordinate 1,571,200, forward strand.
AGTGTCCCTGCACCATGTTTAAAAGCTATAGCTCAAGCCCAGTGCAAAAGTGCACCGTTTTCTTTCTTTGTAAATGGAATTAAAAACTGCTTTTATTTTTAAAAAAAACCAATAACAACGTTCTGTGTTCATTTTTGGGCACCTGCTGTCCATGATTGATAAGATGTGTTTCTTCACTTGAGTATTATTCCACTGATGCTAATAGAACAATTACATCAAATTAAGTTGTATACCACATTATTGTCTAACACTACATCTTTAAATTAATTTGTTCAATGTTTGTTTATTTATTGAATTATTAGGGAATGCAAGGGTTCTTGGGCCCAAGAGGTCCTGTCGGAGAACGGGTATGTTTATTTCCTTTTTAATTTAAGTCTCTCAGTCTGAGGCGCTTCCATATCAGGGGGGCTTGTAATCGTTTTTCTCTTTAATATGCAGGCAGAGTGTTGGGTCCCTACATACTGTGCACCCACCAGCAGAAAGTGATTTCCGGCTGCATTTCTATTCCGCAATTTCAAAAAATTGATAATTCATTGCTTGTAGGGTAACAAAGGTGGCCAAACATTGGAAGGCAGAAGTCAGATGTCAAACCAAATGTAAATGTTAAAATAAAGAGTTATGGAAATTCATGTTTTTTGTGTTGTTGTTTCTTTTTACATTAAACATAATTATAGTCTAAGACAATCAATGTCTTCGTGAAGAACCTGCACAGATAGCTTGGTAGTTAGATAGTTAGTTACTGTAGGTAGCACTGATTTCCATTTAAAAGGCTACATTGGAACCAGTATAGACTCCGGTGCCAGTAAAATACAAGACCCAACTCATTGCATTTGCATTGCACACATTTGTCCCAGGGTTTTTAACTTCAAGGGTTCATTATGTTTTTCTCCATTGACCCCAGGGATTACCTGGATCTCCTGGTCCCCCAGGCCCTCCTGTAAGTATTGACCTGTTAAAAGAGTTTATTTCCATTACAAGCATTTATAACATGTCGTATACAGCATAGCCATACAGTATGTTAAAAACGTTTGTCAATTCAGAAGCTTTATCTTCTATGGAAATGACTGACTTGAATGCAATGCATATGGTTAAAATGATCAAAATAGTAAGCTATCTGAAACCATCTGTTGTATAAGGTTTAGAAATATTTAAGTTACAAAGAGAGTGCACAGAGGAGGTTTGCTGAAGGCACACATTTGCTTTCTTTTTTTTTTTTTTTTTTTTTTGTAGGGACCTGAATCAGTGGGACCTGCAGTAAGTGTGGATCTCCTTTTACTTCATTATCTACTGTTGAAATTTACTGGACCTGTCACCTTAATATCAGATGACGCTTGACTCTGTCTCGTTGAGGGAAATAGAAAGCCTGAAATGACCTAAAGCATGTTTAGAAGTACTTTATGTATTTAATATATTCTGTCTGGAAAATTTCAAGTTATAAATTATGAATTCACCATAAAACATTTAACTGATGTCTTTTTAGTGCAAACATATGTTATCCCACCCCAACTGAAGATACTACTGTTACTAACCCTAACCCTAACCCTACTGACATCTCTGAAAATACTACTACTGTACACCGTCAAAGAGGTACACCACCTGGGAGAGAAACACCGCAAAAGCTGTAGCTTCTGTCGGACTATATGCTGCTTGCTCAATGGGACCAAAATACTGCAAAACACACAGAGGTAGTCAAAAGAGAGAATCATGCACAACATATCTCATTGTTATTGCATATACATTTATTTAGATGCATACTGATGTTGTATTCACTTTAGGTATTTAAAAACCTCACAGTTTGACGTTAGTCAAATCCAGTCTTTACATTCTATTTAAAACAATGCTTACCTTAAGTAGCGATACCCATGATTGAATGGAAGGAAGAATCAGGCTGGTTTTCATTGGGTTTTCAGGGACCTCCTGGGAAACCTGGTGAAGCTGGGGATCCTGGCAATCTTGGACCTGAGGTAAGAAAGTGGGAAGAATAACTGAAGGTTACTAAATATCTTCTGTGTACATTCTATCTTCTATGTACATTAGTTTTTCTTGTTTTTTTATGTATTTCATCTAAATATACTAAATTAATTTCCAATTAAATATACATGTTAAAATGTGGAAATCCACTGCTGTTCATGGCATGGCAGGATAGAGTGTAACAAACGTCTCTGGTGAAAATAAATACAAATACAAAATAAATAAATACATCTAAGCCATTGGTGCAAGCAAAAGTCATCTCCGGTTATGTCTTGAGAATAAATGGCTTGAACTGCAGATATACACTTGAAGTTCAGATGGTGCTCTTCTTGCTTTTAGAAAAGTAAGTACTGTACTTTCACTAGACTTGAGTACTGTATGGGGGTGCCCCTCTGTCCCGCCAGGAGAGAGAATACTCACACAAGAGTATAAGAGAGGGAATGCTCACACAAGGGTATATAGTGGTGCAGTTAACCAGAGATATTGCCAAAACCTTAGACTTTGGGTTAGAAGCATGAAACTTGGTACCGGTATGAATAATCATTAATATGCTCTAAACAGTTTCTGATATGGAACCACCCTCTCAGATCTTCCTAAGTGGAAAAATGTTAAACTTTTATTTTTGTGTGTAGCACATAGCTGAAAACGGCAACCGCACTAAAACTATATACCCAATTGATCATACACTGTTGTTAAAACAGGTTATAACAAAAATATAATACATTTAAAACCTATATCTGTTACAAAAGATGTAATTATTATTTGCCTTTCTAGTCTCTTCTATATGACATCAAGGGGGGCGTCTTGAACATAGATGCTGTAGATGGTCTTGTTGTAAAATTGTAAAGTTTCTTTGCACAGTTGTCTGTATATTTCTGTTGGTCGGGTGGTAAGTGAGGACCAGAGGGATTCTATCATCTGTGTGTTGGATATTGTTATTATATAAAGCATTTTTTCTATTTATATTTGAAATGCAGGATTTTGCTTTAGTGATGATCTTGTCTGGAAAGCCACAATTTCCAAAAAACACACACATTTCCTTGCTTTTGGGGAAGAAATCTTGCACGTCGCTGCAAATATGTCTGAGTCTTAACAGTTGTGAATAGGGAATCGAGTCACGGCAAGCTGATGTACACAAAGGTATTCAATGATTTAAAAAGCTTTTATTGCAGTGTAGAGTTATACAGTATTTGTATATATATATATATATATATATATATATATATATATATATATATATATATATATAGTACTGTGCAAACGTTTTAGGCAGGTGTGAAAAATGCTGTAATGTAAGAATGCTTTCAAAAATAGACATGTTAATAGTTTATATTGATCAATTAACAAAATGCAAAGTGAGTGAACAGAAGAAAAATCTACATCAAATCAATATTTGGTGTGACCACCCTTGCCTTCAAAACAGCATCAATTCTTCTAGATGCGCTTGCACAGTTTTGAAGGAACTCGCAGGTAGGTTGGCCCAAACATCTTGGAGAACTAACCACAGTTCTTCTGTGGATTTAGGCAGCCTCAGTTGCTTCTCTCTCTTCATGTAATCCCAGACAGACTCAATGATGTTGAGATCAGGGCTCTGTGGGGGCCATACCATCACTTCCAGGACTCCTTGTTCTTCTTTACGCTGAAGATAGTTCTTAATGACTTTCGCTGTATGTTTGGGGTCGTTGTCATGCTGCAGAATAAATTTGGGGCCAATCAGATGCCTCCCTGATGGTATTGCATGATGGATAAGTATCTGCCTGTACTTCTCAGCATTGAGGAGACCATTAATTCTGACCAAATCCCCAACTCCATTTGCAGAATTGCAGCCCCAAACTTGCAAGGAACCTCCACCATGCCTCACTGTTGCCTGCAGACACTCATTCGTATACCGCTCTCCAGCCCTTCGGCGAACAAACTGCCTTCTGCTACAGCCAAATATTTCAAATTTTGACTCATCAGTCCAGAACACCTGCTGCCATTTTTCTGCACCCCAGTTCCTGTGTTTTCGTGCATAGTTGAGTCACTTGGCCTTGTTTCCATGTCGGAGGTATGGCTTTTTGGCCGCAAGTCTTCCATGAAGGCCACTTCTGACCAGACTTCTCCGGACAGTAGATGGGTGTACCAGGGTCCCACTGTTTTCTGCCAATTCTGAGCTGATGGCACTGCTGGACATCTTCCGATTGCGAAGGGAAGTAAGCATGATGTGTCTTTCATCTGCTGCAGTAAGTTTCCTTGGCCGACCACTGCGCCTCGGTCCTCAACGTTGCCCATTTCTTTGTGCTTCTTCAAAGAGCTTGGACAGCACATCTGGAAACCCCTGTCTGCCTTGAAATTTCTGCCTGGGAGAGACCTTGCTGATGCAGTATAACTACCTTGTGTCTTGTTGCTGTGCTCAGTCTTGCCATGGTGTATGACTTTTGACAGTAAACTGTCTTCAGCAACCTCACCTTGTTAGCTGAGTTTGGCTGTTCCTCACCCAGTTTTATTCCTCCTACACAGCTGTTTCTGTTTCAGTTAATGATTGTGTTTCAACCTACATATTGAATTGATGATCATTAGCACCTGTTTGGTATAATTGTTTAATCATACACCTGACTATATGCCTACAAAATCCATTGACTTTGTGCAAGTGTACCTAGAAGAATTGATGCTGTTTTGAAGGCAAAGGGTGGTCACACCAAATATGGATTTGATTTAGATTTTTCTTCTGTTCACTCACTTTGCATTTAGTTAATTGATAAATATAATCTATTAACATGTCTATTTTTGAAAGCATTCTTACTTTACAGCATTTTTTCACACCTGCCTAAAACTTTTGCACAGTACTGTATATATATATATATATATATATATATATATATATATATATATATATATATATATACAGTATATATAATATTGTACACACAGTTATTCAGTTATTAAAAATGATTTTATTTCTACAAAGCTGAAGGGCTTTTGCCGAACCTCAATTTTTTTTATAACCTCAGTAGTTAATGAACATAATGCATGTAATGCATATGCATGATATCAAATTATAAAATAAGGTTTTATAAATTGTGAAGAGTGTCCTCTATATTTATAATTAATTATGGTCTTTAAAATATTTTTAATCAAGCAATATCAGTAGTTTAAACAGAGCAATTTGATTGTATATATAAAATTATTGATAAAAAAAAAATGTATTTCAATTACGGTGCCCAGAGGACACTGCCAATTGAGTTCCATATCCAGAAATGTTCAGCAAGGGTCAATATATAACTGTACCAAATGTCATGCTTCTAACCCAAAGTGCAAGGCTTTGTGCTTAACCGCACCACTAATAAGAGCAGGAATGCTCCCACAGGGGTATAAGAGAGAGAACCGCCACAAAATTAAGGATTCTTTTTTGTTGCATCTCCATGCTCGAGCATTGTTTTTTTGCCTTTCCAGTAAGAAAAAAAGCAAGAAAAGAGGGTTCTGCTCTACTTCTCCAGAAAAGCCCATACAATCTCCCTATTTGACTGGCTATCCTCCCTATGTCACTGGCTGCTGAATGAACTTCCTTCCCACCCCACTCCTCACACACACAGTATTCCCGAACAGTCTTATGAGTGTTACCAATGTCTCTATCTCTAGCACACGCAAAACTCATAGAATGGATAAAACTGTGTTGAGAATTTTAAGAAAATAGCAGTGCATTATATTATGCTTGACTAGAAATTCTCAGACAGCAAAAAATAGTATGAGAATTTTAACTTTCATAACCGAAGAGGAGACCTGGCACACATTAAGCACTGGTTTCACTCCTCCTCCTGAACCAAGGCTGAACTTGAACCCACAGCAGTTAGGTTTACTGTTTGGATAAAAGCTGGCTTGTAATAAACTCTTTTTAAATATTAACCACCATTGTTGTTCGTTATTAACAGGGACCGATGGGACCAAAAGGCAGTGCTGGTCCCCCGGGTCCACCCGGGCCTGCGGTAAGTTATATGATCATTAAAATGTGGTTGGTAGTAGTAATTACATGGTTACTACTGATATATGTTTATGTGTGCGTATGCCCAATAAATATATGAATGTCCAAATCCTACCTTTACAATAAATGAAAAACAACAATGCCCATGTTTGTTACTTCTTATTTTAGGGACCCCCTGGAGTTTTCACAGGAGATGGGAGTGGAGATTTTGTAAGTCATTATAAGCTAACCTACAAAGGCTTTATATATTTATATATTTATTTATTTATATGTATTCCTTAACCACAAAAATACTAATATATTTCATATATTGTTTGATTTAATCACGAAACTATGTAAAACAATGCTTGTTTTTGCTTCTTCCTGACGAAAGTGTCCAACAGCTTGTCCCGCTGGTCCTCAAGGCAACCCTGGAGTAGCAGGCCTGAAGGTAACTCATAATATAATTATTTTATGAACCTTTGATCATGCAGGTTTATATTTAAGAGACTGCCCCTAAAGCTGTAGAGCCTTTCTGGAGTATACATGTCTATGGGTTTATCTCATATACTGTAAGATGGTAGAACCGTAACATTCCCAGATCTCCAACATGTTGAATTGACTAAGCTGTCAAAAACAGAAACACTGGCTCCCGAGTGGTGCATCCGGTAAAAGCACTCCGCGTCGAGTGCAGGTCGCCGGTTTGAGTCCAGCCTATTCCAATGCTGACAGTGTATGGGAGTTCCCAGGGGGCGGCGCACAATTGGCCCGGGAGGGGGGGGGGGCTTAGGTCGGCCAGGGTGTCCTTGGCTCACCACGCACCAGCGACCACTGTAGACTGGCTGCGGGCCTGCCTGTAAGCTGCCCAGAGCTGCGTGGTCCTCCGACGCTGAAGCTCTGAGGTAGCTGCATGGTGGGCCTTCAGAGTGAAAAAGATTGGATGACTGACAGCACACATTTCAGAGGATGCTTGTGTCTGTCTGACGGCACACATTTCAGAGGACGCTTGTGTCTGTCTGACGGCACACATTTCAGAGGATGCTTGTGTCTGTCTGACGGCACACATTTCAGAGGACGCTTGTGTCTGTCTGACGGCACACATTTCAGAGGATGCTTGTGTCTGTCTGACGGCACACATTTCAGAGGACGCTTGTGTCTGTCTGACAGCACACCTTTCAGAGGACGCTTGTGTCTGTCTGATGGCACACATTTCAGAGGACGCTTGTGTCTGTCTGACGGCACACATTTCAGAGGACGCTTGTGTCTGTCTGACGGCACACATTTCAGAGGACGCTTGTGTCTGTCTGACGGCACATATTTCAGAGGACGCTTGTGTCTGTCTGACGGCACACATTTCAGAGGACGCTTGTGTCTGTCTGACGGCACACATTTCAGAGGACGCTTGTGTCTGTCTGATGGTACACATTTCAGAGAACGCTTGTGTCTGTCTGACGGCACACATTTCAGAGGACGCTTGTGTCTGTCTGACGGCACACATTTCAGAGGACGCTTGTGTCTGTCTGACGGCACACATTTCAGAGGACGCTTGTGTCTGTCTGACGGCACACATTTCAGAGGACGCTTGTGTCTGTCTGACGGCACACATTTCAGAGGACGCTTGTGTCTGTCTGACGGCACACATTTCAGAGGACGCTTGTGTCTGTCTTCGTCTCTCCCGAGTCAGTGCAGGGGTGGCAGCGGTGGGCTGGGTTGAAATAAACAATAATTGGGATTACCAAATTTGGGAGGAAATAAGAAAAATAATTGGGCGATTCAAAATTAAAAAAAAAAAAAAAAAGATACACTGTTTATCACACTTGTCTTATTAAAATTCAGTTTGCAGTATGATCCTCCTCTTACCCTGTTCCTAGTTTTGGAGCTGAACTGGAGTGCACATCATATTTAAGCTGTACAAACCTAGCGGCTATTAGTATTATTATTATTTTCTATTTTGCTAATATATTGAGCAGTAGAGTCAAAACATTTGACATTGTATTTCATTTGTTGTGTATTTCTAATTTCCAAGTTAATATGTTTAGAGAGAACTGGAGTAAACCAGACCTGATTGTTGTGCATTCATGTACTGTATAATGCAAACCCCATGCTAATGCTCAATGTGTCACATAACAAACGTGTTTTTCTTATTAGGGCCACAAAGGTCAGATGGGTGAACCGGGGAAGCCAGGAAAGGATGGCCAAAAGGTACAAGATTTTGCTTGTACTTGATCTCTTGTACTTACAGCTTACTTTGTGAAAAGTTTAAGAACATGGTTGCTGAAGCACCAGCATTACAGGGATCCTGTGACAGGCATCTTCACTAGAAAAGAAATGCTTATAATTACAGAAGATTGTGACATGTAAGGAACATGTCTGCATGACTATTTTGTAATTTCTTCTGCTTCTTCACCTCAGGGAGATTCTGGGTTACCTGGTCCACAGGGTCTGACTGGTGCTAGTGGGAGCGAGGTATGGATATATATCAAATTAACCTTACATTATACATGTTTAGATATGACATGAACAATCGAAATCTGCCCACTACAAATATGGAACAAACATTCCTAATAAAAAGTCCAAGCCCCCCAAATAAATATATTTTTTTACTAGAAGTGATTCTAAGATTCCTCACTAATTCCGTTTGTAACGCCATGCCAGCATGTCGTACATAGAACAAAGACCTTCAACACATTTAGATTCTATCTGTGAGTGCAAGGTCACAAATAATGAGTTATTCAAACTAATTTGTGATAATTGCATTGCTCAGGGAACTAGAGGGTTGAGAGGATTTCCTGGTAGTGCTGGAGACAAAGGAGACAGGGTAAGTAGGCCAAACAAGGAAGTCATCCACCATAAATCTGTTTTATGTTACTTCTTTCTTTCTTTCTTTTTAGAAAAAAATGTAAATAGTGTTGTGCTGTGTGTATTAATATTATGCATTTACCCAGGGTCCTCCAGGCTTTAATGGGATCCCAGGTCCTACTGGACCATCAGGCCCAGTTGTAAGTATTGTCAAGTGAATGATATGCTGTTCTCATTGCGGTTCAGTCGTGTACACTAAGCTTTATCAATAATCATGATGATAACTCCAAACCATTATGCATTCCAGATCTGAACAATTAAAAACCCCTGTAGAGTTGACACACTATTTCCTCTTTGGTGTAGCTAAAACATATTCCAGAACCATGTCAAAGTATCTTCAGACTTACTTGCCCACCTAGTATTTACAAGACGAATATATTGTACAATAAAATGTTGTCACAAAGGCCTAACTAAATGACTTTAGTCTACATATCTGGACATCCATTGATTCAGTCTGATGGATAAATCCGTAGGGGTCCCTGTGAAAACAAAGACCTTCAACAACTTTTTTGTCAATCAGTCATAAAACAATAGTAAGGCACTGATAAAATGTTGTTAGTTGGCTGCTGAAATGGGAGGTAATGTGAATGCTACATTTCTAGGGACAACAAGGACCAAGAGGAACCCAGGGTTTAGAAGGCCCCAAAGGAGATGAAGTAAGAGATTCTCTTTTCATTCCACTCTGGACTGCTCACTGATAGTAATTTACACACTGGAGATATCATGGCTGACATTGAATAAACTTTGATTTGCAGGGTCCAGCGGGTCGCAATGGAGAAGATGGTGCTCCAGGGCGTAAGGGGGACGTTGTAAGTAATGAGGTTCTTTATAAAATGTTAAGCACAAACAGAGCCTCCCTTTGGCAATTGTGAAAAATATTCAGGTAAGTAAAGTCTGCCTGGTTTGAACAATATTCAGGTAAGTAAAGTCTACCTGGTTTTAATAAAATGGCCCCATAGATGAAGAGCATGGTTGCCACTGTTGATTGTCTACATCAGTCATTGTCTTTAAGAGTAGAACTGCCATGGCAGTCATTTTGACAGTTTTCACTTTTAAAATGTAAATTACTCTGCGTGTGTGAAAGATACGCAGTTGTCCGTTCTTGACTTTTCCTAAATACATGTATTAAATACCCTGATGGCATTTGAAAGGCAGGATCACAAAAATAAAAAAGTTATAATCCCCTTGTGACAGGGTGCTCCTGTCATGTGTGTGGGTAACAGCTGATATGCAAGACAGAGAGACATGAGAGTTGGAGTGGAAATGCCGCTCAGGCACGCAGGATTTATTAACACAAAAGAACAGAAAGTAAACAAACAGGTCATGTGACGCTACCAACGATAGTAGCGCACAGAGAACACATACAGCAGGCTATACAAAAGGCAAAATAAACACAGAACAAAAACTACAATTAAAAGGTGCCACACAGGGCGAGTGCTAGCCTTATTAAATGAGGCATTCCACTCCAGGAACCGGCTACACTACGTAACCCTCGCTATACATCACATGGGATCACTATCCCATAAACTAACCTACTGATGAGCCGGTATTCATACAATGACTCCTGCTGCTTCATACGGCCTTGGCTGAGCATTGCCTTCACAAGCACCTCATGCAGTCTCTGGGTTGCGTAGCTGTAGTTCCTGCAGAGCAGATGCTCTCCTCCTGAGTGTACGCAGCTCCCCTCTGTAGCATGGCAGTGCAGTCGCCCAGAGCGATCCCCACCGGATGACACTCAGTCGAGACCCGCCTACCTGCTGATTTAGGACCGGCACAGCCAATCACTTGCTGCCCTTCCCCTCAACCAAACCTAGCAGGCAGCAAGTCTCAATCGAGCGCCTGTCTGTAAACAGTAATTTAATCACACACAACAACTCCAAAAAGCACACAAAACAAACCCGTTTCCCCATATTAATTACTAACACTAATTTCCCCATGTGCAGGCAAACACCCCTCTACCTAGAATCGCCACAGCAGTCATTTTGACTGCGTTTTACAATACATGTTTTTATTTTCAATATAACCTACAATATTCGATTTTATTTTTTTATATACAAGCCTGTTGTTATCTCTACTGGACCTGGCAGCCATCAATTCCTTCGTTTTGTACAAGGAATGCACCAGGGAAAATATCACTAGGAGAGATTTCATCTTGAAGCTTCGGCAGAAATATTTTGATCAGTAAATTACAAAGCAGCTGGCATACAAGAGAAAACATATGTTACTTTTGTTTTAAATTAAAAAAAACTACTTTCGTTTTTACAGTTTTGTATGTACATATGCCTGTTTATACACTAGTTTCTTTTGAAATGTTTGTTTTATTTTTTCATTTTTTGAAGTAGTGCTTTATATGTTGTAAGTTAGAAAATAAACCCTTTTATGTTTAATTGTTCATTTAAATATGGTGTTTCGGCTGTACAGATGTTTGATATGCTGTGCTTGAATAAAACTTTTGAGTGTATCCGACAGTTTGTCTTTCATTTTAATATTGATGCCGTTTAAAATGTAACCGTCATAATGACAGTCAGCGGCGGTTGTAGGTTTGCGTATAACCGCGTGGTTCTAGTGTTAATAGAGATAGATAAAGATTCTCTGTGCTAATTGGAGGTATTCTGTTCTTAAGGGTCCCCCTGGAAAAGATGGAAATGATGGACAGCCTGGAGATGATGGGAAGAGGGTATATGAAACTTTTTTAGTATTATTTTAAGTTCATCTGTTGCTGAACTATTTTACAAAAATGTTATTCGTTCTGGCATTTCCTTGCTTTTTTTCCAGGGAGAACCTGGGATGCCAGGCCTCGTGGGTCCTAGGGGTCTTCTTGGAATCCAAGTGAGTATAAATAGGCAGATCATAGCAGCAGAGTTAGGAGATCTTTTTTTTTTTTTGGTTGGTTGCAAAACATTTGAGGAACAATGAGCTTTTCTAGTATAAAATCTGCTCAGAAAGGAACAAACAAATGTTAATACTGTAATAATATATATATAGATAGATACAGTCGCCACCACTTAGAACGGGCGTGTTTGTGTTTACGTGATTCGCCCGCAGTAAGCGATGAACGGTATAAACACCCACACAATAACCTGACAAAATATCCCCAGCACAGTAAACAAAACAAACATGTGTGTATGCTGTTAAATCTTTATTAAGACATGCATTACACAAATAAAAAAATATATTAAAACCTATGAATGAAATAAAAAATAAGTGCAAAAAAGTAATGCAAGTGCAGAAATGTACAGTACAGGTAGGCTACATGACTGCAAATTGTTTCCAGTGAAGAACTCTGTGATATGCATCTGGACAGTCTGTTTTTGAAGTATGGACGGCAAACTTTGTCAGCATTTTCAAAAAAATCCCAATTCAGCTTTATATCCAGATGCTCAGACAGAGCGTCCTGGTCATCAAGGTGACACAGCTGAGAATTCTTCCTTTGACATCCCCTCTGGTGTTGTCAGAGACAAGGAAATTGGGACTGTCCCGACCATATAGGGATTGTTGGCATGTATGTGATTGAAAATGTAATTGTAAATTTAATATCAATTGCATAACTATTATATATATATATATATATATATATATATATATATATATATATATATATATATATATATATATACACACGTTAATTTAACATGCAATTGCATATATATTTAATAGTAATTTATGCCACGCAATACAAAGTGTTACCCTTTTCTCTTTCCAGCCATGCTTACTGTTGCTGTCAGTGCTGTTTTTTCAAACTGCGTACAGGGATTAAATAGCCAAGATACAGTACAAGGGTCATTGCTCAGTAACAAGGTGCAAACAGCTGATTCATAGATCTGTCAAGCTTTTACTACAGTAAAATGCTGCATTTTTTATTGAAGTCTATGTGAATGGCAAGGTAACAAGGTGGAAACCGCTGGTTGGTGGATTCGTAAGAGTGATTATTACAGTATAGCAGTGCATTTGTTATTTAAATCTATGTGAATGGCACATAGAGATACAAACAGCTGAGTTTGCCCAAAATATAAGTCGTGCTTAACACGGTATAAACAATGCCTTTGTTACTGAAATTAATGGGAATGGCAAAAGGCAAATGCTATTTGCCCGATATAAACGGCTGCCTGAAATAACCCTGGATGGTGTAAGTGGTGGATACTGTGTGTATATATATATATATATATATATATATATATATATATATATATATATATATATATATATATATATATATATACACACACAGTCAAACCTGCTCCTGCGACCACCTTTATTTAACGGCCACCTGGCCTAAGTGACCACTTTAAATTCCTCCCCATGATAGTGCTTTCATTTAACCTTATTAAGCGACCACCTGTCTAACGCGACCAGCGACCACAATTCTCTTACCCAGCAACGGACTCAAACCTGTATTAAGCACCCTTACACAGGGCTGCTGTTACAAGAAAAATATGGTGGTACGTCCTAAATTCAAAGGAATGCGGTAACCATTTTAGCAGTCTTTGATCCGTAATCAATAAAACAGCAGCGCGCTCTTGTAAAGGAAGAGAGAAAATGTGGAGAAACAAAAGGTCCTCCCTAGATGACAGAATTAAAGTTATTAAACTTGTAAAGACAGTAAGAGCCAGAAAAACTGCTGAACAATTCACCACTAGAAAGACGCAGATACAGCAATTTGAAACGGAAAGAACTAGGGCTTGAAGTTTTATATTTTTATTTTCGTTCACGGGACCATGTTTTGAGCTGATTCAATATTTTAAGTAAACGGTTAATTACTAAACAAAGCGATTCTTTTTACCTTGATGTCCTGATTGACTTGCTGATTCTGTTTCACCTTCTTCATTATTCGAACACAAGAACAAACAATGACATTAATCACTTCCCCTAGATGCTACTTTAACTTGCATTTCGTTCTCGCACTTGCCTGGGAACTAGGTAGCTTCCAATGTGTGCATTTCGTGTTGTGTTGTTCTTACCCGCTAACTTAACAGAATGTTCTCATAATTAGGATGTAGTGGCTTAAGACTTAAAGGCAAACCGTTAAAAGGAAAATAAACACCATACTTATAAGAGTATGAAAACAATGTGCACCGTAATTGAAAAAGATCTTGTGCTTATGCTGGCGTTGGTTTCAGGATGCAATGAATCAACACGTACCTGAAAGGCAGACACAGGCATTGAAATTTGCAAAGGATTTAAAACATTTTGTGTGACCTGAGACAGGCAAGCATTCATTACTTTCACTAAATAATTTGTTTTGTAAATGCATTATCTAAATGAATGTTATTAAATTACATACTTCCTTTTGTTCATATTACATCTGCTGGCTTTTACAATGTATGTAAGACATACATAATTACAGGAGGGCATGTCAGAGACAAAGAGACAATTCATAAGTTAAGCGTCCTCTTTTAAGAGACCACTCGTGTTAAGAGGCCACTGTTAGACTGTCCCTTGAGTGGTCTCTTAATACAGGTTTGACTATAAATATATAATGTATGTGGCTATTAACATGCACCTTTGCCAAACACAAAGGAAATACACATTTTATATATGTGGTATTTTATCTATAAATTGTTTTTATTCCATGGAAATTTCTCTAAATCATCACACAATATTATTGAGCTTCAATTAAGCCTGTTCATGAGCTCTATCAGACTTCAGAGAATCCTATTCAAGTTTGCGTGCGGTAAACTAAAACGTTTGTGCAGCACTGATGAATATCCTCCTGTCCTGCCCAGTTCCTATACCTCTGCTTGTGGCATGCTTTTAATAATGTCTGTTTCATGGACGTTCTTTCTGATTTTAGGGGCTGCCTGGAGAACCAGGACAGAAGGGCCATGCTGGTGAGAAGGTACTGTGTCAGCTCTGCCTTTCCTGATTGGTGACGAAGAATATGGAATACTAAATTCTGACTGGATCCAGCATTGCTCACAGACTTGTTGAACAGCCTTTATCTTATACATTATAGTATAGTTTATTATAAATATACCATAGGTTTTCAACCGGGGGTACACGTACTTCGAAGGGTTGTAGGGGTTACGCAGGATGACTCCGAAATGCAAAAATGAAAATAATAGAAAATAATAGTCTTGAATGTTTTTAACGGTATTATATATAATCTCTAAACTACTGTGCATGAATACTAAATTTTTGTTTAGCAGCTCAAAGTTTACAATCTGACTGAATACTTTCAAGATGATCCTTCATCCGTATGCATGTGTGATTTCCATTGCGCTGGTTTCCACTCTGTCGTGCGGATGCATTTTAGTAACAGCAATAGCGGTTGGTTGAAGAGTGTCGTTTGATAGGGTACATCCAGATTATGCCTTGTATCATTTCTCGAGTCAAAAATGGATGCATTTTTCAGTTGCAAAAGAAAAATGAAGGAAGAAAACACAAAAGAGTCTACAGAAACTACAACGTGACAGAAAGTTTGTAAGTACAGTGACGTCTACATGCAGTTAGGGTTTACATGTGTGGGCCAGGAAGATAAACCCATACCTAAGCGCATTGTTTGTTTGGAGGAACTCTCCAGTGATTGTATGAAACCATCATTATTAAAAAGGCACATGGAAACAAAGCATGCAAGCTGAGCTGGAAAACTAAATGAAAGACGGCTGGAAAATTTCAAACGTCAGAACGAAGTGTTCACTCGTAACATCAAAGTTAGTAAAAGTGCTCTGAAAGCCTCCTATCTGATAACACTCCAAATTGCAATATGCAAGAAAGCACATACGATTGGTGAATCTTTGATTTGCTGCAGTGGACATTTGTAAAGTAATGTTTGGCAGCGAGCAAGCAAATCAAGTTAAAAAGATAGCTCTTTTGGATAACACTGTTTCTTGAAGAATTTCTGAACTGGCACATGATATGGAGACGCAACGTATATGCACACTAGATTGATGAATCCACAGACGTGGGCAATCAGACTTGGTTCACTACGTTTGGGGAAAAAAAGCTGGTTGAAGACTGTTTTTGTTGTCTTACACTGCCAACATGAACAACAGCAGCGGATATTTTTGAAATACTTAACCAGTATGTAATCACAAAAGGCCTTTCGTGGGAAAGCTGTATCAGCATTTGCACAGACAGGGCAGGGGCTATGACTGGCAATAAGAGTGGTTTTGAACACGAGAATAAAACGCTGTTTCAACTCATTGTATTTTACACAGAGAGGCATTGGCATCGAAAAAACTGAGCCCAGACCTGAATAATGTTTTATTCTCTGTTGTAAAAATTGTGAATTTCTTTAAGGCCAGACCTCGCTGGCTTTTCCGTGGATCTCTATTTGATTAACAAAATAGGCTCAACACAACATGCAGGGACCAGAGACTAATGTCATAGATCTATGTGACAAAATCAAAGGGTTCACAGTGAAAGCAGAACGGTGGAATGAACGAGTGAGAATGGGAATAACAATGATGTTCACCTGCCTAACTGGCTTCTATGATGGAGAATCTGAAGTGTGTGGACTTCTCAGAGTCTGCAGACATCTCACAGGGCATGTTTCTCAGTTCAACATGTACTTCAGTGAAATGGACAAACTGACTGAATTGAGCAATGACAGTTTTTTACATCAGAAGCATCAGAGCTGTGGATGTAACATCTCAGAGTTTTGGTTGGATATCTCAACTGAATATCCAGAGCTTAATGGGAAAGCGATGAAAGAACTGCTACCGTTTGCAACTACATATTTACATGAGTCAAGATTTTCTGCCTTGGCTGCTATTAAAAAAAAAAAAACACAGAGCAAAATTAGAGGTGAAGGATGAAATAAGAGTTTGTGTTTCTGAAATTGTACCAAGTACTGACGAGTGTCCCATTGAAATGGTAAGTTTTAATGGTTTATTCAGGGTTCATTTTTATGTTGACTTGAACAAAAAGTTTATCATTGTTAGATATGATATTTTTATCTTCAGGTTAATGTTTTTGATGTTGTAAATATTTTAAAAGGCACTCATTTTGATGGGAAGTAACTGGTAGGCTAACGTGAAAAGCATTTATAGTGCAGACTATTTGGGATTATTAATAATAACTTTGCCGAATAGAAACGTGTGCATCCAAAGACTTAATTCAAAGTTTTAAGAACTTTTGTTTGGCATTCTGTTCTAACCCAGCAGGGTGTCAGTCCCAAACTGTTGTGACATAAATTATATATTAAATAAACATCAAAAATGTTAATTAGGCTATTCTGCCTTTTATTACAACTATGATAACATTCAGTAGAGTGAAAACTATAAAGGGGTACTTCAGCTGAAACGCTGAGACAGAAGGGGTACAGTTTTTAAAAAAAAAGGCTGAAAACCCTGATATACAGTATATTATCATACTTATGAAAACTAGTCCACGTGTAAATTAAGTACTACCAAATTTCCCAAAGTTTTTGCTTTAAATTTAGTCAGGATACCAATACATACAGTTAGCAAGGTTTGTGATGAGTCCATAATTCAGCATATAACAAATCATATCATATCACAAGGAACCCTGAAACGTACAGTTATAAGGGATTTGGTAAGAAAAAATAAGGTGGGGGGTATTTGATGTACTGAATATACATCAAGTGGTAAAATTGAAGAATTCACAAGCATCATTAAGGGAAATGTTTCTCTTGTCAAATGTATTCTAATGCTACAGGGTGGAATTGGACCTGTCGGAGGAACAGGACCAGCTGGTCCTCCTGGTAAACCAGTAAGTATCATCTAAGGCAATCGATTGCTGGAGTGAGGTCTGGCTGTATAATTCTTTCAGCACTACCTTTACAGAAAGGCATCCCTATGATAACTAAGATAACTAATTGAAGTTCAGTATCTCATATGTTGAAATAGTACCGCCATACAGGGCAGTTGTTTGTGAAATGCAGGTTTGCTTTGTAGAAACATCCAATCATATTACGGGAGGAAGAATAACATTGCTAGGGGTTTTGTTGGGATAGTGGGTCCAAAAACTACTTATTATTAGTAGTAGTCGTAGTAGTAGTATAGTTATTGTTATTATCATTATTATTAATGTTTCCATTCCATTTGAGTCTGATTTCTTCAAAACAGTAGTGCATTGTGTGTTGTGTAATTTTGGTATGGTCTAATTATTATTCTATACCCTAGTATTTGACAGTTTGCTATTTAATGTAACCACAATCATTTTTCTGTTTACTCCAGTTGTACTGTATATGCAAGTATTTTACTGAATTGCAAATACAACTGTTGCAACAAACTATTAACACCCTGATTTGATTGTTTAAGGGAGACGCAGGAGTGGCTGGTGAAAATGGATTACCAGGGCCAAAAGGACCTCCTGTGAGTAACTGTCCTCTAGTTGTGCAATTTCAAAATATTCAAGTATAGACAGCAATGGTGCACCTAGCCATACTATTACAGAAATAAACCATCACTCAACATAGGAATAAACTCCATAGTATACACTACCGTTCAAAAGTTTGGGGTCACTTAGAAATTTCCTTGTTTTCGAAAGAAAAGCAAATTTTTTGTCCATTAAAATAACATCAAATTGATCAGAAATACAGTGTAGACATTGTTAATGTTGTAAATGACTATTGTAGCTGGAAACGGCTGATTTGTAATGGAATATCTACATAGGCATACAGAGGCCCATTATCAGCAACCATCAGTCCTGTGTTCCAATGGCATGTTGTGTTTGCTAATCCAAGTTTATCATTTTAAAAGGCTAATTGATCATTAGAAAACTCTTTTGCAATTATGTTAGCACAGCTGAAAACAGTTGTGCTGATTAAAGAAGCAATAAAACTGGCCTTCTTTAGACTAGTTGAGTATCTGGAGCATCAGCAATTGTGGGTTCGATTACAGGCTCAAAATGGCTAGAAACAAAGAACTTTCTTCTGAAACTCGTCAGTCTATTCTTGTTCTGAGAAATGAAGGCTATTCCATGCGAGAAATTGCCAAGAAACTGAAGATCTCGTACAACGCTGTGTACTACTCCCTTCACAGAACAGCGCAAACTGGCTCTAACCAGAATAGAAAGAGGAGTGGGAGGCCCGGTGCACAACTGAGCAAGAGGACAAATATATTAGAGTGTCTAGTTTGAGAAACAGACACCTCACAGGTCCTCAACTGGCAGCTTCATTAAATAGTACCATAAAACACCAGTCTCAACGTCAACAGTGAAGAGGCAACTCGGGATGCTGGCCTTCTAGGCAGAGTTGCAAAAGAAAAAGCCATATCTCAGACGGGCCAATAAAAAGAAAAAGATTAAGATGGGCAAAAGAACACAGACACTGGACAGAGGAAGATTGGAAAAAAGTGTTATGGACAGACGAATCTAAGTTTGAGGTGTTAGGATCACAAAGAAGAACATTCGTGAGACGCAGACCAAATGAAAAGATGCTGGAGGAGTGCTTGGCGCCATCTGTCAAGCATGGTGGAGGCAATGTGATGGTCTGGGGGTGCTTTGGTGGTGGTAAAGTGGGAGATTTGTACAGGGTAAAAGGGATCTTGAAGAAGGAAGGCTATCACTCCATTTTGCAACGCCATGCCATACCCTGTGGACGGCGCTTGATTGGAGCCAATTTCCTCCTACAACAGGACAATGACCCAAAGCACAGCTCCAAACTATGCAAGAACTATTTAGGGAAGAAGCAGTCAGCTGGTATTCTGTCTATAATGGAATGGCCAGCACAGTCACCGGATCTCAACCCTATTGAGCTGTTGTGCGAGCAGCTTGACCGTATGGTACGTAAGAAGTGCCCATCAAGCCAATCCAACTTGTGGGAGGTGCTTCAGAAAGCATATGGTGAAATCTTTTCAGATTACCTCAGCAAATTGACAACTAGAATGCCAAAGGTCTGCAAGGCTGTAATTGCTGCAAATGGAGGAATCTTTGACGAAAGCAAAGTTTGAAGGACACAATTATTATTTCAATTAAAAATCATTATTTCTAACCTTGTCAATGACTATATTTCCTATTCATTTTGCTATATTTCCTATTCAAACTCATTTCATGTATGTTTTCATGGAAAACAAGGAAATTTCTAAGTGACCCCAAACGGTAGTGTAGATTCACAATGTATGTGAGAATCTCTGTGTTAATCAGACTAACAAACTAAAAACCTTTCTCTTTGTTTCAGGGTGAAACTGGAAAACAAGGACCAGGTGGTGCAACTGGGCTTCCTGGACATGATGTGGGTTTAATATGTCTTTGATATTACTTCAGAGCACATGCATTTACTGTAGACACAGGTGTGCTGTTGTTGAACATTTAGATACACAAGTAAAGGATTCAGGAGTGATTTTAAAATTGTGATTTTTTTCTTGACCAACAGGGTGAAAAAGGTGGCAAAGGGGAAGCTGGTCCCCGTGGTATAAAAGGCCATACTGGAGAGAAAGGCGAAAGGGTACAGAATTGGCACAGCTGATTTTTTCTTTATGTGTACCATAGCAGTGTTGACTAGGCTAGGCATACCATATCCCTTCTACAATTAACAAAACCCTGCATAATTTTGCACACTTCTTGAGCCTGCTTTTTGATTTCTTTCTGTATTTATTTGTATATCTTTCAGTGGTATCCGGTTTCAGTTCAGTTTTTAGGTTGGTGGGCATGAAGAGACCCTGTACAATAGCAAGTCTTCTTTGTCTGTGCATGTACAGCATTTACATATTTCTGTATCTCTTTTTAGGGCTCCATAGGACCCGCTGGCCCACAAGGGAGTAAGGTAAATTACCATTTTAAAGTATTTTAAAGTTATACTGTAAAATACATAACAAACCATTCAGTGGGCTTGTAAGCAGAAGGAAGGCTGATATGAGATCAATGAAACCATCATGATGTTGTGTCTGGAGTGAGGTTGCCAGTGATTTGAGGCCCAATTCAAACTGTATATAAAATCATGCTTAATTCTTAATTTCTACATTAATAATACATTTTACAGTAAGACCACAAACACAGAGAGGTAAGGTGAACACATTTGATTATTTTCTCTGTAGCACGGAAATAAGACAACACAACAAAGGACAGCAGATTCCACAATGACCAAAATGTAGCTGTGATTACAATTAGCAGATTCTACAATGACCAAAGTGTAGCCGTGATTACAATTAGCAGATTCCACAATGACCAAAGTGTAGCCGTGATTACAATTAGCAGATTCCACAATGACCAAAATGTAGCCGTGATTACAATTAGCAAATTCCACAATGACCAAAGTGTAGCCGTGATTACAATTAGCAGATTCCACAATGACCAAAGTGTAGCCGTGATTACAATTAGCAGATTCCACAATGACCAAAATGTAGCCGTGATTACAATTAGCAAATTCCACAATGACCAAAGTGTAGCCGTGATTACAATTAGCAAATTCCACAATGACCAAAGTGCAGCCGTGATTTCAATTAGCAGATTCCACAATAACCAACGTGTAGCAATGGTTACAATTAGCAGATTCACTACACTGAATAATCTATTCAATATAAAACAGACTGCTCATGAGAAAATGAAAACAAGATGGTGGACTTCTTTTGGGGAATAAAGGCCTTTTGTGATTATTTCTCTGGCTTTAATGTGCCCAGACCTTATTAATTTATGAGATGTTTTCATTCACATGGATGACTGTAGCCCTGAAATAAGTCATAATCTTTAATGAGACTAATAAAAAAAAAAAAAAGTTCATTTAACTCTGCTGTTTACTCTGTAGGGCAACCCAGGTGCACCTGGAGGAAATGGGAATAAAGGAGACATGGTATGTGTTTGTTCTCTCTAACGGGATGTTTAAGGGGAAGGTTTCCATGCTTTGCATATTCTGTAGCCCATGGCTAGGGTCCACTGCTACAAATACAGTATACAACTCTGACAAACTCTCCCTATACATCAATGTATTTAATACTACTATAATCTATCTTCCGTTCTGCAGTAACTGCAACCCAACATGTTGAGGAGACAGAAACTCACAGCAAGCCCCCTCTTCCTGGAATCGATTATTATAAACCTTTGCCAAACAGCAGTTGTCGAAACATTTGTCTGTTTCTTGTTTTTGTTTTTGGTGCTGCTACATTACTCCCATTTAATGATCAAACTGAATCTGAATTCACAAGCTACTGTCTAATTTTACTGTTAAGATATGTTTTTTTTTCTGTTTGAATAAATACATGAATGAATAAATATATAAATAATAAAAATAATATTCTTAAAAGTAATGATATTCATGGTGGAACCTCAACTTAGTCAGCTGCTTTTTTGAACTTGGGCAAGTGATTAAAAAAAAACTTTCACTATTCATTTTTTTCTTCCGAAAAGTAATCTTATTTGTGAATCACTTATGTTGATATGACAACAATTGTTTTTTAACTTATTAATGCCATGGTAACAGTGTAGTTTATAGATCTGTTACAAACAATCATGTATACATGTTATAAAGGATGTTATACACTATAGTACACAGCTATTGGTAATGCATGTATAGCAATGCAATGCATAAGCACAAAGAAGCCTTACAGTGTAATTGCTTTCATGATTGTCTGGTTTCACAGGCCCTCATTAGCACTAATCTCTTAGTACCTAATGTTACCTTTACAATAACTTGTCAATAACATTTTATTATATAAAAAAATGTTCTTCCTATTAATTACCCTCAAAATGTTTAGAAACACATTACATTACACTTCTTTTTTTTATTACTGTGATGTATTGATGACTTGATTTGTATAAACTGACTTTAGTTAATATGTGTTTTATAGGGTCCTCCTGGTATTCCGGGGATTAAGGGAGAGGTATGCTTTTTATATCTATTTTGGTTTAGTTTGTTTTAGTTGCTCCGTACACCAGCCTGATCATGTTCTGAAGACTTACCTTTACTAACCTGCCAATATGTATTATCACAGGAGACTACAGTATACCTGTCTGGGCAACAGGGTTTTTTCATGACATAATGCATGCTACATTCATTAACAAACAGGACAACTAGGGGCTCCCGAGTGGCGCATCCTATAAAGGCACTCTGCCCTATAGCTTGGAGATCGCTGGTTCAAATCTAAGCTATGCCACAGCCGACCGTGGCCAGGAGTTCCCAGGGGGCGGTGCACAATTGGCCAAGTGCTGTCCGGGCAGGGAGGGGTTAGGTTGGCTGGGGAGTCCCCTGTGGCTGGCCGGGCGCCTGCAGGCTTGCCTGTATGCAATTCAGAACTGCGTGGTCCTCCAACGCTGTAAGTTCTGGGATGGCTGCACGGCGGGCTTGCGGAGCGAAAAAAAGCAGATGGCTGGTGGCACTTGTTTTGGAGGATGCATGTGCTCGTCTTTGTCTCTCCCAAGTTAGTGCGGGGTTGCAGCGGTGAACCAGGTTGAATAGTAATTGACATTCCAAAATTGGGAGAAAATCGAGAATTAATAAAAATAATTGTCAAAAAAAAAAAAACATAGTCAGGTACAACTGAGCATGAGTGGGCCTTTTCAAAACCTAGAGCAGAAAGGCTAGTGTTTTAAACCTCAACCATCTCTTTAGAGAATAATACACTTGTGAACGCTATCTGTATGAACTAAGGCCCTTCTAATTTCAGATAGGCACCAAAGGAGACAAGGGACCAAAGGGGCCAGAAGGCCACCGTGGACAACCAGGCCACATGGGACCTTCTGGCCCCCCAGGTCCTCGTGGGATGGATGGGGACAGGGGTGTATCTGGACCGCCTGGGCCGCAAGGTCTTCCTGTAAGTACCATTAAATCACTACATTCTTACTTGCTACCGTTTAGTCCAAAACCTGTAATGTGTTATATTTCACACTAAGGCTTGTGTCTCACTGCACTGCAAACAAAGGAGATATTAACCAATCATCTTAGACAGATTTCTATAGTGCCCAGCTACAGGTGAAATCACAAAGTATAAGCCCTTTCAAAGAAAAAAAAAATGTAAACGTGGTTTTAAATTTTGATTAAAAAAATGCCGACCACCACCTTTGCATTGGTCGCCACTATTCTGCAAGAAGCCACACAGGTAATTGTTGTGAGAGTAGTGCATTCTTTGTGGACAACTCAATCCTGGAACTACAGTGTGGCTTCTTGTATTCCTCATACCCAGTAACTAGGCAACCGTGTTCACTGGTTGTCTCAGAAGTATCATCTTCCTTACAACTGTCAAACATTTGATCTTAAGGCCTTTTGTTGGTTCCTCCATCATAAGTAAAAACAGCAACCTAATATTAACACAAACACAGTAGAAGATGCTTTGCTGTATAAAGTGAGACAATATTTTATATTGCAATATAATGATCTTACCTCAGATACTCTCATAAATACAATTAGGTGCAGCTACTTACAATGGCATTGCATGGGGAATAGTTATAAGTAAGATTACGATTTTGTCACGTAGGTCACAGAGGTCACGGATGTAAAAACACATTTGATTAGGAGATTCCTTTATTTCCCTTCAAAAATGCAGTATGTCATGCACTGAAAATACAAATCTGCGAGTATCTGTAAATCGTTTGGTTGTGTATGCACACAGCATTTACGTGTAGCTATGTAGGTCAGCGAATGAGATAGCTGAGCAAGCATGCATGTAACTGGGTGACAGCTAAAATACAAATAAATTGTGAGTAAGCTGTTTTTTGTAAAGACAGGATAACAAAAGCATCAGAGAACAGAAGTTTAGCGACATGCGGTTTCAGAATCGTGGAAAACTCTAAATCCTGATTTATGCTTCTGTCCCAGATGAATGCGATACGTCAGGCGCAGACAGCTATAAAAGCTGTGCAGCTTCACTATTACTTTAGCTGTACGAAGGACGTATCGTGTTGCAGCCCTTTTGACTGCACAAAGTGGTCACAGCTGTTGATCATACGTTAAATACAGACTGCATTCACGAAATTGGATAAATTGACATTTAAGTAGATGTGTTGAGTTTATACCTCTTATACAAGAGGTTTTAAAAAACCAAAAGCAACGTCGTTGGTGCATCCGTCTTCTCAACCAACAGAGAACCCGAAAGGGAGAATTTCAAACATTATTCTCTTTACCTGACTCTCTCGTTCCGCCTCTGAACAGAATAAACCTGTTCAGCCAAAGCTGCAGGTTTTTATAGATGTGACCGTCTCCAGATTAGTAATAAATTAATCAATCTGGAGACAGTCACATTCCACATGAGTTTAACAAAACATTGTGTATTTAACCATCAAACAATACATTTAAATGCTAAAAATACAAAATAAACATGGGGCGGGGTACCACGTCACAGACAGTGAGAGATATTTGAGGTATTTTAGAATGACAGGTGAAAGGTTTGACGATCTGTTAAGGCTGTATACCTTTCCATAAAAGACACACCTCTCAAGATTGCAGATGATGTCACTACAACTTGTCGCACAGGGTCAGAGACCTGAAGTATGTACTGTAAGTTGTGTACTCTAAAGTAACATTTAAACTTATCAGTAGTCAAAAATAATAGTCTTTATATTATTGGTTTTGGTGCACTATTTAGAAGCTCTTGTGTATGTTGATGTATCTAAAACTACATTGTTTGGTGACCTTTCCATGAATTCTTGTTTTTTTTTTTGCCGCACCTCGCCCATGAAATGTACTAAAAATGGCTGTGCCAAAATTGTAGCCTTAGTTATAACGATGCAGCTGTCTTCAGGGAAAACTCTGCTGGGATGTCCTGCTGTAATGTAACTGTTTTATCGCTGGGTGCCATTTCCATTCCCCAAATGCTTTTCATATTACCATGCAGGGTCAGGAAACAAGTGAGAAGAGAATCAGGGAAATTTGCAACTCCATGATTCAAGGTTAGTATTTTTAACTCCCTCCTTGTCTAATACCCCAAATCTCATCCACGCATTCTATTTTCCAAAAATGAACAAATACCACAATTCTTAAGACTCTTAACTAAATGACATGCCTGAGCTCTTTATTTTTCTTTGGAGCATTTATTCGGTGCATTTTTTTCTTTCTGAAAAACAACTTTACTGGACAATTTGAAGTAAAGAGCTTTGAGAATCAAGCCCTATGTGTTCTATCCACATGCTAGATAATCTGATGTAGTAGGTTTACTTAAGCATTTTTCTTTTGATTCCAAAATAAAATACAGTGCACTCCATTTATAAGAATCACATTCGTCCTGGGTGTTTTGATTCTTATAAGGGGTTGATTCTTTAAAGCGGACCGATATGATTACTGTGGTGCAGAATCAGACTTAGTATGAGAATAATAAGAGCTTGTTCCCTGGCTGCAATGTAACGGGTTGACCACTAGATGTCACGAGTTGCTGTATGTATGCACGCCCACGAAAAATCCATAGCTGCTTTTCCTTAACAAATTATGGATAACAGTCAATTGGTTAACTGCTTGTTAAAGGTAATGACACCTTGTGACAGTCTGGCTCGCAGTGGTGAGGTGTGGTGACGTCACAGACCAGGAAGTACAGAAACCAAAACAATGGATGGGCGGGTGAAGCTGAATGCAACTGCATTCAGCATATTTAATTAATCAAATAAACAAAAACAAAAGATTTAAACAATGAACAAAACACAAAACAAAAAGGCACAAGGGCCAAACGAATAAACAAAGACTGTTTAGCAGTCGTTTTTAAATGTCGTTATGTTTCCTCGCTCTCGCTCTCCCGTGCTCTCCTCTGTACACTCCACCCGCAGCACGGGCAGCTGCAGGTTCTTATACTCTGGCCGAGGGTTAACTAGTTGTTAATTATCTTATTACCCCTCGGCCAGAGTCTGCACGCGTTTGGTAAGGATGCATGACTGTCAGCTAGTTAAATAATCAGTAGCTGATCAGTCATGCATCCTCACAGGGTTTTAAATTATAAGTAATAAAAGACGCGGCGCTTTTACCCGCGCCGCAAACAAAAATACAAATAATAATACATAGGGGCGGGACACTCCGCCACACACCTCGACAGAAATGGCTTAGCCGATAGCTTTGTGATGGGGGTATAGATGTGCAAGGAAGCAGAAGTAACAAAAAGAAACCAAAAGTCGAGTAAGAGATCTAGTGTTTGTTCCACACAAAGTACTGTTAGCTAGTGCTCCAGCTGAGAGCTAAGTTTATTTTGTTTGTTTTATTAGCAGTTGTTTTGCACCACAGTGCAAGAAAAATAAAACCAACCCCCGGTTTAAAAATGTAAATCAAGACTCCAGCCTGATCATTTACACTGTCCTCGGCCACAATTAGCAAAAGTGTGCCATCAGCAGTTTAAATACAGTATACAGATGTCAATGGTGCTCAATCACAGAGGTCAATACATCAAAGCAAGTCATCGTGGGTAAGCAGCTTGTTGTATGATCATGATTATGTTTACTCAAGGCTGCAGAATCCTATTTTACTACAGTATACTTGACAAGTGATCATCTCGTGAGTGCCTAATTTAACTGCCATGCGGTGTTACGTGTAATGGCCTATGAATTAAAATACAGTACATTATTTTACTTTCAGGACTGCCACTGTATTTAAGCATCTGTGGCTTACTTATTTTCTGTTGTGATACAAATTTCACAGTTTTTCATTAAACGGAGATGCAAAGCAATGCAATCTCCTACCCTCCTCCTCCTCCTCCTCACCCTTACCGCGCCACTCCATCTACATGCATATCACACAGTAACACTGCTGTACTCGGTATGTATTCAATGAATGTATATTCACTTTATTGAAACAAATTTTCACTAACAGAGAACACAAAAAAACATACCTGCACAATGCAGTGACACAGTCACGTTTGATTACAAACAATGCAGTGTTTCCATCATCATTGCACTATCCATGCTGTGTACGTGCCTAATCATGCGAGATGTGATCAAATTCAAATTCAAAAACAGCTTTCATTGCACTTGATACAGTATCATATTACATGTAGTCAGTTTGCCCCGAAATGATTCTTATAACTGGATTGCTTGATTCTTACAAGCAGAGTATTTTACATTGGTTAGGGTAGGAATGATTTTATCCCAGTGGTTCTGATCACTATATGTGGTTGATTCTTATATCAGCGATTCTTATAAACGAAGTGCACTATAATTGTCTTTTCTAGAAGCTGCAGTTTACCATAAGGTTTTTACAATGTTTAATGTTTTAGAAACGTAGTACAACTTCACTTACTGAGCATCTATTCCCTGCAATCACACACCTACAACGCATCTCCTCTGTTGGGAGCTGGGATGAGACGTCAGCCTCCAAAAAGCACTAACCTTAAAGGTAGCGCTAGAATATACAAATAAGGGATCATACAGTGTGGATCGCTCTACATGAACAACATGTATTGAACACAGTTATTTAATGTACCTGTATTTTGAAGTGATTATTATTGTTATACGTATCTGTTTAATTCCAGACCAGATTGCTGCACTTGCTGTCAGTCTCAGGAGTCCAGTAGTTAAAGGAGCACCGGGCCGTCCTGGAGCTGCTGGTCTCCCAGGACCACCAGGGCCACCTGGGTCTGGAGGACATCCAGGACAGAAAGGCCCTATGGGTCCCAGAGGACAGCAAGGATTCTATGGAGAGCCTGGACTGAAAGGTACCAACAACTCTGACTTACTGTATGCAGCACCTTCTAATACTGCATCCAAAAGCACAAACGCATTGAAAAGACATGCTCAGCCAACTATTTATTACAAGAAAGGGATCATTAATGCGTCTTGAATTGAAACAGTGGTGATACACCATACCTACAGTAGAGACTACAGGAGCCACCTCCAACAGCGACACATCTACTGTATATGCTGGAAATACAAAGATGACTGTGATAGATGGCCTGAGGTAACACTAAGTACTGTTGTTGTTATTATTATTATTATTATTATTATTATTATTATTATTATTATTATTATTATTATTATTATTTATTTCCTAGCAGACGCCCTTATCCAGGGTGACTTACAATTGTTACAAGATATCACATTATTTTTTACACATTATTTTACATACAATTACCCATTTATACAGTTGGGTTTTTACTGGAGTAATCTAGGTAAAGTACCTTGCTCAAGGGTACAGCAGCACCCACGACCCTCCGGTCAAGAGTCCAGAGCCCTAACTACTACTCCACACTGCTGCCCACTAATGCACTTATTGCCTGATAAAATGTAACTTTGTAATGTTTAATATACCTTTTTAATTCAAAGATGCTAATTTCAGTGCTTCAAGTATCAGACAAAAATAAACAGACAAATCTTTGAAAAGTGAGCAAATTAATTAGTTTATTCAGAAGTAACAAAAATGCAATAAAATGTTATATGAGCATCATCAGAACTAGCATTCAAAGTATATTCAAACATGTAGAATAACACATTTCATCAGAAACACTCAAACAAAATGAATTCCTATATCATGCACTGTTTTCTGTAAGGAGAGCGTTTGTACACCTTTCTAAATGGAAAGAATTAGCTTCCAAAGGAAAGTAACACTTGCCAAATACTTTTTATTTATTGGGAAGGTTTGTTACATTTTCCAGAAGAAATTTAAATCTTTACATGCTACATGTCTGACAGTGCGTTCCAGTCTTGAAGTTTAAACAATTGTCTTTAAAAAGTAGTAGTTTTATTAATTTAAGTTTGCTTAATTGTCGTTGAATATAATAGTAAACTTCTCATGTTTTAGTTCAAATGTAGGAGTTCACAAGAATATTCTTTAATCTCTGCATTCCCAGTCCAACAAAACCCCATCTTCCACCAGACAGCGCTGGTATTCTTTATTTGAATGTCTTTACATAGTTTGCTTATTTGAAGTTTGGTAGTAAGTAGAGCATATGTGGGAGTTGCCTAGACAGAATGTCTATAAGCAATGGGTTCTTTTGTCTTGTGAGATAACAAACTTTGCATTCGCTTTGGATAGAAGAAAATACATTATCCTGTTAGAAGAGACCTTTATATTTAAACATATTCTACACTGTTTTTTCCTTCCACAGCTGACAAGGCCTAGTGAACACTTAAGTGACCGTTGTAGGTTTTACTAAATATGTGTAAAAGATTCTGATTTAAAAAGGCATATTTAATGTTTTGATCTATTCCCCTAACAGGTGACACAGGGGAGAAGGGAGAACGTGGAGAAGCTGGAATTGGAAAGCGTGGGAGTCCAGGATCACCAGGACCTCCAGGTATGGAGAACTGGGTGTTAATGTATATATTAAGATGTAAATCTAAGAAACCCAAATGTTTAGACCATTTTTTTTTGTTTAGATGTACACAAAATGTTTAAATGATTACAAAAAGTATTTCAGGACATTTTGGAGAAAAGCCCTTCAATTGTGTGGAATGAAAAGTAAACACAATGCAGTAAACTTGTTATTTTTCAAGAATTTTGCACTGTGTTTACTTTTCTTACTATTGTAAGCTTCTGGTCACTTTTATTCAATTGCTTTAGTCCTCCAGAAATACAGTAACTTTGCAGAAGCATTCCAGCAAGGTTACTAGCAGAAGATGGATTTTACTATCATGAGCATGTGGGCAGGATATTGGATTTAACTTCCTGGTTGTACTTCGAATGCACATTCACATGATTACTGCATTTGCTGCTCGATCATATTAAAGTGCTGTACATTCTTAATTCGTTCTGTATGTATAAAAACAAACAAAATGAAAGGTGGAATTTTCAGAATCTATTTCCCTGTTTTCAATAAATTAAATGGTTTCCGCTGCATTTCTGACCAGGAGGTCGTCTGACGTTCGGTCGCCTAGTTGATAGCATTTGTTGTGTTTTCACACGTAACAGGAGACCATGTCAAGGTTACCATTCTCTTCCCCAGCGACACATGAGAGATGCAGCTACCTGCTGCATAAATGGAAAATGAAGGATGCAAATTGTGACCGCCAAACACTTTTGCCGCACTGTATGCCTTCACAGGAGGTGTACTTGAAATCCATTTAGTGGCACATAAGGCCATTACATGGCTTTCAAACCCCAATATAGAACTTTAGTTGGTGCATTTCTATACGCCATACAAGAAGAAGAAAGAATACAATAAATATTGGTGTTCTCAAATGTCCCGCTCTGTTTGCAGGAGAACCTGGTCTAGATGGTGTTGGCAAAGCTGGCCGTGATGGTGCTCACGGGGAGCAGGGAGTTCCGGGGGAAACTGGTTTTCCAGGCTCTCGGGGTCCCAGAGGCCCACCTGGGGTGTGTGATCCCACAAGCTGCATGGGGCCCCCACCAATGTTCATGCCAGTGAGTGGTAAAAAATCCTCCAGTATGAAGGGCCCATGAAAAAAGAAGACACCTAAATATAAGTTATACAGTATGAGAGCTCAAAAATAAGGAGTTAATGCCCTGGTCATGTCCAAGATGAACTTGAACTCAACCTGTTTCCATTTCACAAAAGCTATGAAGACTGGTGAGCTGTGCTTGTCAACCCTTGATCTTTGAGCTTTCACCTGGCAGTGATGCCTTGTATGTTTGTATAAATGAATCTACCCTGTTAACAAAGAGATGTCCTTGAAATATGAATGAATACAGAGACAAAAAAAAGATGTTTGAGTTGATCTCATTGATTTATTATTCACCCATTACTAAAATAGCATTGGGCTAATAAGCAATAAAGCTGGTTCTTGTTTTTTGTGTAGTCCAATACATTATAAGAGAGCAATATAAAGCCTTTATGCAAACTACTTTTAAACCCTCAGGAGAGCTTGGCAGGTTAATGTGTGACACCATGTCTACCATTTAAAATGAAATTCTTCATAAGCAGTTCCGTTTTCAATCTGTGGGCCATATTAACAAAGCATTTACCCACAACTAAAGCATTTGCCCATGACAAAATAAAAATAAATACATAAATAAATAAATGTTGATGTATAAAGCTTGAGATAAATAACCCAGTAATTAGAAACTCCATTCTTGCATTCATCTTTTTTAACATAAGCAGTTTTATTTTCATTCACAATAAAATGTTGCAAAGCTTGGTGTTAAATGCTTTGTGAATACAGCCCTGTATATGGAATAGATCTAATTTCCACACACAGACAAACATAACCGTGAGGAATTCTGAGAAATATAAATAATACACTATTTGAAGGAACTGTGGTAGGAAACACAGTAAATCAGGGGAAACTGAAGGCATAGTGGAAAAGGCCTTGTATTGCAAACTTTATAAGGGCAGGGAATCATACCAAATCACAATCCCTGCTGATTGCATTGATTGGAAGCAAATGTGTAAGTGATTATGGATAGCTTGACTTTGAGAAAATGTTTCTTTGCAAGAAGGGACTGTTCTTTCATGTTTATTCTCGAAAGATCATAAGTTCGTAAGAACTCACGGTAGGGTATTCATTCAGCCATGACAATATTCTGAAGACACTGGTAATACCATAAGAACTGGCAGGAGAAAGGGTTTAATCATCAATATTCAATCTCATAAAACACAGTCCAATTGTAAAATACACAGACATACTGCATCGTAAAACAGTAAATAAAATCCATACTTATTCCATGTGTCTAATGCATGCCGTTGCCAGCAAGTATCAGATTTGAAAATCTCACATTGACACATCCATTTTAAACTGACCTTGTTAACTGTCTGGCTATAATTATCTGCTAGATCAAAAATGAATCAAAATCCCAAACCGATTGTTTCAGGGGGGATTCTTTTAGCTGTGGGTTTAGGCATAGATTATATCTGAGGAAACTATGTGAACTATGGAAACAATGCAGACTTGCCCAGGCCCATCTGTATTGATCAGGGATTAACATTGTGTGACTGTATTCAAATCATGAGCAGGAGACTGAAAGAATGCATTAAGGACTCAAGAAATTGACTTTTTCTTATTTGTGTGTTTTCAAGTTTTGAGTTCTACCAACAAATTATTTTTGGATAATTTTACAGACCCCGAATATCACTAATCTTGGACTGCCTAAAAGCTGCTAATCAAGCCAGCTAAATAAGCTGCTTGCTTAGCATCACTGTTTTCCATTAGCGCTGAGATATTATTTTATATTATATATTTGCACCATAATGGCAACTACCAAGGATAATGCACACATGTAATAGTGTGACTGAGAGATAGTAAATCTTCAGATAAAGCTGACTAGCACAGATGCTATACACCAAAGTTTAACAAAAATCTGCATTTTAAAAAGCAGCATCATAAGAAATCAAATAACCTTCATCACTGCAGGCTAAAAAATATTGTTTGATCCCCAGAGGGCCTCCTCTGCATATCTCTAGCGGAGGGTTTTCAAGTGGGTTCCCTTCGAAGTTTGAGGAACACTGATTGTCCCCCCATTCCAAGTTCACAAGGTCCCCAAACCTCCTATGAAGGGTCCTCAGCTTGTTTTTGCCCAGCCACAAAGTGTGAAGGCTCCTCAGATTACTGAAAGACAAAGGGAGGCTTTCAAACCTGTTGAAGAACAAGAGCATGGTCACTAGCTTTGACAGGTTCTCAACGCTGGGAGGGATCGTCCTGATCTTGTTATCACTGGCATCCAAAAACGTAAGGTTTCTCATCTGGCAAGTCTGAAGCAGAAACTCCCTGAAGGCATTATTGGCCAGGTGTAAGCTGGTAAGCTTCTGGAGCCTCCCAAACTCTTTGGAAAGGAAACTCAAGAAGTTGTTGCTGAGGGTCAGCCTCTCCAAGTTATCCAAGACTCCTATATCAGCAGGGATGACTCTCAGCTCATTGCTGTCTAGATTAAAAATAGACTGGTTCCTTAGCTGTCCGATTTCTGTACATCGTCCTGTACATCAGGCAGCTCTCTCGCTCTGGGAACATCTCAAGGACTTGCAGTTCCTCCAGATCAAAGACCTCTGAGGGTACAGATACTAGATCTTTCCCTTCCAATTCAGCCTCCATTAGCCACCCTCAGTGGGATCTCTTTCCAACCTGTATTTCCAAAACTTGTCCCCATTCGGGACCAATGACAGTGGGCCTCTTCAGTGAGTTACAGGAAAACAATTCCATCTGAGGTTTCTGTGTCAGTTTATAAACTCGACCTTCGTTCTCTTAATTTATGACGTCACAGAAACCCTGGATGAAATTATTTTCCTGTAACTCACTGAAGCCCATCTATTATTATATATATGTGTGTGTATATATATATATATATATATATAAGCAACAAGACACAAGGTAGTTATACTGCATCAGCAAGGTCTCTCCCAGGCAGAAATTTCAAGGCAGACAGGGGTTTCCAGATGTGCTGTCAAGCTCTTTTGAAGCACAAAGAAACGGACAACGTTGAGGACCGTAGACGCAGTGGTCGCCAAGGAAACTTACTGCAGCAGATGAAAGACACATCATGCTTACTTCCTCGCATCGGAAGATGTCCAGCAGTGCCATCAGCTCAGTACTGGCAGAAAACAGTGGGACCCTGGTACACCCATCTACTGTCCGGAGAAGTCTGGTCAGAAGTGGCCTTCATGGAAGACTTGCGCCAAAAGCCATACCTCCGACGTGGAAACAAGGCCGCGACTCAAAATGCACGAAAACACAGGAACTGGGGTGCAGAAAAATGGCAGCAGGTGCTCTGGACTGATGAGTCAAAATTTGAAATATTTGGCTGTAGCAGAAGGCAGTTTGTTCGCCGAAGGGCTGGAGAGCGTGCACGAATGAGTGTCTGCAGCGCAACAGTGAAGCATGGTGGAGGTTCCTTGCAAGTTTGGGGCTGCATTTCTGCAAATGGAGTTGGGGATTTGGTCAGAATTAATGGTCTCTCAATGCTGAGAAGTACAGGCAGATACTTATCCATCATGCAATACCATCAGGGAGGCATCTGATTGGCCCCAAATTTATTCTGCAGCATGACAACGACCCCAAACATACAACGAAAGTCATTAAGAACTATCTTCAGCGTAAAGAAGAACAAGGAGTCCTGGAAGTGATGGTATGGCCCCACAGAGCCCTGATCTCAACATCATCGAGTCTGTCTGGGATTACATGAAGAGAGAGAAGCAACTGAGGTTGCCTAAATCCACAGAAGAACTGTGGTTAGTTCTCCAAGATGTTTGGGCCAACCTACCTGCCGAGTTCCTTCAAAACTGTGTGCAAGTGTACCTAGAAGAATTGATGCTTGATGCTGTTTTGAAGGCAAAGGGTGGTCACACCAAATATGGATTTGATTTATATATATATATATATATATATATATATATATAGTAAGTATTCACCCCCTTGGCTGTTTTCACAGTTTGTTGTGTTACAACCTGAAATCTTGATGCATTTAAATGGGAATTTTTTTCCTTTTTAATTTTTTTTCCTTTTTCCATTTACACAACCTACTCAACACTTTCAATGTGTGAAAAAATGGGGGGGGGGGGAACAAATCAATTACAAATAAAAACCTGAAAAGTCTTCATTAGAAGTATTCACCCCCTTTGCTATGACACTCCTAAATAAGCTCAGGTGCAACCAATTGCCTTCAGAATTCACACAATAAGTTAAATGGAGTCCATCTGTGTGCAATAAAAGTGGTTCATATGATTTCAGATTAAATACACCTGTCTCTGTAAGGTCCCACAGCTGGGTTGTGCATTCAAAGCAAAGATACTACCATGAAGACCAAGGAGCTTTCAAAACAACTCTGGGATAAAGTTGTGGAAAGGCACAGATCAGGGGAGGGGTATAAAAAGATTTCAAAAGCATTGAATATCCCTTGGAGCACAGTCAAGTCGATCATTAAGAATCGGAAGGTGTATGGCACAACCCAGAATCTGCTTAGAGCAGACTGTCCTCCCAAACTGAGCAGCCGGGTAAGAAGGGCATTGGTCAGAGAAGTCAGCAAGAGGCCAGTGTTCCATGGCTGAGATGGAAGAAACTGTCCATGTGCCAACAATAGCTCAGGTACTCCAAAAATCTGGCCTGTATGGAAGAGTGGAAAGAAGGAAGCCAGTTCTGAAAAAAAGCCCATGTAAAATCCTGATTTTGTTGTCCGATTAAACAAAAATTGAACTATTTGGACTAAAAGCAAAGCATTATGTCTGGCGCAAACCCAACACAGCACATCACCCAGGTAACACCATCCCTACTGTGAAGCATGGTGGTGGCAGCATCATGCTATGGGGATGCTTTTCATCGGCAGGGACTGGGAAGCTTGTCAGGGTAGAGGGCAAAATTGATGGAGCTAAATACAGGCAAATCCTTGAGGAAAACCTGCTTCAGTCTGCAAAAGACTTAAGACTGGGATGGAGATTCACCTTTCAGCAGGACAATGACCCCAAGCACACTGCCAAAGCGACACTAGAGTGGCTTAAAAATAAGAAAGTGAATGTCCTAGAGTGGCCCAGTCAAAGCCCAGACTTGAATCCGATTGAGAATCTGTGGCAAGATTGAAGATTGAAGATTGCTGTCCACCAACCATCCCCATCCAACTTGACAGAGCATGAACAATTTTGCCAAGAAGAATGGGAGAATACTGCACAATCCAGATGTGCAAACCTGGTAGAGACTTACCCTAAAAAACTCACAGCTGTAATTGCTGCCAAAGGTGGTTCTAACAAGTATTGACTCAGGGGAGTGAATACTTATCTAACCAAGACATTTCAGTCTTTTTATTTTTCAATAACTGTTGTTAAACTGTTGTAAATCAAAGGAAAAAAAAATCCCATTTAAATGCATCAAGATTGCAGGTTGTAACACAACAGTGAAAACATCCAAGGGGGGTGAATACTTACTATAGGTACTGTGTATATATATATATATATATATATATATATATATATATATATATAAATCTGCAGTGTACAAAATTGAAGGCATATGAAAGAAACGTTTTTTAAAAAATGTACATAAAACGTTTAACAGATTAAAAAGATTTTATTTTCAGGACGTTTGAGCAAAAAGAAAAGTAAAAACTACTTTTCTTTTTAAACAGTTTTGCCCAAAACATCCTGAAAATGAAAGATTTTTTAATCTTTTAAACTTTTTGTGTACATTTTGTAAAAACCTTTTCTTACCACACACACCCCTATTGTGGATTAACTTTCCTCTCAGCCAATCTGAGATCGGGTTTCCTTTTTTACAGTGACATTTATTACCTGCCCCTGTGAAGTAAACATGTAAACAAAGATTTTTGTATGATATGCATGTTGACAAAAGATAGAGGAAAACAAAGGGTCTTTTTATATAAAATGAACCTGTACCAAACTTTAATAGAGATTAGATTGCAGTTTAGCATTTTCATAAGGAAGAGGAGAAATCAGAGTAAAATAGCTCCATTCTACACATGCAACACATAGTACAGCTCAACTTGAAACCATTTCAAACCAGAAACCAGCATATAGAGTCCCTTAATTGAACAAATCCTCATAGTTAAATATGAATAATGAATTACAATTCATTGGAACAAAAAACAATATATATATATATATATATATATATATATATATATATATATATATATATATATATATATATATAATTCTCATTATTACAATTTGCCAAAAAACAAAACACACAGAATCTTCATTGTTTGATAAATAGTGTTGTGATAAAATTGCTTTTCTGTATCCCATATTGCCTCGAAAAGGCTGCAATGTATTAAAATAAAGCTGAAGCATGTGAGTCTTTTCTTTGGGAGTTCAATACGTATTCTTCATGTAATATTTAGGACAAGCAATGTTGTTAAAAATTCATACAGGAAAAAATGTATTCTTTCCACAACAAGATTTCAATTTCTTTTATATTAGGATCATAGACTAACACATTCTTGACATGTACTGCATATGCCCTGGCTGTAGTCAATATAATTTTTTTATATATATATATATATATATATATATGAAGATTGCGTAAATAACCACAGGACCAAAGTAACCCATTAAGCAACTTTCCTCCTGTTGCACATTTAACAGGCAACACCAGGCACTATTACGTATTAGCATTTAGAAACAAAGCTTTTTACTTAGATGAGATCAAACAATGCCCTCTGCAGTATGTGCTAGTAAGAGCAGAGGCGGAGTTAGACATTCCCACAGATAGGTATAAACAAGTACTGAAGGGATGCGGAGAGAAAGCACAGTTCTTTCCTCACACCAGGTATTCAGTCTTGGAAACATTCTGGGACTAGTCCTGATATATCATGTAAAGTTTGCTGATTTCCAAATTACTCATGGTAGAAGGTATGGGAAAACAAAACAAAACAAAAAAACTGAGCAACAGCTGACAACCCAGAAAGAAGAAACCACATTTTCAAGTCAAACAAAATATGAAGAATCCAGACATTTTACAGTCACGTAGAGGGCCTATTATGACTTTCCAATGTCATCCACGCTTGTGGTGACCCCACAAAATACTAAATATGTAATGGCTGCGTGGTGGTCTAATACTTTTTTCAGGACAATTCAGCAAAGCAGTGGTTAAGGCAGAGAACTCACTTTTAGATTAAAATCATAATCATCAAGCATATTAGGAGCCATTACCAAAACTTTCGTAGGTCAAATGGCTAGTATCTCATTCGTCATTTGATAAACAACATGTTCAATAATCAGCTAGAAAGGGCTTTATATCTTACCTCAATCCATTCTTCCCTGTTGTATGTCTGAGTTCACCTCCTCCTCCCCAGCCTCCACCTGTTTTCTGGCTTCCTCTTGGGGGGCAGATATCCTGCCCCCCTGCCCATGGTTTCCCTGCAGCCAGACTCTCCACTATCAACAAACTAAATTATGGGCAGGGGTACCTCAAAGGGCGAGGTCAAAGGCCAAATCTATAATGAAAATATGTATAACATAGTATTGTCTTGTCTAAGCATTAATAAATATTGTTCTTTCTATCGCATGTTTTCCTGAGTGAACTGTATCTATGGCCTACTCTAACATGAATACTGACAGGTATGCTGTCTGTCTGGGTTTTGAGAATAAAGCAACAATCCACCAGGGACTGCATAAGGGACAACAATGTCACGTTTATCGTGAACCATTGGCACAAAGGCAGTCATATCAGCACAAATCCCAGGGTTCAGAAGCCACATATTATCAGCTGAACAGGCACAGGGCAAGAGAGCTGAAACCCTGAGCAGTAAAGCAGCTGTGAAGGACACCTTCTAGTTTCACTAGTATACTTTGTGACGGCAGTAATAGTATGACTGTGTCATGCTAGACGTGCCAACTTATAATAAAAAAGCTGATAATAGCATGTAAGAAAAAACGGTTATCTAATTTCTGAGATGAATTACTTTGTGTCACAAAACCACTTACCAATTTCAGGTGGAGCATTTTCAATTGGTCAAGAAAGCTTTAGAGTTTGCATTTTACAATATTCTTCATTAGCACAACACCACAGTCAAAAGAGTGTCTTTTTATTATATTTTCTATTGGTTGTTGGGCATTTTCTTCTTATTTTACAAAGATTGGCAAAACATTTGTATATGTCTATGTTATATATGAATATAAAGAAGAAATGGCTCTTTTTTGTTGTTGGCACGCTGAGCTCACAACCAGAGCAGCCTTTGCAGCTATTGTAAGATGTATTACTTTAGTCCAAGGCAAGGTCTGCTAGGCAAATTATTTCATTACCCAAGGTCAAATACTCCATCCCCACATAGTCCAAATACCAAGCTGCCAACAGCAACAACGAGGGCCATTTTGTCTAGCCACTGCTGACCCTTTGAACACAACAGCACCAGTATCATTGTTACATTATATTAATAACAATTCCCAGACAAGAAAGACATACATCCCAAATGTCACACAGAACAAAAAACAATTCTGACCAGCAGCAACTGTTGCTAGTAAATCCCAAATTGGGTATTGAAAACAGTTTGTTTGTTACAAGTCCAAGTTCATGAATTCCACTATCCTCTGCAGTTTCTGTGTGTGGTTTACTGGTTTAACGCCCCTTGACATTGGGAGGTCTGGCTGCCAGACTTGCATAGTAAGCACACTGAGAGGGGTCACACTGTCCAGTGGGCCCTGGAGGTCCGATTGGGCCAGGAGGGCCAGGGTTTCCTGGCTCTCCCTGGGCCCCTGCTGTTCCAGGCATTCCGTCCTTTCCATAGCCAGGGGCGCCTGGGATACCTATTGAGAGAAGGAAAGGAAAGAGTCACGTTTCTCTCCTGGGGTAATTCAATCATAACTAGGAGCGAGCTGAATTGTGCCCTTCACTTATAGTGTGCCCTTATAGTGTCATGGATGGAGCACAAGTGTGTTTGCAAACTCGTTTGAGAACAATAAAAAAAGACTTAAAACAAATGAAAGTATTGCACTGTAAATCGTGAGGATTTTGATGATCCATGAATAGAATGCCCAAACTTAAAAGCATATCCAGACAGAGGACGTACCCGCAGCCCCAGTGGGACCGATTTCTCCTCTTTGTCCAATTCCAGGTTCTCCCCTCTCACCCTTCGCTCCTCTTTCGCCTGCAAATGTAAAGAAATGTGTCAAAGCATGACATGCTAAATAAATGAGCTGTATTGAATGCCAAGTGTCCTTCCATTACTGTATTTTCTAATAAAGAATTTTCTGATGCACTTCCTATATCAACACAGAAAAAAAGATGCCTGATGTAATCTATCGTGAATATCTGGAACACATTGTAAAGCTTTGTGCATGTGCTAACCTACTGCAGTGGAACTGCATGTCAGTTACTCTGTAAATATAGAGTGAGGTATAGACTTACCCTTTGGACCCATTGGTCCTCGGGGACCCTCTCCCCCGTTCAGCCCCGGGGTTCCAGGCTCTCCTGGGGGACCTGGTCTTCCTGGACGCCCCTCTTTGCCTTCAGGCCCAGGAGGACCGGGTCGGCCAGGAGAAGATTTCACATGTTCTGGCTGCATCTGAGCCATGAGGTAGGCCACTTTAGCTGGAGAGCAAAAATAAATCAATTTCTGAGGTGAACCTCCATTTTAAACTTTATTTTTAGTCTTCTCCTTATACTTAAGCTTGTATCATCATCTAGTTTTAGTAATCTTTATCAATCTGCTTCATAATTTGGCTAAATGCTGACTACAGTGGGTCTCTGAAAAGTCTCTTTTTGCCCCCAGTGACAAGTAAAAATTGAATGGTTTTCTTGTAAAGGGAATTGTGTTGTTTCTATGATATGGTGAAATAGGTGAGGACTAACTAGTGCCTTATATACAGTACATTACAATCATTGTATAGTTAACCTCTCCAGCAATGCTGCACCTCTGTCCTATTATGAACAGTTACTTACCATCCAGCTGCTTTGCAAGCTCCTCCTGAATAAGCCTTCGCAGCTCTTCCATCGCTACAGATTCCCCCTATAGTCAGCACACAGCGCAACATAAAAGAATGTAAAGGTATACAACACAGGAAAGCTGTCAGGGTAGACCTATCTTACCATCTACTAAAATGATAATACTTTGTTACAATATAGTAATAGCACTGTAACTACATAATGGAATGTACTACTGTCATACAAAAATTTATATCTGTCTAACTACATAGTTATTTTCGAATGACACATGTGTGCAATACAACAGTAACTACTATGTAACCACAACACTACCTTACCATGTAAGTCATTGTACATTATTCATTGAAATTGCAATGTTCCTGAAGTTAGGTTTCTAGGACATACATATAGAGGTGCTGAAGTGGTATTCTTTTCAAGTCACAAAGTTCTTATCAAGCCTCAGGAACGGAGGGTTTATAAGTAACTTTGTTTTTCGTTGCTTCATTATATCTCAGGAGTCACACAGTGTCACATTCAAAAGCTTGAGACCCCCTCTGATAACAGGCAGTTTAATAAGCAATTTCTCAAGGAATTTACAATAATAATACAATAAAAAATAGTAGAACAAATGCTGTAGCCTGTAACAGCAATGCAAGGTCCCTAGAAGTGACATGTTCCTGGTCTGCTGCTTTTTAAAAATGATATCCTGTCACGTCCTTATCTGACCGTGGCTGTAGAACACTATCCGCTCAAGAGAAGCTGCTTTACTCACCCGAGGCCCAGGGAAGCCAGGCTGACCAGGAGTACCTGGAGGCCCAGGGGGGCCATGTTCTCCAGCAGGCCCCGTCATTCCCATCATCCCTGTGTGTCCTTTGTGACCCTTCATTCCAGGAGCTCCGTCTAGCCCTTTATCTCCGTGCGGCCCTTTGTCTCCTTTCACACCAGAATCCCCCTGCACAATACA
Organism: Acipenser oxyrinchus oxyrinchus; assembly: GCA_030684275.1. NCBI lineage: Eukaryota > Metazoa > Chordata > Actinopteri > Acipenseriformes > Acipenseridae > Acipenser > Acipenser oxyrinchus. Next base: position 1,612,923 of record CM060249.1, read on the forward strand.
ACAAAACCAGCAAGCCGTTAGATATCAGAATACTGACTAACATAAAAAACAAGGGTATATTTAAACTGATGGGCAGAGGTGTACGGCCAGCAAAACATTGTGATTAATACTTCTGAAGCACTATCTAGATGAAGTAAAACTAAACTAAACAGTCTATTTCAAGGTGACTGCCTTTCTACCTGCACTCAGTTGAGCTCCTCAGCTTTGCATGAATTGTTGTTTTTTGTTGCAAAGCTCATTTGTAGGAGGGTGTCATAGTTTTACTGCTGTGAAAGCTCAGTGGCTGAAGCTGTTGATATACTCGCTAACCAAACAGTTATGTTTTATAATATTGAGCCTGTTTGCTGATGAATTAAATCCATTATACATTGGGCATCCTTTTTTGAACTTCACGTCTCAAGTCATGAGGTTATCCTGACATCAATGGGTCTGGTTTCTTTTTTATACTTCAACGTACCCTTGCTCCTTTGGATCCATGCTCTCCTTGTTTGCCTGGCAGCCCCTAGAAAAGAATACAGTTGTACAGTAGTTAGATGCAAGAGTAAGCATGAGCAAAATAAACTAGAATGTTAGTAACAAACGCCCCCTGTATGTTCAGTATCACGCACAACTGGACCCCCAAGAACTTCATCCAAAGTGTCTACTTTACTGTCCATGTAAATATGCAAGTGTGACATACAGGTGGTCCAACTGGTTTCCCATACAATTCCAGATTCTGTTGATGAAAGGACTTGTTGTCTTAAAAGCTATTATATTTTCAATTTGTAAGTTGATCCAGCAAAAGGAATCAACTACGTTTTGTTGTTTCTTTTTCATCTCTGGACCAATATGGGTAACATAGCAAATGTTTCATTCTATATACAGTATACGTAAAACATTATATTAGCATTACACAGGGCGCGCCTCATTACATTGATTTAAATAATGAAATACTCATGACTTACATCTTTTCCTTGAGGCCCAAACTCTCCAGGTGGTCCCTGGATAATTAATAGAAATAAACAGAATTATTATGATCTGTATAACTATACAGGTACCATATCGAAAAGTCCTGGAAGTGAGTATTGTATTTGTTAAATGAATGTCTGCTGAATACATTGATCACAGCTAAACCTGCACAACAGTCTGTCCTACCGACCATTGTAAGTTTATAGTACAAGTATAGAGAGAAAAGCAAGCTGTGGGGCTACTGGCATTCATGTTCCTTCATGAGTGTGCTGCATAGATTGAAAAAAAAGGATAATTGCATTGATTTTATTTATTTTAAAACTCCATACAAATCTAAATATCTTCATATAAATAAAATAAAATGTAGTCACCGGGGGTCCTTTTGGTCCTGAAAAGCCTGGTAATCCTGGGATCCCCGAATCTCCTTTGTCTCCTTTAGGACCCTAAAAAAAAAAAAAAAAAAAAAAAAAAAAAATAATAATAATAATAATAATAATAATAATAATAATAATAATAAATGCTCATATACAGCATTGGTAATAACAGTGGTCTTAGATAGTGGATAGAACTGCTGACTATAAGTAAAGTAGGAACAAGTGAAAGTCTTGTTTGGAGTAAAACCAAGACATACAGTAGTCTACAGTAGTCTCAATTTTTCTCTTTTGTCAAACCTTCTTAAAAAAACAAAAACAAAATACCTTCAAAACTTCAACAGGGGAGGGGCTTCAACAACATATGATACTCTTCACTCAAATGGTATATGATTAATAATGCAAAAGCAAATTACTCTAAATCCAAATACATATTTTTTAAAAATAGACCTGAATAAAGTAATGCAAAAAGAAAATGCAGACATTTCCAGTCTGTTCCTTACCAGAGCACCTGCAATGCCTGCTTTTCCTTGAGCACCAGGAGGTCCAGCTCTACCCTGCAGAGACACATGGTCATTGTCAATGTGTGGAGTGGCTTAGCTACTGCTTCACTGTATCACCATCTCCTGTGTGCTATAACATTATCACACTGTAACATGACATTGTTGTGTGGCGTTATAGTGTGTGGAGTGGCTTAGCTACTGCTTCACTGTATCACCATCTCCTGTGTGCTATAACATTATCACACTGTAACATGACCTTGTTGTGTGGCGTTATAGTGTGTGGAGTGGCTTAGCTATTGCTTCACTGTATCACCACCTCCTGTGTGCTATAACATTATCACACTGTAACATGACCTTGTTGTGTGGCATTATAGTGTGTGGAGTGGCTTAGCTACTGCTTCACTGTATCACCACCTCCTGTGTGCTATAACATTATCACACTGTAACATGACATTGTTGTGTGACGTTATAGTGTGTAGAATGACTTAGCTACTGCTTCACTGTATCACCATCTCCTGTGTGCTATTACATTATCACACTGTAACATGACATTGTTGTGTGGCGTTATAGTGTGTGGAGTGGCTTAGCTACTGCTTCACTGTATCACCACCTCCTGTGTGCTATAACATTATCACACTGTAACATGACCTTGTTTTGTGGTGTTATAGTGTGTAGAATGACTTAGCTACTGCTTCACTGTATCACCATCTCCTGTGTGCTATAACATTATCACACTGTAACATGACCTGGTGTGGCATTACAGTGTGTGGAGTGGCTTAGCTACTGCTTCACTGTATCACCATCTCCTGTGTGCTATAACATTATCACACTGGAACATGACCTTGTTGTGTGGCGTTATAGTGTGTGGAGTGGCTTAGCTACTGCTTCACTGTATCACCATCTCCTGTGTGCTATAACATTATTACACTGTAACATGATCTTGTTATAGTGTGTGGTAGAACACTGACATGCTGAGCACTGCAGAATGTCACCTGCTGTGTGGTATGACACTGATGTGCAGTATAAGGTAATACGCATCAGTGTGGTTTAATCTTTTGCTATTGTATGTTACAGCTTTGACTTGCTCTGTGATTTAACCAGCTCAGTTGTGCATTATATACATTTTTATTAGGCTCCTTGGTACTCAAACGATTTTGGTCCCAGAATACCGGAATTCTAACGCAAGTCAAAACAAGAAATAAAGCTGACCCAGCAGGTTGAAATTCAGTGAACCTGAGGTCTCTCACCTGCTCCCCTCTTGGCCCTTGGAGACCATGTGGACCTGGTGGACCAGGGTCACCCTAAAAAACAGAATTTGCATAATTAAAAAAAATATAATAATCATATTCAGAATGCTTTGAGTTGTCATATACCATGATTATGAGACTGAGTTGCGCAAAGCAAAGGATGGAGCCACAAGTTGCTAAATTATTGGAAAATAAATCCTTTCCTTGTTTACCAGTGCAATATATAAAAGCTGTGTCCTGCATCAAGTTAAAAGGATTAAGGTGCTTTGTGGGAAGGTTAGCATTCTGTGTGTCATGTCTTGTTCCCTCTGAAGAGAAGCTGATGTAAAATAGAGGACTTCCACTCACATCTTTCCCTGGAGGCCCTGCTCGTCCCACTGCTCCCATCATGCCTGCTTCCCCCTGATCGGAAACATGGGAACAAAAGAAAATATGTGTTGCTTCAAGCGCTGATCATGGAATTCTATTAGATCTACAAGCAAAAAATATCCGTGAACATTTTTTTCTAGGCACTATAGAGAATTATAGAGCAAAGGAAGACAAAAGCATATGTTTATGTTGCTGGTTTTTTTTTTACTGAACCTTGTAAATCTGTTTGTTTCGTGACGATTGAATACAATTTACTCGCGGTTTTCCTTGAAGAAGACCAATTTTGATTACAGCACACAAACTTTTGTTGAAGTTTTAACTTATATTTCTATATACGAGTACGGCCAGGACTTCAGTGTAATGATTGTAGCCTTGATAAATATTTGCTTCAAGGTTAGTCCTCTGCAGATTCCCAAACCCTGCTCTACTGCTGACATGTCTGTGAATGAAACAGAAATAACAAGCACTCACTCTGGAACCCGGGGGTCCAGGCTCCCCTCTGTGTCCCTTAAAACCCTGCAGGAAAAGAACACAACACTTAGTACAATCAGCCTGTAAACACATGTTTCAAATCAATAATACCTAAGCATCAATTACAGTGGCTCTCAAAAGTATTCACCCCCCTTGGACTTTTCCACATTTTATTGTGTTACAACATGGAATCAAAATGGATTTAATTAGGAGTTTTTGCCATTGATCAACACAAAAAAAGTCCATAATGTCAAAGTGAAAAATAAAATCTACAAATTGTTCTAAATTAATTACAAATATAAAACAGAAAATATACATATACAAAGTATACGACACATCTGTACTTTCATCTGCATGTACTGACACGAATCTTGCATTTGAAACTTTAGTTGCTATTTTATTTTTGTACACGGTGAGCATACAATCCAGAAGTTCATTCTGAATGTTTTTAGATGTATTTTTAGACAGTGTTGCATTTGCAAGGTGTTCAGCGAACTGACTGTCTAATACAGAGAACTGATCAACTAAATCCAGAAATACTCCCCAATTTGATGAAGATCTCTCAGTGGTAAATCATGACTTCCACAAAACTTGATGCAATCAATTATCCAAGACAGAACATGCCTGTTCTTAAACACAAGCTCATTATGCCTAGGAATTGAAATACTGTAACCTTAATCAACCTGAGTGGCTATACAGGAGGCTGTGTGGTCCAGTGGTTAAAGAAAAGAGCTTGTAACCAGGAGGTCCCCGGTTCAAATCCCACCTCAGCCACTGAATCATTGTGTGACCCTGAGCAAGTCACTTAACCTCCTTCGTCTTTCGGGTGAGACGTAATTGTAAATGACTCTGCAGTTGATGCATAGTTCACACACCCTAGTCTCTGTAAGTCGCCTTGGATAAAGGCGTCTGCTAAATAAACAAATAATAATATTAACGCTTCCCATCAATTTTAGTTTAACACAATTCCCCATGTGTACAGCACAGCACTCATGTTTCTTAGCCCTCTCTGACAGGTGTTTTAAATCTTTGATTCCGTTTTTGGTCCATGCTGCATCCTCTCCAAATAAAACGCATGGGAAACAGAACAAAGTTTGTTTCTCTTCACTCACCGTAAGCCAGTCCTTCGTGTTATACCATGAAGTACAGAAGCTTTGGTTTTGTTTCAAGTCACTTTGCTTGTTTTTAATGCCAGGCGGTTGATGAGCCCCCAGCCTTTTAATCTCTTCTCTTCAATTGACAGAAAAAAATGATTTCATGACCAAATTGTCAATGTGATTCATTGTGGTCTTTCCATGTATGAAGTTTGAAATCTCTCTTTTCTTCGCTCTTTATTATGGTGGACTCTAGTGCATGTCAGCAATTTCCGTAGCTACTCAGATAAACTGGGGCTGCCGAAGATCAGCCCCACCTGAGAACCGTCAAGCTTCGCAAACTGTATGAAATCTCCACGGCCCAAGTGCATACTGACAATAGGAATACATAGAAACCCGAACAAAGCCGAGGGGCTGCCGAAGATCAGGCCCACCTGAGAACCGTCAAGCTTTGCGAACTGTATGAAATCTCTGCGGCCCAAGTGCATACTGACAATAGGAATACATAGAAACCCGAACAAAGCTGAGGGGCTGCCAAAGATCAGCCCCACCTGAGTACCGTCATGCTTCGCGAACTGTATGAAATCGCCACAGCCCAAGGGCATACTGACAATCAGTGGTTAATTTGAGCCGGATCCTGCCGGAACAGGATCCGGCACCTCTCAGATTTGACTTTTTTCATTCCAGCACCTAATTTGCCCGGACCTGGGACCTCTCGCGGCATGAATAATTATTTTTCCCACTGTTTGCACTGTAAACATTCTAATAAAAGCAATCAGAGTTAAAGTTGCCTCTGCCTCCTCGTTACTTCTCCCGCCCCCCGTAAAAGCGCATCCTATCCTGCCACACCGATTCCGGACCTGCTTTCTTATTTGTACATAAATGATGTCTCCTTCTTGCTGCAGACAAGCCTCCCACATCACCTTGCCTTTTATACAACCTACTGTCTGACTGCGGCAAATAAAGCTCTGCTTTTCAGAGTTCTTAAAATAATCAAGCAAATATGAGGACTGCAATTACCGGCAGCTTTAATAAATTAGATGGAATATTTAATATTTCAATATCCACTCCCAATTTTAGCAGTTTCGTTCAGAAACGCTCCAGAATTACATATGCATATACAGAATTACATATGCATCAAGGGCTAAAGCGCACAGAGACATTGCCCCGGCAAATCACATCTTAACTGCGTGTTTATGCCATTGCGTGTGTTTTATAAATGCCATCCAAGAATTCAGAACCATCAGCGCCCGTTTTATGGTCATAAAGCATGCGCAATCCTTTTATAAATCTGGGTCTCAGTGTGGATTTTAAACATAGGATTCAATAAAACAAGGTAAGGAACTGACAAACGCATGAAAGTAAATTACGTGTTAGAGATATATAACAGGTGGAGCTGAGCCCTGTTAGCCCCTAATGACCTAATACCTTTTAAATAATGTTTCTTAAAGCAAACAACTTTCCCTTGGTTATTTAAAAATGTTGAATATTGTGATGTTTTTTTTAAAAAGGGCTGAGTAATACCAGACAAGTAGTAAAACGTTTACCCCTTTTCTAAGCATTTACAGCATAAGCAAAATATTAGCTTTAGAAAAATGACCAGATTTTAATAATGCAAGTTACAACTAGCAATGAAATGACAGTATGGTATAGTAGTACGCACGTTTATAATGCCTGGAAAAAATCAGACACTTTGCGTTGTTTAAGTTAAGAGGCTCTCTTTGCCATTGCAGGATCACGTAGACACTTCATCAACAGCAGCTCGTTGGGGTCTGTATCAGACTGCTGTGTAGCCACTTCATCAACAGCAGCTCATTGGGGTCTGTATCAGACTGCTGTGTAGCCACTTCATCAACAGCAGCTCATTGGGGTCTGTATCAGACTGCTGTGTAGCCACTTCATCAACAGCAGCTCGTTGGGGTCTGTATCAGACTGCTGTGTAGCCACTTCATCAACAGCAGCTCGTTGGGGTCTGTATCAGACTGCTGTGTAGCCACTTCATCAACAGCAGCTCGTTGGGGTCTGTATCAGACTGCTGTGTAGCCACTTCATCAACAGCAGCTCGTTGGGGTCTGTATCAGACTGCTCTGTAGCCACTTCATCAACAGCAGCTCGTTGGGGTCTGTATCAGACTGCTGTGTAGCCACTTCATCAACAGCAGCTCGTTGGGGTCTGTATCAGACTGCTGTGTAGCCACTTCATCAACAGCAGCTCGTTGGGGTCTGTATCAGACTGCTGTGTAGCCACTTCATCAACAGCAGCTCGTTGGGGTCTGTATCAGACTGCTGTGTAGCCACTTCATCAACAGCAGCTCGTTGGGGTCTGTATCAGACTGCTGTGTAGCCACTTCATCAACAGCAGCTCGTTGGGGTCTGTATCAGACTGCTGTGTAGCCACTTCATCAACAGCAGCTCGTTGGGGTCTGTATCAGACTGCTGTGTAGCCACTTCATCAACAGCAGCTCGTTGGGGTCTGTATCAGACTGCTGTGTAGCCACTTCATCAACAGCAGCTCGTTGGGGTCTGTATCAGACTGCTGTGTAGCCACTTCATCAACAGCAGCTCGTTGGGGTCTGTATCAGACTGCTGTGTAGCCACTTCATCAACAGCAGCTCGTTGGGGTCTGTATCAGACTGCTGTGTAGCCACTTCATCAACAGCAGCTCGTTGGGGTCTGTATCAGACTGCTGTGTAGCCACTTCATCAACAGCAGCTCGTTGGGGTCTGTATCAGACTGCTGTGTAGCCACTTCATCAACAGCAGCTCGTTGGGGTCTGTATCAGACTGCTGTGTAGCCACTTCATCAACAGCAGCTCGTTGGGGTCTGTATCAGACTGCTGTGTAGCCACTTCATCAACAGCAGCTCGTTGGGGTCTGTATCAGACTGCTGTGTAGCCACTTCATCAACAGCAGCTCGTTGGGGTCTGTATCAGACTGCTGTGTAGCCACTTCATCAACAGCAGCTCGTTGGGGTCTGTATCAGACTGCTGTGTAGCCACTTCATCAACAGCAGCTCGTTGGGGTCTGTATCAGACTGCTGTGTAGCCACTTCATCAACAGCAGCTCGTTGGGGTCTGTATCAGACTGCTGTGTAGCCACTTCATCAACAGCAGCTCGTTGGGGTCTGTATCAGACTGCTGTGTAGCCACTTCATCAACAGCAGCTCGTTGGGGTCTGTATCAGACTGCTGTGTAGCCACTTCATCAACAGCAGCTCGTTGGGGTCTGTATCAGACTGCTGTGTAGCCACTTCATCAACAGCAGCTCGTTGGGGTCTGTATCAGACTGCTGTGTAGCCACTTCATCAACAGCAGCTCGTTGGGGTCTGTATCAGACTGCTGTGTAGCCACTTCATCAACAGCAGCTCGTTGGGGTCTGTATCAGACTGCTGTGTAGCCACTTCATCAACAGCAGCTCGTTGGGGTCTGTATCAGACTGCTGTGTAGCCACTTCATCAACAGCAGCTCGTTGGGGTCTGTATCAGACTGCTGTGTAGCCACTTCATCAACAGCAGCTCGTTGGGGTCTGTATCAGACTGCTGTGTAGCCACTTCATCAACAGCAGCTCGTTGGGGTCTGTATCAGACTGCTGTGTAGCCACTTCATCAACAGCAGCTCGTTGGGGTCTGTATCAGACTGCTGTGTAGCCACTTCATCAACAGCAGCTCGTTGGGGTCTGTATCAGACTGCTGTGTAGCCACTTCATCAACAGCAGCTCGTTGGGGTCTGTATCAGACTGCTGTGTAGCCACTTCATCAACAGCAGCTCGTTGGGGTCTGTATCAGACTGCTGTGTAGCCACTTCATCAACAGCAGCTCGTTGGGGTCTGTATCAGACTGCTGTGTAGCCACTTCATCAACAGCAGCTCGTTGGGGTCTGTATCAGACTGCTGTGTAGCCACTTCATCAACAGCAGCTCGTTGGGGTCTGTATCAGACTGCTGTGTAGCCACTTCATCAACAGCAGCTCGTTGGGGTCTGTATCAGACTGCTGTGTAGCCACTTCATCAACAGCAGCTCGTTGGGGTCTGTATCAGACTGCTGTGTAGCCACTTCATCAACAGCAGCTCGTTGGGGTCTGTATCAGACTGCTGTGTAGCCACTTCATCAACAGCAGCTCGTTGGGGTCTGTATCAGACTGCTGTGTAGCCACTTCATCAACAGCAGCTCGTTGGGGTCTGTATCAGACTGCTGTGTAGCCACTTCATCAACAGCAGCTCGTTGGGGTCTGTATCAGACTGCTGTGTAGCCACTTCATCAACAGCAGCTCGTTGGGGTCTGTATCAGACTGCTGTGTAGCCACTTCATCAACAGCAGCTCGTTGGGGTCTGTATCAGACTGCTGTGTAGCCACTTCATCAACAGCAGCTCGTTGGGGTCTGTATCAGACTGCTGTGTAGCCACTTCATCAACAGCAGCTCGTTGGGGTCTGTATCAGACTGCTGTGTAGCCACTTCATCAACAGCAGCTCGTTGGGGTCTGTATCAGACTGCTGTGTAGCCACTTCATCAACAGCAGCTCGTTGGGGTCTGTATCAGACTGCTGTGTAGCCACTTCATCAACAGCAGCTCGTTGGGGTCTGTATCAGACTGCTGTGTAGCCACTTCATCAACAGCAGCTCGTTGGGGTCTGTATCAGACTGCTGTGTAGCCACTTCATCAACAGCAGCTCGTTGGGGTCTGTATCAGACTGCTGTGTAGCCACTTCATCAACAGCAGCTCGTTGGGGTCTGTATCAGACTGCTGTGTAGCCACTTCATCAACAGCAGCTCGTTGGGGTCTGTATCAGACTGCTGTGTAGCCACTTCATCAACAGCAGCTCGTTGGGGTCTGTATCAGACTGCTGTGTAGCCACTTCATCAACAGCAGCTCGTTGGGGTCTGTATCAGACTGCTGTGTAGCCACTTCATCAACAGCAGCTCGTTGGGGTCTGTATCAGACTGCTGTGTAGCCACTTCATCAACAGCAGCTCGTTGGGGTCTGTATCAGACTGCTGTGTAGCCACTTCATCAACAGCAGCTCGTTGGGGTCTGTATCAGACTGCTGTGTAGCCACTTCATCAACAGCAGCTCGTTGGGGTCTGTATCAGACTGCTGTGTAGCCACTTCATCAACAGCAGCTCGTTGGGGTCTGTATCAGACTGCTGTGTAGCCACTTCATCAACAGCAGCTCGTTGGGGTCTGTATCAGACTGCTGTGTAGCCACTTCATCAACAGCAGCTCGTTGGGGTCTGTATCAGACTGCTGTGTAGCCACTTCATCAACAGCAGCTCGTTGGGGTCTGTATCAGACTGCTGTGTAGCCACTTCATCAACAGCAGCTCGTTGGGGTCTGTATCAGACTGCTGTGTAGCCACTTCATCAACAGCAGCTCGTTGGGGTCTGTATCAGACTGCTGTGTAGCCACTTCATCAACAGCAGCTCGTTGGGGTCTGTATCAGACTGCTGTGTAGCCACTTCATCAACAGCAGCTCGTTGGGGTCTGTATCAGACTGCTGTGTAGCCACTTCATCAACAGCAGCTCGTTGGGGTCTGTATCAGACTGCTGTGTAGCCACTTCATCAACAGCAGCTCGTTGGGGTCCTGTATCAGACTGCTGTGTAGCCACTTCATCAACAGCAGCTCGTTGGGGTCTGTATCAGACTGCTGTGTAGCCACTTCATCAACAGCAGCTCGTTGGGGTCTGTATCAGACTGCTGTGTAGCCACTTCATCAACAGCAGCTCGTTGGGGTCTGTATCAGACTGCTGTGTAGCCACTTCATCAACAGCAGCTCGTTGGGGTCTGTATCAGACTGCTGTGTAGCCACTTCATCAACAGCAGCTCGTTGGGGTCTGTATCAGACTGCTGTGTAGCCACTTCATCAACAGCAGCTCGTTGGGGTCTGTATCAGACTGCTGTGTAGCCACTTCATCAACAGCAGCTCGTTGGGTCCTGTATCAGACTGCTGTGTAGCCACTTCATCAACAGCAGCTCGTTGGGGTCTGTATCAGACTGCTGTGTAGCCACTTCATCAACAGCAGCTCGTTGGGTCCTGTATCAGACTGCTGTGTAGCCACTTCATCAACAGCAGCTCGTTGGGTCCTGTATCAGACTGCTGTGTAGCCACTTCATCAACAGCAGCTCGTTGGGGTCTGTATCAGACTGCTGTGTAGCCACTTCATCAACAGCAGCTCGTTGGGGTCTGTATCAGTAACTGATGTCCAGGGTAAGCTGCATCATTTCGTTTTTTAGCCAATTTGCATCATCTTCATTAACTTCTGTGCAGCCAGGGAGATTGTGGAAGAGATCACCAAATGAACATGCCTCTTCTTCGGCTGCCAATGCTGTTGTGGCAGCTGCAACTTCACTCTCCCAAGTCTCAGAGATAATTTCTGGCCATGGATTTGTCTGTGATCTTCTCAGATGCTTCATCTGACATCAGTAGGCGATTAAGAAGATGTCATTTATAGTGTCGTTTTAGACTCTCCAGCACTCCTTGGTCCATAGGCTGCACAAGGGACGTTACATTTGAGGCAGAAATAAACCAAAGATCGTACAGTCTTGTGATGTAAGCGATCTGTCATCAGTAAGATAGCTTTTGCTGGGATGTTGTTTTCATTTAGATGACTCCTTACATTCGGTACAAACGTATGAAAAAACATTTGGTTAAACGCACGTGGATTCTTTGCTTTGCCAATGACTGTTAAAGGGAGCTTGTGTGTGCCACTGGCACTGGCACATGCCAAGACAGTCAAACGTTCTTTGCTGTGCTGACCTCTCCATTCCCGAAGCAAGTGACTTAGACAACAACATCTTCCAGTACAAACTTGTCTCATCACAATTATAAACTTGTTTCAGTGACAAGTTGTGCTCATCTATAATATGTTTTTTTAAATATTTTTTTACAGGTCAGCAATAACCCCCAAATTGGCAGACAGCTTTTCCCTGGTGATTGTAAGCTGTCGAATGTTGTGATGTTTTTTAAAACGGTCTAGCAGTGAAACTTTTGTGCCCTCCCAAAGCTTGATTAGCCTTCTCACAGAGCAAAGGGCCGCTGATAGGTATACCTTCTCCTCTCGCCTGGATGGTTCAGTTAATAGGGCGACCCGGATAATGGAGGTTCGGATAATGGGGGTTCAACTGTATATATAATTATTAAAATAGTGAGTTTTTTTTAGTTTATCAATTATTTTTTTTCTTCATTTTGTTAAGTAGCTATTTAAATCTGGCACTTACAGGAACACCTCTGAATCCATCTCTGCCTGGTAGCCCTGGCTCACCCTGTTTACCCTGGAAATAACAACAAAAAATAAAAAAATAAAGATGACCTTCCAAGGAACGCAGACATGTAATCTGAATTTAAATATATGTGCTATCAACCACAGTTTTTGTTATATAGTAAACATAGCATTTTAAACCAAGTGTCACATAAAGACTTACGCCCTATAAAATGCATTACTGCCAAACCCCAACAAACTGTTAGTACAATGAAAAAACAAGAGAGACGAGAAACTGTATTTAATCAGGCAGATTCCTACCGATTCCCCAGTCTCCCCTGGTTTCCCATCCTTTCCATTCTTTCCTGTCATTCCCTTAAAAAAAAAAAAACATATAACACAACTTTAGGTTGCTTGTATATATTTATAGTTATTTACAATGAAAAATGCAGCCTGAATGCAGCGTCACTCCATTGTCAAAAAAAGCTACTGTAAATTATTATTTATTTCTTAGCAGACGCCCTTATCCAGGGCGACTTACAATTGTTACAAGATATCACATTATTTTTACATACAATTACCCATTAATACAGTTGGGTTTTTTTACTGGAGCAATCTAGGTAAAGTACCTTGCTCAAGGGTACAGCAGCAGTGTCTCCCACCTGGGATTGAACCCACAACCCTCCGGTCAAGAGTCCAGAGCCCTAACCACTACTCCACACTGCTGCCCCAAATTGACTACGACTACTTCTAAATATCTGCTTTGCACAGTAGCTCCCCAACAATTGTATCAAAACTAATGTGAACGGCATCTCTTAATAGTTCAGGTATGAAACTAACACATCAAGCAGACCACAATTAATCTGCTAATACATATGGGCTGTATACAGCATGGTGGGTGACTTAATTTACTGCAAGTGGTCCTTTCCATAAAAAGGAGCACCTCTGTTTCAATTGAACCGAAGTCTCACAAAGCATGCATTTCCTCTACCTACCATCAGCCCGGGTAGTCCTGGCGGACCCTGTATGCCTCGTAGACCCTCTTTACCCTGTCAAACAGAACCATTAGTTATTCCATTCTTTGTTTTTTAATTGTTTAGCAAAGCATTAATACAAGCTACTCAACAGCTGCTTTGATCTTATTGACCTCTGAGTATGTAATGAACTACAACACCAATCTACTTCAGCAGAGTCGAGATACTGCTGGACAAGATAACCACTCAGGATTGTTTGCCATGATTGAGAAAGCAGCTCCTTCACTTGTACCTATTCAGAAGGTAGGCGACAGATGCGTCCAAGCCATCTGAAACAATAGGTATAAGGATGATACCTGACATCTTCTAGACAAATGTACAGAAATGTGATTGCCCTACCTTCTCTCCTGGGGCTCCAGGTGGACCTACAGCCCCTGGGATTCCATCTAACCCCTAAAGGAAAAAAAGTGACGGTCACATTTCACTGTTTTATTTTAAAATACTCATCTTAAGACGGACACATCTTGAATTGACTCATTTGACAGAGGTCGTTGGAGATACAGAAAGACAAATAAGGGGGTGTGGTCCAGTGGTTAAAGAAAAGGGCTTGTAACCAGGAGGTCCCCGGTTCAAATCCCAGCTCAGCCACTGACTCATTGTGTGACCCTGAGCAAGTCACTTAACCTCCTTGTGCTCCGTCTTTCGGGTGAGACGTTGTTGTAAGTGACTCTGCAGCTGATGCATAGTTCACACACCCTAGTCTCTGTAAGTCACTTTGGATAAAAGTGTCTGCTAAATAAACAAATAAAATAAATAAACAATACATCTCAGAATTCAATTGTTCTGAGTTTAGGTTAATTCAGACTATCAGGGTTATAAGAACATAAGAACATAAGAAAGATACAAACGAGAGGAGGCCATTCGGCCCATCTTGCCTCGTTTGGATGTTTGTAGCTTATTGATCCCAGAATCTCAACAAGAAGCTTCTTGAAGGATCCCAGGGTGTCAACTTCAACAACATATGATAAATGAGTGTTAAAAGTACATTCATCTGTACTTACTACAGTTCATACTGCCATCACTGTATTAAACGGTGCTTGTCAATCTATGCATGCAATGTATCTAACTACAAAGCTCCTTCAGCCTCTACTTGAAATGAGATTTGATACTCGACTCTTATTGTATGTACTGTCAAGTAAGCACATAAGAAATGCTTGTAACAAGAAGAGGCAGCATTGGCTCATTGAGTTTGTGTCACTTGCCAGCACGCTGTTAGCCTCAGGGCAGTACTTACTGTAATAACAAAAGCAGAATAACAAAATGGAACAGAACTGAAGTCTGCACTAAATGTCTAAAAAAACAGAAACAAAGCTTATGTAGCTCGTTTCATGTAATCCTTTTCAATCTAGTGAACAAACGCCATATCAACATCTTAACCATCTCACACTGCTTTATTCCTTGTCCTATTATTGCCGTGATCCACATGAACTGAACATTCATTTACTCATTCAACACTTTCTCTCTGTCTGAATTGAGTACTAGTAAGTATGGAATGAATGAATTATATCTGTGATTCAATTGTTATTAATAAAGCTTCTAGAGCAACTTCGTAGATGTATGAAATATCTCAGCTGCCTAATTTATACCCCATGTTATTTAGTCACTTTGTACTGTCTCTTGGTAGATGTATGAAATATCTCAGCTGCCTAATTTATACCCCATGTTATTTAGTCACTTTGTACTGTCTCTTGGTAGATGTATGAAATATCCCAGCTCCCTAATTTATACCCATTTTTATTTGGTCACTTAGTACTGTCTATCATTTTACATTTCATCTGTCACATCCTGATGACTTTTTAAAAGTCAGCAGTATAAAGCACACCTGTACTGTAGCTTCGATCTCTCAGAAACATGTCTAACATCGAAGTCCATCTGGTGTTATCATAATAACCTGTGTAAGAGCCTCATAAATACATCAGTCTGAAATACCACATGGAATAAATGTGACATTCCTAACATCGATTAGGGGGAGTTTTCACCAGCGTGTGATGACTGAAACAAGAAATGATAAACAAAGTGCATCAACAGAACATAAAGAATAGCTCAGGCAATATTAAGGGTTACTTTATACTCATGCAACATTGCCCATTAAAATAAAGCATTAGCAATTTAATAAGCATATACGGTGCCTTGCATAAGTATTCACCCCCCTTGGACTTCCACATGTTACAACCTGGAATTAAAATGGATTTAATTAGGATTTTTTGTCACTGATCTACACAAATAGTCCATAATGTTGAAGTGGGGAAAAAAATCTACATATTTTTCAAAATTATTTACAAATAAAAAACTGAACAGTCTTGATTGCATAAGTATTCACCCCCTTTGCTGTGACACCCCTAAATAAGCTCTGGTGCAACCAGTTGCCTTCAGAAGTCACATCATTAGTTGAATGGAGTCCACCTGTGTGTAATTAAAGTGTCACATGATCTCAGATTAAATACACCTGTTTCTGGAAGGCCCCAGAGTTTGTTAGAGAGCATATCTAAACAAACAGCATCATGAAGAGTAGTTCTGGAGAAGCACCAATCAGGGTTGGGTTATAAAAAAAAATCCCAAACTTTGAACATCCCCCGGAGCACCGTTAAATCCATTATTAAAAAATGGAAAGAATATGGCACAACCGCGACTCCACCGTCCACCAAAACTCAGTGACCAGGTAAGGAGGGCATTAGTCAAAGAAGCAACCAAGAGGCCAATGGTAACTCTGAAGAAGCTGGAGAGATCCACAGCTGAGATGGGAGAAACTGTCCATGGGACATACAGTATATATATATATATATATATATATATATATATATATATATATATATATATATATATATATATATATATATATATATTAGCTCAAAGAGCCAGTATATATACTGTATATAGTGGCAGACCAGAGCCCTGCCCGTAAATAAAGTATTGGTGTGATGTGTTTTGGTGGTGGTTGGCAGGGACGGGGTTAATACCTATCCCTGCAAAATACATGTGAGAATGTGGCTGTTCCCAAACTGGATAATTGGTGTTAATAGGGAACAGCCACAGGAAATAAAAGGAGATCTTGAAACTCCATTATGGGGAGAGGAGCAGGGAGCGGGGAGCGGGGAGCGGGGAGCGGGGAGCGGGGAGCAGAGAGCAGAGAGCAGAGAGCAGAGAGCAGAGAGCAGAGTATATGTTTTGGTGACGGGAAAACAGCTTAGCTGCCAGTGATAGTTAAAACTTGCAAAGTTTAGTTAGAGCTCCTGGAAGGAGGTTTTGTTTGATTTACTTTGTGTAAATAAATAAATGCACAGGCACTGTTTTTCCTGTGTCAATACTTACAGGCTGCCCTGCTAAGCCGGCTGCTCCAGGATAGCCAGGTGCTCCTGGGATTCCCTAAAAAAAAAAGATTAAAATAAAACGTCAACAACAAAAATAAAACATCTTAGATTTAGAAAAAAAATACAAGACTTTACCTTTTGAAACACAGTTAAAAGTATAAAACTTCCAACTATTGTATTGATCTCAGCAAATATTGTATATAAGTGTACAGTATATCACACTACTTTAGCTGCTGAAACACAGTTGCTTGGTAGATGAACATGTCCAACTCTAAACTACCAATCTTAACATGGATTGTACATATATAAATGTACAGTATTAGTGTAAAATGCTGTGTAAACAAGCATAGTGCCTTGTGGAATGAAATGATACAACTTGTGAAATGAAATGGCATACATTTGCATGGACACATCCCGAACAGCAAGGCTTATTGATTTTACTGTACATGATTGCAGTAACCTGTTTATATCCTGTACTAGCAATTGGTGCTCTGGAAGCAAATAAAGCAATGTGTACAGAAGCTGACTGTTCAGCAGGAACCCAGTCCAGGCATGTGTGCGTGTGTCTACCATTCCTCAACTGAGTGTTCAGCAGGAACCCAGTCCAGGCATGTGTGTGCGTGTCTACCATTCCTCAACTGAGTGTTCAGCAGGAACCCAGTCCAGGCATGTGTGTGCGTGTCTACCATTCCTCAACTGAGTGTTCAGCAGGAACCCAGTCCAGGTATGTGTGTGTCTACCATTCCTCAACTGAGTGCTCAGCAGGAACCCAGTCCAGGCATGTGTGTGTCTACCATTCCTCAACTGAGTGTTCAGCAGGAACCCAGTCCAGGCATGTGTGTGCGTGTCTACCATTCCTCAACTGAGTGTTCAGCAGGAACCCAGTCCAGGCATGTGTGTGCGTGTCTACCATTCCTCAACTGAGTGTTCAGCAGGAACCCAGTCCAGGCATGTGTGTGTGTGTCTACCATTCCTCAACTGAGTGTTCAGCTGGAACCCAGTCCAGGCATGTGTGTGTCTACCATTCCTCAACTGAGTGTTCAGCAGGAACCCAGTCCAGGCATGTGTGTGTCTACCATTCCTCAACTGAGTGTTCAGCAGGAACCCAGTCCAGGCATGTGTGTGTGTGTCTACCATTCCTCAAGCAGGAGGTTCCATTGGGGTATCGAATTCACAAACAGGTGCTATAAAACTAACACAAAATAGTCCACAATCAATCTGCTCATGTATTCAGTGTAGTGGGTAACATCACTTAAGTGGTCCTGGTCTTGACCTGAACTGCTTATAGGAATAAACTGAGACATCTTTAAGAAATATGAACTGCAGTTTGTTCCCAATATACAGTTTGTATCCAATATTGCTTTACCCAATTATACATTTAATTAGGTGTGCATGATATATGGTTTCTTTTACAGAGATAGGCTTGACTTGACTATGTATTGATGCTACAAGCCAAGTGATATTTCAGGTATTCTTTTTAATGAGGGGGATCAGAAGGTGGGAAATGAGTCACGGTTCACACAATGAACTATTACAAATGTGTTGCAAATCAAAAATGGCTTTTTCATTTAAAATAAATGTAGGCAGAAACAAGACCTGTATCATTTCATCATTCCAGTGTATTTATGTTTGTTATTATTACATTCTGTTTACCTTCTCGCCTTTTTCTCCAGTTTCACCTGCAGCCCCTCGGTCTCCTCTGCTTCCCTGTTGAGAAACACATTGTAAAATTGTTCCATCCTTTTGTGTGTGCTGCTTACATTGAACCAGCATGCAGACATTACAGTGTACAACTAGAATGGATACACAACCGTCATAACTGAATGAGTGGTGGAGTGAAGATGTGTTGATGTAGGACTGGGAACTCGTACATGCCGGAGGGGATGAATGAATTGGGTTCTGGAGGTCTTAGACCATTTCATACTGAAGTAAAACTGCCATTAAACTGGATTGAATACAACTGCAACTGTTTGTAAATTACAGTCCCTGCACCTATACTTTAACGTTCTAATGCATTTAGAAGTTATATGATACATGTCAATGGATAGTTATTATATAACTTAGATTATCATTTGTATGATATACTGTATACAGATCCTGGTTTCTTATTTCACTGCCTCATGTTGTTGTTGTTTCCTGAGTTATTGCTTTCTTCTGTCCTGTGGCATACAAAATGGTTCTCATTACCTCACTAACTGCCATAGTTAAAACACGATGCGATTGCAAAGGCACAACCCTCTCAGTATGTGTCATTTATAGGCTTGTATGAACCTAAAACGATCCACTGCAGAAGCGTGCATGACCTCTCTGACAACGCTCACTGTTTAATTTGTATGTGATCATGAACTTCACAACACCTAACTTCGTATCTATTCTATTGTAGATATAAAGACTTACCTTCATCCCATCCATCCCAGGTGGGCCTATAGGACCAGGAGGCCCAGATGGCCCCTGCCATTAGAAGACAATAAATATGTTAAAGCATTGAGAAGGAAGCGTTTGTACACTAGTTTGTTGTGAGTACGGCACATGCTTTATAGAACTGTAAAGAGCACAGAATGGGAGTAACGCTCTGTTTTTCTTTCCTGTGAATATTGAACAAGCTTGAAATAAAGCACAGATCGATAAGGGAAAAGCATGGAGGATCCTGAATTGTACAGTATAACTTGTTTTAATGGATGGTAAATATATAGCCACCGACATGGTATAAAAGCCAACAGACCAAGCAGTACAGAAAAACTGAAAGATGCTAAGAATATGAAACATAGCTTGAACAACAATATAATGGTTAGAGGGGCCTGGTGTTGATACACAGTTACAGGCCTTGACATGAAACAAACAATAATAAATAAAGGTAATGGCAGACAGTAGGAATACTGCAGCAATAGAGACTTATTATACAAAATATAAAATATACTTTATTGCATGACATGAATGAAACGCTCCACTAGTAATGTACTCCTGATCAGTCATTGATTGTGTCGATTGAAAGTCTAGTTAGAGCAAGTTAGAGCAAACATGCATGTGTCATTCATACCTGTTTCCCATTATTCCCATCTTTTCCGGGTGGACCTGTCAATCCTTTGTCACCTTTGAACCCTGGGAGACCTGGCATCCCGGAAGGTCCAGGTGGGCAATCAGTGCACACATCCTGGAAGAGATTAGCAACATCACTGCAGGAAGCAGAACTCAAGGCACTGCATCACACAGTGCATACTAGCTATACAGTGCATGTGTTTTATGAGAATTTCTTTGTTGATTATTATGCCAAATAATCACTGAAATAAAGAACATTTTGTGTTTTTCTAATTCACTACCCCTAACACCCAATACAAACAACCAAGCATTAAATAAACCCCTACAGAAAAAGCCATTTATTATTATTATTTATTTCTTAGCAGACGCCCTTATCCAGGGCGACTTACAATTGTTACAAGATATCACATTATTTTTACATACAATTACCCCTTTATACTGGGTTGGGTTTTTACTGGAGAAATCTAGGTAAAGTACCTTGCTCAAGGGTACAGCAGCAGTGTCCCCCACCTGGGATTGAACCCACGTCCCTCCGTTCACGAGTCCAGAGCCCTAACCACTACTCCACACTGCTGCCCTATCATTCTACTGATAGAATGTAGTGGTAAGCACTAATATAAAACAGTCAAAATACTAAAAAAAACTAAATCAGAAGCATAATTGATACAAGAATACATTACTTATAATTGATAAACTGGCTCTCAAACATAATTGAATTGGGCTACTCAAAAGGTAAACATACATTCAATGGTAAGAAAAAAAAACTGGTACAAAAAGTATAATAAAAACTGCAGCAGCAAATATTAAATGTAATAAAAACTTCAACAAAAACAAACATGTTACAAAACAGTATTAGCTGCACTACAGTAATTATTTGTATATATATATATATATACACTAACTTCACACTGTATGTTCCTTACCTTAAGGCGGCTTTCAAGTTCCTTTTGAGAAATCTGAGCTGTTGAACCCTGTGATAAAAGAATACTAGGAGTTATCACTGTGCTGCACTAGACACAGATTCAAGAACACTAGAAGTTATCACTGTGCTCCAAGAGACACAGATTCAAGAACACTAGAAGTTATCACTGTCCTCCACTAGACACCACTAGACACAGATTTCCATAAGGTTTTGGGTTTATCAAAGTCCCACTCTGAATATTGGGACATGGTGCTAAAATATATAATGATCTGCAGTTAAATCATTCAAAGTGACACATACCGGCTCCCCAGGAACTCCTCTGTCTCCTGGCCTTCCAGGTAAACCCTGTTACACAAAAGAGAAGTTCTTTAAACAGGGCTTTGCACCGACATACAGGACATACTGTGTCCTTGCCTTGCCCACTCCATCTTGTTGCAAGGTGAGGTATTGTTTCTGTATAGTGTCTCTATTTGATATGTTGCTCTGCTTTGTCTGTGTATTTTCTAACTCAATGTAAAGGCAAGCTTGTGGAAAGTTACAGATAAGGAAACACATTCCTTATTTGGGTATGCTGTATTGTCGGGGTCTTGTGCTCCTCTGTACCAATGTCTGAGTCTTGTAATCTCTTGTAGTAATATATCTTATTAGCAGTGTGTGTGTGCGTGTGTGTGTGTGTGTGCGTGCGTGTGTGTTTGTGTGTGTGCGTGCGTGTGTGCATGTGCATGCGCGTGCATGTGCGTGTGCATGCACATGCGTGTGCGTGTGCATGTGTGTGTGTGTGTGCATGTGCGTGCGTGCGCGTGTGTGCGTGTGTGTCAAATGCATGGATTGTGAGTATCTTTATCTTAGAATAGTAGAAGTGACCAAGCGAGAGAATTTACAAACAGAAGGAATTGTTGAAGAATGATGTAACCACAGGTTAGGTATAAAAAGGCTTGTTTAGAGCTCTTTTGTTAGACTAGAGCATAAAGAGATGACTGCTGCACTCTGAAATTGGTCAATATGCCTCTTTCGTATTGCATGCTGTTCTGTAAGTCTAATAAAGTATCAGTGTTAAACTGATTGCTGTATTGTGTGAATCAATCTGGGTTAATCCACACAATAAGACATACCAGCGAGCTTGTTAACAGCCTCAAGGCATTTGACTAGGATCAATAAAGGAATGCTGCGCTGAGATGCTCCCATATATGTTAATTGCTTCATGGCTTGTACTTACATTATGCCCAGGCGGACCTTGGGGACCAGCTACGCCAGGTACACCTCTTGGGCCCTGAAAGGCACAATCACAGTATATCAGCACACACACCGAGGTGTGCTACATAATAGGAAGGGACTGTAAACAATAACAAAAAAGAATTGTGTGAAGAGAAGAGTCTGTACAGCTAGTGTCAAAATCCTTGCACAGGTAAGAGTCTGTACAGCGAGTGTTAAAATCCTTGCACAGAGAAGAGTTTATACAGCTAGTGTTAAAATCCTTGCACAGAGAAGAGTCTGTACAGCTAGTGTTAAAATCCTTGCACAGAGAAGAGTCTGTACAGCTAGTGTTAAAATCCTTTCACTTGCATGATGTTCTTTCATGGGGTGATCACTGAAGGTTTAAGCTCACAGAGCTAACTAAACAATCCCAATAAATCTCAGCTCCTATGCATTGCCATACTTTCTTAGCTACATTTTCCTATACGAACGATGCATACATTATGGTAAAAGTTCATTAGATTTTCGAATGGTGTTTGTCTAAGCTATCAGCAGAGCAATATGATTGATCGCTCTGTGCAGATACTTCAATGCTAAGCTTCTCATTCGTTGCATTCTACTTTACAAAAAGGAACGCAATGGAGTTTGAAAACTTGTCAATCACAGGAAAAGGTGGACGTTCTTGTAAAGGAAATAAATGCCATGCATTTAGAATTTTTTTTAAGTTATTGCAAATATTCTTCAGAAATATATAATTAAATACTAGATAGATAGATAGATAGATAGATAGATAGATAGATAGATAGATAGATAGATAGATAGATAGACTGTATATATAGGCTCAGAAAGAGTCATAGTATAAAACAACTAAACATTCTGAACACCCAGAAGCAACTCAATTATTTCCAATGTCACCTACGTTTCCTGATGGGAAGTGCAGTGTTGAAAAGAGTGCCCTGATAGATGGTCACCATTTTTTTTCATTAAAAAATACCATTCAAAATAAAACACATATTTAACATAATGTCTGCACCTTTTTGAAAGAAAAACATGAGATCTACTAGACGATAGTAATGCATGTTAGGTGAGAGTTACTGGAATTGTTCTGTTTTCAGTACTATCATCTTACTATCCAAATTGGAATGTTATTTGACACATTTTGATGAACAAAAGATTAATACCAGAATGTGATGCATTTTTATAATAGTCTTATAACAAGCAGGTGTTGGTTTGCATATTTATTAAAATATATTTCAGGTTGGAGCTGTGATTAATCGAGGCTGGGTATACAGTATATATCCTCATTCATATTTCATAAACTAACTTGACATCGGATTGCTTACCTGGGGTCCTTTTTCTCCTGCAGCTCCTGGTGTTCCCTAAAGCAGTAGAATGTATTATTATTATTATTATTATTATTATTATTATTATTATTATTATTATTATTATTATTATTATTATTATATAATTACATATTAAATGCAAATATTAAATATAAAAAAAACATACTAGGTCATAGAACCTAATTTATCTTGTTCTGGTTGAATTGAAAGAGAAATCAAAAGTGTTTGCTTCAGCGCTTATCAAAATAAAGAGGCGCCATCACTAATACACTTTAAAAAAACACTTGAACACCCAAATAAGAGGCCCCGACACTGTTCATGAGGAATTCTTGTTAAGTATGAAGGCCGTGAGAAATGATTATTTCCTTCACATGACTTCAATATAATTACAAAGTATCTCCAAAGTAATTACATTGCAATTAATGAAACATGAAATAAAGTGCTACCAGATTTGTATATTTTACTACAATGTCAATTGCATGATCACATATTGCATTGCAGTTATACTTGAGGTTGAGGTTGAGGGTATACGTTTATGTTTTGTGCCTTTGGTTTCAATGTGCCGTTAAAACTTACGTATCTGTTTGCAATTTAACTAAAAGTTGTTAGTCTGTTAAAACTTGGTGACTTGGAT
The DNA here is from genome assembly GCA_030684275.1 of Acipenser oxyrinchus oxyrinchus. Taxonomy (NCBI): domain Eukaryota; kingdom Metazoa; phylum Chordata; class Actinopteri; order Acipenseriformes; family Acipenseridae; genus Acipenser; species Acipenser oxyrinchus. The sequence continues at coordinate 1,636,585 of CM060249.1, forward strand.
AAAGGATGCATTGCAAATTGATTACATTTCAGTGTGTTGCCAGAGACAACAGGAAATCAATACATTATATAAACTACAGGAATCATCCCTGGTGTGGCAGAATTGTAGTGTGTCATGACATTTAGCTAAACATTGAAATCCAATCAAACTTGTGCTCTATTTAAAATCTTCAAAACTATCATCCGTACAATTCTGACTTATTCTATCATAACAGTATGTAAGGAGCAGTTTTGTGTGACGCACTGCCCCGTCAGTGAGATGAGATGAGATGCATAGTGCTTAAGACGCTCGTTTGAGGTGCGCAGGGTCGCCGGTTCACACCCAGCATCCACCCTGTTACAAGTACAATACCTGGCTTCCCTTCTCCAGTACATTCACTGCAGGTGTTCTAGGGAATAGAACCCCACCTGACTCAAAATACTTTTCTGAATGAAGCATAGAGCACAGACAGTTTTAATGCAAGAATATGTTTTTTGACAAATTCAAATTGACAAGCCACTGAAGTCTCAAGGAGATTATAATATTTGTTTATTTAGCAGACACCTTTATCCAAGGTGACTTACAGACACTTGGGTGTGTGAACTATGCATCAGCTGCAGAGTCACATACAACAACGTCTCACCCAAAAGATTATAGAGTTCTTACCTGTTGCCCAGGTAACCCAGTCCCAGATGGACCTCTATCTCCAGGAAGTCCACGCATCCCAGGGGATCCGGAATCCCCCTAAAGGAGAGTTAGACTTAACTCTATTGAAATGGCAAGATTTGTATCCTGTGGTTGCCCTGGTGATACACACTCAAACATTCCAAACAGGTGTGTATGTTTTACACCACCTCATTTTCTAAAAGGTTCATTGTTTTAACCACTACATCTGAGTGGGTACGAAAAATTACCATAAAAAACACTTAATCTAGTATAAGTACAAAAGATCACTGTCAAAAGCTAAATATAGATGCCTTCCAGCCAGTAATAATTTAGGAGTATGTCTGCTTCTGCAGGTTTTAATGGTCTTACCTTCGGCCCCTGGGGTCCAGGCAATCCACGTGTTCCATGCTTTCCCTGTTATTCCAAAAAGTATAAATTAATGAATACCGTTTCTGCAGACACAGCATACACCCTTCTAATAAACTGAGACTTTAAAGATTCTCTGCACCAAAAAAACAAATAACCTGTGCGTTATTGCAGTGGAAAATATTTCAGAGTGAAAATTGAATGCAGAAGTTTGGCAAGAAACTCAAACTGATGTCGTGTGCAGACACATGAAAGCCAGACACTGAACATGCAAGCCCCTTCACAGTGCATTGTACCTGGTAAATATACAGTACAAGCATGTAGTGGGTCTTTGAGGGAAGTGTTACAGTGATGTCTTACTGGCTTTTCCTTCGATGGAAGCGAACATTATCAATTTGATCTGACCTGGCCCTCGGAATGCCACAGAAATCTTTACTGGTACTGCACAGTAGGTTTATTTTTTAAATGATTTGAAATGGAAATACACATGAAGAGAGCACTCTCTTGGACCCTTTAACATGGTATGCAGAGATAATGCTTTGAGTGCATGGCATTTTGCTGCAGACAGAAGCAAACAGGGAGAACTCGTTCAAGCTGAAAAGTTACTATGCCAAGGTTATTTTTCACAGCTAGATTACTATGGGTGTTTAACTTATTTTTCTCTGTGCCCTTGGGCTTTTAGAGCATTCCTACCCAACATTAATTATAATACAGTAGCTCCAATACTGTACCCTGACATACTGTACACTTAAGCTGAGGGATCACTAAGGCACTTTGTGGCTTGGAACTTGATTTCAGGAGACTAGGTTTCAGGCCACTGCAAGGCACACCAGGAGAGACTTGGGGTTTGATACAGCAAAGTTGCCTCAAACTAGGTCTCCCGGTCTCCTGGAACCAGGTCTCCTGGAACTGTTCCTGAAAAAAGTGGCTTTGTGTTCCCTCAGCTTTAGAATCCACAGGGTTGAATAAAGCTGCTTGTGCACCAGTATGAACTCAGTGATGACTCACCGGCTCCCCATCCTTCCCCTGGCCTGGTAAACCTGGGATTCCAGCAGGCCCGGGCTCCCCTGGAGGTCCTGCTGAGCCTTGCCTGCCTTCCTTACCAGCCTCTCCCTGCAGAAGCACACCACAGATTAACACTATTATCAGAGTTTCATCTAACAGTAAGTAAGTGTCAGTTCCTTCCAATAAGGGCTGGAAGAAAAGCAACTTCATCAGAATTAGGAATAATGACGAATGATGATGATAATTGCACTTACTGTCGCTTATTTTAAAGTATCACTAAGTTAAGGTTGTCATAAACCACAAACATATCTTTATTCTTGTAAGACTAACAGGAGGAAAGGTCTTTTTTTTGCCTGAGCCTATGTATACAGCAGGTTTGTAGGCTAAATGTCTGAACATTTGAGGCCTGTACGCAATTGCTGATTGTGTGTCTATTGAAGAACTTTTACAATGACAGGTACATCTGAATACATCTCAATTGTATATTCCTGATTAAATGCCTTTAAATAAATATGTACATTCCATAGATACATAGGTAAATACGTACATTCTGTAGAAGTGAGGAAAACACAGACCACCGAGCGAAACACAATTGAGTATTTCTTACCTTTTCCCCTTTTTGTCCGTTTACTCCAGATTGACCATCTTTCCCTGGTACACCCTAAAGAACAGAACATATGGGAAACTATAACAGTAATTTATTGAATGGGCATTAGATCTTGTGACTTGGGGGCTGGCAGTATAAGCCCACCAGTAAAAAAGCTCACGGATTAAGAACATAGGAACATAAGAAAGTTTACAAATGAAAGGAGGCCATTCGGCCCATCTTGCTCGTTTGGTTGTTAGTAGCTAATTGATCCCAGAATCTCATCAAGTATCCCAGGGTGTCGGCTTCAACAACATTACTGGGGAGTTGGTTCCAGACCCTCACAATTCTCTGTGTAAAAAAGTGCCTCCTGTTTTCTGTTCTGAATGCCCCTTTATCTAATCTCCATTTGTGACCCCTTGGTCAACATTGTCAATACCTTTAATGATTTTGAATGCTTGAATCAGATCGCCGCGTAGTCTTCTTTGTTCAAGACTGAATAGATTCAATTATTTTAGCCTGTCTGCATATGACATGCCTTTTAAACCAGGAATAATTCTGGTCGTTCTTCTTTGCACTTTCTAGAGCAGCAATATCCTTTTTGTAGCGAGATGACCAGAACTGAACACAATATTCTAGATGAGGTCTTACTAATGCATTGTAAAGTTTTAACATTACTTCCCTTGATTAAAATTCAACACTTTTCACTATATATCCGAGCATCTTGTTGGCCTTTTTTATAGCTTCCCCACATGAAGATATGTCTGAGTCAATATAAACTCCTAGGTCTTTTTCACAGATTCCTTCTTCAATTTCAGTATATTGCATATGGTATTTATAATGGACATTTTTATTGCCTGCGTGCAGTACCTTACACTTGTCTATATTAAATGTCATTTGCCATGTGTCTGCGCAGTTCTGAATGCTGTCTAGATCATTTTGAATGACCTTTGCTGCTGCAACGGTGTTTGCCACTTCTCCTATTTTTGTGTCGTCTGCAAATTTAACAAATTTGTATACTATACTAGAATAAGTCATTAATGTAGATTAGGAAGAGCAGAGGACCTAATACTGATCCCTGTGGTACACCACTGGTTACCTCGTTCCATTTTGAGAAGGCCTTTGATTGATTTGTGATGGTGTTTATGAATCAACTTGTTCATAAAGGATACTGGAGAGGTTCTAATGAATTTAACTGTTTATTTTTTTTAAAGAAAAACTGTCATCGATCCTCTGGCATCGATTATTTTTTGCCTGGGCACATTTGTTAACAGATAGTACTCCATTTTACAAAGAATGGATCCACATATTACCCTAACAACATTTATTTATCATTTCTAACTGGAGACATTAGTGATTTTTAGAAGTGTCTTTAAAATTCCCATTTTCATTTTTTTAAGGGATTTCCTACTTAAACTCCCAGTTAAAACATTTATTTTGCAACAACATAACAGCAAAGAGACATCTGACACCAGCCTTGTGTATTTATTTTATCACCTTACAAGCTGCAAGATTATTAGACGTCCAACAGTATGCACACTATCAACAGAACATGTAATTGAGCTACAGTATGCACCTACCGCATTGCCTGGTAAACCACGTGGACCTTGTGGACCTGTTTGGCCAGGTGGTCCCTATTGTGGAAAATACATCACAGAGCACATTAAAACATTAAATAATACTGGAACAAAAACAAATTCAGTCCATCCATTTTCTATACAGACAATATTCTCAAATGCATAACTTTTTTTGTATCCATCCATACTGTAACTACTCAAAAAGAGCATTTGGTTGACACCTTAGTGGTTAATGGAACCACATTCAAATTGAAGATGAGAATGAGGATTCTATAGTTGAGTTTCCTGCTGTTTTAAAGCATGTCTGCTCCCACGATTTAAACTTACTGCTTCTCCGTTCACTCCAGGCTCTCCTCTGAGTCCTGCCTCCCCTTTTGGACCCTGTTTTGAGGAACAAAACATGAATCACTGAATGTGGGCCATGTGCCTATAATATGCATCATACCATACCATATAATATGCATCATACCATACCATATAATATGCATCATACCATACCATATAATATGCATCATACCATACCATATAATATGCATCATACCATACCATATTATATGCATCATACCATACCATATAATATGCAATAAGTAGATTTGGGAAGTAATGTAAAAGGAGTATTTTCTATCAGCTGAAATCTGTATCGCAAAGCGTCTGGATGGACAGCAATAATTAACCCATGAGATAACAAATGCATCAATTAAAATCCTGGTGTCATCTTGCAACAGCATTGCCTTTAATCTTAGAGAGTTGTGAGATTAAGCAAAAGTGGCCATCAAATGATAACAAGATATGCTGACAGTGGGGACAAGAAAAGACTACCCCGTGGGTGATTTATTGCTATACTATAGATCTATACTATGGAGCCAGTTTCCATGCAGTCTAAGGGAGGGGACTTTAAACACAGATTTATTTTTTAATAGACAGCATCTTTCATAAGGCTTTATCAAAATGTGTGCGTAATGTTATTACATTTTCAAGCCTTGCCTATGCACCTAAAGTTGTGTGCAGTAAAAAGCCATACACTGACAACTGCAGTTGTATCCATTATATCCTGGTTATTTATCCAGCCCCCCACCCCTGAAATGAGATGGCCGCTAAGTGGATTAAAAGTCTTTACTTATCCACAAAGAACAACAGAAAGCATGGCAGAGAACACAAAGAATGTAGAGAAAGTACAGAAAGTAATGTATTAAACAGCTGTGTTTCACACCCCCACCCTGTCATCTAAAGACCCACACATTCTCCCAGCAGATGTGATGACAGGGTTTCCATACCAAGCCCATCAAAATGCTGGACACCCTCAACAAAGGGCACAATTACTGACAAATGCATCACCAAATTTAGAATATGGATACCTGCCGACTATAAATTGGGCTGACACTTCAAGGAACTCTTCTCTCATTCTCTACTGGTCATGTTAAGCTGTTTTGTCATCTTGTGTAGATGTTTTGCTCTGTTGTAAACTACAGGGAGAAGGCAAACAGCATGCAGCATGTCTAATAATATTGGAGTGGTATCACAGTTGTACAGTAGGTCATTTGTGCACTTGGACTTTTGAAATGTGAATCGTGCTTACCGTTGGTCCTGGTGGCCCCTTCAGTCCTTCTTCACCTGGGACTCCCCTCGGACCCTATAAAATAGATAGAAAGCAAAAAAGCTCTGAGTTCATGCTTATGCATAAACTTGGAGTTTCGAGTTAGGATTTTCTCTCTCTTGAGAAGAATATTCTTAATACCTAGCAGCCAGTCTACAGTATGAACTGCAAAACACTTCAAAAAATCAGAGAGCAAAACCAACCCAGAAGTGCTGGCTAGTAAAATTAGTTGCATCCACTTTTAACGATAGATTTTATTAATGAATAGCATTTCCACAGCTTCAAATGTTCTCTAATGTAACTGAAACTGTATTGAGACATTTATGCTGTATGTCTGCTAAGTTTTTTTTAGTAAGATTGTGATTTTGGGATGAATACTTCTACAGCAGATAGTGTGTGCTGTATCTGTTTTCACAAGAGAAGCCAGTAACAGAGGAACGGTAATACATTTATTTATTCTTCTGGATCGGTTATATGTTTGAATGGTAACTTGAGCCCCATGTTTTTTGAAAAAGGGAACATTTTCTAATCTCAAAAACTGTTTTCCATGAATCTTAGATTTATTTATCTATGCCATGCTGTGGTAAAGACCTTATGGAATATATTATTTTAATTTCATGTTTTATACTTTGTTTGCACTCATAAATCACTCACCACCCTGTTAACTAAATAAGAAACAAGTGTTTTACTTTACACTCAACACTTAAATAATGGCCAGTGCTCCAGTCATTCGCACTGTTGGAGACTATTAAAAATGTGTGTGAGAGTAATACTATTGTAAGTCATGTATTAAACTGAAAAAGCTAAAGAAGAGGAGGCTGGGTTTTAGGAAATCCATCCCTGTTTAACAAATAGCTGGAAGTTTGTTGCTCAGTTTCCAAAACAAGTTTTGGGTTTTCTAAGAGCTTCATGAGCATTGGACATTTTCTTCACTGTGCTATAACGACACAGTAAGGAGTGACTTCATTATTGAGTAAAATGTATGGTTTAAATTACACATTCTATAATTACATCTGTATGTTCTCACATGGCATATCTCTTAAATCTATATCTATATATATATATATATATATATATATATATATATATATATATATATATATAAGGGAAAGCGGTAAAGATACTCAAAACACAAAGAGCTGCATAACAGTTGCATGAGTTTGCTTTGAATACCCATCATTCTATTTGAATTAAAGAGGTTTAAGTTTTGTTACATAAACGATGCCAGAGTTACACATAAGAGTGAGTATCCAATCAGAACAGCCAAGTAATTGAGTGCAAATAATTGATCTTTGCTGCCACCTCTCGGGCATTTCCCTGAATTGCCTACTTTAAAGTAGGAAAACTATGTAGTGTACTAACTACTTAATGTAGTTTTATTTCATTATGCCTCAGTTCTTTTCCTAAAGACCAACATTACGTACTGGATCTCCTGGTGGTCCTTGATCTCCTTTAACTCCTTGCTGCCCAGGTTCTCCCTGAGATGCAGAAACAACAACAACATGGATATTATGTAATGTAACTGCGAGGTTACCCCCAAAACAATCACCTCGAAATACACATCCTTAACATAATAAAGGTGTTTGTAACGGAGGGAAGAATGACGCTCTCGTTCGTAACAACAAGCTGTCTACTGTGCTAAGCCAGGCTCTGTCAGCAGAATGTACAGATACGTCTCTATGCAGCTTCTGAAGAGAGGTACATTCTTCTAGCTGTTTAATCAATATAATATTATAAAATGATGCGGGAAAGACATAATAAACATTCTGTACATGAGTAAGAATCTGCATATTACATAGAGATGCTTTAGTTCAATCCTAGCAGTGTATTTAACTGTGTGGAATCTCTCTCAACAGCAAAAGGGAAGATTATCTTTGAGCAGCAAAATATATTATTCAATCATTAAGAGTTTAATGAAATGACTTCTTACTGGATTTCCAGGCTGTGGAATCACTGTTGCAACCTAAAGAAAGACAGACACAAATGTATATTTTTCCATCAGCATTACAACATAGCATTCAGATAAATGCCTACATATAAATTTACTGGATTTTATTGAAGGCTCAAAGAGATGCATTGCATTGCCAGCTCCAAGTAAGTGCATTGATTGCTATAAGCAGATTCTAGGATTTTAATCCCCTTTACTGTCTAAACGCACAGCAGCAAATAATGTGCTACCTTTGGTTAGCTCCATCAGTTTTTGAGATTTGGATCAGTTATTCGTTGTGAATTATTTTTCAGCTAACAGTTAAATGGCAGTTAACTGACCTGTTCAGTTAAGTGTCTGCTGTAGTTAGTAGGTTTCTGTTAATAGCTATTTATAAACAAATTGAACAGGCTAGCAGTGTGTATGCTATACACATAAACATTTGTTGACCATGTAACCTTCTTTTCTTAGTTGTGCATTTTAACTGTATGTTTAAACTGACAAACCAACAGATACATACCAGGCATCCAGAATGTATAGCAGATAGCGTGGAGAGTGTAGGACAGGACTAGGTATCCATTATTAACTGCAGCCTGCTCACTTCGCAATCCAGTACTTGTTAAAACTTGATCTTCGAGGTTAATATTCATTGATTTTTTTTGATTAACTATAATTAACAGGTATACTTTATTTCTAACTGAAAACTACATTTTCCACAGTTCTTTAGTGCGAAATGCTAAAAATGTTGCCATGGTTACAAAAGTTCCTTTGGTTGTGCAATAATAAAGTACCTCAGTCTAAGGCCTATTTTCTAACCTCAACCACCAGTTGCTGCCCAATGGTTTTCATCAAATGTATGCAATACTCTATTTTCAAAACAAACTCTGACCGTTGCAAATAGGTCATAAGCAAGTCGTGCTGCCAAATTGACCTTTATGGAGTTTTTATGTTGACTGTAGTAGCCTTGGTAACCCAGCTTCGCTCCTTAGCGACTCGTTATATACAACTGTTTTATGATTCATTAATTGGTTGTTATTTAGATTTTGCTCAACCAGCTATTCCTTGTGAGCAATGACAGCTATGTGATGCTTAGTCTTTGGTTATGTGTGTGTGTGTGTGAAGTAAAACTTTATAAAATGTTTTACTTACATTTCCTGGGGCCCCAGGAGGACCAGCCTCTCCGACATCACCCTAAAGAAACCCAGGATGTTAACAGTCTCTACTTCATGGATACTTTATTAAATACAATGTGTTTTATATCATATTTATTTTCTATCTTGCTTAACATCAGTATGTGCGTTATCTGTCATCCTCTGTTGCTTCTGATTAGATCTAGCAGCCTGCTACTGTTTCAGTGTACTGTCGTGTTCCCCCTTACCTTGTCTCCCCTGTCACCTTTTGGACCCAGGGGTCCAACTCGTCCACGGTCACCCTGTTGAAACAGAGATGGGTTAGTTCTAATTTAACACTGCAAAAACTCACACACGCCTAAATCATTAGACTGTTTAGAATTCGCCATAATCCTGCCATTCACATCAATGGCTAGAATCATTTTTTTCAACAGGGTTGTTATGCAGTTTGTTAACCTTTTCAGTTGAACTGAATGCCTTCTACAGTATGCCATATTGTACTGTAGGCCTTATGTACAGTGCTTATGTTAATGGTGATTGGTACGTTCTTCTTTTTTGTTCTTCTTGCAAATAGACGAACGCTATACAGTAAATACAAGCTGGTGAATAGTAAAGCGTTTACTGGTTCTCCTTTCTCTCCTCTCAGCCCTGTTAATCCTGGAACACCTGGAGGACCAGCCTCTCCCTGAAAAGAAGACAGAATGGTCATCTCTCAGACAGGACTCCTACATGCATAAGTAATGTTGCAAGCCATTGGGAATGGCAGTGATGAAGTGTCACAAGTGAACCCACCTTCAATCCCGGGGGACCCTCGGGGCCACCAGAGCCTCCTTCACCCTGCATATGGAGAGACACAAGATCAGAGAAAGAGAAAGAGCATGGAAAAGCTGCTTACAATTCCCCAACAGATCTGACTTTGGATTTATTATGCTGAATTTATCAATTTACAAGAACAAGACGTTGTTGTTGTTTTTTTTTTGCTTTTATTTAACAACAGAAAAACAAACAAACAACAAACTCCTATATAAAGATTAAAAACAAAAATGTGTATTTGTATAGTTGCTGTTAGAACCAACCTGAGGACCAGGCTTTCCAGGTAAGCCATCCAGGCCTCTTTCTCCTCGTGAACCCTGCAAAAAAAATGTACACAGTAAAAAAAACAATAAATACTATTCCAATACATATACAATATGTAAGCTTATAACAATAGTCATGTGCACATTTATTAGAACACCGCAAGATGTGTTATTTATATCCTCTATATACCTACCTGCAACCTCTGGGTGTGAGAATTTCAATTTTCAGTAATCAGTGCTATAGAAACAATAGGCACTCCTGTGTTAAAATGTTAGACCATACTGTGCTTTAATTAGGCATCTTAAACAACTTCTATTTTACCATTTGTGGCTCTGTGTTCCTTTTCTTTTACTATTTTAAATTAATTGCATGTGTGGCCTGTTAAATTAGACAATCACTAATTTGCTTATTTTGATGGATTTTCCCAGATTTTCAGTTCCAGTGGTTTGATTTCATATGCACAACAAGTCAAAAGTACAAAAGCAAAGGGGTGTTTTAATAAATGTGCACCCTAGTGTAATATTACACATCTATTGATTTCAGCACGAATACTGCAAGCTGAAATAAAAAAAAATGTTTCCTGATTTTGGTTGATTGTTCCCTTGTGCTTTACTAGGCTTCAGCCCTGCTTTCTCACACCTCTCAGTGATTAACCATGCTTCAGCCCTGCTTTCTCACACGTCTCAGTGATTAACCATGCTTCAGCCCTGCTTTCTCACACCTCTCAGTGATTAACCATGCTTCAGCCCTGCTTTCTCACACCTCTCAGTGATTAACCATGCTTCAGCCCTGCTTTCTCACACCTCTCAGTGACTAACCATGCTTCAGCCCTGCTTTCTCACACCTCTCAGTGATTAACCATGCTTCAGCCCTGCTTTCTCACACCTCTCAGTGACTAACCATGCTTCAGCCCTGCTTTCTCACACCTCTCAGTGACTAACCATGCTTCAGCCCTGCTTTCTCACACCTCTCAGTGATTAACCATGCTTCTTCAGCCCTTCTTTTCAACATCGCTCAGTGACTAACCGTGCTTGCCTATTCTTTACATTAGTTTTGCTGTCAGAGAGGTGCAGAACTTGTTATAATGTGCGGCTTACTCTTAACTTTACTTCTGACTTTGTGACTTAATTATATACTTTCTTCTGCTAGTCTGTGTTTGCTGGGAAAAACAATTCCAGACTACAAATCATGCTGACAGCAAAGAGACAAAACTTACCTTTTCTCCATCCTTTCCCGGAAGGCCATCCAACCCATCTTTTCCAGGTATACCCTTAAATGAAGAAATACAAAAATATATATTTTTTTGTTTGTCAAGAAAATAGGGAGAATAACCATCTTCTCACACCATCTAATCAGTAACTACAATATGCCAATATATGCAATGTAACACTGATAATCTGTAGGGAGATTTACTATGACTATGCTAATCCCTTTTGTTTCTTGTATCATACAGTTTATACCACAAGCGTGGGTATATCTAGCGTGGGATACTTTTTTGTTATAACATGAGTGGATAACATGAGTGGAAGGACATGAGTGGAAGGACATGAGTGGAATAACATGAGTGGATAACATGATTTGAATGACATGAGTGGGATGAGTGGATAACATGAGTGGAAGGACATGAGTGGGATAACATGAGTGGATAACATGAGTGGGATAACATGATTACCATGAGTGGGATAACATGATTACCTTACATTACTGTCCAGTGCTGTGCTGCTGAAATTTAGGATGGGGCTGTGCTTCGACAGTTCAAACTGTATCGCCACTGATACGCGTTTTATAACAACTTTAAAAATAACACCGGGAACGGTAGGAAACAACAGAGACCAGCCTCAAGGTTCTATCTAAACGTTGGCGAAGAGGCCATAAACAGGGTTCGAAATGAATCCACGTCGAAGCATAGTCCGTTGAAAATGTAAGTAAAGATCTTACCCCTGTCAGGACTCGTGATTTACTGGGACATGCTCCTGTATACCACAAGCGATCATTCCATATCCTCTATGTATCACACTCTCCACTTATTGTTATATAAACCAAAGCCAGATTTGACTTACATGTTTGCCTGGCTCTCCTGGTTTCCCAGAAAATCCGATTTCACCTGGTAACCCCTAAAGTGTAAAAAAAGCATCAGTGTGAAAGAGATCCAAGGGACATTTACAAAAGGCTGGTGTACAATTATTTCAGGTCAAAAGAATGTCCCACACTATGGTAACAGTCATGATAACATATTTAATGGAACTGTCAGCATATTTAACAGCACAACAGGACAAGACACTTAACAGTCTGACAGTTGAATTGTACAAGTATAAATAATCACTATAATATGTTTTAAGATCTGCTGCTTTCTCTTCCTATTGGGAGACAGAAGACAGGGAGACATAGAAATAAGAAGAAATAGACAGAGAGACCATCCCATAGCTTCCATATCTACTGTGCAACTAGTTAGCTTTGTTTTTTATCTTACCGGAGGTCCAGTTTTTCCAGGTGGCCCAGGGTTTCCAGAAGGTCCTTGGGGCCCCTAAAAGAGAAAATAAAAAGCATAAATGTTATTACCATTTGCTGCCAATGGTAAACAAATCCTAATATCCACCAGAGGGAGCCTGTCTGCAATACAGCAGCCATGAAACAAGTTACTTAACACCGTGGTGTCTGCTCCTGGTCTTTCCCTGCTCTAAATGGTTTAATTCACGGGGCAGAGCTATGCCACCTGGTAGTGTTTATTGACAGAGTTAGTGAACATATACACAAGGAGAGAGGGGCTCCGCCTCTTCAAGGCCCAACATTTTCTTGATCGATAGACACGATAAACAGGAGGGGGGCCACCGTCTTTGAGATGACCCGACATACGAGAGGGGCACCGTCTCCGAGGTTACCTGACATACGAAGAGGCTCGCGAACCGGAAAGAAAACATAAAGTTAGTATCTGTTAAAACATATAATGCGTGGTGTTCCGCCTCTTCGAAGCCCAACATAATAGAAGGGGGGTTCCGTGGCTGAGGAGACCCGACAAACAGGAGAGGGGCCACCGTCTTTGAGGAGACCCGACAAACACGAGGGATGCCACCGCTTGGGGACCCTCACATAGAGGCATCAGACCTGCAAGAAGAATCTCAAAATAAACATACATGCAGATGGAAGGGTTTGGCCGGGGGTCCCCTCTGACTCATGGAGAACCCTCCTCTATGAGGTAAATGAAGTGGAGCTTAACAAAGGGTTGGAGAAAGTGGAATCACTAACCCCCCAGAGGAGACCAATGCAAAGGCGGTTGAGATGCTAGAGGAGGAGGGAGGAGGAGGAAACGAAAAACACAAGACAGCTAGGTAGAGGTGACTAATGTTTAAATAAGGTAGATTTAATTGATGACAGCAGATGATAGGTTGTTGGTGCCTAGCTCCACCCCCTGAACCCCACCTATAGGTTAACATTTGAAGCAATTCCAAAAATATACATTTTTTTGTTTGTCAAGAAAATAGGGAGAATAACCATTTAATTGAACCAATTAAACCTCCATCCAGACCCTGAAATACAGTAGTTTATTATTTAATTTTACCTGTTAAACCTGGAGTAGAATAGCCCTCCAGGACTGGGATCGGACACCCCTGGCTTATTAAAAAGTGCTACTGTATAAAGGTAAGTTGGCATTTAAAGGATTTAACAGACACTATAGAGTAGTTCTCTTCAAATGTTGATGTGTTGTGTTCAGTAAAGCGTTCTTTTTTTTAATGTTTTATTAATAATCCACTTGTATGGTATAAGAGAGTTCTAGCTTCAAATTGGAATCAGTTTAATAAGAAGAGCATGACCTGGGATGACAGCGAAAGAAGAGTGGGATGTATAGGCAAACTGTCTCTCCTGGAGTTCACTGCATACCTTCCAAGGGTGTTCTGCTTATATCATAGAACTGTTTCATTTCCCTTACAGGACTGCACACCACATTTCATTCTGGAGAGATTACAATTGGGGTCTGACAATACATCCATATAACAGATGCTAAACTTATACCATTATTTCATTATATGTAATCATTTTAGAACTGTAATTGATGTGTTTTCCCTTTCAGTATTAAATCATGCCAGTAACAATTTGAATTATTGTCTTGGCACCCGTGTGTATTGTGGTTTGCGGAATGTAAGGCAGAAACAAAAAACAAAAAAATATATAACAAAATTGTACCCTTTCAGTCCTGAATTACTTTTAACCCTAACCCTAACATCTGCCATTGTACTCTTTTAGTCCAGAATTATTTTTAACTCTAACCCTAACATCTGTGATTGTACCCTTTCTCAGAGCAGGAAGTCACTATAAAATCCTCAGCAAGAGAAATATATTATTCTTACAGGGGGTCCAGGCAATCCATCGACTCCAGGCAGGCCATCTTCTCCTTTCTTGCCCTAAAAAAGAAAATCAAAGATACTCAGATATCCAGATACTGTGTTTGTTTGTAAACAATACATATTTCAGTGACAGACAGTGTAAACAACTCAGGAGCAGTATATTTAAATCTAATTTAAAAATGTGAAGTTTCCGAGGTGGCCAATCGTGGCACATTACAGCAGCATGTCAAACAGAAATTAAAATTATGAAATCTCTTCAGGACTTAACACGCGTGCACCGGGTGTGCTGAGCACCGAGGTACTAAACACGTGCACAGAGTAGCGCATGCACCAAGCACCGCGTGGACCAAGCATCGCATGCACCGAGCACCGTATGCACTGGGTCTACCGAGCACCGAGGGTGCTATGCGCACCAAGGTACTAAATACCGTGCGCACCGAGCACCGCATTCACCAGGTCTACCAAGCACCAAGGGCGCTATGCGCACGAGGTACTAAACACTGCGTGGACCGAGAATCGCATGCACCGAGCACCGCATGCATCAGGTCTACCGAGCAACGAGGGCGCTATGCGCACGAGGTACTAAACACTGCGTGGACCGAGCATCGCATGCACCGAGCACCGCATGCACCAGGTCTACCGAGCAACGAGGGCGCTATGCACACCGAGGTACTAAACACTGCGTGGACCAAGCATCGCATGCACCGAGCACCGCATGCACCAGGTCTACCGAGCAACGAGGGCGCTATGCGCACGAGGTACTAAACACTGCGTGGACCGAGCATCGCATGCACCGAGCACCGCATGCACCAGGTCTACCGAGCAACGAGGGCGCTATGCACACCGAGGTACTAAACACTGCGTGGACCGAGCATCGCATGCACCGAGCACCGCATGCACCAGGTCTACCGAGCAACGAGGGCGCTATGCACACCGAGGTACTAAACACTGCGTGGACCGAGCATCGCATGCACCGAGCACCGCATGCACCAGGTCTACCGAGCAATGAGGGCGCTATGCACACCGAGGTACTAAAAACCGTGTGCACCGAGTACTGTGAGCACCGAGCACCGCATGCACCAGGTCTACCGAGCAACGAGGGCGCTATGCACACCGAGGTACTAAAAACCGTGTGCACCTAGTACTGTGAGCACCGCGTGCACCGCATGCACCGAGTACTGTGTGCTGAACACACTTTTTTGAAGGCCCAACACACCGGGGTGGGCCTGCCGAGGCAGCTGGCGAGGTCTACTCTACAGCGGGGCAGGTAAAAACACAGCCCCGGTGTAGGAAAATACATGGCTGACTGGCTGTTGTTGTTGTTTTTTAAACTGCACTTCAACTAATTCACAGCACAACGCAGGCAAACTGGGTTGTGCGATCGGGTCACGCAACAACAACAATACCATTTTTTTTTATTTATTTATATTTCGCACTACTGCATGCACAGCAGTCGGTGGAATCACTCAACAGTGGGGATACAGCAAATTCTAGCCCCGGTGGAGGAATTGCATTCTCCCTAAGAGTGTAGGCTAGAAAAGACAAACACACACACTCCTTTAAATCAATACTGCACAGGCAGTCGCTCACATACGACAGACAGAAAGAAAAGGCTGAAGAAAGGAAAGATGCTTTGATTTAGACCCGCTGATTCCACGAAAGCTGCAAGCCAGCATTCAGCACGAATGCAGGGGAACTGCAGTCGACTCAGAAAAGCTCTTTTTGAAATACGCTCAGTTCAACACAGAGGTCTCACCGTCTTGAGAAGCAAAAAGAGAACATGGCTTCCGTGGGTTGACTGTTTAATCCCTCAGAAGGCGGGATCGACGACGTCACCCCAGGAAGGGGCCTATCGGCAGCTCTGATATAAAGAGCTCAGTGAATACCTGCCAATAGGAGGCATATCCCATAAGTAATGTTTTTGTGGTCATCATTCGAATTGAAAGGGATCCAAATCAGACTTGTTTTTATGATTAGCATTGCATTTACCAGGGAGAACTTCAGTAAGTACACATCTAGAATAACTGAGTTTCAAAACCACAGAATCTCTATCATCCTTAGAAAGAACCGCAGCACACTGAAACCATGCCTGTCATTTGTATCTGTCCAGAGGTACTGTAAGATGGTTCTAGTATTGTCAGAACCCACCTGCTACATGTTTGTTGTTAAACATACCTTGGCTTTAGTGGTATTTAATGTGTATGCTTTCCCATGCAATAACAGAAGTTATGTCCACTGCTGCCTTAGCCTTGGCACCTGAGTTCTGCAATTGACTTTGGTTTCCTTTTTGCAACAGCAGCCTTCAAGTCAATCCACAACATCTCGATGGGATTCAAGCCTGGGATTCATCTGACCATCAAATTTGGTTGAAGACATTGCTTTCTTTGTGTAATGTTCTTAACAAAGGTTTGCATCTTGGTTTTCGCCCATGGACATTCGTCTTGTTAAGGTATCGTTGAATTATTCTCTCGTGAATTTCTTGACCATCTTCTCTCAATTCTTGTGTCAAATCTTTTGCAGTAATCCAAGGATTTTGCCAGGCTGCTCGAACGATTCTTCATCCAGATTTTGCAGAAATCTTTCTTGGTCTTCCACACCTGGAGCTAGTTGCAGTAGTTCCTGTTCTCCTGTGTTTGTCAATAATAGCCCACACAGTTTCTGGTAGTTTCTCCTTTTTTGTTTAGTTGTATCACTGCCATTTTGAGATCTTTGCTGTACTCTTTAGTTTTAACCATTTTTGTTGCTTTTTTGAATCACAAATTTCCAATTTATTTTTCAGCACTTGATGACTATGGGTTTATTCTATAATTATGATCAGGTGCTGGTTTTCATGATAGTTGACAATAATGCACAACGAATGGGTTTTATACGAAATATGTTGATTGCCCAAGTACTTTTGTCAAAGTATGAAATTAGTTTTTGCATGTTATTTTTCATTTTATTTTGTTTTATTATGAAGCTGAATTTCTATTTTAATTTATATCTTTCAATAGAACAATTAGAAATGATAGAAATCATTTTCTTTGTGGTTTTTCTATTTTTTAAACTGCCCAAATACTTGTGTCTGCGACTGTATGCAGAAAACGATTAATTTATCTGTGGTTTTATCTTTTTTTCTGTTTTGATATGCAAACACTCCCCGAGACACTGCAAGGCATTGTTTTTATATACCTGAACTATAAGGTATGTAATTTAGTCAAAATGCTCTGTGTGGCGCCATTATGTCTTGTTTGTATCAGAAGTGTGTACAAGGAATCATATAATTATCTAATATATAGTAATTTGCCAAAAGTTAATACTAGCCTGCTGCTGCTATTTTTTTTATTTTTTATTATAGACCTAAAAAAGTAATGCATGCAATTTAGAGTATGTTCAAACAGACAGCCTGTTTTAATGCAGCTTGAAGTAAAAATATTGGTCTTCTATAGCTCAATATATCATCATCATCATCATCATCATCATCATCATCGTCATCATCTTCAGCCTTTTTCAATCCACTGCTGGATGAAGGCCTCCCCAGGATTCTTCCTCAAAAGCCTGTCTGCTGCATCCCTCATCCACGTTGCTCTGGTGTGTTTCCTAATTTCATCTTGCTACCTTCTTGGAGGTCTTCTTCTTGGTTGCTTTATATCTCTTGGGATCCAGTCTAGTATCTCTTTGGTCCAGCGATGGTCTGTTCTTCTTGCTACATGTCCGGCCCACACTGCCATTTCAGTTTTTTCACTCTTATAATAACATTGCATTCTTTTGTTTACGCTCTTATCCATTCCTTCCTTTTCCTGTCTCTTCTTGTTATTCCTGGCATGCATCTTTCCATACTCCATTGAGTCATTTGTAAATTTTGAGTTTTGCATTGAGGGTCCAGGTTTAGAATCCGTAAGCTAGCACTGGCAGCACGCATTGGTTGAAGACTTTCCTCTTGCGGCTTAAGGGTAGTTTCCCTTTCAGAACCATGCTTAATCTTCCAAGGGCACTCTAGCCCATTTTTGCTCTTCTGTTGATTTCGCACATTTGGTTCTCCATTGCCGAAACTAACTGCCCTAAGTATACGTAGTTATTGACTTCTTCAAATCTTGATCCCATTGACTTCAATTGCCTGTGGAGTGTTGAATTTAAATCAAGGGAAGTAATGTTAAAACTTTACAATGCATTAGTAAGACCTGATCTAGAATATTGTGTTCAGTTCTGGTCACCTCGTTACAAAAAGGATATTGCTGCTCTAGAAAGAGTGCAAAGAAGAGCGACCAGAATTATCCCGGGTTTAAAAGGCATGTCGTATGCGGACAGGCTAAAATAACTGAATCTATTCAGTCTTGAACAAAGAAGATTACGCGGTGATCTGATTCAAGCATTCAAAATTCTAAAAGGTATTGACAACAATGTCGACCCAAGGGACTTTTTCGACCTGAAAAAAGAAACAAGGACCAGGGGGTCACAAATGGAGATTAGATAAAGGGGCATTCAGAACAGAAAATAGGAGGCACTTTTTACACAGAGAATTGTGAGGGTCTGGAACCAACTCCCCAGTAATGTTGTTGAAGCTGACACCCTTGGATCCTTCAAGAAGCTGCTTGATGAGATTCTGGGATCAGTAAGCTACAAACAACCAAACGAGCAAGATGGGCTGAATGGCCTCCTCTAGGTTGTAAACTTTCTTATGTTCTTATGTTCTTATATTTACTGAACATGACTTGAGTCAGGTTCATTTTCATGCTAGCCTCGTGTAATTCTTGTATTCTTGTTTGTAATTCTTCTGGGCACATTGTAAATGATGTTGTCAGCAAATCGTAGGTGATTCAAGTAGGCTCCACTGATCTTCAGCCCCTTATTTTCCCAATCCAGTGTTTTGAAAATGTCTTCTAGAGTGGCCATGAAGAGCTTTGGGGAAATTGTATCTTCTTGACTAATCTTGATTTTGTTGCTGTTTTTATTGAGTTTTACTGTGGATGCTGCATTCTAGTATATGGTGCTGATGAAGTCTCTGTATGTTTTCTCAATTCCTGTTTTTTTTCAGAGAGCTTAATACAGATCTTGTGTAAACAGATTCAAAGGCTTTTTCATAAGTCGATGAATCCCAAGCAAAGTGGTAGTTCATACTCGTTGCTGGTTTGAATCACTTGCCGTAAAACTTGAAGATGAGCCATTGTGCTAAATCCACTCCTGAATCCTGCTTGCTCATTTGAAGTCTGTTGGTGAGTATCTTGGTAAAAATGTTGTAGATTATAGAAAATAAGCTAATAGGTCTGTAGTTCTTGAGGTCTTCTTTATCTCCAGTCGTTTGGTAATTTATTTTGCTTAATACAATCTGTAAAAGTACCTGACACTATTTTTGTCAGTTCTTTATCTCCTTCTTTCATGATGTTAATCATGATGCCGTCTTCTCCGGGTGCCTTTCCTGTCTTCATATGTTTGATAGCATGTTTCTCTTCTTCCGGTACAACGTCTGGAACTTCTTCCTCGCGTTGTGTTTTTTCCGTCTCGTCTTCGTCATCTGCTACATTGCTCTTTTCATCTTGATATAATTTTCTGTAAAAGTCTTCGACTCTCTTGAAAATCAATTTGCGGTTCTTGATGACAATCCTGTCCTCTTGTTTGACTGCTAAAATCTGTTTTTCTAATTTGATTAGTCTTTGTTTTGCTTTCTTCATGCTTCGGTTGTTTTCAATAGTTTTCTCTACCAATCTACAGTTGAACGACTGTATATCCTCAGTAATGCACTTTCTTACTGTCTTGCAGAGCACAATGTATTCAATCTTTGACTTCAGAGCTGCTGTTTGTTTCATTTCCCTAATTTTCTTCATGAGGTCTTTTGTCTCTTGCATTGCTTGTTCCAACAATGTTTTTTGCTGTTTCTGCAATTACTTGAGTCACTTCCTCATAGATTTTGTTTACCTCGATTGCTTCATCATTTTGCAGATCTTGAAGAGCACTGAATCTATTCTTCAGTTACAGCTGAAACACCAGGCTTTGATTCTGGAGCATTTCTACTTTGATTGTGTTAGATTTCGTCACCACGAGTTTCACTCTCCCCAGTGCTGTGTTTAGGTGTATTTTGCATCTTACAAGTCTGTGGTCACTTCCTGTGTTAAAATTGTTTAGTTCTGAGACATCTTATACAGTGAGCTTCTTGTTGGTGAGTATGTAGTCAATCTCATTCTTCACTCCATTGGGTCCTCTCCATGTCCATTTCCTGATGGGTTTCTCCTGGAAGAAGGTGTTCATGATGAATAAGTTCTTGTTCTCTGCCTATTCAACTCATCTGTCACCCCTCTCATTCCTGCTGCTATGTCCAAATTTGCTGGGCTCCTATTTTGGCGTTGAAGTCACCGATGATGGCTCTTCACATTTTCATATAGTTCTTGTACTTCTTCATAAAAATCTAAGACTTCTTCATCTGAATAGCTTGTTGTTGGTGCATATACTTGGATGACCTGAAGTTCATACTTCCTTGATACTTTCACTATCAGTCTTGCGGACCTCTTTGACACGCTGTCAATCTCTACTACGTTATTCTTGATTCTCTTGTGG
The DNA here is from genome assembly GCA_030684275.1 of Acipenser oxyrinchus oxyrinchus. NCBI lineage: Eukaryota > Metazoa > Chordata > Actinopteri > Acipenseriformes > Acipenseridae > Acipenser > Acipenser oxyrinchus. The sequence continues at coordinate 1,657,360 of CM060249.1, forward strand.
ACAATTAATCCAACGCCTCCTGTTTGTACAACTGTAGTGCCTCGGTAGAAGAGAAGATGTCCATTCTTGAGTTCTAGTAGTCCTTCGTCTTTTCGCCGTACTTCGCTTAGTCCTACGAAGTCCCACTTGATTCAAGTTTTTCTTCCAACTCTTGAAGTCTGCAGTTGTATGTGGCCAGGGTCAGTGTTCTGTGGCAGCCTAAAATCGTAACACTGTGATTCTTAGCACCCTCTGCCTTCACTGCACTAAAGTAAAGGACCTCTGAGACACACTTCAAACAGGTAGGCCAGGCATCTCTTTTTACAATTGTATGTAAAGTTGTGTGGATACGTGAATTTGGATACATTAAGTTATTTAGTAATACTTGACCATATACAATTAACCGCACAAGAAAGCAAACATTATATTAATTACTTAATATATTACTTGATTGTGTGTTAATTTGGCATTTAAAATACGACTTGTGGCAATGTGTGGGAGGTTTATGTACACTAGTGCAGTATGTAGAGGAGAGTGGCGTTTGATTCAAGTACTCGTCTCGAGCAACAATAGATCTAAAAAATCCCACCCCTACTATCAAAGACCGCAAACTTTTAAATCTCTGAGGCAAACTTTTTAATATCAGTCATAGTGCTCTTTACAATTCCAAAATATTGTGCTATTTTATCCCTGGTAATTACATTTTCCAGAAGTGAAAGTATTTCCAACTTTTTTTCAATTGTAAGCCCAACTCGCTTTTGTACTGTACAGTGGGTGATGTTCGTCTCTTTTTTAATTTTTTTTAAATTTTTTTTAAATTTTTTTAAAATCATATAATTTTGGGCAAAGTTACTTATAACAAAAAACCCTACAAAACAATGTAATAGGTTCCTGTTTTTTTGCTGTTAAATGAACCTTTAACAAAAACACTATTCTAAAAACATTACACTATCGGAAAATGTTTTCAATATGTATATACTATATAGTTATATCTTCACTAGCAACTTTAATTACAACCATAAATATAAACATTTCAATATATTATTAGTTTATTTAGCAGAAGCCTTTATCCAAGGCGGCTTACAGAGACTAGGGTGTGTGAACTATGCATCAGCTGCAGAGTCACTTACAACTACGTCTCACCCGAAAGACGGAGCACAAGGAGGTTAAGTGACTTGCTCAGGGTCACACAATGAGTCAGTGGCTGAGGTGGGATTTGAACTGGGGACCTCCTGTTTACAAACCCTTTTCTTTAACCACTGGACCACACTGCATCCAATATATAATAGCTACAGTATGCGGTGGGATTTGGGAGAAGCAATATTTCCTGTTAATAAATAAGGACAGAGTTCTTTGTCCACAGGATCCAGCAGAGATTTGCTGTCTATGCGAATCACAGAACCATTGCTTTATACAGCATGTCATCCAAACACCAGCTGTAGATGTACACTGCTCTAGACTTAGTAAAAGTGTTTTATGTGAACATTTGAGTTGGGGCTATGCTAGTTTCAAACTCCTCCCATGACTATGTCTAGCTACAAGTATATACTCTCCAGCTAATACATTAAAAATATCAGGTCAAATGTCCAGCAAGTTTCTGAGGATACACAACTCATACATAAAACAGGACTATTTATTGCGTTTGGATTTTATTGCTACAAATTTAACAGCTTAGCACTGAAACTATAGAATGTGAAAAATAATTCTTAGTGGTGAGTATTCAACTCCAGACAGGATACAGTAGCCATGGCAGACCAGACTGCTTGGCCTGCTTGTCTGGTGGCATGCATCCAGTAACAAAATATACCCAGTGGACCAAGGGCTATAATCCTGACTCAAAAGTATTTCCACTCACTCTGCTTCCTCGCACAGATTTATTTCATATACTGTCCCCCTGGAACAGCATGGAAATCGCACAAGTCCAAGTCTTCTGCATTATAGATCATCTCACACAGACTGTGTAGAGGTTTGTTCAGTAAACTAAAGTCATTAGCGCAGAAGAGTTAATTCATTGTGGAACTCAAGATTACAAGTGCAGAGATCAAAGACTAAAGAAGAGGGAAAGAGGGATTTACTACAATTGGACATGATACGTTATTTTTACAGAAAAATAATTTCTTCACCAAGCCTAATGAGCGCTTCACAATAATAATAATAATAATAATAATAATAATAATAATAATAATAATAATAATAATAATAATAGCTTTTAAAGTTATGGAGATACTGTAGATGGCAGTTTATACAGTTTTGAGAGTAAAAGTTTTTTTTTTTTTTTTAATCAGTTTTACCTCAGAAATGATGGTTTCAAAAAGGAATAATATTCCTTCAACTCCTTCAATTAAAAAAAGAGACAGCTGACAAAACCAGAATGCTCTGCTCCCTTTGACGATTCAAACATTAATCTTTCAGAAGAGAATATGGATCTGGAAAGGTTAACAAGTCAACTTCCTCCTCTTAAATAAACTGCAGCAGTGGAAATATAGTCCCTCTTTAAAATGCAGCAGCTTATAAGCAAAGTTACCGTGTGTATATCACATACAGTTTGCTTAAGTATTGGTAAAGTTTACCCTGTCTTGCATAGTGCAGGTTTAAGCAAGAATTCAGTGTAACTTTAACCCTAATACGCTAATACTTTACATCTGTATTCTCCTCATTGGAAGTAGAGCATGCAACTAATAGCGAGCTAGATTCTTAGTTGCATCCAACCATGTATTATGCATGTCTCTATAAGTATACTAACTGAGGCAAGAGTGACAAGGATGTTTAGTGTGTGTTCTTGATAACAGTGATTAGCTTAAGAAATAATAAATCTCACAAAATTACAGATTGTTGTTTTCACTGCAATCTGTAGATGTGCTGGTAGAGTTTTTAACTATAAACTAACTGTAGTTTGTTTTCAGCAATCTTCCTCTGGTGAGCTGGAAGCTAAGCTCTGAAACCTGGTGAAGTCTTAAGGTACTGTATGCACCTTGATTAACCTAGAGAAGCTGCTTTCCACTCCCACCCACATTACAAGCACTGCTGTTTCACTTACCCTCTGACCTTGTAACCCAGGCTCTCCTACTGCTCCATCAGCACCTGGAGGACCCTAAAGACAAACAATGAAAACTTAAAGAAATGAAGGAGACTGTTGTAGACTTTTAGAGTAATACCAATAAGTATGCAGCAAGTCGCATCTAGTGTACAGAGAGACAACGGCCATACAAGTGCAGTTAACTGGATGAGGTTTTCAATATCTACAGAATAATAGATAGATAGATAGATAGATAGATAGATAGATAGATAGATAGATAGATAGATAGATACACCAGGTTTCTTCAAACATTTCTGTATTAAACATTGCTTTATAAAATCCATTCTAACCCGTGTTAACACAAGCATTCTAAAAATGACGAAAGTATCAGAATTTAAAACGTCATTCGTTTTGTTTTTTCTGCTCTTTCAAATTGCTAGTTTGGCCTGTGACCCTGCTCATCAGAAGCCTGACTGATCACTGGGGACACTAACAGTGATGGAAAGAGGGAATAAGTGTGCAGAACTGTCTGTTCCCTGAACAGCTGTCTCAAGAGCTCCAGCCCTTCGCTGGGCAGAGCAGCACGCACCTGGGTAAGGAAACGCTCAGCATTGCGGACAGACCGCATCCCCAGAGCAGGGTGACTGAGGAGTCACCCAGCTGTAAGTGTTGAAATCTAAAACGGCTTTAAGCTTTACAATACCTGCATTAACTAAAAGATGTGTAAAGGTAGCAGACTGAACAATAGCACATGTCAAGAAAGTATTGTATACTAACAGCTCTTCTAGAAGCCAATCAAGGCTAATGTTTTCAGTGTCCCTCTGCTCAATATGCACCCACTGCCATGCCCTCAGCAGGCTCTTATAGTAGTCTAGCAATCGGGCCATCTCCAGTTTACCCATTTCCAGCCAAAAAAGACCCCTGTCCAGACCCAGCCTCCCTACCTGCTGCAGGAAGGCACAGGCAAGCTGCCTCCACCTGCTAGAAAGGTCTATGAGTCCCTGGCCCCCCTCGGCCAGCGGCAGGAACAGTACACTCTGTCTGATCCAATGCACTCCATCCTAGAGAAAGCATCACAGCCTGAACCTGTTTCACTAATGACTGTGGGGGCTCCAGGCAGATGAATCTGTGCCACAGGCTAGAGGCCACCAAGTTATTAACAATGAGTACCCTACCTCTATAGGAGATCTGTGGGAGCAGCCATGTCCACCGCTGCAACCTGCCTTTCACTATCTCCACCACCCCCTCCCAATTCCTCTGCACTGTGCTGTCATCCCCGAGATAGACACCCAGATATAGGAGCCCACCCCTGCTCCACTGCAGTCCAGCAGGTAAAACTGGAGGACGACAACCCTTCCAGTCACCCAGGAGTACCGCACTGCTTTTAGCCCAGTTTACTTTAGCAGATGACAGCTTCTCAAACAGTCTTTTCCAGGTGCCTACACTGTCACTATCAGTTTGGTTAATAATAAATACAGCAATGTCATCTGCATAGGCTGTTACCTTCACTGGTTTAGCAGGACACTGAGGAATGGACAGTCTAGTCAATACCCTCCTCAGCTAATTTATAAGAGGCTCTGTGGCTATAGCGTAGAGCATACCAGACATGGAACACCCCTGCCTAATACCAATCTGAATGGGGAAAGGGGTGCTTAAGCCACCATTGATTTTAGATTTTTAGAACAATTTGTAGATTTTATTTTTCACTTTGCCATTATGGACTTTTTTGTGTTGATCAGTGGCAAAAACTCCTAATTAAATCCATTTTGATTCCATGTTGTAACACAATAAAATGTGGAAAAGTCCAAGGGGGGTGAAAACTTTTGAGAGCCACTGTACTTATCAGCAGTCTCGTCTCCCTTACTCCCATCCCGCTCCCTACTCACTCTCTCTGGACAGTTTTTCACAATGTGACCTTCAGTCCCACATCTAAAACACTTCATCGAGTCGAAGGTTGCATAAATGACATAATCACTGCCATCCACCTTAAACTTAAGCATAATGTTAAGATCTTCATCGATGTTTTTTAAAATCATAAACAACTGCCTTCTGAATGAAATGCATGTTTCAGATGTGGTGACTTGCAGCCTAAAGGGATTCTCTTCAGCCCGGACATGAGCTGCCCATATCTAGCCAGCTCCCTGTCTAGCACCTCATTTTTCAGGAAAGAGGGAACATTAGAGAGGGTGATTTTCCTAGCGGGGACAGCTAAAGGAATTACTGGGATTGTTGGTATTCACAACAATCCCCTTTTCCACAACCATAGATACTAGTTCGTCTGTACCTAAAAAAAACTACAATCGACCCGCTCATGCGAGAAGCTGATTTTACGTTGTCACAGCCGACTACCTCCCAATAGCGAGCACACATTCCTCCAAAGGAATAAAATCCTCGGCGGAAACTTTAACTCTGTGTCGGCAGGTTAACCTTTCAAAAGAAAAGTTTGGAGGCTCAGCACAGTAGAACTTTTTAACAGTACACTTTTAAACAATCTGTCTATCAATCTATCTATCTATCTATCTATCTATCTATCTATCTATCTATCTATTTATCTATCTATCTATCTATCTATCTATCTATCTATCTATCTATCTATCTGTTGGTGCATGCTGGGTGAGGTGTGTGTGCTGCTGTTTTTTTGTTGTATGTGGTTTTCTTTTTTATTATTATTTTTATTTGGGATATAAGTGTTATTTAGTGTTTGTTTTATTTGGTGTTTTCAAAGATTTTAGCTGACTTTGTCAGCTTGAATAGGCCAGAATGGCCAGTTCTGGGGGGAGGGGAGCTCCCTCAAACATTTCTTTTGAAAAGTTAAGCCGTCGTCATGGGGTGAAAATCATGGCGGAGGGTTTTTTTTTCTTTGGAACAATGTGTTTTAGCGTTAGGTGAAGATGTGGGGTCGAAAATGTTAAATTTGCATCTCGAGTGAGTGGGTCAATTGTTTCTAAGCAAAATTAATCTCATTGCTAAAGCTGTTGCGAAGGGAATTGTGATAAATGAGACATTTATTACAGTTTTACCATCCAGAAAGGTAATCCTCTCAAATGTTCCTCCATTTTTAAAGAATGATGTGATAGAGAATGCACTTTCCCGACACAGACAAATTGTTTCAAGCCCGATGAGAATCCCGCTGGGATGTAAATCTCCTAAACTGAAACATATCATTTCTTTCCGTAGGCAAGAAAATATGATTCTAAATGACATGAATCAAGAGTTAAATGTTACCCTCAAATTTAAAGAAGAGGAAAATAAATTATATTATATGGATGTCATGAAATGTTTTGGTTGTGGGAAAGAGGGGCATGTTGTTAAAAACTGTCCTGAAAAAGAGGTTAGTGAGGGGCAACAGGAGAAGGGAAAAAAGAGTGTGTGTAAAGAAATGGAGAGACAAGAGACTGGGCAGGAAGCCAGGACCGGCTTCAATGACCCTGCAAATGGCAATAGAGACTCAGGGGGCTGAGAGACTGGATCAAGAGATCAGTACTGAGGCGAGCGTGAGTGGGCTGACAGTGACTGAAAAATGGGGCAGTGAGGAGACAGTAAATAGCCCTGAAGAACTGTCAGCTTTTGCTATGGGGCAATCAAGTTGCAGCAAATAAACAGAGAGTGTGTTTGGGTCTGTAGGGCTCAATCAAACAGCTAGAACAGAAAGTAAAGTAAATCCAGCAATGGAGAAAATGGAAGAGGAGACAGCAGGGGAGGAGTTTGAGTTTAAAACTGAAAAAGAAAAGGCAGAGGAAAAGGGCAGACGATAGTACTGCAAAGAAAAAAGCCAATGTTACTCCTGAAGAGAGCTCAGAGATAGACAGCGAAGAAGAGGCAAGTCTAACTGACTGCTCTCAAGCATCAGACTTGGCTCCCCCTGGAGCTGGCTACAGTGACAGCAACATAAAGGATTTTTTAGAACTCATGAAAGGTAGAAGAGGGGTCAGTGTTGAGGATCACTTTCCAAACATTGCTTTGTTTTTATTAGCTGCACAATTCACGTCACAGAAAGCTTTGGGCGTTGGAAAAACCTGATCAGTAAAGTCAGTAAACAGGTTAAAAAATTAATGATTTTAAATGGATTGGAAAATGTCATTTTTTCTTTTTTATGTCAGTGTGTTTTTTTTTTTTTAGGATTTTAGATTAAGTTTTAGACCTGACCTGACTGATGTATGGAAAAATGTTAACATTTCAAATAGACAGTATACATGGGACAAATACAGCAATAATAATGTGTCCTTGGCCAGGTTAGATCGCTTTTATGTTTTTAAACAGCATTTTAATCTGGTCACCATGTGTTTTATTTCTCCAACTGGGTTATCTGATCATTCTCTTTTAACCCTAAGTGTAATGGTACCCTCCCTAAAGCCAGGAAAATCCTACTGGCATTTTAATATTCAGCTTTTAAAAGATACCCATTTTAAAAAATGCATGAGTTTTTTTCTGGGACAGGTGGATAGAGCAGAAGACTGCTTTTACTTCCCTGGCTCAGTGGTGGGATGTGGGGAAGGTGCAGATCAGATTGTTCTCTCAGCAGTGCACTACTAATGTCACAAAGAGGATGACTGAGGCTCTGGAAGAGCTGGAGAGGGACATGTTAGAGCTTCAGGGAGCTCTGCAGTTCAACCCCAAAAGCAGGTCAATTCAAGACCTCAAGAACAAAAAAAACAGCAGCTGGCTGAGCTGCTGAATGTCAAAGTGCTTTCGTGACACCATTAAAGGATGACCTGTACGCAGTCCACAATGAAAGTGTGGAGAAAGGAGCGCTGCCTCTGAGCTGCAGGAGGGCACTATTATCAAAGAAAGGGGATCTGTGTAATAGCGACAAAGTCAAGCAGATGTTGACAATTTATATGAAAGCCAGAAATATTTTGAAACAATTTCATCGGCCAAAATAAACTGGCAAAAAAATGAAGGTTTTTTAAAAGGGGATTGGAAGGGATATGGCACCCCAGTTCTGCTGGGTGGCTTGCAGTGGAGCCAGGAGGAGATAAGTATCTGGGAGTGTACTTGGGGAATGAGGGGGCAGTTAGGAAAAACTGTGAGGGGTTGTGATAGAAAGTAAAAGGGCACCTGCAGAAATGGCGTTGGATTTTACCAAAGATCTCTTACTGGGGAAGAGTTTTAATTACAAATAATCTGGCAGCCTCTATGCTTTTTGACTTATGTGTATGGAGCCTCAGAAAGACCTTTTAAAAGAAATTCAGAGACAGTTTTTGAGGGTTTTTTTCTTTTTTTCTTTGGCTAAGGCAGTTTGTGTTGCTTTTGCCTCTGGAAGAAGGGGGACAAGGTTTGATGGACCTGTCCAATAGACATAGAGCATTCAGGCTGCAAACAGTGAAGAAACTGCTGTGAAGGACAGATGTGGCTTTGCTTTTACTACGACAGGTCAGAGGGCTGGAGTTGGATAAACAGCTTTTCCTCCTTGATAGTGCCCAGGTCAACTCTCCCAACCTGCCACCGTTTTACCAAAGTGTGCTCAGGGAGTGGCAGAGTCGGAGGGTTCAAAGAGGTGAGGGAACTCTTGATTTTTATTGGCTGCTAGAGGAACCTGTCATTTCAATTAACGGTATCTCACTTTCACAAAGTCAATGGTAAAAGCTGGGGTGACAAAGCTATGAGATGTTGTGGATGTGGAAAACTCAAAATGGAAAAGTCCACAACAGTTGTCATCAGCTCTGGGGTTACGCTCCATGAGAATAGCTGAGAGGCTACTGTATCAGTTTCAAACAGCCCTGTCCAGAGAACAGCAGGAAATTCTGAAAAGGTTTCTCAGAAAAGAACCAGGCCTTACTTGGGTCCCCTTTCCCCTCTTTATTGATTTCCCCATCTGCCCGTCTGAAAATCGGACAGATCTCCCCCTGGCAAATATAGAGGGCAAAAAAGTATATGAAATGTGAATTAAAATACATCATAAAAGACAATTACAAGAACTTCCAGACACACACACATTGGAGGGAGCGACTGGAGGTGAGAGAGCAGGCCGCACCAGCCTGGAGGAGCCTCTATAAACCTCCTTACCCAAGAGATCAGGGGACCTGCAGTGGAGTCTCCTGCATACCATCGTCGCTGCAGTATGGTAAATGATCTGGAAACATTTTCTTTGAATTGGTGTATTGCTGGAGCACGTTGTGAGACTGAGGGAGGGATTTTAAATATTTATTTGTAATTTTCTGGTTTTGCTATTCTTTTAAATATTGAAATACTTGATTATGTAATTCTGTAATTTGTGTTGTGTTATCTTGTAATTTCAAAGATTTGTTTCTTTAAAGTAGAAAATAAAGTGTTTTTTTTAAAGTAAAATGTATCTATCTATCTATCTATCTATCTATCTATCTATCTATCTATCTATCTATCTATCTATATTACTTACTGGTGGGCCAGCAGGTCCAGATAGCCCTGGAGGTCCCCGGGGCCCAGGGAGTCCCTGAAAAAACATTAAAAATATATATCATTTAAATATGTTCCACTTTTAGGTTTACATGCAGTCTTGGCAACATTCCATTCCCTTTTTTTTTTTTTTTTTTTTATGGATTACAACATGGCTCCTAGCTCATTCTTCTAACTGTTTATTTCAGTATATCACTGGAAATGCCAATCATAGAAATTCCATTTGCAACAATTTCTGCTACATTTGTATCACAAACTTGGCCCGATTCCTGGTCATTAAACATACAAACAAGAATGGTCCGATTCTTAACTATACAAGTTATTACTAGCAACCAAGTAAATAAAAACATGTACTAAAGGCCCATAGTATCTTAATTATATTACCAGCATATTTCAAAAGAATCAACAGAATAAATAACTGGGCAAATAACAATACAAAAAACAATAATGGTAAGTACTCTACTTACTGCTTCTCCCTTCACGCCTTCAATCTAGAAAGAAAAGTATGTATATATATATATATATATATATATATATATATAGATCAGAAACATAGATATAAATTAAACATGTGTTTACAGCAATTGCTTTAATATCAATACTGAATCTGATGTTGGCAATAGACCGATAATATTTAGGTTAGGTTATATTTAAATTATTTGCTTAATTTTTATTGTTGAATATATATATATATATATATATATATATATATATATATATATATATATATATATATATATATATATATATATACACAGTATATATATAGATATACATGTATAATTTTTTTTTAATACAGTCACTGATTCTAAAGCCCCTTTCACACTGGCATGCTATACACGGGTCAGAACCTACCCAGGACGGGACCTGATTAGCTAGAGTTAGCTACGCGATTTCACATTGCTTTTGATAAGGCAGCATTAACCTGGGTGACAGACGCAAGTAAAGAATGCACGTGTCAATGCCCCGGAAGCAGCTTGTACAGACGCTTCCATTCAAGCTTCTCTGTGTTGAACTGTCGGTTCAAATGTTGATTAGAGCAAATGGTTCTTCATACCTGCTGCAATCTGGCTCACGGTGTGTCTTAAGCAACAGAAATATGGCTAAACAGAATAAACAAAAACGTTCCTTGCAGAAGTGAAACCTTCACGCAGGCGTGGCTGCTTGTTATTATGTTGGCTTAAGAACGGCCATCATGCATTTTGTCAACCCAGAACCAGAAGGTAGCCAGAACTCAGGTCGGCAACCACTACCACCACAAGCCAGCATCTTAAACACATTGTGAAAGAGGCAGGCGCATTTCGCTTTGACAGGTAATAAGGGCCTTAATGGATTATGCTGACACTGAGTTAGAGTTAAAGGAAGGGCATTTAACACTATTGCTTACAACTGGTATCACTTTTGTTTCACAGTAAGTTTACTTGATAGAAAAGCTAATAATACATTAATAAACTATAAAGGGTTGTTAACAGAGAGCTCTATAGTTTGAAATGGGCTCCCACTGAGAGCAAATAGATAAGCCATATGGGTAGATATAAGAGCTAAAGCTTACAGATTTTGTGTCAGTTTGGTCCTGTTGCGAAGATAATCAGCCAGTTTGGTAACAAGCCTAATGCATTGCGGTTCTGTAAAACCAGACTTGAGGTAACAGGTGTTGCAATGTTTGGTTCAATTTAAAAAAAAATGAAATCCTTACCGCATCTCCTGAAACTCCAGGAGGGCCCATTCCACCCTGCCAAGAGAATGCAAAAAAAAATGAAAAAGACAACTGCTGCATATTTCATTGTTCTCCATAAGAACCACAAAGTTCAAGGGAAAAGTAAAACATCCTCTGCAAACTCACGCCAACACTGATGCAAAGAGTGAGCTGTATACAGATTTCAAGGGGTAATGCATACGACTGGCCAAGGAAAGAAAATAATCATGGGTGTGTGATCCAAATGTGGTCAAAATAGTATAGTAATATGTATATTATACACCTATAAAGTGTTAATAAAGTGTGTGTGTGAGTGCGTGCGTGCGTGCGTGTGTGTTTGAATGTGTGCGTGCGTGTGTGTTTGAGTGCGTGCGTGCGTGTGTGTGTGTGTGTGTGTGTTTCAGGGGTTCTGTCTGTATTTTGTATTTTTTTTTTTCAAAACATATCTTTAAACATAACTTGCAATTCAGTGCCACATACTATAACACAATGAAACTCCATAATAACACTAGTGCGACTACGACTGCTCTTTGTGACATAAACACACCACTGTATTTCCAATCGGAGCCAGATTATCACATGCATGTTGAAATGTCTTGCATCAAAACAGGGTTTTAAATGTAACTTTTCATTTCAGTATCACATACTATAAAGCAATCAATAATAACACTATTCTTCAAAAATGTTCCAAGTACATTTTAACACAGTGCAAATCAAACATGGATATCAATTCAAAGAGGAATCAGGCTAGCACGTGCATTAACATGGCTGTCAGTGGAATGCATCGCTATTAATAAGCTTTCCTTCCATTTCAGTTTGGATTTAGGAAATATTAAGAGTTCAAAAGGTAATCTTAAAGGGCACACCTCATTCCCAGTGTCTTATTCATGTTTGTTTTAGCATGAGCTACTAAACTGTGAGGTTGTTATTTACTCTCAGTTTCTCAATGTAAAATCTCTATATTCTGAAGTACAATATGAATTTAAAAACCTCTCCCTGTCTGCCACTAGATGGAGACATTGTGTCCTCTGGGGAAATGGCGAGTACAAGTAATATTCTCCTCTGCCAGGTGTTTTTAAAATACCAGTTGAAAGCTTGATGCAAGAAATTATGTCAAAGATCTCTGCTTTGAAACAATCCATACCTTTTCACCTTTGGGTCCAATAACACCAGGTAATCCATTGCTTCCTTTTAATCCCTGTTTGAAAAACAAAAACTAAATATACAGTATATTGCACCGAGACAAATAATAATGAAAAGTATAATAATAATTAGCAGTGCATGATACCTTTCTCAATAATATTATGTGAGATAGGCTAAACCAAGTCAAGCACCAATCTAAATCAACCATTCCAGTTGTGTATTAAACTAGCCTTTAAACAATTTTAAATATATTAAAGTAAACTTACATCTTTTCCAGGGGGACCCATTTTCCCAGGAAATCCATCTAGGCCATTTTCTCCCTTGTATAAAAGATATATATAGTTCTGTCATTCAGGTTAACTTATTTTATATGTATGTAGCAGAGAACTATGGACAACTAATTTTGCTTCATAAAGTTGAATGAAACCTGCTAAATAATGTTACATTAACATATTGAATTAAATAGCGCTTTGTAGTTTTCCATATACTTAACGAAAAACTGACAATGATTGAAAAATGTGACATTTCGAAATCTAACATGAAATAGCGTACTACTATTCTGGCTTGCAGTTGACTTGCGATATTTTATTTGATTATATAACATTAAATAAAATATCTAAATTATGTTGATCAAGTTTTCTTTTTTTTATTATTATGTCGCAATCCTAAAATTCTAGGTGATGCAAACCTTTTGGCTGTACAGCAGCTGTACAGTCTCTGATTTTTGTTTTCCATTTATAATTAACAGTGTTTTACTGAATGCCATGTTGGGATTAAAGCAACTTTAGCAAATCAAGTTTTTTTTCCCCCTACATTGCTGCCAATAACATTCCAAGATGTCCCTATACATCTCTAATTGAACCCTGCATTTTTGTTCCCCACTCAGTTCAGCTCTCCCAAGCGGACACGATGCATCCTCTTCACTGTGCATTGATGTTAAACATTTGAACAGACATGCACTGTAGGTAGAGCAGGAAACAGGCAGAGAAGCCAGACAGATTTACTGTTGATGGATGTGATTGCTTTAACAGCCCAGCAACAGAAACCAAGAGGATAAGATGTCAGAATGCTTTCTTGCTTGGTGAATTTGATTTAAATACACTGGCCAAAGTGCTCCCAAATGTGCACCCTGTTAAGCTTTTTGGGCAGGAACTGATTTTTTTTGCTTTTGCCCAGCGGAGCAAAAATATGTAAAAGCCATCCCTAACTAAAATGGATATAGCTGTGAATGTAGGTGACTTAGTGAAACATGGGCTACAGTACCAGAAGTAATGAAGTTGATATCATATTAATGAATTCCCATTTCCATCATTTTATTTCCTTTCCATACTGTAGGGTTCCTCACACGCCACTGGCTTTTAATAACAACAGCTGGGCAGGAGATGTACCTGAGGCGGATGGGTTACTGATTATGAATGCCTAGTCTTGGATCAATGTGGCACACTGGCTTAACTAGTCTAGTCTACCTTAAAACAAAGATGGCATCCTGGAGATTGAAAACGGAGGAATTCTCACAGCTCCATTCTCAATAATGATTCGAGATATGAACCTTGCTTTAAAACTTAACGTCAAAGTTACACTGCTTAATGAGAACCTTGCATAGTGATGTGCTGTAATTGCTGTGGACAAAATGTCATAACGGCGGTTATCCAACCTTGTTCTTGAGTGGCACTCAGTGTACATCTGCTTTATTTGACAGCAAGTGCTAAAAGAGTGCTTAAGCATTCCCATGGCACAACCAGGCGACCAAGGGTTAATGGTCACGGTGCAGATTCTTGAGAACACCTCTGTATGTGCTAGAGGTGGGGTTGACCATTCTGTTAAACTCAACCCTCCGTCAATGATATGCTCTTGACATGATTTCAATAGGCCGAACATCATGTCTCTTTACATTATATTTTTTTTAATTGAAGCAACCCTACAATCATCTTCATTAAGCGGTAAGTAGATACCAGTTTAGAAAATGTTCTGTTGTACAACGATACACAAGCTATGTGTTAAACACACACCCCCTGATTGAGTTGCTTGGTGTTTGAGATATTTAGGAAGAAGATTGAACAGTGACAGTCATACGTACACAGACTGTATAAACAGGGGTGAAGATTGAACAGTGACAGTCATACGTACACAGACTGTATAAACAGGGGTGAAGATTGAACAGTGACAGTCATACGTACACAGACTGTATAAACAGGGGTGAAGATTGAACAGTGACAGTCATACGTACACAGACTGTATAAACAGGGGTGAAGATTGGACAGTGACAGTCATTCGTACACAGACTGTATAAACAGGGGTGAAGATTGAACAGTGACAGTCATTCGTACACAGACTGTATAAACAGGGGTGGCCAAAGCTGGCCCTTCCCCTCTTACTCTTTGTTCCAACCCTGTTCTAAATTGTTTAATTGAACTAATTAGCCCTAACCTGTCCAGACTCTGCAGTAGATAATTATACGTGTATAATTGTACCTGTCCAGACACTGCAGTAGATAATTATACGTGTATAATTGTACCTGTCCAGACCCTGCAGTAGATAATTATACGTGTATAATTGTACCTGTTCAGCCTGGAGTGAAATGGCACTCCAGGCCCATGAATGGGCACCCCTGGTATAAACACTCAGTTGGGGTGTCCTCCTTTTTTTCTCATTTTCTGAGATTGTAAGCAGAGGGCGCTAACAGCATGCTTTTGCAATCTTACCAACCTTAAGAAATGAAAAGATATTCTTAAGCCAGGCAACAGGAGTCTTGAATATGCCAGTGAAAATATAACACATAAAAAAAATGCTATTCACAAATTGACAAGAAAATGAAAATGTAGAAGTATGTATTTTCTTTTTTTTTTCAGACAGTACAGTAAATGCAAGGCTTGGGGTGTGAGTAGAGATTTGGGCAGATCATATAATCTGTATACAAATCTAGAGTGCCTATCCTGGCTATTCTTCGCAGTGTTCCTTCAAAAACATTTGACACATTGAAATCGGATTTGTTAAAATGCACTTAAGGGTATAGAGCTTACCTTCTCTCCCCTAATACCTCTTTCACCTTTAACTCCTCTTTCACCCTGCATAGAAAGAAAGAAAACAAGCATGGGTTAATCTCATAACAAAGATATCTATCTGAAAAGAAAGATAACTGGTGACATTATCTTAACTAAAGCTGAGGGAACACAAAGCCACTTTTTCAGGAACAGCAGACTAAAATCTGGTTCCAGGGGACCGGACGACCAAGTCTGGGGTAACTTTGCAATATCAAACCCCAAGTCTCCCCTGGTGTGTCATGCAGTGGCCTGAAACCTCGTCTCCTGAAACTAGGAGCCAAATTCAAGACAGAGGATCAAAATTACATGCAATCAGTTTGAACTTGGTTTCAGCCCCCTACCAGTCTGTAAGATGTACACTTATGATTTAAAATATGGATCTGTGCTTTCCTGACATTTCCTAAATATATGTACTAATTACCCTGACAAAGAAAGACTTGTGTAGCTGCAAAAATTAGCGAGATAAAATACTGACATACCTATTCTGACCAGGAGCGGTCAAATTGACTGATACATGTAAAACATATTATTATTTGTATTTATCAGTTGGGACTTGCGGCCATGAATTGATGTTTGACTATATCAGTCTGCATTCCTCAGTTGAGCGGTCTTCTGACATTTCTATTGTTTCAATCAGCCTTGACAGCTTACAGCGCCAGGCTGTCTGTCTGCACTGGTTACTATAAGTCACTTGTTTTTCTAAGAAATGCATTGTTACCCCAATACACATTGCAAATGGATCGCTAAGACGCAGGACAGCAAAGCAGTGTTTGGAATTACTGCACATTTTACCAAATGGCAGCAAAGACGGACAATGACAATCTGGCTCTGAAGCAGACGGGACACCAACATGATCTGTGGTCAATGCCTTGGAGGAATTAAAAGCTTTCATTGCACTAGTATATACCCGTGGAACATTTAGTGCCAGAAGCCTGGGTTACTGTTGATAGCTGTGCCAAATGCCCAAACACTTAGACTTTGTAAACAATTGTAAATGAAGCTCATTCTGTTCTAATGTTTATTTATTCATGTCATTTCGATTATAGTATGTCTGTGTATAAACGCATAGCTTCGGTTGATTACAGTATATGTTTTAAAAAAAAATGATACTTATTTCCATTGTTTCAGTTGTACAGTTTTGTATGTATATGATATACCTGTATATACACACATTCATTTTCAAATATTTGTTCATTTAATTTTTTACAGTTTTTTGAAGTTACACGTTATGTAATATGTCTGGATATAAACACATTTCTGTTCAAATGTCTGTTTATTTACAATGTTTCGGTTGTGTAGATTCTTTATATGATGCTCCTGAATAAAACTATGACTAATACTCAATTGTTTGTCCTTTCACTATAATATGTATGTTGTTTTTAATACGTCAAATTGACCGGTCATGGTTGTTCTAGGTATGCCTATAAATACGGTCGTCCTAGTGTAAAGTAAATTGTTACAAGTTAAGTTTCACTTACAGGCACTCCTCTGAGCCCAGGTATCCCGGAGGATCCAGCTTGCCCTTCTGATCCCTGTGTGGATTCACAGAGAACAAGAACACATTAGAGATCTGCATGGGAATATGTCCTTGTGTAATTGTATTGGAATATGTCTCTGTGTAATTGTATTGGAATATGTCTCCATTTAATTGTATTGGAATATGTCCTTGTGTAATTGTATTGGAATATGTCTCTGTGTAATTGTATTGGAATATGTCCTTGTGTAATTGTATTGGAATATGTCTCTGTGTAATTGTATTGGAATATGTCCTTGTGTAATTGTATTGGAATATGTCCTTGTGTAATTGTATTGGAATATGTCTCTGTGTAATTGTATTGGAATATGTCTCTGTGTAATTGTATTGGAATATGTCCTTGTGTAATTGTATTGGAATATGTCCTTGTGTAATTGTATTGGAATATGTCTCTGTGTAATTGTATTGGAATATGTCCTTGTGTAATTGTATTGGAATATGTCCTTGTGTAATTGTATTGGAATATGTCCTTGTGTAATTGTATTGGAATATGTCTCTGTGTAATTGTATTGGAATATGTCTCTGTGTAATTGTATTGGAATATGTCCTTGTGTAATTGTATTGGAATATGTCCTTGTGTAATTGTATTGGAATATGTCCTTGTGTAATTGTATTGGAATATGTCTCTGTGTAATTGTATTGGAATATGTCTCCATTTAATTGTATTGGAATATGTCCTTGTGTAATTGTATTGGAATATGTCTCTGTGTAATTGTATTGGAATATGTCCTTGTGTAATTGTATTGGAATATGTCTCTGTGTAATTGTATTGGAATATGTCCTTGTGTAATTGTATTGGAATATGTCCTTGTGTAATTGTATTGGAATATGTCCTAATGTAATTGTATTGGAATATGTCTCTGTGTAATTGTATTGGAATATGTCCTTGTGTAATTGTATTGGAATATGTCCTTGTGTAATTGTATTGGAATATGTCTCTGTGTAAATGTATTGGAATATGTCTCCATTTAATTGTATTGGAATATGTCCTTGTGTAATTGTATTGGAATATGTCCTTGTGTAATTGTATTGGAATATGTCTCTGTGTAATTGTATTGGAATATGTCTCCATGTAATTGTATTGAAATATGTCCTTGTGTAATTGAATTGGAATATGTCCTTGTGTAATCATATTGGAATATGTCTCCGTGTAATTGTATTGGAATATGTCCTTGTGTAATTGTATTGGAATATGTCTCTGTGTAATTGTATTGGAATATGTCCTTGTGTAATTGTATTGGAATATGTCTCTGTGTAATTGTATTGGAATATGTCCTTGTGTAATTGTATTGGAATATGTCCTTGTGTAATTGTATTGGAATATGTCTCTGTGTAATTGTATTGGAATATGTCCTTGTGTAATTGTATTGGAATATGTCTCTGTGTAATTGTATTGGAATATGTCCTTGTGTAATTGTATTGGAATATGTCCTTGTGTAATCGTATTGGAATATGTCTCTGTGTAATTGTATTGGAATATGTCTCCATTTAATTGTATTGGAATATGTCCTTGTGTAATTGTATTGGAATATGTCCTTGTGTAATTGTATTGGAATATGTCTCTGTGTAATTGTATTGGAATATGTCCATGTGTAATTGTATTGGAATATGTCTCTGTGTAATTGTATTGGAATATGTCCTTGTGTAATTGTATTGGAATATGTCCTTGTGTAATTGTATTGGAATATGTCCTAGTGTAATTGTATTGGAATATGTCTCTATGTAATTGTATTGGAATATGTCCATGTGTAATTGTATTGGAATATGTCTCTGTGTAATTGTATTGGAATATGTCCTTGTGTAATTGTATTGGAATATGTCTCTGTGTAATTGTATTGGAATATGTCTCTGTGTAATTGTATTGGAATATGTCCTTGTGTAATTGTATTGGAATATGTCTCTGTGTAATTGTATTGGAATATGTCTCTGTGTAATTGTATTGGAATATGTCTCTGTGTAATTGTATTGGAATATGTCTCTGTGTAATTGTATTGGAATATGTCCTTGTGTAATTGTATTGGAATATGTCCTTGTGTAATTGTATTGGAATATGTCTCTGTGTAATTGTATTGGAATATGTCTCTGTGTAATTGTATTGGAATATGTCTCTGTGTAATTGTATTGGAATATGTCTCTGTGTAATTGTATTGGAATATGTCCATGTGTAATTGTATTGGAATATGTCTCTGTGTAATTGTATTGGAATATATATCTGTGTAATGCACAAGAGTGTATTTCCTTGAATAGGCTGGCATCATAATTAATGTCCTATTCTCTCTACAGATTTGAGATGTATCTTGTAGTCTTAACCTTGCACATACTTCAGGCCTGCACTGTACAGACTGCCAGGTGGAGGTGGAATTGCAAGACCTGCAGTACTTGGGATCCCTGCTGAGTAAAGCCTGGGATCTGTAAGGTCTGATGTTCTTCAAGGTGCAAATGTAGGCATTCACTAAACAGCAATTCCCATTACAAACACTCTGCAAACCTTATCCTATGAAGATAGTGTATCAGGATTGCATATTTTTAAACATGCACACAATACCATGCATAAATAAATACTTACCTAGCCAAGTTTTTAGAATATTATTGGCCATGCCAATTTTGTAGCCAGTATTTGTTCTTGTTAAATTCCAGGGTTGTTGCAGTGTTCTGTGGCATACTGTGAGGTTTTGTGTCTTGGCAGCATAGCTGGGGTTCCCCAGCCAACTGGCTGCCTGACCCCACATACAGGACTTAAACAGAATCCTTGGCTGCCAGCTGACCAGCTGATTAATACATACTTGTCACTGCATACATGTCAGTGTTAATGTAATGTGGTGTTCCCCATCAGCGAGCCCTTCAGAGATACTCTGAACCACATTGCTCAGGTATAGGGTTTTTATTGCCCTTGACTTTTACAATGTACCGGCCCACTCTAGCAGCATACCGGAAAGCTTTTAAACTAGCTCGGCTCAGCCAGGGCTAACCCAGAGCACCCCTATATAATCATTCCCTTATCCCGCCCTCTCTGGAGTTAACCTCCTATTATAACCCCAAATTAAACCATTGAAAAGCACCAATAGGACCCCCATTTGTCAATCACGACCCCCGCAACGTGCTATAGGCATTTCCCAACCCAATCACTGCCCCAGACACACACATTGGTGTGTGTCAATGTAGAACCACCCTGAGAACAGATAGGTCCCTAATCCTATTTCCCCTTTTACCCCAATGGAGGTGACAGCATGTTACAGTAACATTAACGACATCATAGTGTTACCATTAAACTTTCCCTCTGCAACACTCAACAATGAACATGTCCCCATGCCCTTAGTACTATCTGGTGCAGCTGAATTAAACATGATTCTAAAAGCTAATTTTTTAAAAGGCACCGGGACTTGCTGACTGAAAAAGTGAAAACGATACGAAGTAAATCTAAATAAAAAGAACAAATACAATTGTTGTATTATATTCTATATTATATACCCTTACTAATTCACCTTTTGTAAATGTGATGCAATACAGTACATTTAATGTTGTTCTAGGGTAATAATACCAGGTATTTCATCCAAACTGCTTGGTTCTTAAAGTAATTGCAGCTAACATTCACTTTCTCCACCTTGCACAGCCATTCATTAAATAGCTCTCAAAAATGCAACTTTGAAAGAAACATGTGCATTTTCATTTTAAAATGATATCTGTTATTATACTAGGTTAAATAAATCTGTGTTTGCAAGCCCTGCTTTTAGACTGTCTTGTGCTTCCTGGGTCATTTCACCTCGAGAGTGGCTTCAATGGCTGCTTCCCCAACTGACTGACATTCTTGCACTGCTGGGGTGAAATGACCAAGGCAGTAAAGCAGCAACAGACTGAGAGCTTTTTTAATTTAGTGTATTACCAGGTGTCTGTTTTAAAATCAAATACATGGTTGCTATAACTATGTTTTTTTAAAAACTGCACATTACACAACTACTTTAAGTGTTCCCATATAATCTTTAATTGAGTGTTTTTGAGGTTATGAGTGGATAATGCCAGACACCTTCACAATATTAATTTCAGAAGCACAAGTGATCCATCTGGGTTTAGAAAATAGTATAAATACACAAGTACTGGTGATTAAAGCTTGAGCCTCCTCCTCCATCCCAAAGTATGGTGAGCTCAGGGCTTCTATATTACACTCTGCAAAGTAAGTCAAGGCAGGGAAGTCATTTGTCTGAAATTAAACATCAATTGCCTTCAGCTATTAATGTTGGCATCCCAATAGATTGTAAAAAAAAATGTAGCGGGAATGCCACCAAAAAAGACTCTGTTTACATCCGGATTTACAGAATAGAGATGCCATCCCACAACTGTGGCCCAAAGTGGATCAGAGGCATAGCTGTGATTTAAAACATGAACAGAGCATCCTTCCCTAGCCCCCAGCCTCCACCTCTCTGCCCCAGTGCCAACTTCATTGAGTGGACATATTGTCAAGGTGTTTCATTTCCTCAAACTAATACACTGTAAATATTCACGTTATTAAAATGTCAAATTCAGAAACGTACTCTAGGCTGGAGCATTAAAAGGGACTGAACTATAAAGCCAAATGTCTGCAGTGCTGCTCCTGAAAAGATGACTTTCTTTCTATTGCGGTACAAGTTAATCAGCAAAGTTATTTGAGCCACACAATACTTCAGGGGTGCACAATTCCCGGTCCGGAGCCCTCTGATATTTGTTCCAGCTGTACCCCACCTAATTGGACCAAATTAACCTCCTCCCAGAACTTAATCATCACGTTATTTAATGATACTTGGAGGACTGGAGGACTCTGACCTGGGGGAATGGATTTGTGCTTTCCTGCTGGGCGTGTGTGATTATGTTTCTCTTGTGTGGATGTTCACACAGTTTGCTTTTTCTCTGGGATTATGATAAATGATACTGGGACAAGCTTAATTCAAATCATGATCTTTTCAGCCCACACTCACTCAGATGTATAAAGCAGACAAACACCATATTGGATCATGGACAATCTAAGAAGGCCATGCAGAATATTGTGCAATTGTTATTCTTACTTTTGGACCCAAAGGTCCAGGGAGTCCAATATCACCAGGTTCTCCTGGAATCCCCTGAAATTGAAGAGAA
Source organism: Acipenser oxyrinchus oxyrinchus (assembly GCA_030684275.1). Classification (NCBI taxonomy): domain Eukaryota; kingdom Metazoa; phylum Chordata; class Actinopteri; order Acipenseriformes; family Acipenseridae; genus Acipenser; species Acipenser oxyrinchus. The sequence continues at coordinate 1,679,247 of CM060249.1, forward strand.
TGTAATTATTTATATGAGTTCTGGTGCAAAGACAGACCCATTGGCATAGTCCCTACATATTAAGAGACAGGAATATGACACAATATTTTACTGAAGGACTTATCAAAATGTAAACCCATAACAACTCTATTTTACATGAGTCCAGAGAGTGAATCCATATCTTCCAATGGACAGAAATAAATGAGTTTTCTAAATGTTTATTATACTTACCATTTCACCTTGATCTCCCTTTTTACCAGCAGGGCCGGGTGGACCAAATTCACCCTGGTTTTGAGAAAAGAAAAGAAAACATTTTGGTCAGGTAGCTAAACTATAATTGTGTTTAATCCTAGACTAGTGTAGTAAACCTAGCCATACCCAGTAATCTCACTGCTCATGGAATGAACACTGACTGTAAATACATCAGTAATCCGTTAATAGTCAGTATTAGGGGTCATAAATGGAGATTAGATAAAGGGGCATTCAGAACAGAAAATAGGAGGCACTTTTTTACACAGAGAATTGTGAGGGTCTGGAACCAACTCCCCAGTAATGTTGTTGAAGCTGACACCCTGGGATCCTTCAAGAAGCTGCTTGATGAGATTCTGGGATCAATAAGCTACTAACAACCAAACAAGCAAGATGAGCTGAATGGCCTCCTCTCGTTTGTAAACTTTCTTATGTTCTTATGTTAATACACTGGGCAGGCATAGTCTGTGCTTATCCCCTAGATTGTCCAGTGCTTAACCATACAACAAAATACATCCTGGTTCTAGTAGGCGCCTACCTTCTCCCCCTTTTCTCCTCTTGATCCAACTTCACCTTTTTCACCATCCTTACCCTGAGGAAAAACATTGAAATGGTTATCTTTTCTACCCTGAGGAAAAATGTTGAAATGGTTATCTCTTTTCCCCCAAAACAGGGCACAAATGTTGTTAGCCTGTACTCCCAAATGTACACCCTAGAATATACTTTGGAAGTCCAATAGGCCCATATTACTACTATTGTCTACTATCATAATCAATAAAGGGTACAATACAACAGTGTATATGTTTGTAAAAAGCAGCGAGTTACTGTGTGTCCAAAGCTAGTAGATTTGCAGATTGTACCACTTCCACTGGGGTTGAGTTCAGACTTATTCCACATTTATTAATTTATTCATTTATGTAAACAATGTGCTATTGTACTGCAGATGTAGCAAAAATCATTGCCTTAAAACAAAAATGCTGTGTCATACTGTTTCAGTATTGTTAAGAAAAAAGGGTGGTTTTGTAATATTCTTCTATTTGATATGTTGCTCTGCTTTGTCTGTGTATCGTCTTAAACTCAATGTAAAGTCAAGCTTGTGGAAAGTTACCGATAAGGAAACACATTCCTTATTTGGATATGATGATATGTGGAGGTTGTCAGTGTCTTATACTCTTCCTGTGTCTTGTAATGTCATGTAGTAATATATCTTATTAGCAAGGTGTGTGCGTCAGATGCATGATTTGTGAGTATATTCATTGGAAGGACCAAGATGATACCAAAGCTGTAATTGAGAAAAGTTTCAACAAAAACAGTTGTGTAACCACAGGTTAGGTAGGAAAAGGCTTGTTTAGAGATATTTTGTTAGTCCAGAGGAAAGAATGAAGACTGCTCACTCTGTCGTCCCTGCAGTTAGTAATTATGTGGTTAAAATGCCTTTTTCGTACTGCATGTTGAATTTGTAATAAAGTATTAGAATTAAACTACCTAATTGTTGTATTGAGAGAATCTTTCTAAGTTAATTCACAAAAGAAGATTCTCACCAGGTAGCAGTGTCCCTTCAGGGAGCAACTGTGCTTACATTCCATTTCATTTCAAAGAGGGGATGTATCTCTAAAGCAGTACAGCTGTTACGTCTGCTTGTCTGACATTGTTTAGCATTCAGCTCCTGTTCCAAGCCTGACTTGAAGATGATATGAATAGGACATGTCATGGAAAAAGCAGGGTCTGGAAAGTGTTTTAAGAAGATATTATTTTGATTCCCAACAGGAAAGACTGAGCCTCTTACAGCACGTAGGGAAATCTAGGCATATGACGTTATCCCGCGGTTTGATGACATCTTCCCATGTGTTGCAGAACCACCCCACAAACCCAAGAATGCTGCAGTAAACCCCACTGCTTGGAGAGCTCATCCTGCCCAGACCTAAGGGTAAGATCTTCTAAACAGGGAGTTGAAGAGCAGCATACTTCCGCCAAGGAACATTTTAATAACTTGGGACATGGGTGCTAGATGGGAAATTACCTGTGGTTATAGTACATACACATAGCATGATTGGAAAGAGAAGACAGCGTTTTCAAGACCTAGTGGTTTGTTCCAATATAAAGTTATTCCATTTGGATTACATGGAGCTCCGGCATCAGAGGTTAGTAGATAAAGTGTTGAGACTACATGCCGAGTATGCTTCCGCATACATCGATGACATAGTCATTTTTGCAGATGATTGGACAAATCATCTAAAAATGGTTGAAGCTGTCTTACATAGTTTAAGGGAGGCGTCTTTAATAGCGAACCCAGAAAAGTGTTTTGTCGTACTAAGGGAGGCCAAATATTTGGGATATGTGGTTGGGGGTGGAGTAGTAAAACCCCAGATGAGTAAAATTGTTGTGATAAAGAACTGGCCAGTACCTACGAATAAGAAACAGGTGAGGGCTTTCTTAGGGTTAACCGGACATTATAGGAGCTTTGTTCTGGAGTTTTCATCCATTGCAGCTCCGTTAACGGATTTAATAAAGATAAAGGTCTGAACCCAGTAAAGTGGAGTGTGGAGGCAGGGAAAGTGTTTGGAAAGATTAAGGGAGTATTGTGCAGTGATCCAATCCTAAGGGTACTGGATTCTTCTAAGCCTTTTACAGTTCAGACAGACACATCTGATGTGGGAGTAGGAGCAGTGTTGTCACAGGTGGTTAACGATGAGGTACACCCTGTAATGTACCTGAGTAGGAAGCGGCTACCAAGAGAGGTACGACATCAGTGGCCGAAAAGGAGTGTCTGGTGGTCCGGTGGGCCGTGGAAACCCTAAAATATGACCTGTTAGGGAGGGAATTCACTGTAGTTACCGATCATTCACCGTTGAAGTGGATGAAAAAATAAAGAAAGCATAAAGGTAACTAGGTGGTTCTTGGCACTTCAACCATATAAGTTTAAACCGCGCGTCTAAAATTAACTGCGCATGTGAAAATAAATTGGACCTGATGCGCCTGACTCTCGCTGAATAAATGGACTGCAAAGGGTTGAAACAGAACACCATAGTGGGCTGAAAACGCTTGAGGCTGATGGTCTGTCGAGAGTAAGGCCACTCTAACCTATAGGTGGGAAAGAGCATATGTGACAGATAAGGTAGGTTTTCAGGAATAAATATGTGGATTGGGTGAGATTTTGTAGGCTAATAGAAAAAACTACACAACCCAGAACTCCCAGTGTCACCTGACAGGAATGGTGGGAATTCTGGAATAATGTGACAGAAATATAATGAGTTCTAGTTGTAAATCTCCCTCCCGACCTGTGAGGGCGCTAAGTAGCGAAAGGGAAAGGCTTTGGACGGGTTGGCCTGACAGTTCATTTCCTGGGTTGGGAAGTCGGTCAGCCTGGAAAAAGGCGAGACTCCATTGCAGGAACGTATTGACCCAGAAGGTAAACGAGGTAGCAGCTGCAGGCAATTGAGTCAGCTGCAATCGTTTACCAAGGGGTCATGCATGGTCGCATAAAGGGGCCGGAGAATTGTAAATCTTTTCCTTCGCTTGGGTTTGTGAGAGACGAGGAAACTGGAAGGACCGTTAGATTTCCCAAAGGAAAAAGAAAAGAGTTTGTGAGTGTTTTGTTTGTTTTGTCTGTTTAGTAACTGTCTGTGTTTGCACTAGACGGCTAAACACGAATCCGGAGCTGTCGCCAAGGGCCAGCACAAAACCGGATCAACACTGCACTACAGTCACGATTAACATTGTTATCAGCACTTGTTTCACCACTATAGCACATATTATATTGTACTTCACCACAAACACTGAGAGCACTCACTTTGGACCTGTGATCGTGTGTGTGTCTAATTGTGTGTGAAAATACACATTGCTGTGTATTGCAAGCTCATTATTATTTGCTGGCTGGTCATTAGACCATTGGATTAACATTCATTAAACCAACCATTTCACCCATACTTTGTTGTCTGTTTGTTCTTGGGATTACTGCATCCGCACCACACCTGCTATACACCTGCTACTAATTACCACTTTGCCACAAATATATATACCAGGAAGTGATACTACACCAGAGAGCAGTGCAGCCCTGGGGGCTGGTAATAAGAAAAACGGTCCTTGTGACTGGTACCTGAGAACAAGAAGTAAAGTGTTGTTTAGCCTGACATCTGGAAAAGAGAAGAGTAAACAAGTGAGTAAAAGAAGAGTCCGGTTTCACTGTGGATGTTTCTTCCAACAAGTACTTTTCCCAGGGAGCAAAAGGACTTGTGGGGCATCGCTAGAAGGTGGCAAGGAGGTGAACTGGGAGTGCAAACCTCAGGTAGACCTGGGAGCGAATACAGTGTTTGCAAAGAACTACAGGTGATCCAGAGGAGTCACAGAAGGAGTTTGTTTACAATGTCTTAATTTTTTATGTCTTACCAAAAGTACCTGAGTCGGGGATGGTTGAGGAAGAGTTGTAAAGGGTGTGGTCCTGTTTTAAGAAGAGACAAGTGATAGCAGTTTTGGACAATAAACCAACCAGAAGAAGAGTACAGTATCGGAGAGAGTGACTATACTGATTACTGAGTAAAGAATATTTAACCGACAAAGTATAGTTTAATAAAGAAACAAACTACAACATTGAAGGGTAGTTTGGAATGGTTTTTATTTAACACTGCAATCCAAGAAGTGCCATTCCAGGTTTTGCAAGTAGAGGTCCTCAGAGGGTGTCGCCAAAGGGACAGAAAAAGGACCTGTGGGAAAGAAACTATTTCAACAACAAGGCTAATCAAGAAAGAGCAATAAATAGGACAAGAAATTGACTTTTAAACCAAAACTTACCTTTGAGAGTGATCCGGAAAATAATACAAACCCGAGTGACAAAGTGAAGAGTCTGGGAGTGAAAAAGTCCAACATCGTGTTGTTTTGACTTTTGTTTTATTGTTTGGAGCAGCCAAACAAGAAGTATAGGCAGGGTTCAAGAAGTGAGCTAGTGATATGGATAGTATATAGTTAAATAGAGACGGTATACTTACATTCTAGAACAGTGGTCCATATTCATTCTAGAATAATGATTCATATCCATTCTAGAACAGCAATCCATATTTATTCTAGAATAATGACTCATATTCATTCTAGAACAGTGATCCATCTTCATTCTAGATTCATTATCTGACGTAACCAAGCACTCTTTTGTGACCACACAGAGGTGTTTGTGGTTAAATTTATATTTTTAAAAAGTATGTAGTCTTTATTAAGTCTTAAGTGTTGTAATGTTTGATATATAAGATGCACAAGGTATATGATGCACGCCTTGTATCATACGCACCCCTTGTATAACATGCAATGTGTATATAACATGCAGACATTCCCCCAATATTTGTGAAAGGATGCACACTATATTTATATTTGTGATCAATACTACTTGGCTCACCTTGCATGTTGGGACTCATATAATAAGAGGTCATCCTAACCACATGGATAAACATCTTATATTCTTCAGAAATGGCTTGTAAAGTATGTATAAAGATCATGTAAATCTACCAACTAGACATTGCGTTTGCTATCTTCTCTCCCACACAGCACGGTAATACTCAGCATTTTAACATTTGTCATCATTTTATAGACACAGACCGGACCGTTGGACATGCAACCAAATATTTAAGTAGTGTTTGTGTCAAGCTATGTCTTGCCAGTACAGTCTAAACATAGCTGCAACATTTATAGTTCTATCCTTGTGCCGGAGATCATTTCCTGTACTGGAGTAAAAGTTTAATCAAAAACAACCAGGCCAGAAATCTGAGCATTTGATAGTGCCTGTTTAGGAAAGTGACCTACAAATGCATTGTTTTTAAGAGTTATGGGACAGATATTCAAAGATCTGTGCAACTCTACTGGAATTGTGAATATTGCAAGTCTGTGAAATTCAATGCTGTTGCAGGGAAATTGCTATATCACAAGGCTGTGGAAATGAATACATTGAAATGAATCTAAACAAGAAATGAATCACAATTCAGACTTTACCCAACTAATATAGGTGAGATAATGACTCAGACTAAAACAAAAGCAATGAAAGGGCCCGCTGTACCGAAGAGGAGATTATAATAACAGTTGAAAATGAAAATTAAGACAAATTGTTTGGAAAGGGAAAAAAAAACAAAAATCCTAGAGTGGCATTAAGACATTGTGAAATGTATTAAAAATGCTCCCGGACCAAGACAAGCCTGCCTATATAAGGCACTAAATCAATGAGGAATGTCTAATTATAATACACAATCCATCATATGACTTTGCTCATAAATGTCTGCTGTGAGCTGTCAAAGAGCCTTAATACTGCATGTTAATCACGCTATCTCATTCATAATCTCATTTCTGCAAGGAGTAGCAGAAGCTTACCTCTTTGGCTGACTCAGTGATCTGCTGGCAGTAATATACTATAGTTTCAAAAGGGCGAGAATGCTTGTGTCCCTGTAGTCAAAACTTCTTTGAGAAAATGCAAATGAAACGTTGTGCACAGAAGAAAGTGTCTTTTAGTTTAGAACTGAACGCGATGGTGGGTTGTGGTGTTTTTGTTTTCAACATCGTTTCAATGTAAGCTTGTGGATGAAGTACCCTTGTATATATACACATGTGTCTGTGAATCCGACCCCTGTGTAATGTGTAAGTGTTGGGAAAACAGTGAACAAGTGAAAATGCAATTTCAAAGATCTGAAGTTTTTCATGAATGAATGAATGAATGAATGTGCAGCTAAACGGAATGCCATCTATAGCACCTGGCCTGGGAGTACACTGAGTGAAGGAGGGATATGTTTGTGAATCCAGCTGGCACTTTCCCTGCAGCAGACGCATTTCAGTTTTAAGGATTCAGAGGGTGGAGCTGTGTGGGCAGAGACTCTGTTATTACAGATTGTTTTGTGGGCATGGAAGCTGCAATTTCAATAGTGTTATCCAAGCAGTTTGTTACTCCTTATTAATGATATTTTATTTATTTTTTGGTTGTTAGCTTTAGCGCTACCTACTGGCCGTGATGGTAACCGTTATTTGTTACTGTTACTTTAAGTGGCTGGCAAAGTAAGGGTTTACACATGAAGATCCTTACAGTGTGTTATACAATCGATCTCCAGAAACAGTATGTATGTTATGCACTTCTGGGCTACAAATACACTGTAGATGTGGTCTGCTTATACAGAGATGCTATGCAACCTGGCCTATCTCCTAACATCATACCTGTATCTACCAGACCATTGTTACAAAGACCATTTGCAGATTATTGTCATCTGACAATTTTCTTGTGCGTACTAGACTGCAGACTTGGATTAATTAGCGAGATAATTCTGAAACATTGCCGCAGTCCACTAAACGGCAGGGCTGATATGTGGAATCTGTTTAAATCTGCCCTTTATAACAACTCAGTACAGCAAATCAGTGTGAACTCTTTAATGGGGGTCAGGCTCACTATATGTCAAATCCATTAGTAAACTGTACCAGAACCAACCAGCACTAATCCCAGCACTAATTTTTTTTTTTTTTTTTTAACTGGCCCATAAAAAAAAATGATGAACCTGTTTATGTTGCCTGTGTTATTAACAGGTATGTTATTTTGCCTGTGTTATTAACAGGTATGTTATTTTGCCTGTGTTATTAACAGTTATGTTATTTTGCCTGTGCTATTAACAGACATGTTCAAATCATTTGCCTACCTTTTCCCCTTTTTCTCCACTGATTGATGTTGTTCTGCCCTGTAACCATAAAACAAATCATAAAACAGTGTTTACTGGTAAGGGTGTATTTACAAAACAAATCATAAAACAGTATTTACTGGTAAGGGTGTATTTAAAAAAAAAAACTGAACAGTTTATACTCCTAGAGCAGAGGTGCACAACTCTAATCCTCAAGCCACGTCAGATTTCAGAGGTTATCAAATAATTAACAGATTATCTTACCTGAAGAGGTTCAGTTGGTTCAATTAAATAATAAAGGGTATGGTTGTATAAATAAAGTCCCAGAGGCTTTGATTTTACAATATAATCCTTAAGACAGGTATCACAGAAGGTCTTGATTTAATGTGAATTGCAATTATTATTATTATTTATTTATTAGCAGATGCCCTTATCCAGGGCGACTTACAATTGTTACAAGATATCACATTATTTTTACATACAATTACCTATTTATACAGTTGGGTTTTTACTGCAGCAATCTAGGTAAAGTACCTTGCTCAAGGGTACAGCAGCAGTGTCCCCCACCTGGGATTTATCCCACAACCCTCTGATCAAGAGTCCAGAGCCCCTAACCACTACTCCACACTGCTGCCCCCCACCCTGCAATTCTAACACGAAATGCATCAGTACGACAGGACGTAGTATTAACCCAATACGATTGTGATTCTGTATACTGAAATGGCCTGGAAAGGACCTTTAGGGTTAGATTGGGCACCGTTGATCTACGTAATGTAGCAAATCCCCAACAAGGATTATAAAAGTACACTAAACTATGTGTTTTATCAAGTTGAAAAACAAACAACAGTTTGCAAACTATGCACTGTGTGTGTGCTTGCAAAGTGTTTGTTTTAATGTTAGGAATTTCTTACCGGATCTCCTTTTTCTCCTTTGAACCCTACAGGCCCAATTGCACCACTGCTGCCACTTTCACCCTGTAGAACAGAAGACACCCCAATCATGCATTCAAAATACAGGAATAAATATATACACAACACAAATAAATATATACATTAGCAATACAGCATATATACATGCTGTGCAAAAATCTTAGACATGTTGCATTTTTCTACTCTGATGCATTATGAGCATCAAAAATTTACTTAAAGCCTACACTAGTGTTTTCTACCATTATAACAACCTTGACTTGTTTAAAGAAGGAACAACATTGAGTGAAATAGCTTGCATCGCTTGATTTAAGGTGTGGTGTCTTAAGCATAATCAATAAGTACAGAGAAACATCATCTGTAATTGACAATCCTAGGACTGCAAGACCCAAAAAGCTGTCTAACAAGGATGAGCAATACTTGAAGATAATATCCTTAAAGAATAGAAAGAAGGCAAGCATTGAATTGACAACAGAACTGGCAGACGGCACAGGTGGTGTTGTCCATCCATCAAACCATTGTTCCAAAGTCCAATTTCTGTGTTCTTGTGCATATTTTAGCCTTTTAGTATTTTTCTCCTTTCTTAACAGATGTATTCTTAATGCAACACATCCTTTAAGTCCTGATTTCAAGAGTGACCTTCGTATTGTTGATGGATGGACAACGACACCTGTGCCTTCTGCCAGTTCTGTTGTTAATTCAACACTTGTCTTCTTTCTATTCTTTAAGGATATTATCTTCAAGTATTGCTCATCCTTGTTAGATAGCTTTTCGGGTCTTCCAGTCCTGGGTTTGTCAATTACAGATGTAATGTGTACTTCTTGATTATGCTTCGGATAACACACCTTGAAAGTCGAGTGATGCGAGCTATTTGACTCAATGTTTTTCCTTCTTTATGCAAGTCAAGGTTGTTATAATAGTAGAAAACACTAGTGGATGCTTTGAGCAAATTGTTGATGCTCATAATGCATCAGAGTAGAGAAATGCAACATGTCTAAGACTTTTGCACAGCAGTGTACATTCTAACACCTGAAGTTCATACAGTCAGTCTAGCCATGCAGGTGACTTTGATGTCATGCCTCATTTGAAAGGAAGTACTTCTAAAAGGACAGCCCGCAGGCACTGCTTGTAACATGAATGAACAAGTAACAGAATCCGTTAAGCTGTGATCTACTCATCTCAGCTGTAGTATTGATTTCCTCTAATTGAAGGTGCTAGTTCATCTACCTGTGTTTGTTTTTTGACAGTGAACGAAACAATGACAGAAAAAAAGCAAATGGAAATGACTCTGACCTTTTCACCTTTTGTGCCAGCTAGACCAGGTGGGCCAACCTCCCCCTGCAGCAAACACACAAACAAAATATTTTTTTCTGTCAGCAAATATTCTAAACATTTCAAATCAGGACGGAAGGGTTTCAAATAAAGCTGTATCCTTTGTGTTAATTTGTATGTCATCTTCATTCAAGCAAATGAACAGATTCCCACCAGGGACACAAGCTTTAATTGATTGCAGTGTTTTGTGTAAAAAACTGGGAACTAAGCATTATGCAGGTAAGAAATGCAAGACCTTGTAAAACCCTTCCTCTGAAAATGTTTTTCATCAAGCAACCACAATAAAAATATTATCAATCTGAAAACACCTCCTGCATAAATGAAGGGAACTCCTTGAATGCGCAAAGAACCAACAAGCCCCAGAAAGGAGAAAGTGGATTGTTTATGGCCATTGTCATGAGTGAAATAACCACAGCACTCCATAGAATATTCTGTTTATGTAGCATGTACAATGTATAGAAAAAGAAAGTATGAAATTAAACAGCTGAATTCACGTCATTCTGGTGCTGGTTTTGAATGAATGCAAGAATACATGTAGATCCAATCAGTCATTCAGCTGCTGTTGGATTGCTATGGATTGACTCTTTTTGACATCTTTTTATCCAAAGTGCATCATGCCATCTTTTTTGGAATCCCAATGAAAGTCAATGGCACAAGATTCTACTTGAATATATTTACAGGTAGATCACTACCCTTTACTGTACCTTCTCTCCAGTGGAATGATTCTACTTGAATAATGTATATATACAGGTAGATCACTTCCCTTTACTGTACCTTCTCTCCAGTGGGATGATTCTACTTGAATATATATACAGGTAGATCACTACCCTTTACTGTACCTTCTCTCCAGTGGGATGATTCTACTTGAATATATTTACAGGTAGATCGCTTCCCTTTACTGTACCTTCTCTCCAGTGGGATGACTCTACTTGAATACTGTATATATACAGGTAGATCACTTCCCTTTACTGTACCTTCTCTCCAGTGGGATGATTCTACTTGAATACTGTATATATACAGGTAGATCACTACCCTTTACTGTACCTTCTCTCCAATGGGATGATTCTACTTGAATACTGTATATATACAGGTAGATCACTACCCTTTACTGTACCTTCTCTCCAATGGGATGATTCTACTTGAATACTGTATATATACAGGTAGATCACTACCCTTTACTGTACCTTCTCTCCAATGGGATGATTCTACTTGAATACTGTATATATACAGGTAGATCACTACCCTTTACTGTACCTTCTCTCCAGTGGGATGATTCTACTTGAATACTGTATATATACAGGTAGATCACTACCCTTTACTGTACCTTCTCTCCAGTGGGATGATTCTACTTGAATACTGTATATATACAGGTAGATCACTACCCTTTACTGTACCTTCTCTCCAATGGGATGATTCTACTTGAATACTGTATATATACAGGTAGATCACTACCCTTTACTGTACCTTCTCTCCAGTGGGATGATTCTACTTGAATACTGTATATATACAGGTAGATCACTACCCTTTACTGTACCTTCTCTCCAATGGGATGATTCTACTTGAATACTGTATATATACAGGTAGATCACTACCCTTTACTGTACCTTCTCTCCAGTGGGATGATTCTACTTGAATATATATACAGGTAGATCACTACCCTTTACTGTACCTTCTCTCCAATGGGATGATTCTACTTGAATATATATACAGGTAGATCACTACCCTTTACTGTACCTTCTCTCCAGTGGGATGATTCTACTTGAATACTGTATATATACAGGTAGATCACTACCCTTTACTGTACCTTCTCTCCAATGGGATGATTCTACTTGAATACTGTATATATACAGGTAGATCACTACCCTTTACTGTACCTTCTCTCCAATGGGATGATTCTATTTGAATATATATATATACAGGTAGATCACTACCCTTTACTGTACCTTCTCTCCAGCGGGACAGGAGCAGTTGAGTGTCTTGTTTCCACGTTGCTGCTCTGCATTTACTGTTGGAGGGATTTCGATGACAGGAGCCTCTGTCACAAACTTGACTTGGCACTGGAAAAAAAAAATATTGATACTTAAATTCTTCAGAGCGTAAGTGAAAATTGAATGAAAGGTGAACATAACAAACCACAAGAAGATAACCAGCACTACCAATAAAGTAAATATATACAGAAAAGACCACCCAGCATGTGATTATAGGAAAATCATTTGGAAAATATTCTTTATCTATAAAGACTTTTTGTCAAAATGAATTGTACTGGTTTCTATTAATATCACATGTCATGTCTTTTTGTTTACACCCTGAAGTTGAAATGTTATTGCAGAAGACAATAGTAACACTGAACTCATCTGTTATACTTACTGGACCAGAGGGGATGTCACAGCAGGTCTCAAGCTCTGCATGCCTGGAGTCACAGTAAATCACCATCCTCTGCAGGTCAAACTGAAACACATGTGAGCACATGGATGACTTGACAATCCACTGGATATCGACAGGATCCTTGCATCATCTCTGCCTGGCTACATTGCAGCGCACTGAAGGGCATCCCTAGTGCACCCAATGATGGAAACACAAGTCTATCATGCTGTCTTCTATGTTGGTTATTTATCGAATGTTAAATCATCAGAACTTTCTGCCGGGCTAAGATGGATTTACATTTGGATGTGACGTGGAGTTTATTTTGTGTCCTGTGGGATAGGCTGGAATTTGTGTTATTGACACTCTGTTAGGTGACTTTCACACTCAGTGACCTTTATCCTGAGAGGAGAGTTAACTAATTTATTTAGAAAACACACTTACAATTAGGGGTGTAATATCTTACGGTAGGAAAGTGAGGGATAGATTAAGACTAGGTGAAACTGCTTTACCCATGTGGATGACCTGGGGGAGACTTCAAGGCTACACTACATAAGAACATGACAACTTAAGAAAAGTTTGGGAATGAAAACAAGCCAATCTATAGGACACTCACAAAAGCATAGAAAAGTGGCTTGTTTGTGATTCAATCACATAGGGGATAACAGTGCAATTGCAGTGATCGTATGATTTATGATTGATAATATATACTATAGTGGCAGCAGATTACATGGGTCTGAATCAAGCAAGCTATTCTTTACAGCAGCTACAATACCAGAAGTACTGTGTTAGGAAGTGGAACATCACAAAGCCAATGATTCTTTCACTCACGTCAACAGGAACGCTGTCATAGAGTCTCTTTCCAATGACCGTCTTTCCCCGGATGTCAATGTCCTCCCTCTCCTCGATAGGCAGCGTCTCAACAAGTTTGCAGTCGAGGTAGAGGGACACTGCCTTGGCCTCCACACTCACAGCGATCTTGTGCCAGTTGCGATCAAACAGGTCACTAACAGCAGGACTCTTGAAGACGGCTCTCACTGCGTCCTTTGTCACCCCGACAGCATTGTATTCCACTGCCTTGTTCGGGCCGTCCAACCGGATGGACACCTGCAGAGAAACCAGCATTGCTTCGGTCAGTGTGACCTCTTCATTGTGCTATATGAAAGCAAACTTTATAGACTAATTAGCTGAGGGTGCGATTGTCTCAACATGATTTCCTGCTGGCAGTGGTCCAGAAGACTGACAGCAGTTCAGCAGTTAACTAATGAGTTACAGATTATGTAGGACAGAATCTTATGAAAAATAAACCCCTTTACATCATTGACCTGTTCATAAAGCTTATTCAAGGAATGTACTTGTAGTGTAGTGTTAATGTCATTGAGACACCAGGAACCTGTGAACATCAGAATTATGAAACAACTTACTCGAAAGCCCCTTAGTTTCTGATATTCGTACTCAAGCTCGGGCAAATACAGCAATCAGTGTGCAAGCAGATTATTTTTTATTGCACAGCTAGTTCTGGACTAGATCCCTTTTGTGACGACAACAAGGAGTGACGTCATAACAGTGGGAGGAGAAGTGGTTGCACAAAGTGTGTGAAAACAGCATTAGATACAAACGCAGTAGTAACTCCATCTACATTCCATGTGTATCCAGGATAAACAGTTAACACACTTGAACATTTGGATCAGAAGATTAAAGATCTTTCTTAGTATGCGTGCAGCACACCAGCACTGGCAGACTGGGTTTGTAGACATTCACATCATAAATATTTTAAACCAATGCAAATGGCTAACAAACCTGTGGTATCCCATACTTGTCGAAGATCTGCCAGATATACCAGTCTTCTTTTCTTGAGGTTTTTCTGAACTTAAATGTGGTGACAAAAGCATATTCATCGGGCAGACCTTGAGGGAACACGTCTCTGTTAAATAAGAAAAGAAAATAAAGACAGACATGGCATGTTTTATTGTGTAAATGACACGCTCTTGAAAATAAAGATGTGTTTTATCCTGTTTTCTACAGTATCCTGGGATTAATATGGATTAATCTATGGAAATAGAAATGTTAAATTGATTTCTGAGGTAGTTCTACAGAAGCATATTGACAGCTTTCTGGTCAGCATTACAGAAGCAGCTGATGCATGTCTGCTGTTGGAAGAAGTCACATCGTTTTCTCATCTTCTCTTCCTTTGTGTTCTTACAATGTCCTGTGTCCCTTTTTCTGCTTGTCCTTATTTTTCCCCACAAACCTCACCCATCTGTTGCCTGTTCTTTGTGGAATACTGCTCTCGGCATTTCCATTCGATATAGCTTATGTGTTTCAATGTACAACCAAGCAATCAGTAAGGAATGAATGACAGTCCATTTACCGAGCAAGCCACGGACCATGCCCTTCCTGGAAGTCAAACCCAAGCTCTGCCTTGACCCCCGTGTGCATTCTATGCCATGTGTGTATCATTGACAGCCTGCTTTCTCATTCAGCGGATGTGCTTGGTGAAACAGTGCACCAGGCTGTGAGGTAATGTATGCTCTGCTTGTAGTTTTTGTATACAGGGAGATGGTCCTTGCATAAATCTGTTATCAGAAGAACTAGTGAAGGGTGACAGGCTATTGAAAATGAACACAATGCGCCATTCCCATAACTCGCTGGTTTCCTGGGCATAAGGAGATGTGTAACCCATTAAGGGCTTTTATTTGTTCTGACATGCCATTCGATTTTTACCCACATGCCAGATAATCGTAAATCAGCATTGTCTATTTGAAGTTATTATTATTATTACTATTTATTTCTTAGCAGATGCCCTTATCCAGGGCGACTTACAATCGTAAGCAAATACATTTCAACTATAACAGTACAAGTAATAATACAATTAAGAGCAAGATAAATACAAGATAAGTTAAGATAAGAGCAAGGTAAGTTATCTAAATAAATTTACATTCTGCATGACAAAAAGCTCAATTTTAAGTGAAGTTTATAAAATAGATATTCCCATTATTTTTTATTTCATTTCCATTTGGCTGCTGCTCGCAGGTGAGAGCCGTCTCCCTGTGTGCTAGTAGTTTCCATAACAGCGAATTATGCTTCCATTCATTTTTCTTGATCTCGTTAACATGCATTTTGATTAACGAGTTCCCCTTATTTAGTCATTGAGACAGGAAGTGATGTATGTGACCTGCGACAATTAAGCTTTTTAACGAGAAATGCGTTCATTAACGACCTCATTGACTCAATTTCAAAGCATTAACAGATTGATTTAATTAACACATTTAGTTTGAAAATCACTTGCTACTAAAGTTCTCGATACTATACCACGAGTTCGATACAATACTGTTTTTTGAAAATCCTGCTTGTAGTGACTTGTTACATACAGATATAATTGAGGTTTGTAATAGTTTTTTACTCTGACATCATCATTGGAGTATAATAAAATGCCTTTGTTTTACTAGCACTGCATAATGAAGGTACATGTAAAAATAACATTTACAATTCCAAGGTGTTGACAGGACATTGACACTCAACATGGACCTTATTGTCTAACTGGCCCCAGGGGACTGGAAACAGAGACAATATTCAGTTTGATGTTCCTAAAATAAGGTGTTACTCTGAGATCATAAGCCGTTTATTCTACATTCATATGTGCAATCTGAAAGGATAACACTTATAGGCCGATAAATATGATAGCATGAATAATGAGACACAGGTTGGGTACCCGTGCTGACCTCTAGTACATGGTATGGCTCCCGATCACCGCTTGCATCCAGTTCAAGACTCTTGTACTCGCCTACCAATGCCTTGACCAGACTGCACCCAGCTACCTCCAGACCCTCATCTCTCCCTACACCCCCACCCGACCTCACCTGCTGTACCTCCGCTATGCTCCCCTGCCTCCAGAGCCCGCTCCTTCTCCACCCTCGCCCCGCAGTGGTGGAATGACCTTCCTACGGATGTCAGGACTGCCCAGTCTCTGACCATCTTCCAGCACTTCCTCAAAACACACCTCTTCAGACAACACCTGTAAAACTCAACTCTTCCGTTCTGGGCAATATAGCACTCTGCCTTTAATGCACTTTAACTTGCACTTATCTGCTCCCTATTTTACTGTATTTAATCCTGCACTGAACCCAATCTGTAGTATCTTGTATTTCACTTACACACGTATCTAACCCTGATTTAACTATCAACACTTATCTGCTCTTGAACTGCCCCAATATCAAATCATACTGTGTTTTGTATTTGTTCTTATTAGGACTGAAGTCATTGTATTTTGTATCTTGCTCTTAATTGTACTGTAATTCTTGATATGTATTTTTTGTATACAACTGTAAGTTGCCCCGGGTAAGGGCGTCTGCTAGGAAATAATAATAATAATAATAATAATAATAATAATAATAATAATAATAATATGGCAATGGCTTTTGGCACCCAGAGCGGAATGTTCTTTTTCTAGATGCTTGATGTAATCATATGGTAGGCCAGTGCCAATTTGGTTCAATTAAAATCATTCCATGTGTCAAAATGTGTCAAAATCTAGGGAATTATCATCTTTCTGAGACATGAATACACTTCCTTATCTCCTGTAATCCCATTGCAAAAGTGCCAATAAAACTTGGTAACTCAGTGCCAGCCAGGGAAAGGACACATGTTTCCTTGTGATTGTTAAAAGCATATTCTCAAGAGTTTCACAACAGGCTTGCCTGAGTAATCTCAAAACAACTTAATCTATTTATATATTTATTTATAAATAAAAATAAAATAAATCTGAAATCTCAGCAGTAAGCCAGACTCTCGTTGGACCTCAATCAATGAAACCTTTGCTTGCAGTTTCTGAGATTGTAACTGATAGAAAGTATTTTAATACAGAGTACTTCTCTTATAATAATTATAGTAGTTATAGCCTGAATTGATTTGGTGAGGATAATCGTACATGTTTCACCAGACCCATTTTGTTACATGCAGTTCACGCATTGCTGAGCAAGGAGGGGTAAACATAATAGAAAACACATCAATAGTATGTAGTTAAAATACAAATAAAACATCAATGGAATTAGTAGACGCAGTAGCCTATTGGCACAACTTTAGCACAGCACATCACGTTTGTGCTATGAGGTAATCTTAAGGGAGACATTTAACACATAATTACATTACATTTAACCAACCTCAAAGATAAAAAAGAAGAAAAAAGCAAGGATGAGAAGTAGAATACTCCAATTACATCTGCTGTAAACATGATGGCAAAAATTAGCTAAGTGTAATGGGAACGTGCCTCTAATATCATTCTAAAATCTTACGAACTTGTTGCAAACACCTATTTTATGACAATGGTGGTATTTGATTCAAAGTATAGTTCTTACGATGCGTGACATCCGAAATGTTAGCATAGCCCCTCATTACTTACCATACAATGACACCCACTTAGAAGTTTGTTGTAAATCCATGTTGAAATAAAAAAGGACAGGGTCAAGTGTCTGATTGTCAGGAATAACAGCGCTACTATCATAGAGTACTACCTGTAAACATAGCCATAGTAAGAATGTGCACAAAACCACACCTATATGTAAACATACCAAACTATGAATTTGAACCAATCCCAAAATAAACCCCATATCTCACTTACTCAGTCCGCTCAACGATGGGCATAGTCCCAAGCCGTACGTAAGAACTCTGCTCATCATCCTCCTTCATACCAAAATGATCTTTCACGTTGAAAAAATCCATTAGGTCAAAACCTGCCAGAAGAAAGACATACTGTTAAAAAATACTTAAGTGGAAAACAATTGCATTTTTAAGTTGTTACCACCACCTGTCATATAAAATACATGCTTTTAGTGTTACATATTGAGTGTATTAACATCATGGTTTTTACTAATGAAAAATATATTTAAAAAAATATATATATATATATATATATATATATATATATATATATATATATATATATATATATATATATATATATATTGACATTGTCCAAATTCCAAATGTGGCAACCTAGGTTAAAATGTGAAGGTGATATGCAGATTGAAATGAAAAATATTGGAATAAAATAAAGAAATCTGACAAGAAAACACTGTGCTGAAGAACAGAGGCGTGCGCATGGGGCAAGGAGTAGAAATCGTTTGTAAACTGCTCTGCAAATTATTATAATTTTTTTTACAAGCAACCCAGTTTTTACAAAACTGTACCGCAGCTTTCCAACTAACTGACCTTCAGTATACAGACCTGGCTTACTTAAAGTATGTCCAAGAGTAGAGGGAAACGTAATCCGACAGAATCAACCCCCAAGTTTGACAGGGCCCTATCAGCTACTGACAACGTGGCGACCGCAGATGATGAGTCGGATCCGGCTTTGATCAGAGAGCCATTCAAGCCGAGGTATCGGCGCTCTGGAAAGAGTTCCTCGCAGAGCTTGGGTCTTCAGTATCTGCACTACAAACCAGTTTCAACTCAGGGGCAAAACCTTAAGGGTATGGAGCACTTGTTAATGGATGTTGACGATCGGCTCACATCTGTTGAGTCACTGTGCTCTTCCCTGTCTGCTGAAAATACAAAAATGAAGCTTAAACTGGATGATGTGGAAAGTCGCTCATGCAGGCAGAACGTCACAGGGGGCTGAGGTGTCTAGCTTTATAGCATCTTTCTTCACAGAGGTACTTGGTGAGGAAAGCTTTTATAAGCCACCGGTAGCTGCGGCAGGGTGATCCCCCATGATCATACGATTGCATCCTTATTAAACCAAAGAGCAGATCCTCCGTCTCTCATGTGAGCGAGGGCAGCTTTATTTTCAGGAGTCCCAGGTTTTTGTGTGTCCCTGCTCTTAGTGCTGAGCTGGCATGGCGTTGGGCAACTTCAATGAAGTCAAATCACAGTTACGTGCTGCTGGAATCAAAGTATGGATTATTGCATCCTGCCCGTCTTTGCAGTACATTCAATGGAGCTAGCCGAGTGTTTGAATCGTCACAAGACGCTGCTACTTTCTACAAGGACCAGATTCGTCATTCCTTGCTGCCAGTATCAACCACTGAACAAGTCACCATCGACTCCACTGAGGGTTCCTCATTTTTTATTTGTTTAGTTAGCAGATGCCTTTATGCAAGGTGACTTACAGAGACTAGGGTGTGTGAACTATGCATTAGCTGCATATAGTGTCCACTGTAATTTGTGGTTTCTAGTTTATTAATACGCATATGTTTTTGTAGTGGACAAGTACACCTCAGGTTTATAACATGACAGGTGCATACAGAGTAGAAACTGCAGGTAAAATGTCACTCCGTTTGGTGAGTCACATAAAATGGTATAGTCAGTGATGGAGGATGATGTTTCACATCTGTTTTGACATGGTCTGGGCAGTGCTCGTTGGTCATCTATTGTCTCTACATTCCTTCTATTATGATGGCACACTCAGCTGGGATATGCAGGGTGTGGTCAGGGGGGGCAGGAGCAGAAGATTTCTCTCTATGCAGATGATATTCTTTTGTACATTTCTGACCCTGCATCCTCTCTGCCCCACGTTCTTTCTATACTAGATCAATCTGGCAAATTCTCTGGGTATAAACTGAATCTCCAAGAGTGAATTGTTCCCCATCAGCTCGGCTGCCATAAATTATCCTCTCTCCACCTTTCCTTTAAATTCACATATTTGGGTATCACAATAATGTTAGGTTATTATCATAACCCTGGTTCCCTGAAATAGAAATGCAACCATTACCTAATGGGTATTTATCCTTTAACCATTTGCAGTCCGACATTGCAATTATTCCTATCCGGTCCAATGTAGGACCCTGTCCGACATCATCAAAAAGACGCAAAAAACGGGTTTTTAGTCGTTTTTTCTCCGGAAAAAGCTGAGAAAACCATTCAATGGCTGAGTGGGAGCGACAGGAGCCAAGACAAGCCGAAAAAAAAGACGTATCTCATGAGTAGTCATACTTGCCCCTGGCATCAGATAACGGCGTCCATAAGAAAATAAGCTGGCTGCTGCTGAATCAGCGCTCAGAGAATATCAGACATTTGCAGAGCTTTTTCGAGATGTTATAGTAATAAAATAATGACTTGGGTCGCATTATTGAGGCGTTTGGTGATAAAACGAGTGATCAGGAGATGATTGATCGGTATGTACTACTATTATTATTATTATTATTATTTATTTCTTAGCATATGTGAAAGCTATAGCGAACGAATGGGTGGGGCAGGGCTGGAGATGCCTAGTGAGTGCTTTGTTGATATGCAGGGCCATTCAAACCCATTTGACTGTGGAAAAAAAAATACGTTTAAACAGCGCGTCTAAAATTAACTGTGCGTGTAAAAATAAATTGGACTTGATGCGCCTGACGCGCAGTTAATAAATGGACTGCAAAGGGTTAATACCATCTCACCCAAATAGATATATCAAAGCTGCACATAGTGCCTGCGACATAGTCGTGCCCGCCCACAAGAACATAAACGACCACTGATACAAGTATTGTCATTTTTCCTTCAAGACTGCTGCAATCATGGATGAAGAGATCTTGAAGGTTAATGGTTACATTTCTATTTCAGGGAACCAGGGTTATGATAAAAACCTAGCATTCCCTATCAAGTACGAAATGTAACCATTACCCCATGGGTAGAACTACCAAAGCTGTCGCAAGGCAATATTGCAGACCAACTGGAATGCTACAAGGCTCGGCCAAGGCCACCTTGTGCGTTACCATGAAGAACCCCAGTACAATAGATAGGGCTAGAAAATTGGTCGAGCTCGAGGCCACTCTTAGCACTTGTTCCAAAACCAGGATTTTGTGGATCCACGACATTCAGCCAATAGAACCGCTTAAAAGTATGGGGCATAGCCCACACCGCTGCATCGCAAATGTCCCTGAAAGATGCGCCCTGGAAGAAAGCCCACGAAGTTGCCATGCCCCTGGTCGAATGGGCAGTGAGCTTCTCTGGAAGGGCAAGCTGGCTCACTCATATGCAGTCTTAACTGTGTCTGTAATCCATCTTGGTAACCTCTGTTTAGGCAGAGCTTTTCCATGGGACCTTGCCCCAAAACAGATAAAAAACTGCTCAGACTGCCTCCAGTTCTGTCCACATAATACGCTAGTGTCCGCACTGGGCAAAGCGTATGGAGCTGCCACTCTCTATCAGAATGGAAAGAAGGCGGATGAAAACCCTCAAGTTCCACCGTCTGGTTAATGTGGAATGCCAAGATGGTTTTCGGCAAGAAAGCGGAATTAGTGCTAAGTGTAACTTTCGCCCTGGCCTCTGCAAACTTTTGCAATTGAAAAAGCTTGCATCTCACCCATCCACTTTGTGGATGTAATCGCAAGCAAGAAAACCACTTTCATAGACAAATATTTCAGCTCCGCTGAATGCAAGGGCTCAAAAGGAGGCTTCATAAGTGCTTTCAGCACCATATTAAGCCTCCAGCGAGGGACAATGTTCTTCATAGGCGGTTGAAGTCGCCGAGCTCCCTTCAAAAATTGCTCTATGAGGCGGGCAGTAGTTGGACACACCCCCAAACATACTACTGGGCAAGTAAAATTACCTCAAACTATTACTACTCAATAGTTATTAAAAACACTCAGAATGTTCATCCACACATCAGAAAGCTCCATTGCAGGGTAGTAACACACATGGATGCCATGGAACATTAGGATAGAATGCAAGCAGTGTGGAGTTGTGGTTAAGGCTCTGGATTCTTGACCGGAGGGTCATGGGTTCAATCCCCGGTGGGGAACACTGCTGCTGTACCCTTGAGCAAGGTACTTTACCTAGATCGCTCCAGTAAAAACCCAACTGTATAAATGGGTAATTGTATGTAAAAATAATGTGATATCTTGTAACAATTGTAAGTCGCCCTGGATAAGGGCGTCTGCTAAGAAATAATACTTCTGTAACGCAGAGATTGAACATGTTTACAATAACAGAAAAGGCACCGTTTACCAGTTTGTGCTCAGAACTAAATCCGGATTATCAAGCATTAACTTGGTAGTTGACCTTGTTTGTAGTGCGTCATATGGGAGATACTGAAATTGAAGAAGGAATCTAGGAAAAAGACCAAGGAGTTTATGTTAACTCAGAAATGTCTTCATCTAGACAATGTGGGGAAGCTATAAAAAAAAGGCCAACAAGATGCTCAGACTGTGTGTCTTCCGGTTAAGAAAAACTAAGTCTACACTGTAATAAGGCCTAAACTGAAGTGATTCTCAGCATGTAATTTGGATTGGCATCAAGCTGCATGTAGTTAACTCAGAACGCTATTTTGAACTGGTATGGAAACCCCAAGCTCGAATGGGTGAACTCTGCAGAAACAAAGCTAAAAGAATTGTCCTGGAACTGAAACCAAAGAACCAGTGAACTCCTTTGATCCTGTAAGCTTGTAACATCTGTACACGCTGCTCACTTGAGGAATCTCTGATTATACCTCTTCACAGAATCAGTAATCCATTGTCTCTTCTAAGCAGAAGGGCTCTCCATAGGGTTGACTTTATTCCAGTCAGTGTACTGCTGTGTATTACTGAAGCCAGCCTTTATATGCTTCTGTTTCATAAAGGGATTGCATAGTTTTAAAACAGCTGTTTGGATTAAATTGCGAGGTACTTTGACATAAAAATCACATAGTATACCTTTACTAACTTTGCAATATTTGCGCCATTTTAAAAAAGAAAAATGTTAATGTTACATAACGACCTATATGAATCGATCATGAAAGTTAATGCAGTGGTGGGTACTAAGTGTCTTTGGTTACACTAAGTATGGTCTACATATTGACTTTAGTAAAATATTAGGGATAACTTTCAGTAACAAAATAAAGGGATATGGCTGTTAATGCCTGTACTGTTTGTTCCATAAACACCCAAACAGGAAGGCAGAACAATGGCATATAATCCCAGACCAGAAATTCATTCAGTGCATACCAGTGGTCAATGTGTGGTTAACGTCCCAGTGCTATATTTGGCCCTTCTGTTTAAAAAGGCACTTCTGGTTATTTAAAACAATAAACTACAGGACCAGATTAGGACTATATTATAAACTAGTGCTGGTGCCGTAGTAGTGCGTGGCAAGGATACCTTACCATCATATCATGATATCAGATATCATAAAATAATATCATGGTAATATACTTTTGAGCTCTGCATAGTGAAAGTAATAAACCTACTTATTTAACTTATTTAAAGAAAGCTTTTTTTTTATTTTCTAAAACGGTTTCAAGAACATAAGACATTACTGTATTTATAAAAACAGACTTTAAATGACCCATGAGTTAACACTTTGCAGTTACAGCCTTTCTTTGCCTGAAAAAAGGTCTCCACGTTTAAATTAGCCACTGAAAATCTGTTTGTGATTTAAATGTGTATTTTCTCTGTTTGTCTGTTTATTTAGATTTTTTTGATGACTCCGTTATTCATTTGTTCATTTTTGGTTTATTTAGCTTTTAAAAAATATATATTTTTGCATAGGAATTATAGATCATAACAACATTTGCTAACAAGGGCATAAGTTATCTTTTATTGTTACAAGCACCCAATAAAGTTTCTTAAATTCTTTATTTGAGTAAAATACCACTACTTGCAGAACCGCATGAAGGATGTCTGTGGTCACCATTGTATGGAAGAAATAGTTCACCAGACTCCTACATGTCATGTTTAGTCATTCAGACTAACTGATTTCATTCTTCAATGAGGCAAGTTGGCTGGTGGATGATGTCACATACCCAGTAAGAACACACAGACAGGCAGTAATGGGGGTTGAAACTGAGATGCAATGGCTGTGCTCAGTGTTTCATTAAGCAAATAAATAAAAGATTTAAACAAAACACACGGCACTTTGGACCAAAATAAATATACAAACAAAACAGTGGATGAACAAACAAACAAACATCATGCTGGCCCTCCAGCACAACGCAGCAATTGTTAGGTTTTAGTTTTGGTTTTAGTTTTAGTTTTAGTTTTAGTCGTTTACTTCCTGACTCTCCTCTACAGTTCCCCACGCTGAACACTTCTCTGTGCAACCAGTCTGCAGGTCTTTTATATTCTGACCGAGGGGTTAACTAGCTAGTAATTACCTTATTGCCCCTCGGCCATAGTCTGCACGAGTTTAATAATGATGCTCGACTGTCAGCTAGTTAAATACTCAGTAGCTGATCAGTCACGCATCCTCACAAGGTTCTAAAAACACACAAAACAATAACACATAATGGCGGCGGCTTTCGTCCGCGCCGCAACAATAAAATATATAGTAAATCATAATAATAATACAAAGCGGCGGGACACTCCGCCACGTTCATCTAAACTGTATGGCAGGTCCCTCAAGTAAAAATAACATTTTAGTCTTTAAGAAATGTCCACCAGCTTTCTTAACTAGCTTCCTGTGAGCAACAGTGTTGTTGGCTGCTTCTTCACTTTGTACCAGTTTTCATGAGCCTCCAGATCCCATTTAAGAGCCATCAAGTCAGTCAATTTCAAGGCTATCCAGCATATTTCCAAGAACAGTCTGTGGGAAAAGCATTGCAAGCTGGACGATGTCTCTCGAGCTCGCTGTTCTTTGGCTACTTGGTTTCAGCACAGTATTGTTAATTGGCTTCTTCTTTTGATACTTTTTACTGCCATCATATAAGGTGTAGGTATGTGTCATTCGAGCTGATTGTGAAAGCCGTAAAGCAATAACAAATATGCCATCTTTTATTTTGATCCAAAATCACTGAAATTTTTTGTTATTTACAGGTTTAGAGACAGTGTTAAAATGTGACTATTTTTAATGACTGACCATAACTTTATGGACGGTTGGCAATCTTGCTTCGCAGGCAAATTACTTTTAAAAGAATGTGCAATATGCAATGCAGTGGCTAAAATGTTCTTAGGATATCTTTTGTAGATATCATTATAGATATCAGTTTTGTGCTTAACAATAAAATAAAACTTATTGGGAATGGATCTTTGTCAAATCAAAGTTTTCTGTTGGTCACCATAAACAAGGGCAAGATTGTGATTGGTTGTATGAAATCTGTTTAGTTTGTATAGCGCAACTGAGCTTAGGTGAGGGGTGTAATGAAACTAAACATGCATATTAGTACTGTTTTTTTGTTTGGAAGTTTTCTTAGTTCCAGGTTAGAATAATATAGATGCAAAACAAATAGCTTTGTTGTATTTAATTAAAAGGTGCATACTATATATGATGAGCATCATGTAACGAGTAAAGGAAACACAACACATAAATAATGCACAGCAGTAGTAATAAACCAGCATGCTTTCTTTACCTGGGATTTCATCTGCATTTCCTCCACTGGTAGTTTTAAACCGGTCACCTTCCACTCTAACATTGGGGCACAGCGCATCTGAGAAAAGTAAATAAAAAGAACAGAAAAGTCTAAAACATCTAACACCATTATACCAGGAAGCCACTAAAAGCACATACGTCTTGTATAACAATGTAATTTCCAAACAACATTACATTTACAATAACATGCATACAGCTTGTGACACTGAAACCTACAGTAATGACAGAAACCATAAAATAGATTATACAGAGGGCGAGGGAACTTATGATATGAGCAGTACTGTCGGCTAGCACTGGTTTTTACTTCATCAAATACAGTATCAGCAAAGATCAACACAAATATTTTGAATGGCTTTTCAACTGGTAAAACTCATATTGTAAAGTCGCAAACAAAAATATCAGGAGGCTACTTATGTTTTCCTCATTATGTACCTGTGATAATGATGACTGAATATCAGGTGCTTGTTTTAGTGGAAACAGTATCCTCTCTATACCATATGCTTCTATTTACAGTAGACATTTGAAGCGTTGCTATCCTGGACAGGTTTTTTTGGGCACTCTTCCTCATGGTCACCGACTGTCATTTCCAGACGTGTCTCCAAACGTGTGAGAGCTGGAAGAGTTAGTTTACACCGATGACATTCGCAGATTTGTGCCCCTGTATTTTAACTACCTTTGCTTTTACAGTGGATACCGTTCAGCCATGCCCGGCAGTGACGGGCAGGCACCCAACACCTGTGGTATTAGTCGATATTGGCAGCCCGGGACAACTTTATGCGTGTGGTCTCTGCATCCAATGGGCTCTCTTAGCTGTACTGATGTGATGCAAAGAGGAGAGCATTCCACCGAGGCATCCCAAAGATTCCTGTCTGAGCTGGAGGAGACATCCTCCAATTACAAAGTATGAGCCAAAGTCTGGACCTTGTTAGCAACATGGCATTTTTAAATAGTTTTATTTCCTTTTTTTTAATAATGTTTTATAACGGTTGCAGAATTCCTTGTAAAATACTTCTTTTAAAATAATAATAAAATACAAATCTCTTTATTGCAGTTGAAATGTCTGAGAGTTTCCTAAGATTTACATGGTGGTGGACTCTTCATGGTATCTTTTTAACTGCTTGTTTGCAGTTTTAAACACTGTGAATGATTTTGTTTCATATTGTGATAAATCAGTTGTCATGATAACAGCTGTATGCATTTGATACAGGGCACAGTAAAAAGATATTCTGGCTTCCTGATAAATGTCGCTGGGGTGCCAATTTGGCTGGACATCTGTCACTGTTGGCTGGTCCATATATGTGATGCTATCTGTGGAGATCAGATTACAGTTTTTTTACCAGCAGCTGTAAACAGAAGGGTTTGGCAATAGCCCCAGGATTTTAACACTTGTCATTTATAATGACTTACAGTATTAGGCTAAATAGAAAATGTTTTTGGTAATTCAGATGCAATGACACTGGCATTTATATGGTACTACAAAGGCAGGAAGGTCTATCTGTAGGGCCCTATTCATAAAAGCACTTGCCGACTGCCGTCATGAAAGGAATTTTGTTTAAAAGTCGTCCATATTGCTATTCATAAAATGATCTGAGCAAACGGGCGACTGTCGCAAAGCACTTTATGAATGGGTATACAGTCGTTCAAGAACGAAAAGCTGCCTCTTTTTGATGACATCATCAGCATTATTAATGTTCTCTGGGTGGCGTCGGTAGCTGATGCAAAAATCCACCGACAGTAGCCTCCTACCGAAACCCAAGTCTGCAGCTGCCAGTCACAGGCAGTTTGTAAAACCTGATTCCGATGCCCCTATCACGTCTGTCAAAAAAACAGGACATGTCATCGGCAATGCTGTATTTCCATGCGCACACATAAGATTTCCAAACTAAACAAAAAGCACTGTAGGAGGACGTTTGAATAATACTGTAATTCTAGAAATAATAATAATAATAATAATAATAATAATAATAATAATAATAATAATAATAATAATAATAATAATAATAATTTTGAAAACTTTAAATGTTAATCTTACAAATTCTCAACTATTATTATCATTATTATCTCTCCTAGAGGTCAAATGTAGAACTGGATAATAACTCTTTAGAGAATGCAGATAGTGTTATGGTTACTATGGAATACATATAGGAACCCTTATATGCTGTATCAAAAAATGGCATTACCCGTGAACTCTGACCTCTCCAAAAGGTCAAATGTAAAACTGAATAATAACTCCTTAGAGAATGCAGATCATGGTTACTGAAGAACACATATAGTAACCCGTTTATGCTCTTACAAAAATTGTCCACTAGATGGTGCTCATTGGTCACAGCATGGACATACCATATGTGCTCTATAAAAAAAGTCATTGCCTGTGACCTCTGATCTCTCCTTAAGGTCAAATGAAAAGCTACCTTATAACTACTTAGAAAGTTTAGATAACACCATTGCACAAAACCTGTTAAACTTTGCTGTATAGTAGTACCCTATGTGAAGTAATGCCCACAATTGAATGAAGATGATTGGTCACATGGATGGTGACCAATCAATATGCGTACATTTCATGATAAAAACTGGAAGCCGTAAAGTTGCTTGCAACTCTAGTTTTTTTTTTTTTCTTTCTGCCAAAAGTTGCTCTAAAACTCATGAAATTCGGTAGGGTGCTTATGGGATGTTGGTAGATGTTAATTGAACATATGTCATAGGTCACATGGTTTGGCTGCCATATTGGATTAAAAAAAAACATTTTTCCTAAATATAAACATTTAAAAAAACACTTATTACAGAGTGCTTAAAGTTGGTATCGTTGTTGAGGGATAGTCCAAGATTAACTGGTGTTTGTAAGAAGCTGATAGGTTGTGTGGTATGGCGGCCATGATGCATGATGTCATAATCACACGGTAGAGACGAATAATCACAAACTACAAAGATCTTCTCCCAAACCGCTAGTCCGATTGAACCAAACCCAATGGCACATATATTCAAGGGAAGTTGCTGCAATAAAAAACATGACGGGTACGCTGGATGACATCATCAACATACAAAACTGGCGACAAAAACCTTTGTCTCTGAAACCGCTAGTCCGATTGAACCAAAAATGTGCACACATGATCCTAGTGTGGTTGTCTTTAAACCTTGTTCAAGGGAAGTTGCTACAATAAATAAACATGGCGGCCACGTTGGATGACATCATCAACTTACAAAACTGGTTAATAACTCCTTGTACAGTGCAGATAGGGTCATGGTTATTATGGAACACATATAGGAACCTATGTATGCATTCTGCACTACTTGCTAAAGTGTTTGTTACTGGTACTGGCATTCTGCACTATTTGCTAAAGTGTTTGTTACTGGTACTGGAAGTTGCTGGCAACTCTAGTTATTATTATTATTATTATTATTATTATTATTATTAAACCCTGCTTAAAGCAGGGAATCAATCAGGGGCGAGTTTATGTTTATGAATCAGTGAAAGTTTCACACCGTATTGCACACTGTACAAAATTAATCGTTTTGTGGCGCGAAAAAAAAAAAGACTTTCGAACACTGATTGAGCTTCTCACTGAGGCTCGATCAGTGTTTTTTGCAATACCAAGCAAGCCCCAAATTTCCCACCGACTGTACGTTCACAAGAGACCTCTTTGGCTAACTAATAGCAATATTTACTTTTATTTTAGATGTTTCTGGTGCCAGACCAGGGTCTGTGACAATATGGTGAAGCAGTTTCTATGCTAAGCAGTCAGCATCTTTTGACTGTACAAGTACAGTAGCCTCCACGGAACACCTCATAAGAGAACACTTCGCCTAAGGAAACACACTTTGGGTGAAACTGTTTTTTCCCATTGTAAACGCTCTGGCTAAAGGAACAGGAACTTCGCTTAAAAGGACACCTTCTTGACACCTATAGCGATTCATTCACAACTGATACAGTACTGTTTTGGAACCTGATAACTCATTATCATCAAACTGAAATTCAAATGGTTTATGCAGTCTTTTCAAAAGGGACTTGTCTTGAGGCACACTGATTGGTTTATTTAATCTTTCCTGAACCGCTGTCATGACTCGTTTTCTATTCCGATTTCCACAAGTGCACTTTATTGCTACAAAATGGCATGTAAACAAAACATTGAAATACGCTGCTGTTTCTCTTGCGACAAAAAGTTGGAAATTGTTTGAGCTCTTGAAAAATATCTGAACCAGACACGTTGCCGAGCAATTTGATATTTCCTGCTCTGGTGAGTGTTGATATTAATATATAATAACGTTAGTTATTGTTCTTTTTTTCCTCCATGCATCCGTGAGTAGAAACTTAGTTACAGCTTCAACAAGGATATTTTTTTATTAACATAGTAATGGTGCTGGGAACTCCCCTCCCCCAGGCACAGGTTGAAGGGAGCCCCCCAAAGATACAATGCAACATTGGAGTTAATATACGTCTCTTATGACATCACCCCATCGATGTGTTACTCAGTAACCATAAAAGGAAGGAAGGAGATTGTTTTTATACCCAGAATCTTATCTCTGAGAAAACACAGGGTCCCCTTTAAATTGCCATATGTTGCACTTCAAAGCTTTATCCTTACCCTCTATCTTTCCTGCTCTGGTAACTAATATTAAATGCAAAATTGTAAAACTAACTAACTAAGTTCATTTTGTAAACTATAGTTTCTCATAAAGTGTATGTTTCCAATAGTGAGTTGCTTCACCATTCTGTTAAATAATGTGCATGTCTTATATATTGTTGCTGCATTTTTTTAAACGTGTGTAGGGGTGGGTGTGTCAATTTAGTTTGACAGTTAATTATTAATGTTAGTTTGTCTGTTACTTTATTATTATAGTTTATTTACATAAACATGCTTATTCAGTTATTTTCATATTTTGAAGCACGTGCATCATGACAAGTAATACATATTTCTTTATTGATTCATATTGTGTCTGGTGGTCAGCTCCGTCTTAGAGAACACGTCACTTGCTTCCCAAGGGGGGAGGGTTCTCTTATTAGCCGGAGGCTGCTGAACTACAGTTGCAAGCAGTAGTAATGCAGAAAAAATGCCAATAAAAAATACGTTCTTATAATTCTGAATGTTTTAATACTGAATTCACTGTTTAGCATATCATTAGAGAATAAGGTCAGCTGATGTAATTGGCAAGCTTCCTGTCTGTTGAGTGCTGACTCCTGATGTGATCAGCCAATTATGCTGGCTTGAAGACATTACAATTCTAAGCAATTTAGTTACAACTGTCTTTGATTGGTGCCAGTGTAGACAGACACCATTTGCAATTTAAGCATGTCACGAGACACACAAAGCAGAGTATCTCGTATTCTTTTATGTTCTTGAACTGAGGAAATTATTCTTCGAAGTGATCAAAGGCACAAAGAAACAAAACTCAGGTCTGCAGCATCTCATCATCACTTAGGAGATATACGTATTCATAAGCTTTGTTTGTGGTGTGCCTCTGCAACACTGTAACTTGCTGCCTTCGTATCAGAGGTACTTTGCTGCTTGTCTGGCTTTTTTTAAACAAACAAAGAATCTTCTCATTAAACTGTCTCCATAGTGTACACCTAAGTGTAAGTAAGTACATGTTGGCATTCGGCAACACTAGCTTCTTCGCATTGCCCCACCCATGCCGTGTACAGCTATGGCCAAAAGATTTGCATCAGCCTATAGAATTAACTGATTTTGCTTCATAAATTTGAATAATGTTGCATTAACTTATTGAATTATACACTGCTTTGTAGTTTTCTATATATACTTAACAAAAAACTGACAAAAATTGAAAAATGTGACATTTTGAAATCCAGCATGAAATACTGTACTACTATTATAGCTTCCGGTAGACTTTTGTGATATCATTTTGTAGTTTCTTTGATTACCTGATTGTAACAGGGCGAGGCGCCCTGTACATGTAATTGTTTATGTATTTTTAGAACAGGGTCTCCCCCTCCGCCCCTGTGTTATTTTGTATTGATGTTGTATTATGAGTTATTATTTATTTAAATGACGGCGAAAGCCGTGTGTTTTGGTGTATGTTGTATTTATTATATTTATGACGATGTGTTATGGTTTATTTATAAATGATGGTGGAGCCGTGTTTGTTATTGTTTTGTTTTATTTAAAACGTGTTCTGGCAGAGGTGAGATTGGTGCTCGTCCTCTGCCAGGAATAATTCATAAACTCGTGCAGATTGTGGCCGTGGGGCAATAGAATAATTACTAGCCAGTTAAACCCCTTGGCCACGATATAAAAGCCTGCAGCTCTCTGCACTCAGGGTGGGGTGCTCAGAAGAGGAGCGAGAGCGAGAGCGAGAGCGAGAGCGCATTTAAAAAGAAAAACGAAACCTAAAAAAAAGAATCGTGAAGGCTACTGCCCAGCTGGACCTTAAAGGACCAGGGTTTTGTTATTCGGTTTTGTGTTCGAGATTTGTTTTATTTACCTTTTTATTTTGCTCTGTGAGCACTGTTTTTGTGTTAAAATATTTTATTTATTTTTGGTGCAAGCGCCTTTGCAACTTTGTTTCTGCAGTACTGGTGTCAGTTTTTTGTTTCTGCATTCTGGCCTGACATCACCACTTAGCCACCCTGCCACACTGATCTTATATATATATATATATATATATATATATATATATATATATATATTTTTTTTTTTTTTTTTTTTTAAATTATGTCTCAATCTTAAAATTCTAGGTGATGCAAAACTTTTGGGCATAGGTGTAGAGTTCGTCAGTGCTACAGCACTGAGACCTCCCTTCAGCGCGAGAGGGCAGGTCGCTCTCTGTGCTTTTTGGAAACAAAAATGAGTTGCTGGCAGGCACCCAGACCTCACTTCTCTCAGCTTTTATGTACAAACAGGGCCTGTAATTATCCTTAATCGCAGCTATAATAAGGTTTCGGTCAAATCAAAGGGAGTTTGTATGCTTCTGTTGGGAGGGGAAGGTTCCCTGCCCTTTTCTTTATTTATTCACTCTTTTTTACATTACAAAATGTTTTGGCCTTAAGCTTATAGACTGCGGTATGTAAGTAAATGGGTTTAAGATGCTAAGGTGAGAGCCATCACAGAACTCGGATTTGGCAGGAATATGCTCATGCATGTCTATAGTAAAAGCAATTGACTGTTGTGCAGTAAGGGTTTGTAACCAATGTAATAAGTGATGAACTAACAGTGCACATTTATAGATTTTAACACTAAGGAAGCAGTGCAGCTCCAGTGGGGGCTGGAGTCGGATTTTGCAGTGTTGGAGCCCAGTAGCTCAGCAATCTGCTTTTAGATCGATGTCCGGTTACAGACATTATTTCCCTTGATGCCAGCCCGGCTTCTGAAAGTGGGTGCACTGCTGTATTTCTCAAGCAGTGGTTTGCATAGCGTTGTGAGAGACTGGCTTTGTTGCTTAGTTTAGGCATCATTTCGCAGTGGAAATGTTTTCCCATCGGTTCACGGGAGTACCAGTAGGGTCTAGTGTTCAGAATTTGCTCTGAGTGGGTGCAGGTAAAAGGCTGTTACATCGTGAGGGCATTTTGACAAATATTTTTTAAAGATCTGCACCAGACAACTGGGGGAGACTGAATACAAGTCACCAGTTGAACTTCTTGCACTGGCATAAAATTCCCTTCGAATGTTGTTGGGGTTTAAAATTAATTTCCATATTTTTTTTTTCTTTAAGCCATCTTTAAATAAATTAACAGACCATGTACAACTTTGTACATATCTGCCCTTATGCTGGTCCCACCGCAGTCGGATATACATGACAGACTACTGTGTGTGTGTGTGTGTGTGTGTATATATATATACTGTATATATATATACACACATACACCTGTCAACTCTCCCTTATTTGTTGGGACTCTCCTGTTTATTAGACATCTACGGTCATCTACGGTCTGTGGTTACTGCAATCCCTGTCTGCACCTAGCAGGGTTTAGGACCCAGGGGAGTCGTATGGCAGGCATGATTTCGGTGCACGAGGCAAGCTCACATACTTGACCATCTACGATGGCTTTGTGTGCAATAAGCCCTCTTGGTAAAAAAAAAATTATATATATATCAATCCAGACGGTTGTCATGCTGATGTGCTGGGCAGACCGCACTATGGTTGATCCCCGCAGCCGTTGTGTGTGCTGATGCACTAGGGAGGCAATAAGCAGAGGGATCACAAAAACACCAAAAAGCCAGTGATGCTCAGAAAATCAGCGCTTCAGTAATATCTTTCATTGCCAAAGGAAAAAATGGAGATCAAGAAATGACATATGCAGAGACCTTTACATGTTTTGACTAGTTCAGCAAATCTGTAGTGGACAGGAAAGTCTAAAAAGTCACACTGAAGCAGTCAAAGGTGTTTACGTCGTATTTATTTACATCATTGAGTTGGATTTGTTTGAATTTTAGGAAGTCAGAAAACACTGAAGGTGTTTATGACAATTTTAGTGTTTGCAGCATCTTTGCTTTGTAGTATATTTTGCAATTCATTTTCTGTGTCTGTCATTTTGATTTGTTGTGTGAAGAGAGGAAGGACGCTCAGGATGATGATGTTATTTGAGGGAGTTTGTAAAAAAAAAAAACATTGACCGTAAACAGTGTCACGGGGGCAATAGTTGGATATATTTTTGGTTATGGTATGAGGTTTTAACCAAGCACATGCCTGAATTTCTAAGGACTGATATAAATTCAATTTTTGATTTTGTTACTTGTAGGGAATAACTATTGGCAGGTGTATATATTTTAATTGTGTGTGTGTGAGTTTATAAAATATTCTTGCTGTAACATTTGACAATTCTCATCCAATTAACTCTTCATTTTCATTCCAGCAAAAAATTAAAAGTTCCAGAAAAAACGTACATTAAACTCAATTTCTGGTCAAACCCAGCAGCATTACAACATTGTTAAAAGCGAGATAGTCGTTTGACCTGCAGGGAACCACCAGAATACTGAACTACTGGGCATTTCACTTTTTATTTATTTTTACTGTTCTGTAAGTTCATGACTACAGTACTTACCTATTGTGAAGGCAACGAGGACTGATTGCACATTAACTAAATGAAAGTGAATAGTGAATTACTATTGTGGGAGTAAAAAAATATTGAAATATACGGAAGGCTTTCTTTTTGTACAATAATGATAGATTTCCCTTCCTAATCATTTAAGAGGTCATTTTCCATCACCTAGGCTTAAAGGGCACTCAGTCTTTCGTCCCATCTGCCACACCAGCAACCACTGTGGGACGACCACTCTTCAGAATAGATATGATACAAACTGAAATGTGTGAACAAGGAATAATAACAAGGATGTATTCTTGAACCAACATATTTCTAAGAAACTTTCCCTTCAAAGTCAGGGCAGGGCCCTTTTCCAGCCTAGATTACAGCTAAAAGGACGACCCTACATGATTTTTTTTTTTTAAATGGCGCTATGGTTTGCTTTGTTTAGTTTTTTCCTAGTCCCTTCTGAACAGTGTGGTCCCTGTCATTGTGGCTGAGGAGTATCATTTTCCAAACGTTTAAATATAAATTGCATCGGGTGAATCCTTAACACTGTGAGGGAGACTGTACTTGAGAAGAAGTATAAATGTCCCACCCAGGTTTAAGCATAGTTGAAATGTGACTCTGTAATATCAAACCATCTACAGATTGCTGGGTATTTGACAAACGTCTCTGTTGCAGAATACAGCTGCAATAGTCTGTTACTATGACAATTCGCAAATCAATTGTTTTGTTACATTTGCAGTAAGGGCAAGATGATTCTAACTACATGTTACTTTGTGATAGCAGCTTGAGATAGTACCTGGTAGAACTCTGCATGACAAGCACTGCACCTAGAATGTATCACACTGTAGGTTTAGTTAAAAATGGTTTAGGAAAAATGGTTATGGGTTAATACCAATGTGTGTTTATAACCAGCATGTGCTCTTATGAAAGGGGCTTATGAATGTGATTGATATGTGATGTAGAGAAGTGTGTAAACAGGACAATGAGAAATGTCAATTTCATTACTAATCAGAAAGAGATTAGCAAACCAGTAATTCAGCAGCAAAAAATAAACATCTCTGAATGTGTAAACTCCTATACAGTTATGAACGTATTTCTGATAGATTACTGTCGATACCACATTCATTATGAGAAAGGGTGTGGATTGTTGTAAAAATATACTGAAGCATCCAATTTAACTATTATTAATTTGAGCTTATATTATCGAATATTTGATATTGTAACAACCATCCTTTGAATTGGACAACTCAAATTGAATTGAAATCTGGCCATAGGGTGCATGTGTAATGGGATTATAGTGTTGTATAATACAGATTTTGTCCTGCCCCCTGTTGGTGAGAT
Source organism: Acipenser oxyrinchus oxyrinchus (assembly GCA_030684275.1). Classification (NCBI taxonomy): domain Eukaryota; kingdom Metazoa; phylum Chordata; class Actinopteri; order Acipenseriformes; family Acipenseridae; genus Acipenser; species Acipenser oxyrinchus. Next base: position 1,715,297 of record CM060249.1, read on the forward strand.
GAGATGATGTTAAAAGCTCTAAAACCACTGATGCAAATGAGCCAGGCTCTTTTGTTTCATGGTTAAAATGCTCACTTGCAGTGTGCAGGGCTGCCAGTCCTACCTATAGATACTGGTAGCCCTAGCCCCCTGCTCCTGTTACACATGAATTAAAATTACAAATCTTAGTTTATTATCTAATATTTCTTGGTACATACCTTATAGAAAGTATTCACAATAATTATGCTGAAATTACTCTCAAATTATTTCAATAATTCAGATATATGTTCTAACAAGTACAGTACAACAAAGACTAAATAGTAAATTACACGTCACTGAGTGGTCAAGGGATGCTACTAGTAGATTGTATTTGCATCACTTACTAGGAACTTCAAGTGAGAGGAGATATTTTGTCAACTTCCATAAGGAGCTGGTTTAACCAGCGGAGTCTTAACCACTGTGCAAAAGAGCTGGGCTCGTGTACACTGTCGCTTCGAGAGTTATAAACTCATCTCATCTTTCATCTCACCGACATGGTACAGAATGCGTAACAGCAGTGTATCACACAACACTGCCCGTTACACTGGGTTATTTAAAAACACTTTCCTTGGTTATATATATATATATATATATATATATATATATATATATATATATATATATATATATATATATATATATTCAACTCAATATTTGAGCAAAAGCATTGCAAAGATTAACTAGAGAGCTCAATGCCAGATTGTTGTGTGATAAAGCTTACCTCTCTAATGCTGTGTACAGATAAGGCAATGGTTTGTGGGAATGATTTGTGGGTTTCAGCTACTTTCAAAGCTGTATTTTTAAAACAAGTCATTACTATGAGAAGAAGACTATATGTGAAAGCTGAAGGGTATAGTAATGGAAACCTTAGAACTATCATTTTCAGGAACAAAAATAACCCAGCCTTTTTAACCAAGCTTTTTTTCTGCTGCTGAAATTCTTAGCTGTATAGTGCAAAGTACAAAAAAAGATGCAAGGTGTGCCTACATGTGGATCAGGAGACATTCTATCTGACAATGCTGTGTATTCAGATCTTCAGAGCTTTTTTTTGGTCAAATGATACAAAATAGTTTGGAAGACTTTTCTGTTGCCACTAATACATTGTATACTAATTTTAAAACAGGTATCTCTTTGAACGGCCTGGTGTACTACTTTTCCCCCTGACTGTAAATCAGGCAGAAACCCTATTTTTAAAGTTGTAACAGAAGCCTCTGGAGCCAGCCCCAAGAGACATCTCATAAGCACTGTATTTACTATTTCTACTAGTTCAGGCATCCTCAGCTACATCTAACTATAGACAAGAATGTAAACGGGATCATTTGGTCTACTCAACTGTCATCAGTTGTTGATCCATCGGCAGTAAAGGAATACTGTACAACGTTTAAAGTTCAATTTGCCTCTTTTACCTTGGCTGTTATTATTTAGGGAGAAATCAAGTTATTTAACCCTCTCCTCCCACAAACCTTAAATAAACATACTGCAAAAACTGTTTTACCATAAAAAATCAGGGATATAACGAGGCTGGTGAACAACAGAAAACAAAGCACCAAACTCCTCAGGATGACTTGTCAGTATGAACCTAATGTTAAACTACCTCCCTCAAAGCCTAACACGTGTTCCAGTGCCATGTAGGGCATTGATTCTCAATTTTATCCACGAAGGTTCATAGGGATCGTGTTACACCTTCCTTCCCTTCTGAGGGGGATGGAACAAAGATTTAGAATGGGATCAGGGTAATAGTTTCCCAGCACACATTGAAAATTTATGATGGCTGAAATTTACATACAAGAACACAATATAATTTTAAGAAAGTGGACCCAGAAAAAAAGCAGAGCATACTCACTCTCACACAGCCTTCTCCTCAGCTTCCCTCTTATCTTGTCAATGGCATTGAAGTCTGACACGTAGAAAACATGAGCAGATTTGGGCTCAGATGCAATCTCCTCCAGTTCCTCCTTGAGTGCTTCTCCGATGCCAACTGCAAACAGCCTTATCCCAGCCTGATGGGCTGCCTTAGATGGTTCCAGAACAAAATCTTGACTCCTGCCATCTGTCATCAAGATGGCGACTTTCTTGATGCCCAGTCTACTGGACCTGGCGCCCGCAGCCTCTGTGAAGCTTCGAGTGGTTAAATAACTGATGGCATCTCCTGTGAAGGTGTTTCCTCCTACGTATCTAATGTTGCTGGCTGCTCTTTTGATGTCCCCTACAGTCTTGTACCTGCCAAGGTCAAACTCAGTGGTGGGCCTGTCACTGTAGCGAACCACACCAACTCTGGTCTTTTCAGGCCCAATGTCAAAGGTTTCCACAAGGTTGGCCACCCACTGACGCACCTTTTCGAAGTTGTCTTTGCCCACGCTGGACGAGGTGTCCAGGATGAAGACCAAGTCATAATGGACATTTTTACAACCTGGACGAAAATTGGGATAATATGTGTCACAACTACAGCATCATTTACAGATCAAACAATTGTATCCATTCTATATAATAACCAGAAGGAGGTGTTTAGAAAATGTAATGTAAAAGTATAAGCTCACAAGTTTGTGCATTTGGAATGGGTGAACATACATACATGATATCAATACTGTATATAATAGTGCTCAAAATGCATTACTGTATCTAATACATGATGATATGAGAAATACGATATTGAATTAATAATAACAATATTGAATTAATAAAAAAAAAAATTATATCTACCTCTTAAAGCCACCTTAGACCATATAGTTCATTGGAACTACAAACAGTTATGATGGCTCATTGAGAACACAGAAACAATATATAATGAGTTATGTTGAGATTACAAGATAATTTATCCTGTGATCTCGACACGGCAAATATACATGTCGAGATCCTGAGCAAATGTATCTTGTTATCTCAACATAACACATTTTAATTTAATTTTCTCCCCTGGTCTTCAGAGTCACCGTACCAAAATGTCCCTTTCTTAGTGTTATTCTGGCAGTCTTTTCAGAAGTGAACCTTTTAGATACTGTCTTAAAGATTTTATGATGCCATCGAGTCTACCACATTTTGTTGTGATTTAACATAATATGTGCTCTTTCATTTTCTTTTGTGTGTGAAAAGACATGCATGGTACAAGTAAATACAATTGAGCGCTCCCCTCATCTGCATGTTTGGTTGCCACTACCCTGCTGAATGCTTATTGTCTGCATGTATTACAGGGTCTCACCCTGACCCTGTTCTTTTCACTTTGACAGGGGTTGCATGAGGAGACTCTTGCCTTGACCTCCTTAGAAACTGCCTTGACCTGAGATGTCAGTTATTGGGCTTTAGAATTCACAAGCCCATTGGAGCAACACAGGTTTTAATTTACTTAGAGTTTTCTTTGTTCAATGTTGTGTGTTTTTATTAGTGCATGAAAATGTAAGTTACTCTAGGGTAGGGGTGCCCAATTTAAAGTCACTGGAAATTAAATCATTTTTTTCACTATTAACTGGAATATACTGTATATTCCTGTGTTGATGTGAGCTAAGCCTTCTCATAGCCCTCTGAAGTATTATATTGTAATTTTATTATATTGTAATTTTCTCCAGTGCATGTTTTCTGTGCTTTTACATTTGTGTAATAAAACTTGATAAACATCAGATGTTGAGATTGCCTCTCCATCTATTATTACCCACCATGCCTCTCCCTAATTAAAAGACGAGAGTGGAGTAGCTTGGCTATAAATTTAATGCGTGTCTGTTGAGTTGCAAATGCCCTTTAGTAGTGAATAGTTGCTACTCCTGTTCTACAGAAAGGCTTTGTTTTCTTCTGTGGGCAGGAAAATTCGATTCAGGGGATAGCTTAAGGTTTCCCCAAGGTCAAAACCACAATCAAATGCCACTGGATTTGTGGTGTCCACCAACCAGGTGGAATTGTGTGTTTAGGCCTGGATGGGTGGAAGCTCAGACCAGTACTGTCTGTCACATACTGTTCTGACAAGTAGGGTATACATCCAGGCTTTACCATGTGACCTTCAAGGTGAAAGGTGAATGTGCTAATGACTGAGCCATTGACAGCCTTTTAGATGAAAGAGAAACAGCTGAAGAAGAGAGCAGAGGCATTTCAGTTCTGTGATGCACACAGAACCCTAATTGGAATTTGATCTAAAAGTTCTCATGTGATGCTATCAGTAAACTTTGCTTGCATACTAACTCAAGTTTAAAGGTAGCAATAATTTAAAATGCCCAATTCAAGCAATCACTGGGAATAAATAGCAATGAGTGGCCATTGTCCTCAAGCCACTGTCCTCGTTTTTTCACTGCTGAACATAAGCAAGAGATGTTACCCAGCTACTAATGCCTGAAAGAAAATCATCCAGATTCTGAAGTCCCCTCTGGTGTTGTCAGGCACTTGACCAGTAGTGATAGCTGAAGCACAATAAGGCAAACTAGGTCATCTGATTGTTCACCCTAACCCGCATTGCTGCAAAGACCGATGCAATGGGTCCTCAGCCAGGATTGTTAACTGAATGTTTTTTGGCTCAACTGAGTGCTATGACACAGTTATGCTCGTCACGAATTCCACTGCTAGAAAAACAATCAGTTACCTGCTCTTTGTGCATGTGTCATCTCTCCGGAAAGTCCAAAAGCAAGGAGTATTAGGATGGGAGAAATCCCAAATCCCATTCCCAATCCCATATCCGTCTCTTTTACTTTAGGAAGAGTTTATGGTGACCATCAATCTTCTTTTCTAGGACAAAACCAACATACAAAATGAAGTAAAGGAATGATTAACTTACAAAGCAGTTTCCCAGACAACCAAACCTACAGTAACAACCAAAAAGAAACATTAGACTTTTGCCAAGCAAAATTCTGCTAATACTATTGACAAACATTGTTAACACCAGCTGCCTGGACTGAAATGAATGGTTGTTAAACGTTGCAGTCCAGAAACTAACTAAAAAAGAATAATAATAATGACATTCTTAATTAAAGTTTGTTGGTACTTATGCCTATTTTATGTGAGAACTAGGTTTTGAAGTTTTGAAGTAGTTATTTAAATGCAAGCCAAATTGCCATTTTCCTGGCAGAGAAAAATGGTTACCTTCTAGGCTTCTTTTTAGTGTACAGTCAGGATTTTCCCAGAGCAGCTAACGACTCTGTAGTTATGTGTCACAACATACTGCTTCTGCAGGCTTCGTCACTGAGTGTGTACATTATTGTCGCAAATTAAACACAAATTCAAGTCAGGGCTCTACTATTCTCTTTATTAAGAATTTAGGCACTTAATCTATTCAGTCAAAGAACAAAGTGCAGTATTGTCTCTGGAAAGTCTAGAGCATTCATGTAAATTACAGCTTTGTGTAAAAAATGATGCATGTATATTTGCAGGACAGGGGGGGTCTATGAATTCTAGAATTCCTACGTATTCCCTTGTATATGTTTACTGTAGAAGTTGTCAAAAAGTGATCATGTTGTCATCTGACGATTATAAAAGATAAGTATTTGGAGAATTACATGAACCTCACTCCTTCATAATGAGAACATCCCTGTCAGTTTTTAGATTGTAAAAATGCTAATTATATTGAATTTAATAATTGTCAGGTCATTGTCTCTGTGCATGGTGGAATTTGTATAATGAGGCCAGTATAAAAATGACCTCGCTGTCTCTCTGAAACAGTGAGATTTTCATTGTAAATGTTTAACAAACTCAATGTTTCACAGGGTCATTATTATAATAGCCTCACTCCACAAATACCACCTCTCTCAGGCTTGCTGGGGAACAGCTGAAACTATAATAAACTATGACACACATATTGGGATAACAAATGCTTTATATTGTGCAAATTCAGAGGACATCAAATGTTCCTTTTAGAGTAAATACAGATAGAAGTAAGATAGGGAACAGGTTCTTATGCTGGACTTGTAAAACATGCTACACAGTTTTAAGTAGGTAGCTATTCCTCCCACCTCGCTATTAGTTTCTACAGATTATTTGTTTTCAGAGAAATACATCAACACAGGTTCATTAGAAACTCAATGAACTCCTGACCCTGCATCTCTTTGAAAATCAAGTCCATTGTGTTCTATTATTTAAATGCTGTTCCCTCCCACTCATCAGTCTACTGAGTACTATACTGACATAATTCGGGCTTCAAGAACAAGTAGTGTTAGCTAATGAAATATCTGTGGGTTTGGTGCACAGGTGGGTGGTGATGTGGTATGTGCCACACCCAGCCCCCATAGACTTCCTTGGTTTTGGATGACACTCATTTACAGCTGGGTTGTCCAGGGAATGTGCATCCTGTCCATGCCAAAGGCAGGTTTTGAACCCACAAGGACCGTTTTTACTTCAGTTCTGTGCTCTATTAAGCTAGGCACACTTCACTGTAAAATCGAACACATTTGCATATATGTTGCATCTACAGAACCAGACTGTTTTATTATTTTTATACCCGTGTTCAACCGCAGCCTCTTGGTGTTTTACAATGTCGGAGTGGACCACATATAACTACTGATGTGCAGCCTGTTCCTGGAGATTACCTATGACTAATGGCTGTGTGGTCCAGTGGTTAAACAAAAGGGCTTGTAACCAGGAGGTCCTCGGTTCAAATCCCACCTCAGCCACTGACTCATTGTGTGACCCTGAGCAAGTCACTTAATCTCCTTGTGCTCTGTCTTTTGGGTGAGACGTAATTGTAAGTGACTCTGCAGCTGATGCATAGTTCACACACCCTAGTCTCTGTTAGTTGCCTTGGATAAAGGCATCTGCTAAATATACAAACAATAACAATAATGATAGAACCATCATTACCATACGACTCAATACCAAGACACTGTCTGCTTTTTTGACGTTATAGATTCAACCTCTGCTGGGGAATAAGAATATCAATGATATAAATATTATGTTATGTCACAGCATCTACTGTACTGTACCTCTATACTGAGCCATACCTGCAGTAAGTGTCAGTTTGTTCCCACACCAGTGGCCATAGATTGTGTTACAAGTGCAGATCTACTCTCCATATATTACACAATCTCTTTTCAACCAAGTAGGATCTACCTGCAGTCCAGGCACTGGTCCAGCCCAGTGGTTTTCAAACGTTTCATCTCAAGTACCAGTGTTTCCAGCAGGGACCACCAGGTGTACCAGTAACTATGTGCAATCTTAAACTGCTGTTGTAAAGCCGAGACCTGCCCCATTACAGCCAGGTTTGTTGTGTCTGTACTCACTTGTTTGTTGCCTCATTCTGCTGAATGGTTAATCTATGCAGCTGATGACTGCAATGAACTTAGCATGTTTATATTTTAAATTTTTTTGCAAGTGTTGTATATTGAATTGGTGACCGCAACTTTAATTGTGTACAGTTATAATATAGGGAATAGCCTGCTGCAGCTGGCATGCTCAGTGTTGGTGAAGTCCTGATCTGACAGCATGTAACACAGACAGCTCTTATGATTTACATTTTTCAGTAAAAACAAGTTTCAATTGCAGTGAGTTTGTTCTGCTATATCTACATATTAAATACACCACAGCAAGAGCATTGTCATACATTTTAATTAGCACAGTCTGAGAGCTAAATTTAGTAAATGGCATTTTTTTTTTTGTTTGTTTACTGCAATCAAGTGAGCTGCAGCACACAGTACACTTCCTAATTACAGTCCCAAGTATTTCTGTGTGTTCAGCTTTCACCTTTTTTAAATGGTCAGTTTGAGAAATAAACTTTTGTTTTCCCTGTAACAGCTGACCCTGCTTTAGTACAAAACTCACGCTATGTACTGTTTTACATAATGGTAAAGTTGCTCTTAAATTACTGTGGCTGATTCTTTGGCTCAAGAGATATTATCAGCTCATCATCTAACCATGGAATCTTGTGCAATTAAATCACTTAAACTCCTGATGGTAAACAATGTAACAAAATCTACTGGGATGCAAGACGCAAGAGACGAAAAAAATCTATTTGTGTTGACTTAAAACTTTATTTAGGCATTCTACGATTTGACTGGCGAAAGATAACATTGTTTTTTTGTAGTTCACAAAGACAACTTTTTTCAGCTTGGTACGGTAACCTTTTCACGTCCTTGTGTGTTTAATTCTTGCTCTTTTTGCTGCATTACAGCCCTTCATTAATTATTTTCTTTATTTTAAGTTTCTAGAGCATCTTGTTAATGGCATGTGTGCAAGACACAAACCTGTAGTGTATTTGTATTTGTTGCTTTTCTTGGTCTATGTTTCTTAAATGCAACTCTTCATTTTAAGCTACTTTTTTACACAACAGTACTCACACATGTTTGGTCACCATCACAACTTTTTGCAAGAAACCGGGGTTCCCGTATTCTGCTGGTGTTAATACAGCACCTCATTGCACTGACAAGCATTTTTATTCAATCAAATTGTTACCATCCTTCTCGCACTTCAGTTTATTAAAACATGTGATATGCGTTTTTTGTTTTTATACAGACCGACATCATGTCACATTCGTAAATATTGACACTTGCTTTTAAAGGGAGATGCAGCATTTTTGTGCCTAACCCCTAAAAAACAGCTGTCAAAATGTTTTTTTGTTTTTGCATTTGTAACCATTTTAGTCGCAGTCTGGAGCCCTGCATCATAATTTCTCATTTCTTTGTGATTCAGTGGTACAAACAGATTGATACATTACAATGGTACGACTGAGGGAGCGTTGTTTTTTGAGGAATTGTATCATCATAAAGAACTGTCGGTGTGTACCAGTGGCAAGCCTGTCGTGTACCAGTAAGGGTATGCACAGCACAGGTTGAAAACCACTGACTTAGCCAATATGCAAAAACAGTTGTCTAAGATGTTTAGTTTGGCCACAATTGTGTAAATAATTTGGTTTTCAACAACAATACACAGTTGCTTGCTTAGTAATAAGTATAAAATTAGCAATATTTAATATGTTTTAGCTTGTTTCTAAAGAAATCATTTTGGTTTTAGCTGTGGAGGTGGGTAAGCATTAAAGCTGTGCAACAAGAATGCATGATTTACAATTCCCTACTGTAAATGCAATGTCTAATCCATTCATTTAAAACAGATTAATGCAGAACTTATCAAATGTATTACTGTGGTATGTTTACTCATATCCCCTGTAATAAGTGCACCTCAATCTTTCTGTAAAACCTATAAATCTTTCCTTCTCAGAGTTTATTGCAGATCTTTTCTCTTGCAGTTAGGCTCCAGTGCACAAGAGTTTACCAAAAAGGACTGGTCTCAAGGTACCCAGCCCATACTTTATTTCCTGCTATAATGAATACCACCCTGGTCATCCATGACTGAGTTAGTAGAGAAACCTCTCACTAAATGTAAATTGATGTAATGTTTAGTGTTGGAGAATAGCGACGCAAAATATAGATGAATATAACCTTCCATGTCAAGTCTCACAAGTCTCCATACCTAGACTTGAGTTTGACAGCCACCCCTGCCCAACAGCGACTTTCAGCAGAAAATAAATGTGTTTTTTTATTTTATTTTTTTTACTTGTGTATTACTTGTAAGCAAAATCATAGAGGATACTCTTATGATCCGGGTTCTTGGCACACCCACAGTACTTGTATTTATCACATTATTATAGGGATTTTTAGTTTTTTTACAGAGAGTGTATGTGGCGGGTGATATTTCTGGTTTTGCTATGCTAAAAAATGTATCCGTTATTCTATTTAAAAATAAATCCATTACAGCATAGCAAATTGATATTATTGTTAATACTCCAAGAAAACTGATGTTTAGCTTACTAATTACATACACCATGTTTATTTCACCAAAACCAAAATAAATTATTATCAATATTGAACAATATGGATATCATTTCAAAGTATTGATATTGGTGCACATCTCTAATTTATACATTAAAAATAAATTAAGCACTATAAAGTTGTGTGTATTTGCAATTTTCTTAAATATTTTTAAACCAGACACCTCCTTATTTCGGACAGCCTGTCTGTCAACTGACATGTCTGGTTCAGCGAGGGACTACCGTGCACACATTCTGATGGAAAGCGATTCCTGTTTTACCCTTTCCCAACCCCAGCTCACCATGTGTCCCGGTTGAGCCTCACAGAAATTTGGTAGCCTTAAAAAAAGAGTGCCTTCCCTCTGAAGGCCTTTGCCAGGATCTGGTTGTGACCCCTCACAGCTGCTCTGTTCATAGCTATTAATAATGGCTTGACAGAAAAACACTTTAAAACCAACGATTACAGGAAATTATGCTCCTTCTCCACAACACACACCAACAACATGCATTTAGGATGGATTTAAGTTCCCTTTGCTTTTTTTTTTTTTTTTTGCTTTTTTTCCACACTGCATTCCTTGTGGCTTTCATACCAATGGACATGAATTAGACAGAAGCCGAGGACTTGTTATGAATCAGTAAGCATGAGTGGCAGTTGGCTAAAAGCCAAACAAAACTGCCAGTGGCCTGGATACAATTCAACATCTGGTGTAGCAAATATTCCTAAACTGATTAGAAAACCTACTTTATAGAACAACTTGTGCTGTGGTCCCTAGATTTACACATGGGATAAGCTGTTTGTTCATCTGTTTACCTTCTAGCTCCTGTCGTGAAAGCTACAGTACAAACTCCAAACAGAGCATCTGCTATTCCCACTGGAACCTGGATGTATGAATTGAAGTAAGCAGTGTAGGGTTCTGTAAGTCTCTTCAATGCTCAGAGGACATACAATACCTCTGCTAATCACATTAACCAACTTTCTAGAAACTTCCAGCAAAAACAGCCAACTATATAATACTGTACAGCCCTGGTGATTATAAATCTAAACTATACTTTAAGTAAGCAAAACTCAGAAATTACAATAAATAAAACTAATAATAAGTTGAGTTGGAATCAAAATGTACCCAGTTATTCCCCTATTTTCATTTGAATGGGTTCTATTTGTGTTGTAAGGGTCTCAATTGGGATTAAAATGTTTGAAGTGCATAATAAATCTTTGCAAACGTTTTACATTTTGCACAGTGTTTAAAAAACTGTAGTAAAATTAGATCCAGCTAAAGAGCAAAATGTTTATTACGACAAACCCACCCGATGTTATGTTTTGCTATGATGCGCCATAAGCACAAATAAGATTGATCTAGGAGGATGTATTCTCACACACGTTATATGATATTGCTAATTTGCAGAGTTGGGGTAACTCGCTACTTAAGTAACGCGTTACTGTAATAAGATTACTTTTGTCAATAACGAGGTAATATAACGAGTTAGATTTTTAATGGGAGTAGTAATATTACAGTTACTTTCCTCAAAAAACACACCAGATAGTCTCGTTCCCTTTTCTCTGTTGTACGCTTACATTAGTGGTCTTTTCTTTTTTAACCCCGACTCACCACACTGCTCTAATGCTGGTGCCTCAGCACCGATGATGCAATCTCTCTTCTGGGATGTCTCACGGTAATAATAAGCCATTCTTTCTGAGCCATGTATTTGAATAAGGCCAGGCACTAGGAACAAAAATTATTGTATCCCTACCCTCCAAATTTGATGATACACTTCAAAAACGTCATACAGGAAATGCGTCTACCACCTCATATTTTTAAGTTTAATACTAGGACAAGATCGAGACGAGTACATACCAGTTTTATTTATTTATTGCATCACCCCCTTTGTATGTTTTCTGTTTTATCACCATATAGTTAGTTTTTCTATAGACCTTGTTTTGTTTTTGTTTTGTTATTGTTGATTTGCTATTAGTGGTTTTATTGAATTATAACATTTGTAGGATTTTCGCTTCATACTGCAAAATTATTGAAAGTCAGTACATAATGTTTATAAGCAAAAAATGAAATGTATTTATACTACAAACATTTTAAAAACCTGTTTGGCACAGTTATTAAATGAATTACCAGACGTATGGTTAAAAAGTAAGCAATAGTCACAACAACTGTTTCGCAGAAGACAAAAGAAATATAATGAGTAAAATAAACACGCTACTTTTTTATTAAGGAGATTAGATTACCTTTTTCAGAAGAAATGAATAATGAGTACTACATTACTTTTTTTCAGTAACATGCCCAACTCTGCTAATTTGGCATATATATATATATATATATATATATATATATATATATATATATATATTGTAACCGGCCAGCACTCACAGTCGTTCGTTTGCCCCTTTAAAAGCAGACCCAGGACACAGGAAATGGAGTTTTAAGCGCGGTTGCGCTATTTTTAATAAACAAATAAAACACAAACAGAAATAAACACCTAGCTCCTTGCTGGAGCCCTGACTATATAGGCAGGTCCCTAACTAGCTTGCAGTACGGCTAAGCCGTTTACCTGCCAAACAAACACACCAAACCACACAGGTTTAACACAAAAACAAAAAGGTTTTTACACTACCTTTTCTTTATACGCTTGAGCACACTGTCAAGCGGGCTTCTAAACACATCAGCAGCCCTGAACATACTGGCTGCTTCCTTTATATACCCTGCACCTGGCTCTAATTTACAATGAACACCAGGTGCAGGGGATAATTACTAATAAAACAATTAACAACTAACTAAACAATTAAACAAAATGTGCATACTCACATGTTTTCTGCAGGGAGGATATTAACCCCGCTGTGTTACAATATATATATATATATATATATATATATATATATATATATATATATATATATATATATATATATATATATATGCATGGAATCAATCGAAAGAGGGAAACTGCCTTCAGCTATGGTCAAACGTTTTGCATCACCCAATAGAATTAACACATTTTCCTTCATAAAGTTGAATGAAACCTGCTGAATAATGTTACGTTAACATATTGAATTACATACCGCTTCGTAGTTTTCCATATACTTAACGAACAACTGACAAAAATGTGACATTTTGAAATCTAACATGAAATACTGTACTACTATTATGGCTTCCGGTAGACTTTTGTGATGAATTTTGTAGTTTATCTGATTACATGATGTTTAATAAAATATCTACATTATGTTGATACAGTTTTGTTTTTACATTATGCCCCAATCCTAAAATTTTAGATGATGCAAAACTTTTTGGCCATAACTGTATACAGCAACAGGATCATGGGAGACAGCCAACATGGATTCAGAAAAGGGGGCTCCTGTCTGACAAACCTCTTAGACTTGTTCAAAGATGGACACAAAAAGAGCCTATGGCATCATAGACTTTGCGACAGGATAGCATCACGGCCCAGGCTGTTACCGGCAGGAATTAAAGACTCGGAGTCAAGAACCTGCAGTTTAGCACTGTTGTGCACATTTATTTCACAAAACAACAAACAAAACACTGGAACAAATACACCGGCACAAAGGACAAAATAAAGAGTCAAACAAAACCAAGGAACAAATAAACAGGCACAAGGGCCAAAATAAAGATTCAAACAAAGCCAAACAAAACACTGGAACAAATACACAGGCACAAGGGCCAAAATAAAGATTCAAACAAAACACTGGAACAAATAAACAGGCACAAGGGCCAAAATAAAGAGTCAAACAAAACCAAACAAAACACTGGAACAAATACACAGGCACAAGGGCCAAAATAAAGATTCAAACAAAACACTGGAACAAATAAACAGGCACAAGGGCCAAAACAAAGATTCAAACAAGACCAAGGAACAAATAAACAGGCACAAGGGCCAAAATAAAGAGTCAAACAAAACCAAACAAAACACTGGAACAAATAAACAGGCACAAGTGCCAAAATAAAGAGTCAAACAAAACCAAACAAAACACTGGAACAAATACACAGGCACAAGGGCCAAAATAAAGATTCAAACAAAACCAAGCAACAAATACACAGACACAAGGGCCAAAATAAAGATTCAAACAAAACCAAGGAACAAATACACAGGCACAAGGGCAAACATAAAGATTCAAACAAAACACTGGAACAAATAAACAGGCACAAGGGCCAAAATAAAGAGTCAAACAAAACCAAACAAAACACTGAAACAAATAAACAGACACAAGGGCCAAAATAAAGATTCAAACAAAACACTGAAACAAATAAACAGGCTCAAGGACCAAAATAAAGAGTCAAACAAAACACTGGAACAAATACACAGGCACAAGGGCCAAAATAAAGATTCAAACAAAACCACACAAAACACTGGAACAAATACACAGGCACAAGGGCCAAAATAAAGATTCAAACAAAACCACACAAAACAAAACAATATTAGGTAGGCTGAGCATTCACCTTCACTACAGCTGTCAACACACATCAAAACACACCAAACTCCCTCCACAACAAAGGACTTATCCTTCCTTTTATACATATATATATATATATATATATATATATATATATATATATATATATATATATATATATATATATATATATATATATATATGGCCACTCCCCAATTAGCACCAATAACCTAATGGCCACACCTGTGATTGCTGACAGGGATTGATTACATTCCCCCACACACTACTGTGACAAAGTGCCACTTGAAAGACTAATCCTCAAACTGCAGTCTGTGGAATACAAGGAAGTACATGCAAGTGGATAGAAAACTGGTTTAAACACAGGTGAGTACTAGTAAGAGTACATGGTTGGACCCCTGTGTTTCTTTTCTACATCAGTGACTTAGATCGGGGGAAATTTGCAAACCTGTCAAATATGCAGACAACAAAAAGCTTAAGGGAGTGGCAGACACGCTTACAGCCACACAGGAAATCCAAGAAGATTCAGACCGCATACAGAACTGGGCAGAAAAATGGCAAGTGAAATTCAATATCAACATGCCAGTCACAAAAATGTAAGATTCAAATACCAACTGGGGGTGATAGAAATAGAACAGACTCACCAAGAGAAATATGGTATGGTAATAGACTCATCGCTGTCAGTAACCACACAGTGTTGGGAAGCAATCAAAAAGGCAAACAGAATGCCTGGTATATAGTATAGCCAAAAGTGTAGAGTAGAAATCCAAGGAGGTTATGAGGAGGTTCTACCTGAACAATGGATTGGTGGGACTGCACTTATACTGTGCCCAATTCTGGTCACTAAAGAGCAAACAGACTAATTATAAGGCTTAAAGGAATGCTACATGAAGATAGGCTGAAAGAACTCAATCTATTTAGCCTAGGAAAACAAAGAATTAGTGGGGGCATGAATGGAGTCTTTAAAATCTTAAAAGGAGTTGACATAGTTAACCCTAACCAATACTTGAATTAAAGTACAGAAACTACAGCAGCACTAGAGGACAGTTGGAAATTAAGTGGAGATAGACTTAGGGGACCAAGGGAAAGAGACACTTCTTCACACATAGAGGTGAGGGGATGGAATGGCCTACCTAGTCATGTTGTTGAGGCAGAATCACTATCATCCTAAGATCCAACTTGACAAAGTTTTGAGATCAATCAGCTACTAGAAACTGGACATGCTTAGATGGGCTGAACAGCCTCCTCTCGTTTGTACATTTCCGTATGTTCTTATGTTCTTAAATTAATAAACTTGTGCAATTCCCCTGAGTCCCCACTAGCAGGTGTTAAGCACCATCTTAACCTGAATTGACTCATACTGGGAGAGGCTGAGTGTTGAGAAATTAGCAGCTGTCACTGCTGTAACACAGAGAGACAACCAAGCACTCTATGAGCACTAACCTCCACCCTGTACTAATGTGTAATCCAGGAGGGATCCCGGCTCCAGTCTGATGGCAGTGTTGGGATTAGAAATCACTGTGGCAGAAATGTGTACATTACCAGAGCAACAGCAAAAACAATTCTTGATGCATTATAGAACACAAAACAAAATTATTATTGTAGGAATATTATATGTTTTATATATATATATATATATATATATATATATATATATATATATATATATATATATATATGTGTGTGTGTGTGTGTGTGTGTGTGTGTGTGTGTGTGTGTGTATATATATATATAAGTTTTCTTTCTGCACTCTTGGCTTATGAGGTACAATTATATTGACATTTGTTTAAAAGAAAATACTCTTTAAATATAAATCACAAGAAACAAAACAAATCACTGACTTAGAAGTCCCAGCTTCCAGTGCACTTTTTAAACCACTGTGGCCAGCTTGGGTGTTTGCAATTTTTTTAGCAAAAAGAAACAAAAACAACACATTTCTACCTTTTCACCAAAACAATCAAATACATTAGCAGTCATATGATCCAAATGCCAGCTTCATCTTACCTGATAAACAGTTACAAACCCCTCTGAGGACCATCCACAATACTGGTGAAGGGTGATCTGTCTGCCTGTCCTCCTCAGTCACTAGTCACAGGGACACTTGTTCTCAGCTCAGAAGTGTGGAAGAATGCAGCATCTTACAAGCAAGAAAACCTATACAAGCTTTTTTTCCAAGAATTAAAAAAAAAACCTAAGAAATTAAAGCAATAAATCCAATCCAGAGTGCCAATCCAGTGTAAAGTTGTGTTAAAAGTGAGATAAAGTTCCCCAATAAGCTTTTGATCAGCAAATCAGCAAATCGAGTGGGAGGAACTGCAGAGTAAAGTATTGAGTTTCAGAGTGTGGCTCATGGAAGTAAAAAAAGGCTGACAGCTCCATCCAATTATAGCCGAACTTTCAGGGTATTTCTGTCCTTTTGCTGCACCCATCTGAAATGACTCCTGCACTGAAGGGCTCTTAGCTCTCCGTCCTGCAGACAAGTGATTTTAAAAACAGTGAAGTCCAAAAGCCCTGTGCTAAAACATGCATTGTTTCTTAAGCAGGGCTAGTAATTATTTTAGACAATAAGAAAAAAATGAATGGAAGGGGTAATACAATGAATGTCCAATGGTAGCAGAACATAGCTTGGAATTAAGTAAGAAATATATTGTTTAATAGCCATATTCCTATGAAATGTAGTGGATTTGTTTTGCTGTTGTTGTTGTTAGTTTGTTCCAGGGCATTGCCAGTTTATGGGGGCGTTTATTCATTAATTCATCCATTTCACAAATGTTCACTATAACACAAGAATGCCCTTAACATCCTATTTCTTAGATGTGGACTGAACTTCAACACAATCAGTGAGCCAGGCAGTTGAAAGGCTCTGAAAAGTACAGCATGCCGGTACTTTTCAATGCACTGCTTGTCCTTTTCAGGGCTGTCTGGCTCAGGAATATCATTTATTCATCCCTGATACCACTTACAAAAGGGGTATTTGTGCAAGACAATTTTAGAGTTTTCACGTGCTTTTCTCCTTGGTATACTATGCATTTAGTGGTTTACCATTTTTTTTAAAAAAATATGCTTTATCACATTGCTTTTACCATGGGGCAGCTGTGTGGAGTAGTGGTTATGGCTCTGGACTCTTGACTGGAGGGTTGTGGGTTCGATCCCAGGTGGGGGACACTACTGCTGTACTTTTGAGCAAGGTACTTTACCTAGATTGCTGCAGTAAAAACCCAACTGTATAAATGGGTAATTGTATGTAAAAATCATGTGATATCTTGTAACAATTGTAAGTCGCCCTGGATAAGAGCGTCTGCTAAGAAATAAATAATAATAAGTGACAGTAATGTTGGTTTCTGGTTTAGCTTCAGTACATATCATGTTGTCAGTCAAGTCACTTTTTTATAGCATTCTTTAAAATTGATTGTTAGCTTCTTTTTGTGAAAACAGTTCTGTAGAAACTTTTGTAATACTTTAACATGATGAATTTGCTCTGCAATATTGACAAATCTCAAGGTTGTTTTACAGGCGTATAGAGTTATATTTAACAATTGAAGCAGTGGCATTTTAAATACAGAAGCTCTTTAAATTCAGGGTTTAATACAGAGTGCTAGGGTTTAATATAGAGTCAAGTTTATGAAAAATCAGATTTATACATTATAGGACACCATACTTATTTGTAATACTTACTTTGTATGACAGTGTCTTTAGTTGTAAATGCTGGTTTAGCATTTAATAACAGAGCTGACAATATTGCATAAAAAAAAAAAATTGGTTTGCAGCAGCTTGAAACAAGCCGTTTTTGACGAAAGCCTCAATTGTGCCACCTGGTGCATCAGAGGTATATGACAGCATGTCAGCACCCATTGAAAGATAAAGTACATAATCAAGAAATTGTTCTGCATGACAGTACAGGAAATCAGTGACAATGAATGAGAAATGAACAGTCTACTAAATCCTGGAGGCAGTCTGACTCTAAAATGACTTCCTTACAAAAAGTAAAGGCTCTTTAATTAACTTCCCAGGTGCCTGGTGAAACCTGCGTGGTCTCAGTTGGGGGCTGTCTGTTTAGTTATTTTAAAAGCTAAAGTTCTGAACCAAGTGCTGTGTGCATATGTACAGCACATATCTATATATTTGTAGTTGAAATATTATAGATAAAAGCCTCATGCAAAGACATTTGATGGGGCTTGGGATTAAATTTGCTCCGTAATTTCAAGCAGAAACAATTGACGATAAGCCACTGGGTGGGCAGATAGTACTGAACTGTGTTATACCTTTTCCTACCTATGCAAGTGTTATATACAGATGGATTGATGAACGGACAGACAGACACCCCACTACATCTCCAGAACCTGCTGTCCTCAATAATGTTAATACATTCGGAGCCATCTAATTGGGATACTGATAATCGGCATGTCTGCTTAAATGAGGTACAACTCTGGGAGATGATTCTTCCCAATGCTATTTATGTCACTTAATTGGGACGTCACTTTGTTTAATTGGGATACAGTATTTTCAAATGATGAACAGAGATTGCTTTTCAGAGCAAGATAGTTCTGCATAGCGCAGTGCAGTGAGTATGTGAATACATGATTACCCTATGACTGGAGGAAATTGTGTAAACCACTTTGAACTCCTGAAGGAGCTGAAGTCTCCTGTGGTTTCTCAGGCTGCTGTTGCAAAGAAAGTTGGTGTGACACAACATCGCTGGTGCCTCGCCTTGTGATAAGATGTGATTTCATTCTTTTTCATTTCATGTAGAAATAAAAACAGTGATTCATTTTGTTTAGGAATAAAAATGTGATGTGAATTTATTGTTTTTCTTTTCATTTAGAAACCAAAAAAATGCGACTGTCGTCTCAAATGCCTCTCGTTTAATTGGGACGGCCGCTTATTCTGGATATTTTTACTTCTCCCGAGGCATCCCGATAAAGAGGCGCAGACTGTATCAAGTTTCATGACAACAGGATAAGCGGTTCTGCAGATATATATTGTAACACAGAAAGGGCCCTAAATGTAAATAGTTGGGTGATGTTTGTGTTTTGGTGGTGGTTGGCAGGGACGGGGTTAATTCCTCTCCCTGCCAAAAACATGTGAGAATGTGGCTGTTCCCAAACGAGGTAATTGGTGTTGATTGGGAACAGCCACAGACTATAAAAGAGAGCTTTCAGCACCATTAGGGAGAGATCACCAGGGAGCTGGTTTAAGAGAAGTGGTTGGCTGTGTATAAAAAGGTAAACAGAGGGTTTTGTGTTGGTGTTATATGTCAGGTAAACAGCTTAGCTGTCCTGCACGTTAGACAGGGACCTGCATATGTGTAGTGAGTGCTCTATGTTTGAGCTAGGCTTTTGTTTTGTTTAATTTTGTTGGTTTGTTTGTTGTAATAAAAGTGCACGAAAGTGCTTAAAATCAAAGTTTTATCTCTGGGCCACATTTTTAAAGGGGCACAAACCCAAAGGTATGGCCAGCTTGTTCACTATATATATATATATATATATATATATATATATATACAGTGTGTGTGTGTACATATGTATATATATAATGACATGTAAGTGTCACATAGAAATGGGCAGATGTACAGATAGACTCCACCATATATCCACAGAATATGGCATTCTCAATAATGTATGTTTAATAATGTTAATAACAAGTTTCATGACAATTGGATGAGCGGTTCTGCAAATATTTGGAGCGTGTGTGTGTAAAAAAAAAAAAAAAAAAAAACCACAAAAAAACCAATGAGGATTAAAATTATTTAGAAGACAAGCCATTTCCTCCCTGTCAAATACAGGTGAACCTACTACATCAGCAACCCACCAAAATCCTTCGCCAGTAAAGCCAAAGATAACCTAATATCTTTTGAAGTTCATTGTCATGAAGGCAGTGAAACTGCTGAGGGTGTCACCATTGCACACTGGATCCGATAACGCATCTGACTTTAACGTGCATCTAAACAGAAAAAAAGAAATGATCCTGTGCATTCCCTATTGCAGCTTGCACACTGAGTCCGGAATTGTCGTATGACGGTGATGTGTCAAATTTGGCATCGAAACAAGTTTGATTTGATCCGATTTGATGTGGGTTAAAAAATACACTGACCAATGAAAAACGACTGGGAAGACATGTGGATTTTTGCAGTTCCCTGAACAGGGCAAGAGAGACAGTCAGAAAAGAGGGGCTGTACATGAAAGTGATGGAATTTCTGGTTCCATACACAGAGAGTAGTAAAAGGTCATTGTTGTAAAGTATTTTCGGTAGCTCATTGCTAGCTTCTTAACTTTTAGAAATATTTATTACAGGAGCGAATGTTTGAAAAATGAAATATTGGTCATATGGTTTCTGATGCTATGACAACTGTGTTGTGTAATATCATATGGTTTTTAATTTTTTTATGTATTGCGTAACAACATTATTGTATATCTAGTAGAAATGTAATAATTAGCAAACATTTTAACTTCCATCAGCGTTTGCTGATCATTAAACTTATTTTTAGCAGATGCCTTTATCCAAGGCGACTTACAGAGACTAGGGTGTGTGAACTATGAATCAGCTGCAGAGTCACTTACAATTACATCTCGCCCAAAAGACAGAGCACAAGGAGGTTAAGTGACTCTTGCTCAGGGTTACACAATGAGTCAGGGGCTGAGGTGGGATTTGAACTGGGGACCTCCTGGTTACAAGTCCTTTTATTTAACCACTGGACCACACAGCTACATGTTGTATACTTATATTGTATTGTATTTATTTTGTATTAAAATACTGAAACTAGGTATATTTAATACAAAGCCTCCACTGCATAACAGCACTCTGAAGTACGATATTAACGCATCTAGTGTGCAATGGATTGACGGATGACTTTTTCGGATGACGTATGCTAAATGACGGAACGGATCCAGTGTGCAATGACTCTAAGTATTGTACTTCGGTCACATAATGACTTAAAAAAAGACCAAAACACTAAAAATCGACTCCCTGGCCACATTCCAGCCTCCAGCACGATGCAAGGCCTATGGTGTGTGCTTTACTACACTATCCTGTGTTTTTACCATGGTATGATGCAGTCAACTTGTATAAGGGTACTCAGTAAGGATAACTGCATGCCTAAATAAATTGGCTTAGTTGCATTCTGAGTTAAGAAAAAACACTTTAGTTATTTACATTTCTAATGATCTGGCGCTCTCTTTACATTATGCTATTTATACATATGTTTCCCATATGTTTTCCCATCTGTAAAATAAAAATAAAAATTGTTGAACCTATACACCTGCATAAATGTGTTTTTTACCAGCTGTCACTCATGAACGGGAGAAGGTGGACATAAACCAACTGGTGTTAATGGAGGTTGATGGCATTACCTCCTTCTGAAGAGTGATAGGTGTTAACAAGTGTTCAAATATAATAATGCTGTGAGTGCCATATTTTTTAATTAGAGTCACCCATCTCAGTAACTAGTCACAGATATGTCTATGACTAACTTGCTTTCAATGTCTCTGCCTCCATTAACTAAGAGTTAAAGTACAGGGATTGGAACAGTTCATTTTTCGTCACAAAATGCAAGAAACAAAAGCCATAAAAATATATATAATTACCTTGTGTGTGTGTCAATAAAGAAAGAATTGGGATAATAATACAATTATGAAATAGCAACTCTATGAAAATTTAAGTTTTTAATAAGCCTGTAAAAAGCCAATGTTTCTGCAGGTGATAGCTCTCCAAGGCAAAGGCAAATCATTGAGCTTTTGCAAGTTTATTAATGCTCTTAATTTCACTAACACTGCTGGCAAGATTGTTACTTTAAAGTATGGAAAACATGTGTATATTTAAATGCAACAAAGCTATTTTCGAATCTGCAACTCGGTTATTTACTTAATATCTGTTAAGAAGAATGGGTCCCATAACTGAAAGCAACCACAATGTTTTTTTTTGTTTCACTGTTCATTCTAAGTGTTGTCTTGTTTGGCCTCATCATCTTGGAGTCTATCACTAAG
Organism: Acipenser oxyrinchus oxyrinchus; assembly: GCA_030684275.1. NCBI lineage: Eukaryota > Metazoa > Chordata > Actinopteri > Acipenseriformes > Acipenseridae > Acipenser > Acipenser oxyrinchus. The sequence goes on from CM060249.1 coordinate 1,737,426, forward strand.
GGCTGTCCTCCTGGTGGCTTGCTTGCCTGAATCCCTTCCTGTTTCTGCCCCACTTCCTGTCAAGTCAGTTATCCTTGAATTCTTTCTCTCTGCATTGTGTAATGCAAGGCTTGCATTCTTCAGTGTTTTTTCTGTCCGCTGACACCTGTAGAATGAGGTCCCCTGGATGGTTTGCCGTTATCCACAGATAATCTGTCTGGATTTGGCGGCTCAGACTTACCATGATCCTCCTCAAGGCCTTTTCCCTGCCTGGACCTTAGACGGCGTCTGCCTGAAGTGTGTAACAGGTTGGGATTTTCACAGTACCTGCTGCTATCCCTGGAACGTTGTTCTTGAGCCTCACTCTTTGCGATGGCAAGCTTGGGAATCAAGGGTTTGCAGGGGAGTATGCTGTTTCTTTCATCTTGGATGATGGGTGCAGGGGCCGCCCTGATTGACCCTGCTGTGTTCAGGGGTGTTTGGGCTAATGGAGTTTCCTTTAAATGACTGCTTTTAAAAATCCCAGCCGAGGTGTCAAAGTCCTCTTTTGTTTGATTTTTTCCCTTTCTGGGGCAAGGTTCATTAATGGTGGTGGCCAATTTCTGGGCTGCCATATTAGCTTCCAGCTGAATCCCCTTGATTTTCTGTAGCTGAGCTTCTTTCACCTCAATGGAGATCTCCAAAGGGGCAAGCTTCAAAGGTCTCCTTGGGCAGATGTCGTCAGATTCTTTCGCTGGTGGTGCTGATCTAATTGGCATTGCCTCTGTCGGTGCTGGACCTTCAAACAGGGGTCTAGCTGTAACCTGACCTGGTCTCTCATCTCCATGGCTATTTGACAGCTGGAAACCATGCGCTTTGAGTGCCTTGCCATTCTTAACCAGAGGCTTGACTTCACTGACTGTATTTTTAAACTGGGAGGTCACCAGCTCCTCGTTTTGGGTCCCCTGCAAAAACAATACATTTAATTAAGATCTTGAAAGCACAATGTGCAATAAAGACACACAATGGTTCTATATATAAACAGTATATACAGCACACATATATATATATATATATATATATATATATATATACACACACAGTCACCTCCAAAATTATTGGCACCCTTGATAAAGATGAGCAAAAAAGGCTGTATAAAATAAACAACACAGGTAATGAGCTATATTTTATGCTCAAATATATGGGAAAACCATATTATTTTATTCTAATACAATTGCTCAGAGAAAAAAGTTTTTTTTTTATTAACAAGTAGTAAAATGTTTTCTCAAAAAGAATTATTGGCACCCCTAAAGATTCTTATAAATAAAATCAAACAAAATTAAATCTGCATTAACATTCTACTTCTTTAAGTTCATCTCAGTCTTAAGGAACTGTATTGTGGCCTTCCATGGCTTCCTGTTTCACTGGGGTATAAAAATGAGGTAACGCATATGAAATCCATTTGTCATCCATCACCATGGGGAAAGGCAAAGAACTCACAAACAACCTTCATAAATCAGGCAATCATCAGGGTACAAAACAATAGCTAAAAAACTAAATATACCACTTACCACTATTAGGGCAATAATTAAGAAGTTCAAAACCACTGGAACTGTGGTAAACTTGCCTGGCAGAGGACGCAAGTATATCTTGCCCCCATGCACAGTGAGGCAGATGGTTCGGGAGGCAAAGGGAAATCCAAGGGCCACAGTTGGAGAATTACAGAACTTGGTTGCATCTTGGGGTCACCAAGTCTCCAAATCTACAATTAGACGCCACCTCCATGCCAATAGGTTATTTGGAAGGGTTGCCAGAAAAAAGCCTTTATTGAGAGCAACCAACAAACGTAAGCGCCTGGAGTTTGCTAAACGGCATTGGCACTTCGACTGGAACTGGGTGCTATGGTCAGATGAGAAAAAAATAGAGCTCTTTGGCCATGCACACAAGCGGTGGGTTTGGCGTCGAAAGAAGGATGTGTGTGCAGGACTCAAGTGCCGCACGATCCAGGGCTTGCTTCAGCGATTAAGCCTGCTAGAAAAGGAGCTGGAGGAAATGAGACAGCAACAGGAGCTTGAGGAGCTGACACACCCACAATTCATGGAAGTCTGCACCCCTAGCAGACTGAAAGCCACCAGGGAGATGGAAGAGAGCCGAAACAGCTGGGTTCAGATAGGCAGAAGCAGGGAAAAAAAAGAAACTTCGTCAAACACAACCACCAGAAATCCAGACATTAAAACAAATTTGAGCCACTTCAACATTTAGATGACCAAAACCAACATCAAGAGAATGAAAAAAACAACATTCAGGACCCTATGAACAGTGCTGGCCAGGCAGCAAAAAGAAGGGAGGTCATGATTGTTGGGGACTCCATATTGAGAAACACAGCAAGTTCAGTTCGCAGTTTGGACCCCCTTACTTCAACAGTGTGCTGCCTTCCAGGAGCCTCTGTCAAGCACATCACTGAGAATGTGGACAGGCTCCTAGAACGAACAGGAGATGACCCGGTAGTAGTCGTCCACATCGGTACAAACAACATTGGAAGAGACAGACCAAGATCCCTGCAAAACAAATTCAGAGAGCTAGGAAGGAAATTAAAAGACAAGACCAAATCTGTGGTATTTTCTGGGATACTGCTGGCACCTTGCAAAGGACCATATGGACAGCTGGAAATACAAAATCAAAATGCATGGCTGAAATAGTGGTGCACACAGGAAGGCTTCACCTTTCTTGATCATTGGAGCACATTCTACAACAAGGATTATCTATATAGGTGGGACGGACTGCACTTAAACAGAAAGGGAACCAATCTACTCTGAGAAAGGATCCTTGAGGAGGTCCAGAAGCATTTAAACTAGAAAGGACGGGGGGAGAAAACAAAAAAACAGAAGGGAGACCACATCAAAACAAGGGCAACAACTCAGGTAAGACAGCTATTAAATGTATTTATCTTAATGCTAGAAGTCTCAGAAACAAAATGTTAGAACTTGAAGCTACTGCACTAACAAGTAACTATGACGTGATTGGTTGTCTGAGAGTGATGGAGACGAATATAATATTAGTGGGTACACACTATATAGTCACTTCCCCCATATAAAATGGGAAAACCCGATGGGGGGCACAATGGATGAAATTGAAACGGTGGAAATGACAATGACTGCTTCCTAATGCAATTTGTCAAGGCACCGACTAGAGGTGCCTTGACAAACAATGAAGACAGAATAACTAAAACAGAGGTCGGAGAGCCATTGGCAAACTCAGACCACAACATGGTCTCATTTGAAGTATTTTTTAAAACCCCAAAAGCAATGACTAAAGATAAGGTTTATAATTTTAGAAAAGCAAACTATGAAGGTATGAAACAGAGACTAACAGAAGTACATTGGAGTAAAATAGGGAAAACATCCACAGAAAAAGGATGGCTGTTTTTTAAAAATGTAGTACTAGAGGCGCAAAACAATTACATCCCAAAAGTAGACAAATCTAAATCTAAAACAAAATGGCCAAAATGGTTTAACAGATCAATTAAAAAAAATATTCAGCGAAAAAAGGCACTTTACAGAGCGTTTAAAAGGGACCAAAAACAAAGTACACAGAAAGAGTACTTAGAACTGCAAACACAAGTCAAAAAGGAAGTTAGAAAGGCCAAGAGAGAGAAAGAAATCAATATTGCTAAGGGGGTTAAAACCAATTCCAAAATGTTTTTCCAATATTATAACAGTAAGAGAACATTCAAAGAGGAGGTTAAATGTCTAAGAGACACAAATGGCAAAATCATAGATGAAGAAAAAAAAATAGCAAATATATTAAATGATTACTTTTCACAGGTTTTTACATAAAAGAGGCAGAAGTGTTAAAGGGACTAGGAACTCTTAAAATAAACAAATCCCCTGGGCCAGATGAGATCCTCCCAATAGTATTCAAAGAAATGAAAGAAGTTATTTACAAACCGCTAACCAAGATCATGCAACAGTCTCTTGACACAGGGGTTGTACCGACAGACTGGAAAATAGCAAACGTAATACCGATCCACAAAAAGGGAGACAAAACCGAACCAGGTAACTACAGACCAATAAGCCTGACTTCTATTATATGTAAACTTATGGAAACTATAATAAGATCCAAAATGGAAAATTACCTATATGGTAACAATATCCTGGGAGACAGTCAGCATGGTTTTAGGAAAGGGAGATCGTGTCTAACTAACCTACTTGACTTTTTTGAGGATGCAACATTGAAAATGGATAATTGCAAAGCATACAACATGGTTTATTTAGATTTCCAGAAAGCTTTTGACAAAGTCCCACATAAAAGATTAATTCTCAAAATGAACGCAGTAGGGATTCAAGGAAATGCATGCACGTGGATTAGGGAGTGGTTAACATGTAGAAAACAGAAAGTACTGATTAGAGGAGAAACCTCAAAATGGAGCGAGGTAACCAGTGGTGTACCACAGGGATCAGTATTAGGTCCCCTGCTATTCCTAATCTACATTAATGATTTAGATTCTGGTATAGTAAGCAAACTCGTTAAATTTGCAGACGACACAAAAATAGGAGGAGTGGCAAACACTGTTGCAGCAGCAAAGGTCATTCAAAATGATCTAGACAGCATTCAGAACTGGGCAGATACATGGCAAATTAAATGTAATAGAGAAAAGTGTAAAGTATTGCATGCAGGCAATAAAAATGTGCATTATAAATATCATATGGGAGATACTGAAATTGAAGAAGGGAACTATGAAAAAGACCTAGGAGTTTATGTTGACTCAGAAATGTCTTCCTCTAGACAATGTGGGGAAGCTATAAAAAAGGCCAACAAGATGCTTGGATATATTGTGAGGAGTGTTGAATTTAAATCAAGGGGAAGTAATGTTAAAACTTTACAATGCATTAGTAAGACCTCACCTAGAATATTGTGTTCAGTTCTGGTCACCTCGTTACAAAAAGGATATTGCTGCTCTAGAAAGAGTGCAAAGAAGAGCAACCAGAATTATTCCGGGTTTAAAAGGCATGTCGTATGCAGACAGGCTAAAAGAATTGAATCTATTCAGTCTTGAACAAAGAAGACTAAGCGGCGATCTGATTCAAACATTCAAAATCCTAAAAGGTATAGACAATGTCGACCCAGGGGACTTCTTTGACCTGAAAAAAGAAGTAAGGACCAGGGGTCACAAATGGAGATTAGATAAAGGGGCATTCAGAACAGTAAATAGGAGGCACTTTTTTACACAGAGAATTGTGAGGGTCTGGAACCAACTCCCCAGTAATGTTGTTGAAGCTGACACCCTGGGATCCTTCAAGAAGCTGCTTGATGAGATTCTGGGATCAATAAGCTACTAACAACCAAACGAGCAAGATGGGCTGAATGGCCTCCTCTCGTTTGTAAACTTTCTTATGTTCTTAAAAGAACCTCATACCTACTGTAAAATATGGTGGTGGATCTTTGATGTTATGGGGCTGTTTTGCTTCCACTGGTCCTGGGGCCCTGGTTAAGGTCAACGGCATCATGAACTCTACCCAGTACCAGGAGATTTTAGCCAAAAACCTGGTTGCCTCTGCCAGGAGGCTGAAACTTGGGCGCAAGTGGATCTTCCAGCAAGATAATGACCCCAAGCACACATCAAAATTGTCCACAAAATCAACATATTGCAATGGCCATCTCAGTCTCTGGACTTGGAAAACCTGTGGTTTGAATTGAAGAGGGTAGTCCATAAGCGCAGACCGAAGGATATCAAGGATCTGGAAAGATTCTGTATGGAGGAATGGTCTAAGATCCCTCCGAATGTGTTCTCCAATCTCATTAAACATTATAGAAAAAGACTCAGTGCCGTTATCCTTGCAAGGGGAGGGTGCACAAAGTACTGAAAACAATGGTGCCAATAATGGTGACACTTCATTTTTTTTGGAAATAAATTTATAATTTGAGAAATGTGTAATTTTGGTTGATTCCATTGAATCATTAACAAAGTCAAATATATTCCATATGTTGGAAAATTACAATATAGCTCAGTACTGGTATTAGTCTTTTTGCTCATATATATATATATATATATATATATATATATATATATATATATATATATATATATATATATATATATATATATATATATATATATATATTGTGATAAAGCAAAGGGTGTGGTTATAGATGGTAAATACGTCAGGGCTGAGGTTTTGACAGCACTTTCTACCATCACAAAATGGCAGCAGGGAAAGGACTACATTTCACAAAATGGCCACCCACAGCACACTACAATTCCCACAATGCAAGGTGCCCAGGGTGTGGTAGCCACACCTGCCCCGAATTAGACATAATCATCCACCTATAAAAGGGCTGGGTCACAGCATGGAAAAGAGAGGAGTACAAGGTGTTTAAGTGAGAGAGAGAGAGAGAGAGAGAGAGAGAGAGAGAGAGAGAGAGAGAGAGAGAGAGAGAGAGATTGATTTTTAAATCCCTTTATTGAACAACATAAAAGAAAAACAACAAAACATTAAAGTAACATAAATAAAACTAGTAAATTCCAGCACTGGTCATAATAGAACAAGGATAAAAAACACAGATAAATAACTGAAACATTCTAAAAATTAAAAAATTAGCATACCATCTTCACCCACTGCACACACCCCATCCTCAATACACCACCTCATCATAAAATTATCCATGTCATTCATCATGCTGTAATAAGAAAAATCAACTTTTACCCTGGTTACAACCAGAACTCTAAAAACACACAGGGCATCATCTATACCAGTACTAGATAGTCTGTACTTACGGGATTTTAAAATCACCAGCTTCGCTTGACCCAGGAGAAAATTAATCAGGGCACACCGATGACGAAATTTAAAAGAATACTTAATACTTAAAATTAATAACTCTTTAGTAAAACACACCCCGAGGTTCATCAGCAGGCCTTCTAGAAAAATAAAAAAAGGCCGGAGTCGTGGGCAGTCTGTAAAAAGGTGAAACACAGTTTCTACAGCGGGTCAGAAGGGGCACTGCTTCCCCACACCTGGGTCAACTCGGCTCAGCCAGCGGTTCGTGGCGACAATACCTTGCAACACTCGCCACTGCAGGTCCCCGGAGCACTTGGGCAGAGGCAGCTTGTACAGCACCCTCCAGGACGGCCGCACAGACTCCTCCATCGCCAAGTGAGCCCTCCACTTGGTATCAGTCAGGTCTTTAAGTCTGTGATAATGCCGGGTCTTAACCACAGTGCTGTACAGCTGCCTCTTCTCTAGAGTGAAACTGTAAATTGGTCTTTTCATCCAGGGATAACAGCATCCCGGGTCGCTCCCCCCCCTCCTCCTCCTCCGGCAGCGCAGGGAGAGCATCACTGAGGGGAAATCAGGCTCACGCCAGGTGCCAGCCTCTCTGAGAAGCACCGCGCCATGAACTCCAACACTGCTGGGCTCAGGGAGGCTCGGATCTCTCTCAGCACCCTCTCTATGAAGCGCACTGAGCGCAGACTCAACACTGCAGTCAACTCGGCCCCACTCTTCCATCGCCACTCAGTCCAGTCTACCAGGTGACCCAGGGTGGTGACTCCGCCTGTAAAACACTAAAAAGCTGTTTAGAATTAAAAGCATCAATGTTAAAAATTCTATCAAAAAACAAAGGCTCCTCAAAAATAAAACATGTACAGAGGCTTTCATCTGTCCTTAAAATCTTAATTAACCCCCAGGCATTTAACATGTTACTGTAAAAGCTTTCCATCTCAGTTCTAATAACTTTACTGGGGGTCATTAAAAACAGCTGTCTGTCTAAGCCAAGCCCCCCAACCCTCTTGAGGAGGGACAAAGCCATGCCTCTCCAGCTCAGCTCAGGGGTGTACAGCAGTCTCTGGGCTGCCTGCAATCTGAACGCAGCGACCCGGGAGGGGATGTCAATCAATCCCTGCCCTCCTTTGTCTCGGGGCAGGTACAGTACTGCTGGTTTCAGCCAGTGGTTTCCATCCCAAAAAAAATTAACTAGTTTTTTCTGAACCTGCTCTAGCAGCCCTGGGGGAGGGTCCAGACACATTAATCTGTGCCACAGCATGGATGCTACCAAGTTGTTAATCACAAGGACCCTCCCCCTGAAGGAGAGGCGGTTTAGCAGCCACTGTCAGCTCTGTAGCCTTCCTGCTATCTTCTACAGCACCCCCTCCCAGTTTCGCTGCATAAATGCCTCAGTTCCGAAGTACACCCCCAGCACTTTTAATCCAGTTCTGTTCCACTCCAGCATCTGTGGCAGGGACGGAGGAGGCTTTCTCAGCCAGCTCACTTTTAGCCCAATTTACCCATGCTGAGGAGGCTCTTTCAAAACCCCTCATGCATGACTCCAGCACCGCCACGTCTTTTATCACACTTCAAGTCATCAGCGACGCTGAGAGGCGGACGGGCTGGGCGGAGGGGAGGGCAGGTATGGCCAGGCCAGCGAGATGCTTCCTCAGCTGGTGTAGCAGTGGTTCAATGGAGATGGCGTAGAGCAACCCCGACAGAGAGTAGCCCTGTCTAATCCCTCTCTGCACTGGGAAGGGCTGGCTCAGACAATTATTAATCTTGACAAGGCTAAAAATATTAAAATATAAAATTTTAATATAAGAAATAAAAACAGGACCAAAACCAAATGCCTCTAAGGTGCGAAATAAAAAGCCATGGTCTACCCTGTCAAAAGCCTTCTCCTGGTCAAGCGACACCAGCCCGAAATCTAAGTTAAAAAGCTTAGATACATTAAAAAGATCTCTGATTAAAACAAATTATCAAAAATTAAGCATTTTGGTACACAGTATGTCTGGTCACTGTGCACCACAGTACCCATACACTCCCTAAGACGGCTGGCCAGAGCTTTGGAAAAAACCTTATAATCACAGCACAGCAACGACACAGGACGCCAGTTCTTCAGCTCACAGAGGTCTCCTTTTTTGGGTAGTAAAGTCAGTACTGCCCTGCGGCAGCTCAGAGGCAGCTCTCTCTCCGCCACACATTCATTCAGCACCTGGTATAGATCATTTCCAATGCAACTCCAGAAATGTTTATAGAATTCAGTAGGCAGCCCATCCAGCCCAGGTGCTGTTCCATTGGAGAGCTGTGTGACGGCGGTTGTGAGCTCCTCCAGTGTGATGACGGTGTCCAGGCTGCGGCTTTCCTCCTCACCCAGGTGAGGGAGACCTTCCAACAGCCGCTCCGTCTCCTTCTGGTCGCAGCCCTCAGCCTGGTACAGTTCTGAATAAAATGTCACTGCGGCCCGACGAAGCTCCGCAGGGCTGGAGACCTCTCTCCCCCCGGGCAGCCTCAGTGTAAGCATTTGTTTTCTTTCAGCTTCTTTCTTCTCCAAGCTGAAGAAGAAGGTCATGCGGGCATCCATGTCTCTTAATTCCACAAATCTTGTTCTTACCAGGGACCCCTTGACCTTCTCTTCCAGCAGGCTGCCCAGGCGCTGTTTCCTCTCTTTCAAGCTGTGATAAGCCCTTTCTGTGCTCTGACCGCCCAGCTCTCTCTCAATCTCTAAAATCTCATTCTCTAGCTGGCTGGCCACTGGATTCAACTCACTAGTGACGTTCTGGGTGAATTGTTGACAGAATATTTTAATTTGGATTTTCCCCACATCCCACCACTGTTTCAAATTAGAAAAACATCTCTTTTCTTTTCTCCAGTTATTCCAAAATAATTTGAATGTTTCTTTAAACTGTGTGTCTTGTAATAATTTAATATTAAAGTGCCAATAGGATTTGGAGTGCTGTGCAGTGGGTAAACACAAAACAGCTGTGATGAGGTGATGATCAGATAGAGATGTGGGATGAATACTGCTGCTAATAATTCTATTAAGGTGGTGCTTTTGGGTGTAAAATCTATCTAACCGTGCTCCAGACAATTGACCATTATTTAATTTAATCCAAGTATATTGTTTAGTTCGATTATGTAAATTTCTCCAGACATCAACTAAATCAAATTTTGTCAGCACGCCAGCCAGCTCTCTCGCAGATTGGGGATTGGGTTCATCATGATTTCTGTCATAATTAAAATCCAGCGTACAGTTAAAATCCCCTCCCACCAAAATAAAATGCTCTGGATCACACTTCTCTAAAACCTGGTTGAGTTTTTTAAAAAATAAAATCCTGTCATTATACAAATTAGGAGCATAGATATTAAAAAGATCAATAAAGACACCATGTAATTTCAATTCAATTTTTAAAAGCCTCCCTTGTACAACCTCCTCTACAGTCACCACGTCTACTCCCAGCCCCGGAGAGAATAAAACTGCGAGCCCCGCACTAACATTAGAGCCGTGACTTAAAATCGCCTTCCCCTTCCACTCTGACAGCCAGTGCGCTTCATTGCTGCTGTCAGAGTGGGTCTCCTGTAATAGAATAAAATTGGCTTTTTTAAACTCAATAAAATTAAATAATTGAGCTCTCTTAAAATCATCACGGCAACCGTTTATATTTAAAGAACTCACTAAAAACTTATCCATGAAGGAAGAAAAATAAAATGGCAATAAATAAATACAAAAAACAAGGGTTAAAGCTTTCAAATTGAATTGATCCATTAAAAACTTTTTGATCGTGCAACCATTTTTCTAGCAGTGCTTATAAACTTTTTCAAACGAAACCTCTTTTTCCTGTCAAATTCCTCTAAACTCGCTTTTCTTAACAGTACATTAGCAGAGACTAAAAACAATTTCAAGTCAGGAAAGAAAAGTGGAATTTCAACTCCCCTTTTACCCTTTGTGCAATCCATAAAATTAATAAACTGTTCAAGCGAATACAGCTTTTTTTTTTTGGGCTGACTGACCTGGGTGTCGGAGAGCATCGAGGTGTCAGAGAGCTCTCCTTCCTCAGCCTCGTCTTCTCCCGTGAACGCCTTCCATTCCTCGGCCGAATCCTCCTCTCTGGCTCCCGACTCATCTTCCTCCGGCCGTGAGGACTCTGCTGAGGGCAGGGCTATGGCGTCACTGGATGCTAGTCCAGCGCTGCCGCTAGCCTCCTTGCCTGTGCGGGGAAGCTCCGCAGCCACTCTGTAGGCTGATCCACTACTACAGACTGCTCCTCCGCAGCAATCCTCTTGTTAACTCTGGGAGCAGGCACGGGCGTCTCTGCTGACTCCTCCACCTGTGCTCCCCGAACACCCTCAGCCAGACCAGCCCCCTGCCTTTCAGCGCTGCCCTCCGCCACAGCCGCTGATCTGAGCTTAGGGCAGGCTTGCTTCATATGCCCTTCCTCGCCACAATGAAAACATTTCATTGTGTCCGAGGTTGCAAAAATAACACACTCTTTCCCCTCTATAATAAACCTCCAGGCTACATTCAGATCCTGCCCCGGGTTATGTGGCAATACAAACACTTGTCTACGAAAAGACATCACATGTTTCACCTCGGGGTTCTTACAGCCTAGCGGAATCATTCTAATAGGGGACATGATTTTACCGTATCTTGCCAATTCTCTTTCAATCACTATATTTGGAATAAAAGGGGGGACATTTGATAAAACCACTTTCCTTAGAGGAGTTGAAAGAGGTAAAGCAGAAATAAAAGCACCATTGGCAGAAAATCCTTCCTCTATAATCTTATTTACCAGTGTTTCTTGACTTAAAAACACAACAATGGCCTTATTCATACGTGAAGCAGTCTTTATATTGTTAAAACCAATTGACTTACCGACCGATAACAGAACGTCCTCCACGGAAACCTCATTGTCGGGCACACACCTGAACCCATGTCTCCGTGTCAGTCCCTCTATACGCCGAGTGTGAGCCCATCTCGGCTACACAAACTAACTTAGCATCCCAAACGGCAAGGCCAACAGATAGGTAGATAGATAGATGGATAGATAAATAAATAAATAAATAAATAAATAAATAAATCAAAATGTAAAGGATATATATATATATATATATATATATATATATATATATATATATATATATATATATATATACAGTACTGTGCAAAAGTTTTAGGCAGGTGTGAAAAAATGCTGTAAAGTAAGAATGCTTTCAAAATAGACATGTTAATAGATTATATTTATCAATTAACTAAATGCAAAGTGAGTGAACAGAAGAAAAATCTAAATCAAATCCATATTTGGTGTGACCACCCTTTGCCTTCAAAACAGCATCAAGCATCAATTCTTCTAGGTACACTTGCACACAGTTTTTGAAGGAACTCGGCAGGTAGGTTGGCCCAAACATCTTGGAGCACTAACCACAGTTCTTCTGTGGATTTAGGCAGCCTCAGTTGCTTCTCTCTCTTCATGTAATCCCAGATAGACTCAATGATGTTGAGATCAGGGCTCTGTGGGGGCCATACCATCACTTCCAGGACTCCTTGTTTTTCTTTACACTGAAGATAGTTCTTAATGACTTTCGCTGTATGTTTGGGGTCGTTGTCATGCTGCAGAATAAATTTGGGGCCAATCAGATGCCTCCCTGATGGTATTGCATGATGGATAAGTATCTGCCTGTACTTCTCAGCATTGAGGAGACCATTAATTCTGACCAAATCCCCAACTCCATTTGGAGAAATGCAGCCCCAAACTTGCAAGGAACCTCCACCATGCTTCACTGTTGCCTGCAGACACTCATTCGTGTACCGCTCTCCAGCCCTTCGGCGAACAAACTGCCTTCTGCTACAGCCAAATATTTCAAATTTTGACTCATCAGTCCAGAGCACCTGCTGCCATTTTTCTGCACCCCAGTTCCTGTGTTTTCGTGCATAGTTGAGTCGCTTGGCCTTGTTTCCATGTCGGAGGTATGGCTTTTGGCCTAAGTCTTCTATGAAGGCCACTTCTGACCAGAATTCTCCGGACAGTAGATGGGTGTACCAGGGTCCCACTGTTTTCTGCCAGTTCTGAGCTGATGGCACTGCTGGACATCTTCCGATTGCGAAGGAAGTAAGCATGATGTGTCTTTCATCTGCTGCAGTAAGTTTCCTTGGCCGACCACTGCGCTCACGGTCCTCAACGCTGCCCGTTTCTTTGTGCTTCTTCAAAAGAGCTTGGACAGCACATCTGGAAACCCCTGTCTGCCTTGAAATTTCTGCCTGGGAGAGACCTTGCTGATGCAGTATAACTACCTTGTGTCTTGTTGCTGTGCTCAGTCTTGCCATGGTGTATGACTTTTGACAGTAAACTGTCTTCAGCAACCTCACCTTGTTAGCTGAGTTTGGCTGTTCCTCACCCAGTTTTATTCCTCCTACACAGCTGTTTCTGTTTCAGTTAATGATTGTGTTTCAACCTACATATTGAATTGATGATCATTAGCACCTTTTGGTATAATTGTTTAATCATACACCTGACTATATGCCTACAAAATCCCTGACTTTGTGCAAGTGTACCTAGAAGAATTGATGCTGTTTTGGGCAAAGGGTGGTCACACCAAATATGGATTTGATTTAGATTTTTCTTCTGTTCACTCACTTTGCATTTAGTTAATTGATAAATATAATCTATTAACATGTCTATTTTTGAAAGCATTCTTACTTTACAGCATTTTTTTACACCTGCCTAAAACTTTTGCACAGTACTGTATATTTAAAAGAAACTTATAAAATTCCTTTTAAATTAAGCGTGTAAGAATAGTAAAAACAAGACTGTAAGAACAGACCTGCACTATTCAAACACACCGCTCTCAGCTCACAAGCCCCTTCCACAATCCCACAATCCTGAGAGAGAGAGAGAGAGAGAGAGAGAGAGAGAGAGAGAGAGAGAGAAAAGTGCTGGTAAGAGTTATTGGTTTAAAACTAAAAGGAAAAAAAGAAGACAAAAATTCTGTGTATGACTTGGACTGTTTTGACCACCCTTCTGGCGGATTAACCTGGATTGTATGAGAACCTGAACTGTGGTTAAACCCTATATTGATTATCACCTAAGGCTTTGGATTGTCCAATAAAAAATACAGGCACCGCCCTGTTAAATCAAACTGACAGTCTTGTGGTTACTTGATCTGGAAGAGGAGTGGGAACAGAGTAAAAATATACTACAGCTGAGTGTATTTGTTACATGTGGTGGAGAATGCGGGCATTGACAACCGCAACACCAGTATAAAGAAAGCTAAAGAAAGAACAAAATGGAGGCTCTCGTGCAAGCTCTTGTTGAAGCAACTAGGACGCAGCAGGTGGCGCACCAAGAGACAGTGCGCATGCACCAGGAGACACTGCAGGCTCAACAAGAGACCAACCAACTACTGAGAGGAAATCAGGAGAAGCTTGAAAAAGAAGTGAGGGAGAGTCTGAAAACCCTTGCTGAGAACATGGGAACAGCCCGTCCTGCAGAGACCAACGCCATCCGAACAAACCATTATTTGCAGAAGATGAATAAACAAGATGATGTGGAAGCATATTTGACAACCTTTGAAAGAACCGCAGAAAGGGAAAAATTGCCGAAAGCACAATGGGCTGGGTGCTCGCACCATACTTAAAGGGCGACGCTCAGAAAGCCTATTTTGATCTAGAGTTGATCGAATCCAATGACTATATAAATTGATAAATGAGATTCTGACCAGACTCGGTGTTACTCCAGCCGTGAGGGCTCATCGCTTCCACAACTGGATGTACCAATCTGGATTACCACCCCGGACCCAGATGTTCGATCTGATCCACCTCGCCCGGAAGTGGCTACAACCAGAGACCAACACCGCTGCAGGTATTGTGGAGACAGTAGTACTGGACCACTTCCAATGCAGTCTACCCCGAGAACTCCGACGCTGGGTAGGCCAGAATGAAGCACTCACCGCAAACAGCTTGGTCGGCCTTGTGGAGCTATACTTCACAGCGGAATCAGGTGATCGACTGCAAGGAGAAAGACCCCAGTTCCCCAGGGCTTGGCGAACCAGCGGACAGGGTAAGACTGTTCCTAAGCATATTGGGGTAGCTGAGCAGCCTAGGGCTGTAAAAACATCAAGAGACTGGGGATTTGACAAAAAGACAGCAGCAGAAAGTCTGGGACAATGGCAGAGATATAATTCTCCCCCCCGACCAGTCATTTGCTTCAACTGTGATAAACCAGGACATATTGCTGCCCACTGTCCGCTCAAAGAAGAGTCTATGCAGTGCAATGTGGGGAAGGTTGATACTGACGATGCTGTTCTGTATTCCTGTCCTGTAATAACTGCTTTTTCAGTGGGGGAGACTCCTGTAAACAAGCATATGTGTAAAGTAAAGATTGATGGGACTGAGGTAATGGCTCTACTTGATTCGGGTAGCATGATCACTCTGGTTGCTGCGAAATTAGTGCCGACCTCCAAGTTGGATGAGTCTCCGGGAATCAATATTACGTGCATCCATGGGGACACACACCAGTACCCAACTGCTATGGTAAACATACATACAGAAGCGGGAACACTTAATTACCAAGTTGCTGTTGTGTCAACATTACCATATGATGTAATATTGGGCCGGTACTTCCCTAATTTCTCGAAGTTAGGTGCAAAATTGGGTAGTTTGGAACCACCCATTCAAACGATAGAGGGAGGAGTCGTCCCTCAAAGTGAAGAGTGTGCTGCCTCAGTCTCATCATCAGGTGTAAAAGAGGGTGGGGTTATTGGTGAATCACTTCAGAAGGTTTTACTGGGTGAGCATAATGAACTACAAATGGAAGTGATGAGGGAGTATCCCCAACCCAGTGTCAGTCAAGAGCCAGAGTTAGAAAACGGTACAACCAATGAGGAACCCAGACCTAGTACTAGTACCAAATGGGTTGAACCAGCTGAGTCTGTAAACCCAGAGTTAGACTTGCCTGATTTAGAGGTTTTTCCCACCAATTTCGGAACGGCGCAAGTCCAAGACCCCACATTGTATCACGCACGAGAAAATGTAAAAATGATTAACGGGAACCCTATTCAGAGTGATAACATGCCAGTAGGTTTTCCCTACTTCATGATGAAAAATGATTTACTGTATCGGGTTGATAAGTTGGGGGTAGACGTGATAGAGCAGTTGTTGGTGCCCACCAGTTTTAAACGGACAGTATTGGACTTGGCTCACGGTCATATTTTAGGGGGCCATCTAGGCATGAAAAAGACTCGAGAGAGAGGGTGTTACGGAGGTTTTACTGGCCAGGCGTATATGCTGATATTATTAACCATTGTAATTCATGTCCTGAATGCCAACACATTGCCCCCAAACCAGCCTTTCGAAATCCCCTAGTGCCCCTACCTATAATAGAAATTCCTTTTGAAAGGATTGCAATGGATTTAGTGGGACCCCTACCTAAGTCTGCGAGGGGGCATCAATACATTTTAGTAGTGCTTGATTATGCCACGAGATATCCTGAAGCCGTTCCGCTACGGACCATGGCATCTAAGGGGATTGCAAAGGAACTTATGCTTATGTTTAGCAGACTTGGCTTCCCAAAGGAGATACTCACTGACCAGGGAACCCCTTTTATGTCCAGGGTAACGGCAGACTTATGTCGCCTTTTGAAAATTAAACATTTACAAATCTCTGTATACCACCCTCAGAATCCTGGGAACATGAAGCCACCCCCTTCAAAAGCGTAATTGAACATATCACACAGATGCATGATAGGATAGCGGCAGTAATTCCCATAGTGACGGAGCACCTAAGAAAGGCACAAGAACACCAAAGGTTCACTTATAACAGGTCAGCCACTCTACCAGTCTTCCAGCCAGGCGATAGGGTGTTGGTGTTAGTACCCACGGTGGAATGTAAACTACTAGCTACGTGGAAAGGCCCGTATGGGGTAATAGAAAGGGTTGGTGAAGTAAATTATAGAATAAGGCAACCAGGTCGCAGAAGGTTGGAACAAATATATCATGTCAATTTATTGAAAGCATGGCTTGATAGAGAAGCCTTAGTATCCATTGAAACTTACCCTACTTCCCCAATAATGGCTCCAGAGGTGCACATCCCAGACACACTGTCACCCACACAAAAACACGAAGTGACTGAGTTTGTACAGAAGAATAAGAAGGTATTTTCAGGTATACCGGGTAGGACACAGATGATAACACATGACATTGTCACAGCACCAGGAAAGAGGGTAAACATGAGACCGTATAGGGTTCCCGAGGCACGTAGAGCAGCCATTAAGGAAGAGGTTGAGAAGATGTTGAGACTAGGGGTCATAGAAGAGTCCTCAAGCGAGTGGTCCAACCCCATAATTTTAGTACCGAAACCTGATGGGTAGTGGAGATTTTGCAATGACTTTCGAAAGTTAAATGAAGTGTCAAAATTTGATGCCCACCCTATGCCCCGGGTAGATGAACTTTTAGAGAAAATAGGGAAGGCCAGGTATATTACCACCCTAGACCTAACAAAGGGTTACTGGCAGATACCCCTTACCCCTAGAGCCCGGGAGAGAACTGCCTTCTCAACTCCCAATGGTTTGTTCCAATATACAGTGCTACCTTTCGGGCTCCATGGTGCCCCAGCCACATTCCAAAGGTAAATGGACAAGATCCTGAGACCCCACCAAAGGTATGCAGCAGCATATCTGGATGATGTGGTGATCCATAGCCCTGATTGGGAAACGCATCTACCGAGAATTCAGGCAGTCCTCAATAGTATCAGGGAAGCAGGGTTAATGGCCAATCCGGCCAAATGTAGTATTGGTTTGGAAGAGGCAAAATACTTGGGGTACAATATAGGGAGAGGATTGGTAAAACCCCAGATCTCAAAGGTGGAAGCTATCAGAAACTGGCCAAAATCAGTTAATAAAAAACAAGTCAGGGCATTTCTGGGTATTACGGGGTACTATCACAGATTTATCCCTGGTTTTGCCACGATAGCTGCTCCTCTGACAGACATGACCAAGGGTAGAGGGCCGAATATGGTGAGGTGGACTGAAAGTGCTGAGGCCGCTTTCACGACCTTACAAGGGATGCTGTGTAGTGACCCTGTTCTAGTGGTCCCAGATTTCGGTAAGGAATTTATAGTGCAAACGGATGCTTCCGAGGTTGGGCTAGGGGCCGTTTTGTCACAAGTGGATGGTGTTGAACACCCGGTTTTGTTTTTGAGCAGGAAGCTGGAAGACAGAGAAAAGAATTATGCAATTGTTGAGAGAGTGCCTTGCGATAAAGTGGGCACTCGAATCTTTGAAATATTATTTGTTGGGTAGGTCTTTCACCCTGGTGAGTGATCATGCCCCACTCACCTGGATGCATCGTGCAAAAGAGAAAAAAGCCCGGGTGATGCAATGGTTCCTCAGCTTCCAGCCTTTTCACTTTACTTTAACACACAGAGCCAGTAAGGATATGGGGAACGCAGATGGACTTTCTCGGGTTTGTGCGTTCTTTGCTTCCCTCGCTCCTTCCCTGGAGTCAGCGCTGGGGGGGAGGATGTGTGATAAAGCAAAGGTTGTGGTTATAGATGGTAAATACATCAGGGCTGAGGTTTTGACAGCACTTTCTACCATCACAAAATGGCAGCAGGGAAAGGACTACATGTCACAAAATGGCCACCCACAGCACACTACAATTCCTACAATGCAAGGTGCCCAGGGTGTGGTAGCCACACCTGCCCCGAATTAGACATAATCATCCACCTATAAAAGGGCTGAGTCACAGCATGGAAAAGAGAGGAGTACAAGGTGTTTAAGAGAGAGAGAGAGAGAGAGAGAGAGAGAGAGAGAGAGAGAGAGAGAGAGAGAGATGGTAAGTGCTGGTAAGAGTTATTGGTTTAAAACTAAAAGGAAAAAAAGAAGACAAAAATTCTGTGTATGACTTGGACTGTTTTGACCACCCTTCTGGCGGATTAACCTGGATTTTATGAGAACCTGAACTGTGGTTAAACCCTATATTGATTATCACCTAAGGCTTTGGATTGTCCAATAAAAATAAAGGCACCGCCCTGTTAAATCAAACTGACAGTCTTGTGGTTACTGTTGATCTGGAATAGGAGTGGGAACAGAGTAAAAATATACTACAGCTGAGTGTATTTGTTACAATATACACAGTGCCAGACCTAAACCCCATTGAGATGTTGTGGCAGGATCTGAAACGAGCATTTCATGCTCGAAAAACCACAAATGTCACTGAGTTGAAGCAGTTCTGCATGGAGGAGTGGGCCAAAATTCCTCCATGGCGCTGTGAGAGACTAATCAATAACTACAGGAAGTGTTTGGTTGCAGTTATTGCTGCTAAAGATGGTGTAACCAGTTATTCAGTCTAAGGGGGCGATTACTTTTTCACACTGGGGCATTGGGTGTTGCATAACTTTCTTTAATAAATAAATGAAATATGTATCAAATGTTTGTGTTATTTGTTCACTCAGGGTCCCTTTTATCTAATATTAGGTTTTGGTTGAAGATCTGATAACATTCAGTGTCAAAAATATGCAAAAATGCAGAAAATCAGACAGGGGGCAAATACTTTTTCACGGCACTGTATATATACAGTGTCTATAGAAAGTCTACACCCCCTTGAACTTTTTTCACATTTTGTTGTGTCAGTGCCTCAGAGTTTCCTGCATTTTTTTCCACTTATCTACACACCATACTCCACACTGTTAAGGGGAAAAAAGTTTTTACTGAGAAAAAAAATTATATATTAAAAATACAAAACTGAAAGATCATAATTGGATAAGTCTCCACCCCCCTGAGTTAATACTTGGTGGAAGCACCCTTGGCAGCAATTACAGCTGTAAGTCTGTTGGGATAGGTCTCTACCAACTTTGCACACCTAGATTTGGCAATATTTGACCATTCTTCTTTACAAAACTGTTCAAGCTCTGTCAAGATCCTTGGGGAGCGTTGATGGACAGCAATCTTCAAGTCATGCCACAAATTTTTTATTGGATTTAGGTCGGGGCTCTGACTGGGCCACTCAAGGACATTTACCTTTTTGTTCCTTAGCCACTCCAGTGTAGCTTTGGCTGTGTGCTTTGGGTCGTTGCTGAAAGGTGAACTTCCATCCCAGTTTCAGCTTTCTTGCAGAGGGCAGCAGGTTTTCCTCAAGGACTTCTCTGTACTTTGCTCCATTCATTTTCCCTTCAATCCTGACAAGTGCCCCAGTCCCTGCCGATGAGAAACATCCCCATAACATGATGTTGCCACCACCATGCTTCACAGTAGGGATGGTGTTCTTTGGGTGATGCGCTGTGTTGGGTTTGCGCCAAACATAATGCTTTGCATTTAGGCCAAAAAGTTCCATTTTAGTTTCGTCAGACCACAAAACTTTTTGCCACATGGCTACAGAACAAATGGGATTCAAGGTGGTCTTTCTTGAGTAATGGCTTCCTTCTTGCCACCCTACCATACAGGCCAGATTTGGGAGTGCTTGGGATATTGTTGTCACATGCAGTCTTGGCCATAAAAGCCTGTAGCTCTTGCAAAGTTGCCATTGGCCTCTTGGTAGCCTCTCTGATCAGTCTCCTTCTTGCTCGGTCATCCAGTTTGGAGGGACGGCCAGATCTAGGCAGGGTCTTGGTGGTGCCATACACCTTCCACTTCTTAATAATCGTCTTGACCATGCTCAAAGGGATATTCAAGGCCTTTGATATTTTTTTTATACCCATCCCCTTGATCTGTGCCTTTCAACAACTTTGTCCTGGAGTTGTTTGAAAGCGCCTTAGCGCTCATGGTTGAGTCTTTGCTTTGAAATGCACTACCCAGCTGAGAGAAACTACAGGAACTGCCGAATTTATCCTGAAATCATGTGAATCACTACAATTTAACACAGGTGAAGGCCACTTAACTTGGTGTGTGATTTTGAAGGCGATTGATTACACCTGAGCTAATTTAGGATTGCTATTACAAGGGGGGGTGGACACTTATCCAACCAAGCTATTTCAGTTTTTATTTTTAATTAATTTTCTACAAATTTCTAGGATCTTTTATAGAATACCACATTTTCTTAACATAAAACAAGTTTTTAAAAAAAAAATCTGTATACTGTATTAACAATGCACAAATGAATTAGTGATCAGAACCCAGTTTAGCCGGGACAGTCCCAGTTTTCCATCAAAGGTACCAGTGTCCGGACATTTTGCTCAAAATCCTTAAAAAGTCCCGGTTTTCAGCCACTTCATGTACAGCTCAACACACTCTAAATACCTTTTGTCAAAATAACGTAAACAACACAGTCACCTGGAGTGAAAACCGAATAAAATAAAAAAAAAACAAGGTACTAGGGTAATCAAGAAAATTATTTTTATAAAGTGTTTAACACAGGCATATGTGCTTATTGTGCACCCTGCTTTTTAATTTAGTTTATGTTCAATTTAAATCTATAATTGTGTGTAATACGGTCATTTTGTATCTGTTCAGTTCTGGTGGGATGTAGCCGAGGCAGAGCAGCGAGAGGTTGCAAGCATCCGAATCCATCAGGTTAAACCACATCAACAACGTCAATAAATAGAGCCTGATGCAGTGAGTAAAGAAAGAAAGAAAGAAATGCCAAAACGTAAATGTATTTTTAATGATTTAAAGTATTATTATTATTATTATTATTATTATTATTATTATTATTATTATTATTATCAATATAAAAGTATGCAATACATATAACACAATATGGCTACTTAAACTAATTAGCCACAAGTTATACACCCAGGAGTGCACTAAAATTAGCTAGCTGCCTAAGATAATACTAAGAGTGAGAGGATGGCTATTTTAATAACCATTAAAATATAACCCTATGACACTTTAAGGTCAGCTAGCACTGGCTTTTTGTGTCACCCAAAGGTAAAACTGGAAAGGAACGAATGCATTTAGTTATAATTCCCCCAGATTGTGGAACTCATTACATTTTCTATTAGAAATGCTGTGTTGGTCAATATTTTTAAATCAAGATTAAAGACTTTTATAGTTCAGCTTTTTAAACCTGACTTAAAAACATACATGCTTCTATCTATTTTATTTTTTGCTTTGTTTTATCTTTCATTTCTTGCTGTCTTCAATAGTTTTCTTTTGATTATAATTATTGTTATTTCGTCATTTTTACTACTTCTTAATACTGCACACTTCAGTTTCAACCGACATGTAAAGCGATTTGAGATACTGTGGTATCAAAGGCCCTATATAAATAAATTACATTGAATTAAATTCAAATTGAAATTATATAAGATGAACGCAAGTAGATCAGAAGACCTAAAACTTACATGAGGAGATCACAAGTTTAAAAAGAAAAGACAGATCTGCTTAAGTAAATCAATTGAATATAACCTTTTCAGTTTGTTATGATTTATTAAAATGTCTAACTTACGAGCCTTCCTAACACCCCTGGTTTCATTCTTCGTTTAATCATTTCCTGCTGTGTATGTGTTTCTGTATTCCGCTTTGCTGTCTTGATGCTGAAACAGCTCTGCTTTAGAAACTGATAGCTCGGGAAAGAAGCTTAGCAATATCACTGTAAGATAATAAAAAGATTAAGGTCAGTATATAAGCAAGCACGTCAGTGAGCTGGCATACTGCATGGGGAGGGGAACAGAGAAGATTTGGAAAATACATACAGTATTCAGTTGCTTTAATGCTATAATTGTATTTACTACAAAAGCTATACAGTGTAATGTTCAGAACAAATCATTACTGTGTTGCACACACCTGCAATATCTTTTTCAGCATAATGGTAATTCTGTTGGTATTTAACATTCACCCCCCCTGGTAGCTCAGCAGTGAAATTAAACCAAACAGATACCCCTTGATAATGTCATAGAATCAGCGTGGGTACTGTCTGCATTTACTGCTCTTTATCCAAATGAACAATGCATTACTGCACATCATTTGGATGAATTGTGCCCGTCTGAAAAGGTTTTTAAAGTTCATTTTTCAGTAAATTAATATGCAATTGAAAAGCTACCACGCACTCCACAATGATTAGAAATAGGCCTGTAATTACAGAGAACTTCACAATGTAAATTAGCTTTTTTAGCGAGGGTTTGACAGCAGCTAGTTTAAACTCCGAAGGCACAGCATTACTACTCTTTGCTACACGTTTGCCATGGTAACCCTCAGTACATGTATATGAACAGGAGTCCATGTTTAACAGACTGCTTTTTTAGCCATTGTCATTTTTCTCGTCATTGGCATATCATTTTTTTTTGTGGCATATTATAATTGTTGAGTGTGGCAAAGTGGTAATTAGTGCGCAAGTGTAGAGCAGGTGAAGTGCAGATGCAGTAATCCAATGAAACAAACAGACAACAAAGTACGAGTGAAATGGTTTGTTTATTTATAATCCAACGGTCTGATGACCAAGCAGTAAATAATAAGGAGCTTGCAGTACACAGTAATGTGTATTGCACAGTAATAATAAAGGGTTGCAGTCCTGTAAATAATAAGTACAGTACCAAACACAATTAGACACAAACACGGTCACAAGTCCAGAGTGAGTGCTGTAGTGTTTGTGGTTAGGTACAATTTATTATGTGTAACAATGGTGAATACGTAGTGCTGTGTAGTCCGGTTTTAGTGCTGGCCCTGGGCGATAGCTCCGCATCGTGTTAGCCGTCTAGTCTGGTGAACAATGAACAATCACAGAGTTTTTAGACAGACAGGAAAAACCAACAAAACACTCAGATTTCTCTATCACAACAGTACAGGTCCTTCCGGTTTCAGCGTAACCATAGCAAGGAACAGATTACCTCACTATGTTCCCTTTATATACCGTCAACCATGACCCCTTGGTTAACCTTCTGGGTCAATGATTTAGTGTACCGTAGCTCAGTCTCCTTTCTAGATGGCTGACTTCCACCTAACCCTGGGAATGAACTGTCAGGCCATCCAGTCCAGGGTACTCTGTTCCCTTTACTCAGTGTCCTCACAGGTCGGGAAGGAGATCTAACACCAAGAATCATTCGATCTCTGTCACACTGAGGTTTGAAGTTCTGTGAAGTTACTTTAAAAAGTGCATTCAAATATCACTCGAGTTGACCACCCATAAACTGCAAATCACAGATAAGCAAATCAGGGCTGATGGGAAAAAGAAGAAAGATACTTGACAGCAGAATTTGTAACAACTGAAATAGTAAAAAGTATAAAGCTGTATGTTATGCATAGTTCTAAAATACACTTCAGAAAGGAGACATCCACAAGGTTTGAAATGAAAGATGCTTTATTGGATTTGACAGATGACCATGTCCATAATGAAATGTAATATAATTTGGCCTATGGCCTTGTCTATTGGAGCTCGATAGCCGCCCCTATACGCTGGCCGAACTATGATGTAATGTATATTGATTGATAACTAATGCCAGCGGGCAGGACAAGTGACACTCTGGGCCACCTTCCAACAAAAGGACAAGGCCGTCTCTCATGCTGGCCAAACTACTTAATAAAGAAAAAACTGCAAATAAAAATGAAAACATATCTTGCCAGTGGGTAGATGAATTGCACTCTGGGCCACCTACCCCAAAAGAGTGAAGCTGCCTAGTCTACCTTGTAATACAAACTAACTATTCTGAAAAGATATTTGTAAAATATAAATAGGAGTCTTTGTAACTTATTTATACATTCATTTGGGGTCTGATCACTGGAGCTTGACAGCCGTCCAACTACCTAAAAAAAAATTAAAAAGCATAAATAAAAATGAGAACATATCTTGCAGCGGCCAGGACGAGTGGTGCTCAGGGCCACCCTCCCCCAAAATACAGAGGAGCTTAGAATGAAAACCTTTATTTGATCCGGGCCTGTCCACTGGCGCGCGACAGCTGTTCGACAAGCAGGCATAGATAATAAAGTTATTTATGGGAACAGTTTGATTATGTATGTGATTAGTGGGTGGATTCCCCTTTCAGAAAAACAACATAGTTTCCTATAGAAAGTAACACAGCCCCACCTACTGTGTCAATGCAAACGCTGTACCTGACACTTACACTGTGTTTTTTCAGATCACCCATCACATTAAATAAAACAGCACCAGATTACCTGTCCTGTTCTATAAATGTATAAGTTAATCCTTTTAATATAAATTTTAGTGTGTAAATGCCCTACCTATATATTTATTTACAGTATTCCAAATAGGGTAAGAATACTTATCATTATACATAAGATGCTAATAATTGCAAAAACAATAATAAAGTCTAATATATATATGTCTGTTTTACACCCTGGGTGCGTTTGAGGTATAAATAATTACACAAACTAGCTGTAAGGAAAAAAGAAAAATTGTATTATGTATCCTTCCGCTGAGAAAAAATAGTCCCTGAGGACTGTTTCAAATATTTGTTATTTTTTTATTTTTCATAAACATTAAATTGAACATTGCCATTTATAGTAACATTTTCGAGATAAAATGGCATTTCGGAATTTAAAGCAGACTGATTTCCCACATCTGAGACAGCCAAACACTGCACTAGCACTTGGGGTTGATATCGAGGGAGGGGCTTCTGAGTGTAAGGCCATGGATGGAGGAGACCGACTTCTGTGTCAGGTTGTGCAGTCCTTCCCGTCCACGGCGAGCAAATAAGAATTGTATGTGAACCAGACCTTGTTTAAAAGTCCAACGGCTGTGTCAGCACAGACAGCAGGAAAGATTTGAATTTTTTTTCAATCTGTTTCTGAAATTGGAGGGTGGTGGTGAGATGTCTGCCAGCTTTTCTGTAATTCTTAGCGACAGAGATGAAAACATTGTTGGATGATTTGAACTCAGTTTCAGTTACTATGTTGATATTTCTACCTTCAGAAACACTGTCAGATAGCGATTTATGCCAGCTCTAATACCCAGAGAACTTGAGATGCTGTATTCATGTCCTTCAGCATTTCTAACCGTTGCATAAAATTGCCTTAGGACTGTTCAATTGAAGACTTGAATGCAGTTTTACAGTCCAAGCTGATGTTTTTTTGTTTGTTTCATTAATTGCCCATTAAGTTGTTTTTCTAGTGTTCTTTTCAGTTTTGTTCTCCTGAATTTCATCTAGTTGTCTGTTAGAAATATTAAGCTACCTATAGACTCAGTTTTTTGTTTTTTCTGAGGAGGTTGCGAAGCATTTTGTTCTGCTTCACTCTCATTAAGAAATTGTTCAAATGACAATACTCGTAAAAGATCAAAATTAACTTGTGGAAAGCCACTCATTTCTAATTATTATTATTAAGGCATAGTAATATTAATCAGGTAAGTGAGTTAGTCTATGATGTCATAGCCGTGTGGTAAGACAGTTATTACTGCACGGTCATGGGATCTTGTTCAACTAATGACAGCACTTAATTTATCCAAGCCATTTTTTAACAGACATTAATGTATATTTGTTTAAAATATATTAAAATCATGTAAAAAGTTGGCAATGGATTATAGTTAAATATAATTCAGAAATTTGTATACAGAATTGATTTAGTATCCTAAACATATATACTGTATATACATAGAGAGAGAGCTTATAATTGTTCCCT
Organism: Acipenser oxyrinchus oxyrinchus; assembly: GCA_030684275.1. Lineage (NCBI taxonomy): Eukaryota > Metazoa > Chordata > Actinopteri > Acipenseriformes > Acipenseridae > Acipenser > Acipenser oxyrinchus. The sequence continues at coordinate 1,763,644 of CM060249.1, forward strand.
TGAACACTAGATGGAGACAATGGCCACTATAAGTATTTCCACTGGTAGTCGCTGAGTCAACTGTCAATGCATTAGCTCTGGCACCAATAGCTCAAGTTCTTCTGTTCTTCTCAAAGTCTTCTGTGCATCACATCTTGAATATGGACCATTAGCTAATTAAACTATGTCACCGAGTATATATCACCAGTTCCCTATTTCTGTTATGTCATCTGTGCTGTTGTCTTCTTTCTAGGCAAGCCTTCTTCTTTTTCACCATGTCTCATTGTACAGTAACATACAATATTCTCAAGGGAACAAGTAAAAGTACTGCAATACAAAGGCATCTATCAGAAGCAGTTTAGGGGAGAAAAGATCAAGTTAAAAACAAATTTAATTTTGCGTTTATTAAAAATCCACAAAATGAATGTGCAGTGAAATATATTATTCATACATGTGCCGTACATTAAAAGAAAAACAAGCGCAAACATTTATTGCAGCAAAAATGGACCTTGAAGGCCATTAGCGAAATTAAGTTGCCGCAAAAAAAATCCTCTTTTACAGTAGTTTCAGAAGGCATTGTTTTTTTTTTAAATCTCATTTAAGTCTTCTCTGCTCTTCTTCTGAAACTTGGCCTAAGGCAAAATACACCATACTCATTGCAGAACCAAGAACAATCTATTATTAAACCATTTGTGTATAACGTGTTCACCCTTAAAAACTTTGGATATCCCACTTTCTTTTCTTTTTTTGTTTGTTTGTTTGTTAAAAAAAGCCTTTTAAAATCATCTAGTCTATATGTTATAACTTCTTTGGTTCTTTCAGTTAGTGGCTATAACTTTTAAGAATGTGTCTATCATTTCAATAACGTTTTGTAGTGTTTGTATGTGGAGGGGGGGCACGGGGAAAGATACAATCTAAAACTAAGATAGATGTGTATTCTGAGAAGCTGCACTTCTCTTATGCAGCATGAAATCTAACAATTCCTTTATTACTGAAGCATCTCATCCAGATATGTATTTTGAATCATATGGAAGTATACAAACCTTTTCTGTTGCTGTGAGTAGGCTATATAAGAACATAAGAAAGTTTACAAACGAGAAGAGGCCATTCAGCTCATCTTGCTCGTTTGGTTGTTAGTAGCTTATTGATCCCCAAATCTCATCAAGCAGCTTCTTGAAGGATCCCAGGGTGTCAGCTTCAACAACATTACTGGGGAGTTGGTTCAAGACTCCCACAATTGTCTATGTAAAAAAGTGCCTCCTATTTTCTGTTCTGAATGCCCCTTTATCTAATCTCCATTTGTGACCCATGGTCCTTACTTCTTTTTTCAGGTTGAAAAAGTCCCTTGAGTCCACATTGTCAATACCTTTTAGAATTTTGAATGCTTGAATCAGATCACCGCGTAGTCTTCTTTGTTCAAGACTGAATAGATTAAATTATTTTAGCCTGTCTGCATGTGACATGCTGTTTAAACCTGGGTTAATTCTGGTCACTCTTCTTTGCACTCTTTCTAGAGCAGCAATATCCTTTTTGTAGCGAGGTGACCGGAACTGAACACAATATTCTAGATAAGGTCTTACTAATGCATTGTAAAGTTTTAACATTACTTCCCTTGATTTAAATTCATAACTTTTCACTATATATCCAAGCATTTTGTTGGCCTTTGTTATAGCTTCCCCACATTGTCTAGATGAAGACATTTCTGAGTCAATATAAACTCCTAGGTCTTTTTCATAGCTTCCTTCTTCAATTTCAGTATGTCCCATATGATATTTATAATGCACATTTGTATTGCTTCCGTGCAGTACCTTACACTTTTCTGTATTAAATGCCATTTGCCATGTGTCTGCCCAGTTCTGAATGCTGTCTTGATCATTTTGAATGACCTTTGCTGCTGCAACGGTGTTTGTCACTCCTCCTATTTTTGTGTCATCTGCAAATTTAACAAGTTTGCTTACTATTCCAGAATCTAAGTCATTAATGTAGATTAGGAATAGCAGAGGACCTAATACTGATCCCTGTGGTACATCACTGGTTACGTCACTCCATTCAGAGGTTTCTCCTCTAATCAGTACTTTCTGTTTTCTACATGTTAACCACTCCCTAATCCATATGCATGCCTTTCCTTGAATCCCTACTGCATTCAGTTTGAGAATTAATCTTTTATGCAGGACTTTGTCAAAAGCTTTCTGGAAATCTAAATAAACCATGTCGTATGCTTTGCAATTATCCATTGTCAATGTTGCTCCTCAAAAAAATCAAGCAGGTTAGTTAGACACGATCTCCCTTTCCTAAAACCATGCTGGCTGTCTCCCAGGATACTGTTACCATATAGGTAATTTTCCATTGGATCTTATTATAGTTTCCATAAATTTACATATAATGGAAGTCAGGCTTATTGGTCTGTAGTTACCTGGTTCGGTTTAGTCTCCCTTTTTGTGGATCGGTATACGTTTACAATTCTCCAGTCTGTCGGTACAGTCCCTGAGTCAAGAGACTGTTGCATGATCTTGGTTAGCGGTTTGTAAATAACTTCTTTCATTTCTTTGAGTACTATTGGAAGGATCTCATCTGGCCCAGGGAATTTGTTTATTTTAAGATCTCCTAGTCCCTTTAACACATCTGCCTCTGTTATGCTAAAGTTATTTAAAACTGGATAGGCCCAGGTCAACATGTGGAGCCTGCTTTCCGTATCCTCCTTTGTAAAAACTTGTGAAAAGTAATCATTTAATATATTTGCTATTTTTTCTCTTCATCTATGTTTTTGCCATTTGTATCTCTTAGACATTTGACCTCCTCCTTGAATGTTCTTTTGCTGTTATAATATTGGAAAAACTTTTTGGAATTGGTTTTAGCCCCCTTAGCAATGCTGATTTCTATCTCTCTCTTGGCCTTTCTAACTTCCTTTTTGACTTGCGTTTGCAGTTCCAAGTACTCTTTCTGTGTACTTTGTTCTTGTCTCTTTTAAACGCTCTGTAAATTGCCTTTTTTCTCTGAATATTTTTTTTAATTGATCTATTAAACCATTTTGGCCATTTTGTTTTAGATTTTGATTTGTCTACTTTTGATATGTATTTGTTTTGTGCCTCTAGTACTACATTTTTGAAAAACAGCCATCCTTTTTCTGTGGATGTTTTCTCTATTTTACTCCAATCTACTTCTGTTAGTTTCTGTTCCATTCCTTCATAGTTTGCCTTTTTAAAATTGTAAACCTTAGCTTTAGTCATTACTTTGGGGTTTTTAAAAAGCACTTCAGATGAGACAATGTTGTGATCTGAGTTTGCCAATGGTTCTCTGATCTCTGTTTTAGTTATTCTGTCTTCATTATTTGGGTAGACACATGGCAAATTACATTTAATAGAGAAACGTATAAAGTACTGCACACAGGCAATAAAAATGTGCATTATAAATATCATATGGGAGATACTGAAATTGAAGAAGGGATCTATTAAAAAGACCTAGGAAATATCTTCATCTAGACAATGTGGGGAAGGTATAAAAAAGGTCAACAAGATGCTCGGATATATTGTGAAAAGTGTTGAATTTAAATCAAGGGGAAGTAATGTTAAAACTTTACAATGCATTAGTAAGACCTCATCTAGAATATTGTGTTCAGTTCTGGTCACCTCGTTACAAAAAGGATATTGCTGCTCTAGAAAGAGTGCAAAGAAGAGCAACCAGAATTATCCCGGGTTTAAAAGGCATGTCATATGCAGACAGGCTAAAAGAATTGAATCTATTCAGTCTTCAACAAAGAAGACTACGCGGCAATCTGATTCAAACATTCAAAATCCTAAAAGGTATAGACAATGTTGACCCAGGGGTCAACAAGAAACAAGGACCAGGGGTCACAAATGGAGATTAGATAAAGGGGCATTCAGAACAGTAAATAGGAGGCACTTTTTTACATAGACAATTGTGAGGGTCTGGAACCAACTCCCCAGTAATGTTGTTGAAGCTGACACCCTGGGATCCTTCAAGAAGCTGCTTAATGAGATTCTGGGATCAATAAGCTACTAACAACCAAACGAGCAAGATGGGCTGAATGGCCTCCTCTTGTTTGTAAACTTTCTTATGTTCTTATGTTCTTAAAAGACTAAATCAAGGCGTGCCTCCCCTCTAGTCGGTGCCTTGACAAATTGTGTTAGGAAGCAGTCATCTGTTGTGCTCCCCACTAGGTTTTCCCATTGTATATGGGGGAAGTTGAAATCCCCCATTAATATGGCTTCTCCTTCGCTGCATGCATTTCTAATGTCATTGTATAACAGATTATTTTGCTCGGTGCCTGAAGTTGACGGTCTATAGCATGCCCCTATTATTATGCCCTTTGAATATTTGTCAGTTATTCTGACCCATATTGATTCTGTGTTGTTTTTTTCTTCCAGATTTAACACCTGGGCTTCAAGATTATTTTTGATGTATAGCGCTACCCCTCTCTCTACCCCTGTCTCTTTTGTCCTGCCTGTCTCTCCTATACAGTGTATACCCACCAATATTATATTCATCTCCATTACTCTCGGATAACCAAGTTTCTGTAACACCTATCACATCATCGTTACTTGTTAGTGCAGTAGCTTCAAGTTCTAACATTTTGTTTTTGAGACTTCTGCATTTAGATAATTACATTTAATGGCTATCTTACCCGAGATGTTGCCCTTGTTTTGATGTAGTCTCCCTTCTGTTTTTTTCTTATTTCTCTCCCCTTCCTTTCTAGTTTAAATGCTTCTGAACCTCCTCGAGGATCCTTTCTCCGAGTAGATTGGTTCCTATTTCATTTAAGTGCAGTCCATCCCACCTATATAGATCGTCCTTGTTGTAGAATGTGGTCCAGTGTTCATGGAAGGTGAAGCCTTCCTGTGTGCACCACTCGTCGTCTCCTGTTCGTTCTAGGAGCCTGTCCATGTTCTCAGTGATGTGCTTGACAAAGGCTCCCGGAATGCAGCACACTGTTGTAGTAAGGGGGTCCAGACTGCACACTGAACTTAGTGTGTTTCTCAATGTGGAGTGCCAAACAATCATAACCTCCCTTCTTTTTGCTGCCTGGCCAGCACTGTTTATGGGGTCCTGGATGTTGTTCCTTTTGTTCCCTTTTTTCTTTTTGCTGCCTGGCCAGCACTGTTTATGTGGTCCTGGATGTTGTTCCTTTCGTTCCCTTTTTTCTTTTTGCTGCCTGGCCAGCACTGTTTATGGGGTCCTGGATGTTGTTCCTTTCGTTCCCTTTTTTCTTTTTGCTGCCTGGCCAGCACTGTTTATGTGGTCCTGGATGTTGTTCCTTTCGTTCCCTTTTTTTAAAATAAATTTAATGGTCACCAATTATTTTTATTGTTTTCTCCCCAGTTTAGTAATGTCCAATAATTTTTTTTAGGCTCAGCCCACCGCTACCACCCTGCACTGACTTCGGTGGGGCGGACAAACACGTGCTGTCCTGCGAAGTGTGTGCCGTCAGCCGGCCACTTTTTTACACACTGCAGACTCACCATGCAGCCACCCAGAGCTAAAGCGTCGGAGGACAACGCAGCCCTGGGCAGCTTACAGGCAAGCCCGCAGGCACCTGGCCAGACCACAGGGGTCGCTGGTGCGCGGTGAGCCGAGGACACCTTGGCCGACCTAGCCCTCCCTCCCCAGGGCTGGCCGCCAATTAAGCGCCACCCCCTGGAAGCTCCCGTCCTCGGTTGGCAAAAGGAATAGCCTGGGCCTGCACTCCATGTGGAAGTGCCTTTACTGGATGCGCCACTCAGGAGCCCCCTCCCCCCTTTCGTTCTCCTGATGTTGGCTTTGATCATCTAAATTTTGAAGTGGGCCAAATTTGTTTGACATTTTGAATTCTGGTGATTTTGTTTGACTAAGTTTCTTTTTTCCCTGCCTCTGCTTACCTGAACCCAGCTTTTGACCCTCTTCTATCTCCCTGGTGGCTTTCTGTCTGTTAGGGGTGCAGACTTCCATGAATTTCAGGTGTGCCAGCTCCTCAGACTCCTGTTGCTCTCTCATATCCTGCAGCTCCATTTCTAGCATACTTACTAGTTTAAGCAAGTCCTGGATCTTGCGGCACTTTACACACACTTGGTTTAGCTCTGCCACGTTTTCTCGGATTTCTCACATCATGCAGGTGTCACAGATTACTGGCTTGAAAGGCCATGTTCATTTTTTTTGTAAGTTTAAGTTGAGTTTCTGCAGCTGCCAACCTGCTTTCAAACTGCTTTTAAACTGCTGTGTACTTTTCCATGACTGTACTTCTCCCACGCTGTATGATATAGTTTGGGGGCCCTGAAGTGCAAAACACAAGTTCCAAAAAGGAAATAACTTTGAAAACGGAAATGGAACCGTTAAATGGGCAGGTGCTCAATTACTTTGTTGGGCAGTGAAGTGCAATGTCTTTGCGAGGTCCTTGGTATGTGTTAAATATATATAAAGAATGTGTAGCATCTTAACAAGTGTTAATAAAAGAATAGTCTATAGTAAAACATGCCTAAGCCAGCATGGCTTGGGGCCAGAAGATTGTGCTGTATTTGTGTGCTGGTTTGTAGAGGTCCTGTACAATCTAATACTGTACCAAGAAAGAATAAATACATGACAGATCAATTGAACACTTTGAAAAACTCTATTACAGAACATACAGTAAAAATACTGTCCAGGTATACCATGGAATTCGAAGATCATATTCATTTCAATGTCACTCTCCATTTATCCCACTTTAGCTAAGGAGGTGCACAGAACTTCAATTTAATATTCCCCATGGTCAGATAAGCAATACAAATTGGAGATTTATTGTAAACTTTTGTAGGCTCAGCATCCTTGTTTGTGTCAGTCCCAGAGCACAGGCCTCCTGTAATAGTGCAAGTGTGTGCCAAGAGGTGGAGTAATCTGACGTGACAAGAAGAATATGTCGACTTTGAAAAGACGTTTTAGATTTCTCTTTATATTTCATTCCATCTCAAGAGGTACTGTATTTAACTGTTGTTGTTGTTGCTGGTTGTATAATGTTTAAAGTATTTTAATCCCTTCATGCTTACAGGCCCTTTTTCTGTGTGGAGCCACAGGGCATGGTTAGCAGTGTGTGGTTAAACAGAAATGGTTCTTCTCAGTGAATACTGTATATAGTTTAACCTATTCTATGGTGCCAAAAAAAGAAAATATTACATATAAATTAATTAAGCCAGGATTATAGGAATGATAATTGTTCAAAAACAAATAATCAGCACCAAAAAAAGGTCAGAATAAATACACAACACAAACGCCATGTACTGAACAAAGCAATCCTGCTTTATTCAAATCAATCAATTATTTGCAACGCCATTATAATTACTAAACCAAACAAACTAAAGTCCAGAAAGTCTCTTATTAAACCCCCAGTTTAAACTCATGGCCCTTCTTTGTTGCATGATGATATCCTGTAGAACCCAGAACTGTTCGAATGTAGACCTGGAACAAAATCCTCTCTGTTAAATCAGAATTAGTTGTATTCCACAAGTTTATCTTCGATTGCTGCATTGCAGTAAGCCAAACTTTGATTGGTGAAAAGAATGGTATTTGCAACCAACAGTTCTTTATTATGAAGAGCCTCCGAGGTAGAACGATCAGGGAGATCAGGAACTTTAATTCAGTAGGTAAGAACAAACATGCACCAAGGCATGTCTGTCTTGTAACGTCCTCCTGTTTGAACTGAGGAGGTGAGCTATTTAGGCCAAAAGTTCTTGGTCAAGTGGCCTGATGAGGGAAACCTGATTCAATCAACCAATTAATAAACTACATGTGACATTTCTCAGCTAGAACAATTGTATCATATAATAGGACATTGCAATCCATTAATTACATCATTAGAGACAAATAATGATGAACTTAATGGCAATTGTTACAATATACATAACATTTATCACATGTGAAGAGTTCAGCTTTGTCATATACTGTAAAACTGCACATTCACAATGGTTTGGCTGTCATGGCTGAAAAAAGGAAATTCATCTAAACTAGCATTCTCATCAGACATCTGACAGGTGGCCCTTAAGGAATACCACAATTGAAATGACACTAAGGTCAATGATTTTCAGGTCATTTTTCCTCATACTGTATACCGTATGTGGCAGAATTATATATTTTCTTCTGTTCAGAGGTAATGAGTTGTAGATTATTATTCAAATCACTACAATTCCAGGAAAGTCTAGACAGCAGTTGGAGATTCAATGCCTGGTTATAGAAAGGAGGCAACTGAGGAAGCGGTGGAGGGCGCTGAAGAAACTCAGAAGGAGGCCCTTAGTCTTAAGCAAAGTGATCTAAAACATACCCTTGCAAAGTTGCAACAAGTGGAGTGCCTGTAAAAAGAAGGAGCATGCAAGAATCAGCTTTTGTGAAGAACTTGTTCACCAGGAAAAAGAATGTTATACTTACAGCAACTCAGCCTGAGTTGGAGAGATATCTTGAAGAGGCATACGCTGATCCAAGAAGAGGGGAGCCTGCCGATCCCTCTAATATTGCATGGGAATTTAAAAGGAAATCCGTGTTAATTCTCATACTTTATCAGGAGTGAATTCGCACTTGGAAATTAATTAATGAATGAAAGAATATATACTGTAACTCACCTTGAAACAGTCATTTAACAGACCGTGGCTATGATGCCGACGATACAGAGAGAGAGTTACAGGGCCAGGGTTCATTTCTTACAGACTACATAGATAATTCAATATTTGCAGTTATGAAAATATTTAAGCCTTTTCTATACTTGTGGTTATGAATGAGATTTATTCACTTATTTTAATAATTTGCTGTATTGCTAAAATTATATACAGTTATTTGCACCTAGTGTATTGTTACAGAAATGATCAATGCAACTGTAGCTAAACTCTGGAGACATACATTATATGACAACTGACCTGCACTGTAAGAACATAAGAACATAAGAAAGTTTACAAACGAGATGAGGCCATTCAGCCCATCTTGCTCGTTTAGTTGTTAGCAGCTTATTGATCCCAGAATCTCATCAAGCAGCTTCTTGAAGGATCCCAGGGTGTCAGCTTCAACAACATTACTGGGGAGTTGGTTCCAGACTCCCACAATTCTCTGTGTAAAAAAGTGCCTCCTATTTTCGGTTTTGAATGCCCCTTTATCTAATCTCCATTTTTGATCCCTGGTTCTTGTTTCTTTTTTCAGGTCGAAAAAGTCCCTTGGGTCGACATTGTCTATACCTTTTAGGATTTTAAATGCTTGAATCAGATCACCACGTAGTCTTCTTTGTTCAAGACTGAATAGATTCAATTCTTTTAGCTGCATATGACATGCCTTTTAAACCCGGGATAATTCTGGTTGCTCTTCTTTGCACTCTTTCTAGAGCAGCAATATCCTTTATGTAGTGAGGTGACCAGAACTGAACACAATATTCTAGATGAGGTCTTACTAATGCATTGTAAAGTTTTTTAGCATTACGTCCCTTGATTTAAATTCAACACTTTTCATTATATATCTGATCATTTTTATAGCTTCCCCACATTGTCTAGATGAAGACATTTCTGAGTCAACATAAACTCCTAGATCTTTTTCATAGATCCCTTCTTCCTTCTTATCACCCATATGGTATTTGTTGTAGGAACAATTCAATAATTGATAATTTAATGTTTATCTGGGTTGATTAGTTCTCTTACTAACAATATTTAATTGACGTGTTACAAAGACTGAGGATTTACTATGAACACACATACACGCGCAGACACAAGGAATGTTTAATCAATAGTAGTATTTTATTACACAAGTACACAAATAATAAACAGAAATCAGAACAGTCAGAAAGTAAATCTCTTAGTCTTTAAGCACAAAACACAATTCAAACTCTCACTACCTAAACTTGACTAGCAGGCAATTGAAATATGACACCGTCTGTCTCCTCACACAACAGCAGAAGCTTCAACAGCAAAAAGGTTGTGATGTAGCCAGTCGCTCACTCACACACACACGCCCACATGCAAGCACATAAATCTGAGATAATGCAGGCAATCTTAGAATATATCACATTAAGCTTATTAATGGTATATAGATTAAGTATATGGCAAGTTTACTTTTAAAGAAATTATTCATACAACAATATGAGGTAGATTACTTACAGTTACTTCATCAAGTTTCTCTGAAAGTTACTTCACACGCAAAGTGTGCAAACTAAATAATTAACAATTCAATTCTATGTGAATGTGTTACAATTAATTAATTTAGTTCCATGAAAGGAAAATGCAACTATACTCAACAGTTACTTTTGGTCCGCTGGTTTGGAAACTCAATCTGTTGAAGTGTCCAGTACAAAAAATCTCCTCTCAGCAACGACGTATTCAGTCCCACATTGGATCAAACTTGGCAACAAAGCTTTCAATTCTTGATAGAATCAACAAACAGCTGCAACAAAGTCTTCAGTCCTCAGTATAGGATCCACAACAGCGCCCGTCCGCTCTGTCCTCTTCGCTGAATCTTTTAGCTGTGCAGGTAGCAGGGCACAGTTTCTTTTGGATACTTTGGTTTTAGGTGTACAGCAGACCTAGACTGGTTTGTCTGATAAGTCTCTGTAAGTTTTCAGCCAGTACTCAGTCTCGTTGCTTGTGGTCATTGATTCACTTGCAGCTTGTCTTGGGTCTGTTTTCAGGCAGAGTCCCATCTTGATTCCGTTTTTAGGCAGAGTCCCGGTGTTGCAGCTTCGCTTAGCAGAGTGACAGCACCTTGTTTAGCATTCGATGTGGAGCGCAAAATGTTTCATTTTGCTCTTCTGAGTAGCCACTTTCATGAGATCATTTGTGTATCTTGCCTTTTTAACTCACATATCTTTGAGATTTGGCCTTTGTCTGCCTCATTTTGTCCAGCAGCTTGTTGCAGTTGTTGCAGTTGTGACTTGTTGACATCTATATTTTATGTCTTCCTTGCACCAGACCGCGTGTGTTTGCAGTTTTACAGTCTCTTCACTGTCCTTTAAGTCTCTTCACTGTCCTTTCAGCCTCACCCAGTCCAGACGCCCCCCTCCTAGCCCTGGTCATCTTCAGTTCAGTATTCCTGCCAGAAACGAAGGGGCCCTTTTTCTTAAGACACAGCAGTTTGCTTTTTTCCTAAGACACAGCAGTTTCATTAATTAGTCCAGTTATATCATTAATACAAGTTCAGGCATTAATATCATATTCAGGAAATATGTCCCACATTGTAAATGACATTTCTATTGCCTGCATGCAGTACCTTACACTTTTCTTTATTAAATGTAATTTGCCATGGCATAGTAGATTGTGGCAGAGCAGGGCTCTGCCCTTGGAAATACTGGCAGGGATGGAATTAAATTCTCCTCCCTGCCCAGGTTGATTGAGCAATCAATCCATTAATTATTCAATTATTACTCAGCCACCTGGCATAAAAGGAGGCCTCAGCCTCCCAGTAGGGGGAGAGTTCTAGAAGGAGAGGAAACGAGTGGTTTTTTGTGTGTGCTGTTCTTTTTATTTTTGAATCCAGTGAAGGCAACGCCCAGCCTGGAAGTCTTATTTTTGTAAGTTTTGTTTTGTGTTAATTGTTTGTGTTTTGAAACCTTTTTGTTTGGCCCTCGTGCCGGTTTATTTTGTATTTTTCTATATTAAAAGCTTTATTTTTGAACTTTCACACTGTCTCTGAGTCTCAACCTCTGTCATCCTGTCACATAGATATTACAATATCGTTTCCTTACAGACAGCAGATAATTGACATGGATTTTGCCAAGACATATTTTGTAATGTTGTCAGGCTACCCCCATAGTTTATGTACAATGTCTGTGTGCAAATAAAATGCTATTATAATACTGTAAGTGTTCAGTGGCTACTTCTAATCATGAGTTTATTTATCGCGGAGGCAAGCAAAGAGTACCAGAGCAAATGCATTCAACATGATTAGAGGAATTCACCCAACAATTCTAAACAAATTGTGTATTGTTAGGGGAGTGTTCTTCGATTGGCCTTCTGTCTGCTCTGCCGGGTGTCAACTGCAGTGCTGCCTTACATTTTGCTGGAGAAAATGATGCAAAACGCTACCTTTTTCTTAACATGAAATCTCTGTCATGATTGATACAACATGATTGACATAACAAATCGAATCAGAATCCAAGTAAGAACACACACATGCACGCACACACACACAGTTTGTCTGCATTTTGTATAGGCAAACCTAACTAGCAATATGTTATTTATTACAGTAACTTAAAAGTGCATTTAAACAAAGTTAACTGTGTTTCAATACAAGTAAGCAGATATTATGATTAAATGCAGCTTTATAAGACGTTACTAGTGATACTAGACCATCATGTAAAATGTGTATTGTAATGATAATAGTAAGTAAGCAATAAGACACGACAGGGTGTTTGTGTGTGAGCAGGGGAGTTTGTTTCTGCCTTTTGTTTACGAGCTGACAACGGTACTCCAGACAGGATGTAACTCCAGGACTTCCTGTCTTTCTCAGCTGGTGCCCAATAGCTGCTTAAACTACCTTATAAAATGGGTTGGGAGATCTCTGCGTCCTGAGCACTGATGACTTAATTTTGTTTAAGACTGTTAAGGATACAGCAGGGTGATGTTGTGACTTGTCTTTTTGTTGTCACGTGTCATTTTTCAGGACAGAAATGAAAACGTTGTTTGCTGTTTTAAAGTGGGTATCTGAAATTAGGTTTATAGATCGTCCCACTGTGGGAGAATTTTAAAAACGATTCAGGCCAGCTCGCAAGCTTGTGTAGTTGCTAAATGAATACTGTGTGCCAGCTGATGTTCTCACTTCAGCAAAGAAACATATTAAAACTGTGTTTATTTCAGTCTTAGATGTAGTTTTCCAGTCCATATTATTTTTTGTTTGTGCTGACCAGTCATTAAAAACTGACAAAGCCCAAGCAGTTACTTTTTTTTAGTACTTTTTTCTGCTCTTCTTTATTGGCTTCAATTGTATTAATTTAAGCATTACTGAGAGAGAGGTGTCTTGTAGTACTCACAGTTTCACTGACCTTTTTTAAAAATTATTACTGTCCGTTCCATTACCGACTGTTGCGGTCTAAATCCTCCAGGAATGTGTGGACATTGGAGTCACCAAACAAGTTAGAATTTACATGGAGGAAGTCTCACATTGTATTATTATTTTGTTTTTATTGGGGAAAAAATGGTGGCCAATTCAAAATAATTTTTTTAAACGTTCTTAAACACTCGGCGCAATAATATCTGTTTGTAAAAAGTCTTAGCTGCTGGGACTTGTTTTTACCCGCTGGTTGTACTGTAATAATTCAATAGCTTGGAATGCCTATCAGCCCAATCAGGACGCAGATATCTCCAAACCCATTTTATGAAATCACTTTAATTTATGTACAACAACTAAATGGGCTTTTAAATCGTCCAAGTCTTTACTTTCTCATTAAAAGCCGATTGAATAACGCTAAAACAAGAGCGTAACATTTTAATAATTGACTACTCTGTAGTAATGTTAATATAATTATGAATAGTGTGTTTACAGGATGCTGGAGACACCCGCCCAAGGCTTCAAAGAAATTAAAGAGAAAAATACCCCTAGAGTCTGCGAGAGCAGGGGCGGAAGATGACTCAACGTTGGACAACACGGTTAAGGACTTAGGAACGGAAACGGATATGAGTATGGAGAGTACTTCACAAAAGACTAGTTCAAGCTCTGCAGTTAGCAAAGACATGGAACTCCAGGTTTGTGTCTGCGGCTGGAGCAAGGCGACAACGGTCAGGGGTTTGAAGATTCATCAAGGGAGAATGAAATGCTTGAGGGAGAAGGGACAAGGGCCTCGCATTGATCAGTACTTACAAAGTCAGTCAAGTCAGTCGAATGAAATCCAGCGACAGGAAGCAAACCACAGTTCGCAGGATATCAGCACCCCTGTCATAGATGTGAGGAGGACTTGCATGGTCACAGTTAGGGATGAACCTAATGATCCTTGTGAACCCGGTCAGAGTAACCAGCGTAAGAGAGAAAAGAACCTCAACAGGCACAAGCCTGGAGTTAAATGGCCAAGATTTCCATTACTTGAGAGTAGATGTTAAAACTTCATGCTGATTTGAACTTGGCTCTCGCCAAGATAAGCACCAACTAAGACGTAGCTTCACAGTAAACTAATGTGATCCATATGTGTCTCCATCCATTTGCGCTTCCTTCCATATGATGATGTAGATATCCTTCTGTCTGGTGTTGATGGCTGAAGTGTAATGCTGGCTCCAGGGATCAGCTTATTTTGCCTCCCTAGCGCATCAGCACACACAACGGCTGCGATGCTGGCTCCGGGGATCAACCATAGTGCGGTCTCCCCAGCGCATCAGCATGACAACCGTCTGGATTGAGCTAAGTAGGTGTGACAGGATGACTGGGCGGTGACGTCACGGCAGAAGCAGGAACAAAAACGACAGAGAGGTGGAGTTTGGTGGAGCTGAGCGAATGCTTTCGCTCAGCATTTAATAAATAAACAGACAGAAAATAAACGGTTGTAACAGAAACACACAAAACACAGGACACGGCACTTACGCCAAAATAAATAGATAAACAAAAACGGACTATACAGTAAACAGACGAACAGACAAACACGGTGAGTAAGAAAACACTTATTATTCTTCTTATTATATTTTAGTTATCCTCCTCTACACACCCGTTCTCCACTCACCGAACACACAACCCCGAGTGAGTGAAAACATGCAGCTTTTATGCAGTTGTACCGAGACTCGATTGCTAGTCAATCATTCAATTGGAATCTCGGTACAACTGCACGTGAATTAATTAAAGTGCAATTCCCCGTGCTCACATATTACTTTTTACTTGCACGTGATGTGATGTGCCATCCTCGTGCCTAAATACAAATATACAATTTAAACACACGTGAAACACAGACCCGCTTATATCCCGTGTACCAATGCCTATACACCAACACTTACACACAACACGTAACATATAACATACACAGGGGGGCACTTTGCCACAGTAGGGTACATCTCTGGGGTCTTCAAGTGGGCACCTTCCATCCTCGGTGTTTCGTCGACTAGCCCACGACACCTCAAGAGGGCTCGACGGTGATTCTGGTGTCCCAGCATCACCCCCCTCCGTCCCCCACTCAACTCAGCCCAGCTTACTTACCTGTACATCAGCCTTTCTTTCTTTCTATTGTGCTTGTGAGAAAACTGCATGGGACACAGTAAACACAGATCTCTGCTTTGCATTGGAAAGGTTAAGTGGAACAGTTGAAAAGAAACTGGATAAATTTGGGGACATCATCTACGCATATGGAAGCGAGAGGTTTGGAGTTGAAAAAAGGAAGGAAAAAGTACAAACTATTCCTGGAAAGTCTAGACGGCAGCAGGAGATTGAACGCTTAGTTAGAGAAAGGAGACAGCTGAGGAAGCAATGGAGAAGAGCAGAAGAAAGTCAGAAGGAGGGACTCAATCTCTTACAAAGGGTCATAAAAGATAAGCTTGCAACATTGCACAGAGCTGAGCCCTACGGAAATGCTACAAAAAGAAGGAGCGTCAGAGAACTAACTTTATAAAGACCCATTCAAATTTGTAAAGAAGTTATTCACCAGTGAGAAGAATGGCACTAAAAGCATCTAAGTTTGAGCTGGAGAGATATTTGGAGGAAACACATACAGATTCAAAAAGGCAGGAGCCTATGTCAATTCCTTCAGACATCCCACCTATCAATCCACCAGAATACCAAATGGAGGACTGTGCACCTAAGTGGAAAGAAGTAGAGCAAGCTGTGAAAAAAGCAAGGGCTTCATCATCTCCAGGGCCTAATGGAGTTCCGTACAGAGTGTACAAGAGTGCTTCAGGAGTTCTACGAATCCTGTGGAAATTGATGAAAGTAGCATGGGAAAAGCAGGTTGCACCAATAGCATGGCGCCGAGCAGGTGGAGTCTTTATACCTAAAGAAAAAGATTCTACAAGCATCAGTCAGTTTCGCCCTATTTCCCTATTAAACGTAGAAGGCAAGATTTTCTTCAGCATTATTGCTCAGAGATTGTCAACTTACCTATTAAAGAACTGCTTCATTGACACTTCAATACAAAAAGCGGGCATTCCAGGTTTCCCAGGATGCTTAGAACACATCAATGTGATCTGGCAACAAATTCAATCAGCTAAAAAGGAGAGGAAGGAGCTCCATGTGACATTCCTGGATTTGGCTAATGCATATGGTTCAGTGCCACATGAACTTCTTTGGGCAGCATTTGATTTTTTCAGTGTACCAATGACAATAACAAATCTAGTGAAAGCCTACTTTGGAGATTTGCAATTTAGTTTTTCAACTTCAGAATTCAGCACTACATGGCAATGCCTAGAAGTTGGAATAATGGCAGGATGCATCATTTCTCCACTGGCTTTTACCATGGCAATGGAAGTAATCATTAAGGCATCAAAATGGGTAGTGGGAGGAGAGCGCTTGGCTTCTGGAATGCGACTACCACCAATTCAAGCATACATGGATGACATGACAACCATGACTACAACAGTAGCCTGCACTAATCGGTTATTGGGCAAATTAACCAATAACATTGAATGGGCACGAATGCAATTCAAGCCCATTAAATCAAGGAGCATCTCTATAATTAAAGGTAAAGTAGTAGATAAAACGTTCTTCATTAATGGTGAGGCAATACCAACAGTGTCTGAGAAGCCAGTGAAGAGCCTTGGGAGATGGTACGATGGGGATCTAAAGGACACAGTTCGTGTGGGAGAAGTTAGACAACAAGCTGTGGAAGGGTTGAAGAGCATAGACAGCAGCTTTACCAGGCAAACTAAAACTCTGGTGCTTTCAGTTTGGTCTACTGCCAAGGTTGCTGTGGCCACTGACTGTGTACGAGGTTTCTTTGACAACAGTAGAGAAGCTGGAAGCTTTAATCAGTTCACACATCAGGAAATGGTTGGGAGTTCCACGCTGCCTCAGCAGAGTGGGACTTTATGGTAAAGGAATACTGCAGCTACCTGTCTCGCTCTAACCGAGGAGTTTAAGTGCCAAGGTCCGACTGGAAATGACATTAGTAGAGTCACACGACAAATGCGTAAGGGAGGCAGCACCTGTGTTGAAAACTGGAAGAAAGTGGGTGGCAAAGAAAGCTGTGGAGGATGCAAAGGCTGCCCTTCAATTGGTGATATCATGGGGCAAGTTCAGCATGGAAGAGGGGTCTTGGTCTCAGTTCAGCTCCTCCTACATGGCACAAGGCAGCCCCAGCTCAACGGAGGAAGCTGGTAGTCAACGAGGTGCAAAAGCAGGAGGAGAGGATGAGGTGTATAAAGGCCATTTCCCAGGGCAAGCAGGGAGAATGGATGAGATGGGAGAGTGTGGAACAACGCAAGATTGGCTGGCAAGACCTATGGTCAATGGAACAGAGCAGGATCAGTTTCCTTATAAGGTCAACATATGATGTTCTCCCATCACCACAGAACCTAAACCTCTGGGTAGGAGAGGATCCATCATGTCCTGTGTGTTCATCACCTGCAACATTAAGGCACATTTTGACAGGATGTAAGGTGGCTCTTAGCCAAGGACGGTTTACTTGGCGCCATGACCAGGTGCTGCGATGTTTGGCCTTAGCATTGGAAGACAAGCGTAACATGACCAATAAGTTGCCACCTGTTCCATCAAAACATTACACACAAAAGACAACATTCCTCCGCCCAGGAGAGCAACCACCAAGAAAAGGTGTTAAAACCAATCCTCGCCCAGGACAACTGGAAGCTGCTAGAGACTGGAAAATGCTGGCAGATGTTGGTCAACGACTTATTTTTCCACCTGAGTTTGCCACCACAAACCTTCGACCAGATATTGTCTTGTGGTCTCGATCTGCACGCCTTGTTCACCTGGTAGAGTTAACAGTGCCATGGGAGGATGCTGTAGATGAGGCGTATGGGAGGAAGAAACTGCGGTATGCTCAACTAGCCACTGAAGCGGAACAGCGAGGATGGAGAGTCTGGGTTTACCCAGTGGACTTGGGTTGTCGAGGATTTGTGGCACACTCTACAACCCGGTTTCTCAGAGATGTTGGTTTCAATGGCCAAGAGTTGCGTCGCACAATGAAGAACTTATCTGAAGCGGCAGAGAGG
Organism: Acipenser oxyrinchus oxyrinchus; assembly: GCA_030684275.1. Taxonomy (NCBI): domain Eukaryota; kingdom Metazoa; phylum Chordata; class Actinopteri; order Acipenseriformes; family Acipenseridae; genus Acipenser; species Acipenser oxyrinchus. Next base: position 1,781,676 of record CM060249.1, read on the forward strand.
AGCAGCAACTGGCTGTGGTTGAGACAGAAAGATTCTGGTTGGGGATCTCAAGCACAATAGAAAGAAAGAAACGCTGATGTACAGGTAAGTAAGCTGGGCTGAGTTGAGTGGGGGACGGAGGGGTGATGCTGGGGCGCCAGAATCACCGTCGAGCCCTCTTGAGGTGTCGTGGGCTAGTCGACGAAACACCGAGGATGGAAGGTGCCCACTTGAAGACCCCAGAGATGTACCCTACTTAGCTCAATCCAGACGGTTGTCATGCTGATGCGCTGGGGAGACCGCACTATGGTTGATCCCCGGAGCCAGCATCGCAGCCAGTGTGTGTGCTGATGCACTAGGGAGGCAATAAGCTGATCCCTGGAGCCAGCATTACACTTCAGCAATCAACACCAGACAGAAGGATATCTACATCATCATATGGAAGGAAGCGCAAATGGATGGAGACACATATGGATCACATTAGTTTACTGTGAAGCTACGTCTTAGTTGGTGCTTATCTTGGCGAGAGCCAAGTTCAAATCAGCATGAAGTTTTAACATCTACTCTCATGTAATGGAAATTGTGATTATAATAAAGTGTGTCCTGCATTCATTCTTTTCTAAATTATAGATTCATCAATAATTAGTTGCACCCTTGTTTTCAAGCAGTTTCTTCGTTCTGCACACAGCAAAACACGTACATTAAACCAATTTTACTACTAAATGGTTAGCAGGGATCAATAGAATTCTTAAGGGGAAGAAAATGTCAGGGAAAAACACAGAAAAACAGCAAACCTATATATAATAATAATATTCAAGTTATATTAGCTAACCCTTAAAAAGGAAATATTTCATATACAGGCTAACTTAATTATAACAAACGGACCTGGAGAAATGTTTGTAATAATGGGCGGTGTGTCATGGCGGCCACGAGGTCAGTGGCCATCTCCTGTATCCATGGGGATACGGCGGCATACCCCACCCTAAAAGTATATTTATCGGTAGGACCGATAAAACGTCACCTGGTAGTAGGGGTGGCGGAAAGGTTGCCACACCCAGTTATTCTGGGCCGAGACTGGCTAAAATGTAAATGTGAATGCAAATAATGGCAGTCTCAGCCGCACACGCAAACATGGCAGAAGAAAAGAAAAGGGAACAAATTGGTGATGTGTTTCCTTTTCAAGCTGAAATGTTTTCTCCTATTTTCTGTCCTAGAAAAACAAATAAGGAGAGATGGACCGCCAAACGGGAGGGAGCATCCCTGAGACAAGGCTGAAGTCTGGTGGGAGAATGCTTGAATGGTAACAAACGCCAGTCAAAAGGAGTCAGAAAGCAGTGTGACCGAGAGGGCGAGGTTACTGGGCCATCCAGGGCAGATGCTACTCCGGCCCCTCTCAATATATCGGACATGTGGTACTCAAGCGCGGACATAGTGTGGGGCCAACATAATGACTAGGGCACGCTTGGGGGCAGGTCCGGTCTATTGAAGGTAAGGATGTTGATGGCGCTGGGGCGCTAGTATATCCACACTTCAGTATCAAGGGAAATTACTATATAGGGTAAATCTAGCGCAGGCAGGGACAGCCTGTAACACAATTATTGGTTCCCCCGTCTTGTCGGACCGAGGTCATGAGGCTGGTGCATGATATCCCTTTTGCGGGGCACCTCGGAGCTGACAAGACAAGGCAGTGGAAATTGGCTTGATTCTATTGGGTAGGTCTTCATACTGATGTGTCGAAATATGTAGCCACAAGCCCAGACTGCCAGCGAGTAGCGCCGGGTCGAGTGCGCCCCGCCCCTTTGGTTCCACTGCCGATTATTTCCACTCCTTTTGAATACATTGCAATGGACATAGTGGGCCTTTTGCTACCTTCTGACTCTGGGTATACACATATATTAATAATGGTAAATTATGCAATGCGATATCCAGAGGCAGTTCCATTGAGGTACACTAGTGCCGCTGCAATAGCCACCAAGTTAGTACAGATTATGGTTAGAGTAGGGATCCCCAAAGAGATCTTGACTGATCATGGAACCAATTTTCTGTCTAACATGTTACAGCAGGTATATAAAATATTAAAAATACGTCCCATTAGGACATCTATTTATCATCTACAGACGGACGGTTTGGTGGAACGTTTTAATCGGACATTGAAGCAGATGCTGAGATGATTTATGAACCAAGAGCAAAAACATTAGGCAACGCAGGGGTACTGGCAGATCCCCTTAACGAAGGGATACTAGCAGATCCCCTTAACCCACAGATCACGTGAGAAAATTGCATTTTCTACCCCTGATGGTCTGTTTCATTTCATAGTCATGCCGTTTGGGCTATATGGTGCGTCTGCTGCCTTTTAGAGACTAATGGACCAGGTCTTATGCCCACATCATGAGTATGCAGCAGTGTATCTACAGCTTCACCTGGCAAGAGTATCTGGCTAGGCTCGCGGCCGTCCTGCAGTCTCTGAGGGTAGCCTGGCTGACAACCAACTTGGGTAAATGTGACATGGGCAGGTGAAACCCATCGCCACCAAAGGCCAGGCTTTGATGGACGCTGCAATCTCGAAAACCAAATCTCACAGTGGCCAACCCTCTAGTTAACCTCTCTAAAATGAGTGCACCAAATTTAATTAAATGGACAGGGGAATGTCCAGTTGTTGGTCTGGGAGCAGTCTTGTCCCAACAGGTCGACGTAGAACACCCCATCCTCTATATAAGTAAAAAGATGCTCTCTCGGGAGCGTAACTACTCCCTCATAGAGAAGGAATGTCTGGCCATTAAATGGGCGACTCAGACCTTACACTACTACCTATTGGGACATTCATTCAATCTCGTCACTGACCATGCCCCACTCAGATGGTTAAGTACGATGAAGGATAGAAACGCCTGGATAACTCGGTGGTATCTGGCGCTGTAACCCTTCATGTATTTCATGACACACCGTGCAGGGAGAGATCATCAAAATGCGGATTACTTTTCCCGGGATGGGGGTGTAATGGGGAAAGTAGATTCAGCTGAGTGTTCCTTCAGCTTCACTCTGAGCGATGGGATATGTGACAGAGAGCGAATGAATCCTAGTCAACAATCTCCCTCCCGATCTGCGGGGGTACTGTATAACAAGAACAGAGTGCCTCGTACTGGTTGGTCTGGCAGTTCATTTCAGGGTCAGTCGGAAGCCAGCCATCCAGGAAGGGGGCAGAGTCACAATGCCTGAAGTCATCACCCTAAAGCGGTATGTGATGTGTCCGTCATGGATTGGAGGAGACGTGACTGAACTAGCTATCGCAGGGGGCATGACTAAGGGTATAATTGGGGATGTGACGATGTAATCTGTTCCTTTGATGTGGTTGTGAGAATGAGCGAGAAAGGAAACGGACTGTGATATGCGTATCGTGAGTGTTAAGAGCTTTGTTTGTTGCTGTCTGCTTGTCATTATAGAAGGCTAACCTCTGGGAGCTTTAGCTAAACCGCCAGTAATTAAACCCGGACTCCACTTCACCATTGTACACAAATAAACCTGTAAATCACCACGTTCACTAAGAGCACTCACTCTGGACTTGTGACCGTGTTGTGTTTGTGTGTGTCTTGTTTAGTGTATTATTATTTGGGGACTGAACCCCGTGGTTTGCCTGAGCGATACACGTTGTTGTGTAGAGCCAGGTATTATTATTTGTCAGCAAATAAAGAGGTGCTTTTTCACCGTGAACTGTCTTGTATCATTCCTGAGCATGGCATCACCACTGCAACTGTGCACTACAAACCACTTTGCCACATAACCCTTCTCCTTTCTTGTTTATGACTCACTCTGTATGTAAGCTGCCCTCAATCAATGAACTTCAGTTTGGTCACACACTTGGTATGCACATTCATTCCCATTCGCGTCAGTACACTCCATAACCTAACGGTGAATATTTTTTACAGTTTACTATTATTATTATTGCACTTCTTCAGATAATGACACCTCCCCTGTAATTTCTATCTTTCCTGAAGGTTGCTGTCCACTTCTGACACGGACAATTATTCAAATGTATTTTATGCATGCCCGCACAAAGTGGGGTGTAGCCCCCTCAATTTTGTTGTTCTGCCCCCCCCTCCCCATCATCAGGAAAGTCTGGCACCACTGTCATGCCAAATTTCAACCCCCTCCCCACCCCCATAGTCCTAAATGAGTCACGTGACAATTTCATTTCGCGATTCAGAATGAACAGAGTATGTTTGTGCATTTATTATTGGTATTTATAACTAATTTAGTTTGAAAATCACTTGCTACTAAAGCTCTCGTTACCATACCGCGAGTTTGATACAATAACACTGCTTTTTGAAAATCCCCGTTATTTGCCTCTGAGCTCTCGAGAACTTTAAAACATGAGTAAACATGCCCTAGCTAGGGCACTTCATGTAAATGAGTTTGTCTTCCTTCCCATTGGATTTGGCATACATGAAAACATCATTTATAACCACAGTGCATTTAAAACTTGAATAATGTTGCTCCAAGTCATTTAAATTATATTAGATAACTGTTCTCATTTTGAGGTCTAATGATCTAAACGGTGATGGAACTAAATACAGCTTTTACCTCTATATTAATCATACTGATGTTATTCCTTAAAGGTAAAGTATTGTTATTAATAACTAAATGCAATTGTTAATACACTGGCGCAATGTGCCTACATTTTGCATATCTCTCTGTCAAAGTACATTTATTTTGTATATAGTTGTCTCTATATTTGAGTTTGCTTTAGTCATTTCTTGTGCTTCCCAAAATCAAGTTACTATGTGACATTTCAGATCTGTGGGCCCTTCCTAATTTAGCTACAATGACTGGCCAAATAAATGTAGAAATTTAAGTGTGTGTTGCCACATGACGTGTCATGTGATCCTCTGAGAATTCTCGTTATTATCGTTGGTGCCAGTGCAACTGGCTTTACCCTGAACGCAATGGCAACATGCCCATTGAGACAGTCTACCAGTGTTCCTGGAAAGGCAACAGTTGTAAAAAAAAATGCAAAAAACACATTTGGTCACTGATAGAGAGAGAAAGGATCGATGCTGTAAATCTCCCTCCCAATTAGAAAGGACGCTGTGTAAGGGGGAAGGTATGCTGCCTCCTAGGTCTACCACCTCGGTAGTAGGTGGAAACCGGAAGGTGACCATATTAGGAGGGGAGCGTAGCTGCAAGTACTCAGGACGATTCCATTGCAGTCAGCTGCGGGGCAGCCCTCTATTGGAGAAACCATGGTGACGCGTTGACTGCAGGGAAGAGTTTGCTGGGGAAGCAGCTACGTCAAAACAGACGGCCGGAGCCTGTATTGTTTTATTGTTTTGGATTACGTGTGTGTTTTTTGTTGCAGAGGAGTGAGCCGCGGACCGGCAATATATCGAGCACGTCCCTGCACTGCACAGCACAGCACAGCACAGCACAGCACAGCACCGCACCTCACCACTCACGGCACCACGCTTCTCAGGACCGAGAGCACTGCGTGCACAGAGAACGTGGGGACGGACAAAGTCCCGTTTTTGTTTACTTTTTGTTTTAATTAAGAGAGCTGCCGTACCCCCAATACCATCGCTGGTAAAGGGGTGGACTTATTTGTGTTATTTTTATTATTTTTGTTATTATTAAACCACGCAGACTGTTTTGGGAGAAAGATTGTGTGGACCTGATTTATTCACTGCACCACTGCACCTGACCACAGTCACTAACAGGTCATGGTGGATGGAGCCCGTAGATGTGTGTCACTTATCCGGACAAGCAGCAGATGTACTGCAGTGTCCAAATCACAGAAACCTTGTAGAAGAAAGACATACTTGTTTGCAATAAAAAATGCACCAGAAAAATACACTGGAGCTAAGTGGTGCTGCCTAGAATTAAGGTTATTTTGTAATATTTGATCTATTTAGTTTGTAGGCCTATTGAGACTCAATAGCACTTAGATAGACAACATGGTTGCCGTGCTGGCGGAGGGAGGCTGGATGAACAAAAGGTAAAATTTGATCTAGGGATAGACTGGAACTGTCTCTTTGGCAAATCTCTGCTTGCTCCTTTTGCATTTTAGCAGCGGTGAAATCATGCTACCATTTCTTTTCACTTTCTTGATCACCTTAACCTTATCCCTGTTGGGAAACTACAACACTTGTCCTTACTAGTCTAGACAGATTGTATTTTGATCATGCGCAAATTAGAAGGTCAAATAAAACAAGTTCTGAGGTCTCCAGTGGCTGAATACTGACAAATGGGAGTTTGTCAGTGTGATCTGCATGGGGATCTTCATCTAAAGGGCGCTGCACAGAATGACTCAAAGCAGCACGTAAATTGTAATTCAGGTGAAATCATCGCATTTATTCAAACAATGGGCTCACCAATATAACCACGAAGCAGGAGTGCATTCTGATGAAACTCATTATGAGCCTTTATAGACAATATAAGGAGAAATGCTGCTGCACCTTGATAGTATTGTGCTCACAAACTTACACTGAGACAGCCTGTGCTAAGAAATGTAAGCCCAGCAATTCTTTAATTTTGAGGAAACATTTTTCTATCAACACGTGGCCGTTCACCCCTACAAAACCTGAAATTAAGGTAATTTTTAAAGTGGTACCACTGTGATACTGTGTTATATAGAAATGGTCTATCCACACAGGGGCGGGGCACACTGCCACTGGGGGGGTTAATGGCATATGCTGTAATAATTATTATTATTATTATTTCTTTCTTAGCAGACGCCCTTATCCAGGGCAACTTACAATTGTTACAAGATATCACATTATATTTACATACAATTACCCATTTATACAGTTGGGTTTTTCTAGGTAAAGTACCTTGCTCAAGGGTACAGCAGCAGTGTCCCCCAGCTGGGATTGAACCCACAACCCTCCAGTCAAGAGTCCAGAGCCCTAACCACTGCAACCCCCGCGCTGACTCGGGAGAGAAGAAGATTAACACTCGCGTCCTCCGAAACGTCTTCCATCAGCCATCCACTTCTTTTCACTCTGCAGCCCCGTCATGCAGCTACCTTAGAGCTACAGCTTCAGAGCACCACGTAGCTCTGGGCTGCTTGCAGGTAGGCCCACAGGCGCCCGGCCAGTCTACAGGGGTTGCTGGTGTGCGGTGAGCCGAGGACACCCTGGCCGACCTAAACTCTCCCCACCCGGGTGGCGTTTGGCCAATTGTGCGGCTCCCCCTGGGAACTCCATGGATGGCAATGGAATAGCCTGGACTCGAACTGATGACTTTCAGGCTATAGAGCACATCCTGCACTCCACGTGGAGCGCCTTTACCAGATGAGCCACTCGGGAGCCCCCAGGTCCCCTTTTTTAAAAGGAGTTTCCGACTGACTGCTGAAATAACACGCTCTGGCAAGATATAAAAAAGGTTGATGACTTGAAATGTCAGTTCTATACTGTAGTTAGTTAAAGAGATTCAATTCACATGCTTGCATTGATGGCTTCTAGAGTTGTATTTTGCAGCACATTCCACATACACGCAAACACCTGCATACAGCTGTTCATGGTTGTTTAACTGTAAAAACCCAAACCAAGTAAAGTCAAGTTGTGTTTTAAAACATATTGTGTGATCGGTTTATGATCCTAAGAGATGTTGGTTGCAGAATTGGTTTATGCTATGTCTGTGTTTATCCACAGAACTGGTAGAGCACAGGCAGCAATGGTGTATTTACTTACAAAGCTACCTCTTCCATCTCTTTCCAATGGTGTAATATGGGATGGTGTACAATACATTTTGTGGATATGACCCACAGTGTTCAGTGAGAGACTTTTTATCAAAATATGCACCCAATAAAGTTAGACAGCCAGAAAAAAAACACTTAGGGTTAGGTTTACTAAAGTTAGGGGTAGGTTTACTAAAGTGTTGCAGCTGTCGCAATAGTTGCAAACCAGTTACAAATGAGTCGAAAGTCTTGGGTGAAATGTACTAGACAGGTGCAATGCTATTTGCGAATGTTTTGCAGCTGCAGTTTCTGTTTGCGGTTCAAGCGTTGAGAAATATGCAATTATGGGCAGTCCTGCATAAATTCGCAAATAGGGGGTGGAGTTAGTGCAAATGAGGGTTCTCAGATATTATAATGAGATGTACGAAAGCTGCAGACAATTATGACACTTGCATCCATTTTTTAAGAACTTTTGAAACCATGTTTTAAACAGTCGCAATTGTTGCTGGCCTTTCCCAGCCTGCTTTTTCTCGTGCGTTGCCAGTTATGCTCAATGCATTTTTGAGGCAAACAGCCAAATACCTATTTTCCCCTAAAAGCAGGGTGTACTTACAAGCCTTGAAAACACATTTCTATAACATTTTTGGTTTCCCCAACGTGTTGGAAGCAACATACCCCTAACCCCTCCAGCTCATTCTGAGCATATTTTAGCCCTGCACCACTGACTAAATAAAAGCGGACAGCATACATTTGGCTTATAGGCTACTCAAGATAATAAGAATTAGTGGTATTGTGCAACATATCGTAACTTGTCAATGTGGCACCATGATCTATTTGTGTTAATTGTCTAGATTGCCAAGTTAATAATAATAATAAAAACATAATAATAATAAAAGTAGTAATAATAATAATAATAATAATAATAATAATAATAATAATAATAATAATAATTAAAAAACCACTAAAATCATTGTTTCAAATAAAAAATAATCTTTTATTCGCATTGTACACCAATGTTTACAATGCAGCAGCATGATTTATTTTGTGTTACCATACCGGTAGCTTACAGTCAAAAGTAAAAAGACAGTGTGCTAGGTGTTGTTCATTTGATTTTATTACTGTACTGTATCGTGTATAGGCATACTATACAGTGTTATATATTTTCATAATGTAATGTGTAGCTTCCCCAAAACACATTAGTGTTATTTCAGTGCAATGATTTACATTTAAAATACACTGAGCACTATAAATGTATATGTGTGCAATTTTGTGTTTTTTTAAACCCGACACTTCTTGTCAGACAAACATATCCGGTTTAGGGAGGGGCTACTGCATGGTTATAAAAAGCTTTTTGATAGAAACACATTTTTTATTTGGGGGTGCAGGTGGGGGCCCCACTTTAGATTCAGATGGGATTAAACTGCCTTCCGTTTATGTATATATATATATATATATATATATATATATATATATATATATATATAGAGAGAGAGAGAGAGAGAGAGAGAGAGAGAGAGAGAGAGAGAGATGGATAGATGGATATAACAGAATTAAAATAGGTAAAATGAAGACAGAATGTGTTGTACAGATGACATTAACATTTAACAAAAACTATGTTATTTTGATTCTTGCACTCTTGCATGTATAGTCCTTCGGGCACCCTCTGCTGCAGCAAACCACAACTCCACTCCCACTATTTATTTGAACAATGCTGCATGACACTCGCAATGTATAATGCTAGTGTCTTTGTACATACAACAAAATGTTTATTTTGTTAAGTGTCACAACAAAAATGCAAACTGAGGTATGTTTGTGCTGCGACTGGCCCATCTTAGTAAATCTATCCCTCAGACATTTAATTTTGGGTCTTGAAATTAGTCTTAAGTTGTTTCTTATTTATTACAGAATTGTAATTTGTGTCTTGTCCATTCAACAATATAAAAAATGGCTTCCAGAATCTACTTCTTGTCATTTTTTATTATTCATAATTTAATATATAATTTTATTATTAAAACTTGCCATAATAGAATTTCCTCGTGTTTGTGTTTCTGTGGCTATTTTAACTGAACAGGAGTAGCCTATTAGTTGCATAACTCTCTAGTTCTCTCATCCAGTCATTTTGTTCTGCAGTAGTTCTCCCTCTGGCATTTAAATAGCAATTCATGTATAAAACCATTTGAAAGTAGAAATGATTCTAATAAATGATTGAGCATACCGGGACATAAATAAACCCTATTCAGAGGAAACCTCTGGGAGACATAGGGCTCAATTTACAACTGTGTACCACAATGAGCTGAAGCTGCTAGATCCAGAGCAATGTGGAAAGTTCTGAATCTTGCAATGGTAAAATGTGCTCATTGTAATTAAAATGTATGTGAAGAAAGCTAAATGGCATTGCTTCACCTACAGTAAGGCTGAAGCCACCAGAGTTCAAATGACTCATATGTGAGACAGTGGTAGAATGTAATTGATTAAAATACAAATGGAATTTCCTCAACTGTCAGTATTCCTACTATAAACCTTTTATAAATAACAATTTTATAAAAGCATGAATTCTACAATAAATTGTTTTTACAGCACACATAGGAACCGATTCCTAAAATGTAAAACCGGTTTTAAGGAATGTTTTTTTTTGTTTTTTTTTCTTTAAAGCCCATTTCATTTTGATTAAATAAATTCAGTTTACAGCTCTGTGGCAAAGTGGTTAACAGTGTGCAGGTGCAGGTGATCAATAAACAGACATACAATTATAATCCAGGTGCAATGTTGTTTAATGGTTGTATTTTGTAATCCAAATGCCTGATGACGAACAACAGTAAATAATAACAATGTCAATGAGAAGCAATACAGTGGTGTGTATTGCTTATCTGTAATCTGCGGGTCGGCCCCGAAATAATAACAGTCTCGTTTTAATTCACGCACACGTAACACAAACACAAACACCCATCCACAGTGTGTGCTCTAGTGCTCGTGGTGAAAATACTGTACTTTAGTGAAAACAAAGTGCAGCGTTGTCCAGGTTTGTGCTGGCCTTTAGCGACGGCTCCTGGATCGAGTTTAGCCGTCTAAATAATCACAAACCAGTATTATTCCGACATGACAATAAACAAACAAAACACTCACGATTTTCTTCACACAAAACACAGGTCCTTCCAGGTTGTTCTTTAACCAAAATGAAGGAACAGATTACGTTGCTTCGTCCCTTACTTATACCGTTACACATGACCCCTTGGTAAATGATTGCAGCCGCTCCTCCAATCCGCGGCTGCCACATCATTTCCCTTCCGGGTCGATGAGTTAATGCACCGAAGCTCTGCTCCTTTCTAAATGACGACTTCCTTTTAACCATAGGAATGAAGTGTCAGGCCAAACAGTCCAGTGTACTCTGTTCCCGTTACTTAGCGCCCGTACAGGTTGGGAGGGAGATTTACCACCAAGAATCATTCTTTCTGTCACAAGCTCATTAAACCTTTTTGTAACTGTTTTAAAGAGAGTTTTCATTTATTCTCAATTGTCAAAGCTCTGTTTATAAACACTTCAAAAAACAGATCTTAAAACAGTTTTAAAATGTTGTTAATTGTGCCCACTGTCTCATAAAGTAATTAATATTTAATAAACTAAATGAATATGAAAGTTGTGCTGTATTTGATGTAAAAAAAAAAGCTGTTTCAACTAATCTGCATTTACTTCTTATTTACTTTATCATTTCAACTTGGATGCTGATTTCGAACATTTGAATGTTCATCAATGGTTGAGAAAACCACTTGACAAAACTATCAAGTGAATGGTGGAGAAACTAGATGCTCTGGATTTATGTATTTATGTATTAAAATTGTTTTTTAATTTAGTGTGTCCAATTATTATTTTCCCCTGGATTTTCTCCCCATTTGGAATGCCCAATTGCTTTTCCCCTCACAGCAGCAATGGCTCAAGACCCAAATGTTCAGTGGGTGTCCGCCAATCCCACGACCAAACCAGCTTCCTCTTTCACACTGAGGAACTGGAACTGGAGTGGATATCAGCGAGCTACCGACCTCTGGAGGACAAATGACAGCCCTGCAGGTGTCCGTTCTGAGCTCACAGAGCGTCTGGCCAGCAGGGTTTGCTGTAGCACGATGAGGATAAACAGTCCCTGCCGGTTCTGACTCCTTAAACAACGGGAGCAGCAGAGCCAAAAGGGGTAGGCAACCCTGGTCCTGGAGTGCCACAGACGCTTCTGGTTTTTGTTTTACCCAAGCCCTAAATGATTCAATGATTGGCTTAATTGGTCAGAATTACCATGTGTTCCAGGTATTTAGCAATTGATAATTAAGAGATACCTATAAAACCTGCAGGATTGTGGCACTCCAGGACAAGGGTTGCCTACCCCTGGCCTACTTCGCACAACCTGGACATGAACATGCACTGTATGACACACCCTCCACGCGGATGCTCATCAACCAGGTTAGCCACTCGGGGACCGATGCTCTGGATTTTATTAGGATATCTCTGCAATGGATCCAATTGAGACAAACAGTGTCCATATTAGGCAAATGCAGTGCAGTGCGTTTATAAACATACCTGCACAGTCCATTCAGTGTAGCTTTTCAAAACTAGGTAAAAGTCACACCTAAAGCATTCAAGTCCCTTGATTTTGGAGGAGTCTGTTTTTGAGTCCCTTGATTTTGGAGGAGCCTGTTGCATTAACACCTGTTCATTAAATAGTTCTTAGAAACTGCAACAAAAAAAATAATCCTTGTCACACGAAAGGTCATTTCTGAGGCAATTGCTTCTGTAAACATGATCATTTGAGATGCAAACAATTACAGGCTTGTAATACCGAGAATAGTCACAGTTCCTCTAGCACTGCTTTTAGCGTGTCTTTTCTTAAGGCCCTTGACATCTGAGGCTGACAGTTTAATTATTAGGGTGCTTGGAGGGATAAAGAAGCTTGCTCTGCACCACCTCCCACCTATTAACAGTAACTTGAAAAATACAGCTGCAAAAAAGAGTCGTCTTTGCATAAGTGTCTGCCGCTCGTTTCCTGTCAGTGTCCTCATTGTCGTTGGTTTTATGATAAGGATAGGCAGTGCTTTCTTCCATTCACCACTGCTGTTTGTCATAAAAACTGGTTGCTTTAATTCATGTTTATGTATTTCGTATTGGTATATACTATAGTTCTATATATCTGAAATGTCTTTGATAAATATGTAAAACTACAAGGAAATTAGACTTGTCTATCAATAACTCTAATTACCATGTAATTATCATCCATAACTACAAACACTCTACAAATAAAATCTCCAGTAAAATTTAGTAACAAACTAAGGTTTTAATTGTACCAACCAATACCCTGCTAGCAAAAAAAAAAAAAAAAAAAAACACAGCTGGATTTATTTTAGAAAATTTGACAGCACTGGGATATCATTTTGGATGCGTCAGCAACCCACAAAAGACTCACCAGTGCTGTGAAATGCTCTAATTATAAGCTGTGGTTTATCCCTGTGCTGGGGGAACAAAACTGTCTTCATTTGTGCGCAGAGTTCCTATTTACCTAATCTTTGTGTTATAGTTCCTTTAATTAGCACACTGGTTTATTGTATTTCTAATTAACCCAGCACCTTGTCTTCATCCCACAGCTGGCCTTATCTGACAGCCTGGCTGCTGAGCCTCCAGTCCTGCCTCCTGCCATTCATTCGTTATTCAGCCATCATCAGCTGGTGCTCCAAAGGACAAGGCCATGGGACAAAAATGCAGTTATTTAAAATGACAGCATCTAATAAATTGTGCTTTTATCATTCAGTCACTCATGGTGCAACCTTTCTGAACTGAACATCAGTGTCCATGGAACTGTTTAAAATTGAATTACTGAAAGCCATCAATTATAAAACTGTGGTGACGGGATTGTGAAATCAAATGACAATCCAGTAAACACTGTAGTCTTTTGGGAAACGTGTTTTGTTTCATCAGATGGCTTCATTAGAGAAGGTTTAATATAGGCAATTGCTAGGCCGGTATAACAGTACAATAATAAAATAATTGCAGTGAAAGACTATCTGGCTCATCAACAGGGCCGGTACTGGGCAACTTTCTACCAGAGGCAAATCCTAGCAGGGCACCCTTATATCAGTCAGGTAATGATTATATCATTGATTTTTAAAATCAACAGGCTTTTGATTCAGCTTGTGCTAGTTTATCACCTGCTTTCTGTTTTGAGTGTACGGACCAGGTACAGATTTTAAACTGGGTTTCCCACGGTAAACAGGATTTTGAAATTGCTATTTCATAACTTCAATAGCATCATCATTATAAACTGTAATATGAAATTAAATGTACTGGTTGAAAATTAATTTTTTGGCAAAAGCATTAACGTTCCTTTGATGTTGCAAATTAGCTTTTTCTTGCTTAACAACTGTTCTACAGAAAAAACACTATAAGGAAAAATAGGTTGTGGGGAAGATACTAATGTTAGAATAAGCAGACCGAAACGATTTTATGGATCTCAATTTAACAATAATCTGTGCCGTTGTAACGAACAATTATGAAGATATAATATTTAACATTAATACCTCAATATCCTAGGAAACATATTAGTTAAAATTAATTTCTTAATATACAGGACAATGCCTGCATTATGTGAGTAATATTTAAATATAAGACTAGGGTTTTAGTCCTTCACAAATTTCATATTTCTTATAAAATTATATTTACAATTCCATTACTCGATTTCTCAAATATATCAAAAGAACTATGAACAAAATAGAAAAGAATGCTTTCCGTATTTCAGATCAAGAGGGGTTAACCAGTCAAATAACTAAGTCAATATACCAAGTAGTAGCTCAAATCCATCATTCACGCTTACTTTAGTACTCATAACAGGCAAAAAGAAATTCAATATATAACAATTATTACATTTATTAAGGCTCACAAAAGGAAGAAGAAAAGGTTAGAAATCATGGTACCAGAATTATAAATATAGACACAAGCAGGAATGAAACATGTATGGTTACGTACACGTGCACGCAGGATTCCATATGGTTACGTACACGTGCACGCAGGATTCCGTATGGTTACGTACACGCAGGATTCCGTATGGTTATGTACACGTGCACGCAGGATTCCGTATGGTTATGTACACATGCATGCAGGATTCCGTATGGTTATGTACACGTGCACGCAGGATTCCGTATGGTTATGTACACATGCATGCAGGATTCCGTATGGTTATGTACACGTGCACGCAGGATTCCGTATGGTTATGTACACATGCATGCAGGATTCCGTATGGTTGCGTACAATGAAGATTATGTTATATTTCAACAAGTTCAGTTCAGAAGCAGCTTCAATTGCATTTAGTATTGAGTTGTAATATTATTATCAATTTCTTAGCAGACGCCCTTATCCAGGGCGACTTACAATTGCTACAAGATATCACATTATTTTTACATACAATTACATACAATCAGTTGGGTTTTTACTGGAGCAATCTAGGTAAAGTACCTTGCTCAAGGGTACAGCAGCAGTGTCCCCTACCAGGGATTGAACCCACAACCCTCCGGTCAAGAGTCCAGAGCCCTAACCACTACTCCACACTGCTGCCCCCATTTACTTCAGACTTCAAACTTCAAACAAGTTACTTCAAACTTGTAGACAAACTCAATCAATGTTTAAATGGTTCCGACATTCATAGTTGTTGTTTTCAAATACACACAATATCATCAGTTTAGTTAATATTATCTTGTTTCAGTTATTATTTGTTTGTTTAGCAGACGCCTTTATCCAAGGCGACTTACAGAGACTAGGGTGTGTGAACTATGCATCAGCTGCAGAGTCACTTACAATTACGTCTCACCCGAAAGACGGAGCACAAGGAGGTTAAGTGACTTGCTCAGGATCACACAATGAGTCAGTGGCTGAGATGGGATTTGAACCGGGGACTGCCTGGTTACAAGCCCTTTTCTTTAAGTTGTTTAGAGATATCTCAAAATGCATTTTAAGATATCTTAAATTGAATTGCAGATATCTCAAACTAATTTGATTTCAAGATATCTCAAACTCATTTCAAGATATCTCAAATTAAATTTGCAAAATGCATTTTAAGATATCTTAAATTGAATTGCAGATATCTCAAACTAACTTGATTTCAAGATACCTCAAACTCATTTCAAGATATCTCAAATTGAATTTGAGATATCTGAAAATGACTTCCTGTCTAGTTTGAAATATCTTGAAATGGGCTGGGAGTCCATTCAAAACACTTTCACAGGAAGTCAATAGATACTGCTACCACATAACACCTGGATTGGAGATACTGCTACCACATATTACCTGCATTGGAGATACTGCTACCACGCAGCAGTGTGGAGTAGTGGTTAGGGCTCTGGACTCTTGACCAGAGGGTCGTGGGTTCAATCCCTGGTAGGGGACACTGCTGCAGTACCCTTGAGCAAGGTACTTTACCTAGATTGCTCCAGTAAAAACCCAACTGTATAAATGGATAATTGTATGTAAAAATAATGTGATATCTTGTAACAATTGTAAGTCGCCCTGGATAAGAGCGTCTCCTAAGAAATAAATAAGAATAATAATCACCTGTATTGGAGATACTGCTACCACACATCACCTGGATTGGAGATAACTACATTTTTAATTGTAGATCAGGTGTCGGTAACTACGGTGTGGATATGCTGGATCAAATGGCATGGCTGCATTCTGTCAAAGGTGGTACTCGCAGGTGGCCTGTGGCTGTTTTTTATAATGTTTTGGACCTGGCATCCATCAACGCTTTGGTTTTGTACAAGGAGTGCACCGGCAACACAATCACTCGGAGGGACTTCATTTTGCAGCTAGCCCTGGAGCTAGGGCAGAAACATTTTGGCAATACACATTTTGAAAGCCAGCTGGCAAATGCCCCTCAACCTTCAGCCCTATAGCCTGGAGATCGTAGGTTCGAATCCAGGCTATGTCATTCCCGACAGTGACCAGGGGTTCCTAGGGGCGGCGCACAATTGCTAAACGCCGCCCGGGTAGGGAGGGATTAGGTCAGCAGGGCAATCCACGGTTCACTGTACACCAGCGACCCCTGTGGCTGATAGGGCGCCTGTGGGTCTGCAGTGGAGCCATTCAGATCTGTGTTGTCCTCCAGCACTATCGGTCTGGTGGCTTTGCTGTGGATCCGCAGTGCGAAAAATGACGGATTGGCAGGAACACGCTTCGGAGGACGCATGTTTCAGCCTCCGTTTCCCGAGTTGCCGTGGGTTACACCGTGAACTGGGATAAAACAATAATTGGGCATTCCAAATTGGGGAGAAAACTGGGTTAAAACCATTGCTGACAACTAAATTTAACACTAGAACCGTCGAGATTTCTGACTACATACAAACGCTGCACCCACAAAATGTGCGGCTCCATTTTAAAATGTCTTAGATATGAAAATGAAAAACAAACAATTGGATATAAACAACACTGCATGAAATAAAACTGTTCTGTCCTGCTTTGGTAAAGAAATAACACACAATGGGGGCTGGATTTATATCTTGCACAGGACGCCCTCAAGGATTGTTATGGCTCTGGGTAGTGGTAACTACATTGTGGGTCAGGTGGTGGTAACTACATTGTTAATTGTGGATCTGGTGGTGGTAACTACATTGTTAATTGTGGATCTGGTGGTGGTAACTACATTGTTAATTGTGGATCTGGTGGTGGTAACTACATTGTTAATTGTGGATCTGGTGGTGGTAACTACATTGTTAATTGTGGATTGTGTGATAGTTGCAGGGTACAGTTCTTTGCTTGAGCATTCAACTAATATTCTCAGATCTATTTTCATTATAACACAATCAAATCTGCAGGGCACATGCACTTAGAGAAAAGTAATGAAAACATTATGAATTCTAAAAACTCTTCCATATCCATGGTAAAAATGTTCCAGGTTTATTATTGAATTTCAGATTTGTTGAATTATGGTCCTTTCTCTGTGGCCCTATGCTTATACATTTACCACAGTTAACCATTGTGTGCTTTGATTTTTGTATACCTATCTACACTTTGCTATGCTTTACCATGAAGAAATGACAACAACAAAAAAAGTGCAGGTGCCCAAAACATGATTAATATGTCAATTGCTTGTGTAACAGGTCTGAGGCCGGGGGAGAACTGGCGACCATGCGCACAGCAAGCAAACTTCTTAACCACGATGCAAGAGCCCAGGTTGTACTGTCGACAAGGTTCAATACAATTGCCTTGCCAAACACATGTGTGTGTGTTTTGTATTTCCAAGTTAGATTTTATAATACAGATGCAATTAAAAATAACCAATGTGTACACCCAGTACAAGATGCATTGTTTCAGAGCAGAATGTTTGATTGAGTTTATAACGCAATTTTGTTTGGTCTAAAGAGAAAACCCTCTCTAAAATAGCAAGCAAATTTAAAATATGGGGAAAAAATGTTTAGCGTGCTTATATTTTGTGAGCTAAAATGAAATACTTACATTTCCCCAAACTTGTTTGCTTTTTGGCCGGAAACCAAGTTAGTGATTCAGAAAATGAATAGCACAGCATCCTGTAAATTAAAGTAATTTTCTGGTATTTGGAAACTCATCAGAAAATCATATCAATGGCATATTGGCTTCTGCCGGAGTTCCCAGAAAATGACATAAACCGGTCAATAGATTGCAATAGATTACAGCCTGAACGGAGAGCCATTAAGAAAACAAACGTACTTCACAGTGCACATCGCTCGCAATGCTCAAATGCTTCCCAAGTTGCTTATTTTCTGCCATAAAATATAGATAAGGTGAAGCTTTAATAACAATTGCCCCCAGGCTAACCTGCTGTTTCTATTACCAGGCCTGTGTGTAATTCACAGGAACTATGGTAATAATTCATCAGCTTGTCACAGAAACAAAATACAATTTTATGATCTGTCACTAAAGTTAATTTGCAGTTCAGAATTTTGCAGGTATTCAATTTGAAAGAAAGGTATTCAATTTAAAAACACATCCCCCTCATATTAAAGGCAAAATATAAATCCACATGTTCTTCCCATTATTATTTTTTTTTCTGTCACTTATAATGCCACCAATCATTTTTTTTTATCACATCATTATTTAAATACAGGGAAGCATTTTCTTGCCAATATAAAAACATGCATGGTACTGTCAGCTTGTTATTCATGGCTGATACGCATGATTAAATTACAGACTAGGAGGTTATAGATGTCCTATCTCCCTGTGATGGGGTACGCCCCACCCCTGTGCATATTATGTTTTGTATTTTGTATTTGTTGTATTATTATTTAAAAACGTATTGTTTAATTCGTATGAAAACATTTGTGTTTTGTTATTGTTGTTTTGCAGCATAGACAGGGTTAAACTTCCCCATCCATGCTAACCAGTGCAGAATGCGACCATCTCCAGATTGATTGACTGATTCGTTTATTACTAATTTGGAGACCGTCACAAGTATATAAACCCACAGCTTTGGCTGCATGTGAAGAGTGCTCAGAGTGCATAATGGGAGAGACGTGAGTGAAACAGAAACTAAAAACATAACAAGTGCTGCTCATGCTGGATTTGGATTAGCACGATACTTGTTTTTTCAGCGTTTGTTTGCTGTATTGTCTGTTTGTTTTGGCCATCATGCCTTTTTATTTTGGAAAGTGTTTTGTTTTGTACAATCGTTTTATTTATTAATAAAACGTGCAAGCAGCGCATTCATACCTCGCAGTCCTGACTGTCTGTGTGTCAATTCTCTTCCTGGTTTGACGTCACCACAAAGCTGTCCGGGTCGCATATGGTGTCAGAAACTGGGAAACAGTGCTCCACACATTCAGGCCAGGAACAGTTCTGCGGGTACAGGAGTTTTTTGTGAAGAGGATTTATTTATTTTATTTTATTTTTTAAGAGGATGGAGGCGGGTCCGTGGTGCCTGCACTGTGCAAAGGTGGGGCACTACACTGGTGACAGAAAGGATGTACCAGCTCCAGCGCTAAAAATGGAGAGGCACACAAGAACACACAACGCTACAAGCGGGAGGGGTTCCAGCACCAAAAACACGCAACGCTATGAGCAGGAGGGGTTCCAGCGCCAGGAACACGCAACTCTACGAGCGGGAGGGGTTCCAGCACTGAGAACACGCAATGCTATGAGCAGGAGGGGTTCCAGCACCAAGAACACACAACGCTATGAGCGGGAGGGGTTCCAGAACCAAGAACACGCAACACTAAGAGCAGGAGGGGTTTCAGCACCAGGAACACGCAACGCAACGCTAGGAGGGGTTCCAGCACTGAGAACACACAATGCAATGAGCAGGAGGGCTACGAGTGGGAGGGGTTCCAGCACTGAGAACACGCAACGCTACGAGCAGGAGGGGTTCCAGCATCGAGAACACACAACGCTATGAGCAGGAGGGGTTCCAGCATTGAAAACACGTATCACTACGAGCGGAAGGGGTTCCAGTGCCGAGAACATGTATCACTACGAGCCGAAGGGGTTCCAGCGCCAAGAACACTTATCGCTATGAGCAGGAGGGGTTCCAGCACCAATAACACACAACCATACAAGCAGGAGGGGTTCTAGCACTGAGAAAACATATCACTACGAGCAGGAGAGGTTCCAGCATTGAGAACACACAACGCTACGAGCGGGAGGGGTTCCAGCACTGAGAACACACAACACTACGAGCAGGAGGGGTTCCAGCACTGAGAACACACAACGCTACGAGCGGGAGGGGTTCCAGCACTGAGAACACACAACACTACGAGCAGGAGGGGTTCCAGCACTGAGAACACACAACACTATGAGCGGGAGGGGTTCCAGCACTGAGAACACACAACACTACGAGCAGGAGGGGTTCCTGCACCGAGAACACACAACGCTACGAGCGGGAGGGGTTCCAGCACCAAGGAGAAGAGCGCCAATTGAATTCAAAAATTTATTTGACTGAGCAATCCAGAAAAATGAGTGCTTAGACAATGTCCGTTTATGTTTCTAATTAAGGGTGACACATGTTTGAAGCTGTTTAAAGTAGTCTTAATGAAATGAGTGTCTAATAATTACAATTACATGATAATTAGCTGCAGTTGTAGCCACGAATATTTCTTATATAAATTAGTGTATGATCACCATGGCAATCAATTCTATGGACTAATTAATCTCTTGGGATTGTTAAGGGGATTTCAATGAATTATGGCTAAAACAGACACATCATTCTTGATTCTGAAAGAGGTGACATAGCAAAAGATGGTAATTGAAGCACAAGCTGTTTATGTGAAATATTTTAAAACACTTTAGTCAACTGCGTTGGCTTAACCTTAAATTGTTCTGAGTTTCAGAGAGCCTGTTGAATCTATTTTGAAATTATGTTGACTAAAAAAGAAAAACATGTCATGCTATGTGCTCTGAGGCACTGATTGGTTGTAAGGCGCATGATTGTTGTTTAGCAATTTCTTTGATGTGCTTTGCTGTATACAAAAGATAAGGGAAATAAATTGTATGAATGAGATACTAAGGTTTATTTTAATGATCCAAGCTGTGGAGCATCTTAATACTTTTAACTCATACACCTGATGTTGTTGTTTTTTTCCTTAAGAGTAATGTATTAACATTACTAAATACAATACAGCTCTGGAAAGAGATTTGCGGGGTTGGCAGATCCCCACATTTAAGACTAAAATTATAACATTATTAATTATTAATTTGTTATTTAGCAGATGCTTTTTTCCAAAGCGACTTACAGTAGGACCTCTGTTTTATTTCTCATCCAAAGAGGTTTAAATATTAAAACAAAAAAAAGACCACACTCATTTCTTTAATGTAGAAATAAGGTATATTTGTAGTGGCAAAACCAACAGAAAATGCTAAACACATAATTGAAAATATAAGAATGATATAGGTGGTAAAATTGTTGCCAGGAATTTACATAGAGTAGTTAACAAAAAAGGGTTAGAATACCCTTTAAAAGATGCAAATATTATATTAATAATAAATCGCTGATCATTAACTTACATGAATGTGCAAAATAACTGAACTCACGGTAGAAAACATCCCAGTTACTGTAGCTGTGTTTAAGCCAGTACTATTAATCTGTGGAAAAGCTTCCCAGAGCAGATTTCAATGGAAATGAATTAAGCAGTCAATAGTCTGTTAATTAGTTTTGTTAATTGTTTTAGTGTTTAATTTAACTGTTTTATTTTTCAATTATCCCCTGCACCTGGGCAGTAAGTAGTAATTGGGACCAGGGCAGGGTATAAGAGAGGATCAGTTATTTTGATCGGGGCTGCTGAGTAGAAGGAGGCAGATGAGGTGCTCTGCTTCCGAGCAGTCTGAAAAAGTAAGTGCTGTGTTAGCGTGTGTGATTTGTGTTTTGTGGTGCCAGGTAAACGGCTTAGCCATCCTGCAAGTTAGTGAGGGAAATACCTTGTTTAGTTAGTGAGGGAAATACCCTGTTTAGTTAGTGAGGGAAATACCCTGTTTAGTCAGCGCTCCTAAAGCGGAGCTAGGTGTTTATTTTGTTTCTGTTTTTATTTTGTGTTTAATTAAAAATAGCGCGTCAGCGCAGAAAAATCAATTTCTGTGTTCTGGGTCGTAATTTTTAAAGGGAAATGGACTTAAACAGACTACCAAGCCAACAGCTAGTTTAGCTCCCCAAATATAGAACTACCGACAGTGCATCAATGTAATTTCCCAGAATAGTCCTGAGATGATTACACAACTGGCTTTCTCCATGGCAGCAAACTTTATATCTGGAAATGTAAAGCTTTTTACTCATAACTGAATATGCAAGATGAAATACCGAGACGGGAAAAATTGCATACTCTACAAAGGGAGACAAAATCAACTAACACACCAAGATAACGAGACTTCCACTGAAAATTAAAGGTAATAATTTTCAGTACAGTACAAACCTTATGTAAATGATGTAAATCATTTATAATGAATTTGCTTCTGTTAGTAGTTTGTGTCTTTTTTAGTGTGCTTGAGGTTGCTGCCTCGCTCTGCTGCTTCAGATAAGTTCTTCACTATGCATCGCAACTCTTGACCACTGAATTTGATGTCTCTGAGAAACCAGGTTGTGGAGTGTTCCACAAATCCTTGACAACCCACCTCCACTGGGTAAACCTGGACTCCCCATCCTCGCTGTTCCACTTCAGCAGCTAGTTGAGCCTACCGAAGTTTCTTCCTTTTATACTCCTCATCCACAGTATCCTCCAATGGCACTGATAACTCTACCAGGTGAACAAGGCAAGCTGAACCAGACCACAAGACAATATCAGGTTGAAGTTTAGTGGTGACAATCTCAGGTGGGAAAATAAGCCGTTGTCCAACATCTGCCAGCATTTTCCAGTCTCTAGCAGCTTCTAGTTGTCCTAGATGAGTTCTGGTTTGAATACCTTTCCTTGGAGGTTGCTCCCCTGGACAGAGGAATGTTGTTCTTCATGTGTCATATACTGTATTGCTGGCATTGGTGGCAACCTGTTGGTCATGCTGCGCTTGTCTTCCAGTGCTAAGGCCAAACATCGCAGCACCTGGTCATGACGCCAAGTAAACCGTCCTTGGCTAAGACCCACCTTACATCCTGTCAAAATGTGTCTTAATGTAGCTGACAATGAACACAAAGGACACCACAGATCCTCTCCTACCCATAAATTAAGGTTCTCTTAAATATACACATATATATATATATATATATATATATATATATATATATATATATATATATATATATATATATTTACAATGTATTTCAATATATTTTTGCATCCATTTTTGTTATATTTCAATACTGTAAAGCCATAAATATTTGCATAAATATTTGCCTTTTATTATGCATTTTTCACGTATGAAAATAAAAACGCCAAATATTTAGGTTGCAAATATTTTTGGCTTTACAGTATGTTTTAAAATATATATTTTAAATATATTTATTGTATATTTTCTGTATGGGATAAGTCTGAAATGTCTGTAATAGATGTGTACACCTGCTACCTACAGCTTTAATCCAGTGAATAATACACGGATACAGCGCAGTAATGCAGTACTCTTATTATTATGCTTCTAAAAGGCTTTTAAATCATACTATACACGGGGAAATGCTAAATTGAACTTACTATTAAGATTGCAACTGCAGCAAAAACACAGGGTCGGCATAGTCTTTTTTATTATTATTAAAATGTTCCTAGTGAAAAGGCCCATACTTGCTTTGAAATCTGCCTCACTTCTATCTGCATACATTTGTTGGTACAGTAATCTATATTGAGTGAATTATTTAAACGAGCCAACCCCACACATAGATTTTAAAATGATGCAGTGCAAAAGAGGTGTATAGGTGTTTTTGTCTTTATTTTATACTCAAGCATTCAACTTGAAAAGAGCCTGATTGCAGGTTGGACACTAAAATGTGCAGCTTTAGTATGTATACATTTATAACTGGCATAGGGGAATTTGTAGAGGGATCTCAGTTTAGTATACATTTATAACTGGCATAGGGGAATTTGTAGAGGGATCTCAGTTTAGTATACATTTATAACTGGCATAGGGGAATGTGTAGAGGGATCTCAGTTTAGTATGCATTTATAACTGACCTAGGGGAATGTGTAGAGGGATCTCAGTTTAGTATGCATTTATAACTGACCTAGGGGAATGTGTAGAGGGATCTCAGTTCAGTATACATTTATAACTGGCATAGGGGAATTTGTAGAGGGATCTCAGTTTAGTATACATCTATAACTGACCTAGGGGAATGTGTAGAGGGATCTCAGTTTAGTATACATTTATAACTGACCTAGGGGAATGTGTAGAGGGATCTCAGTTACAAGTTACCAGGAGGTAGCAATGTAATAGTTATTAAGAGCAATATTGTGCTTTTTTGTTATGAGGAGGTGTATTCTTTTCTTCAAGTCGTTTCACATTATTGCTTGACCTAATGTTCTGTAGACGGCTAATCATTATTTATGAGACAGGCTTCAATTTAAAATTCAAATGTAACTAACAAATCATTAGGTGGATTTGTCAGGGCTCTGAATGTGAAAGAACCTTAAAGAGACAATAAATAAAATAATCAAATAAAACCACAGCACATGTCCTTGTCTATTCAGATTAGTCATTACTAATTGTCAGAGGTATACAAATGAGCCGTGTCCCGTACTTAAGACGTCAATGGCGTACACCGTCTGTTTACACCGTCAAGTTCTGGCTACGGAACACGTCTGGAGACAGGCAGGTTGTCTGAAATAACAATAATAATAATACACACGCAGGTGCTGGATGCAAGTGAGAGGATACTCTCACGCACAAGAAAGTATAGAACTAGGCACCAGAGCGCCAGCAAGCTCATTTTGTCATCATGTTATGTTTAAAACTTTCATTTGAGTGACAAATGCCACAGAAAGACAGCACTGCATAGTTACATTAAAATAGGAGTAATTGTTAAATGACAGAAAAATCGCCTATGCTTTTATTTGTTACTGATTATCTCAGTTTGCAAATACCTGCACAATTCATTCAAATACAATACATACAGTAACATCTCAAATCTGTTTCTCATACAGTACACCTTACCATATAACAAGCTTCTTTTAAACTAAAAGAAATCAATACAGCTAGATTGAAAAATCCTCGGTTTTGTAACGAAATTGGATTAGAAAACGCAACATATTTCTTGTAATTTATTTGTAGTTAATAGATACAACTTCTTGAACTAACTAACAATCCTGTTTGACACAAATATGTATTTTTCAATATACAGCTAAAAAATGTTAGCATCACCTAAAATTTTAACATTGAGTCAATTACATAAAATCTATATGAACATACATTTTAACATCATGTAATAAAAGAAAATATAAAATTATACCGCAAAAGTCTACCGGAAGCCATATAGTAGTACAGTATTTCATGTCACATTTTTCAGTTTTTGTCAGTTTTTCGTTGAATATATGGAAAAGTAGTATGTAATTCAATAGGTTAATGTAACATAATTCAGCCGGTTTCATTTGATCTTATGACGCAAAATTAAGCCTCTTTTACACTGGCATGTTCTACCCAGGTCAGAACCTCCCCGGGTCAGGACCCGTGTCATGCGGGTCGGCTATGCGATTTCACAACTCTGATAAAGCAGGGTTGACCTCGGTGACAGATGCAAGTACACAATGTGCGTATCAATGCCCTGCAAGCAGCTTGTTACGGATACTTCCATCCAAGATTCTCTGGATTGAACCTTCAGCCCAAATGTTCATTAAAGCAAATGTTTCTTCATCCTTGCTGCAATCTGGCTCATGCTGTGTCTCAATCAACAAAAACATTGCTAAACAGAAAAAACAGAAATGTTGTTCCTTGCGGAAGTGAAACCTTCACGCAGGCGTGGCTGTTTGTTATTGCGTCACGAACGGCCGTCAAGCATTTTGTCTCACTCAACCCGGGTCAAACCCCCATCCTGGGGTGGGTCGCCCAGATACATGGTTTCACACTATGCATGACTGTGTCCCGGTGTGAACAGGCTGGCTGTAGGGGTGACGTCAGGCCAGAAAGAAACACACACGCAGACAGGCAGTACTGTGGTTGAAACTGAGACGCCATGCGGCTCAGTATGTTTAATGAAACAAATAAAAGGTTTAAACAGAAAACAGCACACGGCACTTGCGTCCAAAATAAATAGACAAACAAAACGAACAAACACTAACAAACAGGGCACGAACACTAAACACAAAACAAGTACAGTGCTGGTGCTTCCAGCACTCGTAGCAGTTATTTATTTTTACTACTATTATTGATTTTACCTCCTAACTCTCTCCCGTTCTTTCGTCCTGAACACACAACCCAGAGTGAATGAAACGTGCATCTATATATACAATTGTGCTGGGATTCAACTACCAATTAATTATTCACTTGAATCCCAGCACGTGAACTAAATCTGTGCAACCCCGTGCTCACATATTATTAAGTACTTTAAATGCACGTGAAGTGCAATCCCTGTGCCTAAATACAATTATACATTTGAAATAACTCGTGCTACACACACCCATTTATATCCCGTGCAGCAATATCTATACACCAACATTAACACACCACACGCAACATATAACACAGAAATGCACACAGGGGTGGGGCACATTGCTACACCCGGGTAGCCAGGTAGGAGTGCCATGTGGAAGGGACTTTAGTTCATTCTATAGGGTGTTGCAAAACTTTTTGCCAGAGCTGTATAAATAGTAAACACACATATGTGTTGGGGGGCGTAATAACATTTAATTTACTTTAAAATGACTTGGGCTGCCTCTGTTGGTAGATGGAATGCTATGAAAAATATGTAAAGCTAAGTAGCCTACTAGCTGGCTGCACACGACAGTGTTGAATATACCGTAGGAACAAAAAACAGTGTGTTTTTGTTGTTGTTTTTTTTTTTACCTGTAAAACTCACTAACATGAGAATCCTAATCATGCACTGAGTTATACACATTAATACGGGGATCGCCTTGTTTCTAGAAGTGCGACTCTAGAAGTACATGTTAGTTCTCCAAAAAGGTGAATAATTGTGCTCCTGTTAAATCCGAGGATCGTGTTCCAAGATATCTCCCTGCTTTTGATCTACAGTCCACACAAGCACACCGAAGCCTGGCATTTTCTTAGAGCAACGAATAGGCTACAAACGTGATTTATGTTTTCTGACCTATCCTGTGTTCAGGCGAGTTAACAATGCAATTTAATGTATGCGTTACAAATAACAAAATACTTAAATTACATAATTATTGGATAATTAAACATATACTTTTGTATTATTACTATTGGCTTACATACGTGTTCCTAAACACAGAAATGATGCTAGGAAATTGTACCATAAGACGCATCTCATTCTCCACCTGGTCTGAGGCACGTGTTAATTATGACGCCGGTAAGGGTCAATTAATAGCACAATACAGATTTATGAATCAGACGAGTAATATCCAAATGAGAAAATTGGTCTCTAAGGGCGCGCTATTCTAACGTTGCAATGAGTGATGTTTTTTGACGGTAAATGGTGTTTATGGACAACCCGATGAAATCCTATCATGTTAAACACTATTATTGGCACAATGAAGGAGACAGTAAATTATTAATATGGGCCAATTTATTTATATCTATTATACAAATATTATCCTTCATTTAAAAAAGTATGGCTATAATCACTTATCATTAAGAGCCCTCTGTCTAAAATATAGGAGTGATATCAGTTGATGTATGTGCTTGTAGGTGTGTTGGTCTATAACTCCCTTTTTTCACCATGTATTATCCAAATGAGAGCAACATGTCTGCTTCCCAAGAGTAACACCGTGCTTACAATACTAACAGCCTGCATGCCATGCAGAGCAAACGATTGTGTGTTATTCGTTAGCAAATGCAAACATCATGTACATATTTACAGATTTTAGGAATGTATAAAATACACAGCCCTCTGATATGCACCAAATCCTCCATTCACAACCAAACCTGTCTGAATACCATTAAACCTGACCTGCTTCAATTTAGTCCTGTTGTTATCTATAAATAGGTTCTTACATGAGAATTGTTTGGTTTCAATCAGATCTACAGTATGTGTTGAATTAAAAGCACAGACAATGTGTTTCTGGATCTATAGAAGTCCTGTTGCTTTGGGACCATCACTCTCTGTTATGCTTTTCCATATCCTATTTTAATGTCATTTTAAATTCAGTCAATACAATCCAATGAGATGTTTAGTAATAGTAAAGAGGAATTAAACGAAAGACCCCATTAGTATTGCTAGACCTCTAAACCATATTATGTTGGCAGAACTGTAATTTATGTGGTGCATTAGACACCAATGTTTGTATTTGTATTTCTCTTTTTGACTTATTGATGATTGTATCATTTGTGTTTCAGTTGTCCATAGAAATATAGGTTGAGAGAGCACCTTAACAATTTCATATTTATATGAATGTGTATTAATTAATAGTAGCCTGTGAAGAGCAGGCACTTATTTTGAAGATTGTTGTTCATTTGCAAAAGTATGATTATTTTGTTATATAAGATTATAATATTTAAAAGGCTTTAAAATATAATAAGAATCCTTTGTAAGTACAGTGTTTCATACTGAATATACAGTACATCAAATGTGATATGCTCTTAATGGGTATGTAGGTTTATAGGGAAAGCAACATGTCTATTTGGATCACAAACACTGGGGCTACATGTTTCAAGGAATGACGCTTGTGTCACAGCTAATTGAATCCAAAGAAGTTACAATGTACTTAACATGTAATTCTGTTAGTGTGATATATGTAAGTACACAATTGTATCAGAAAAGGGTTAGGGTTATGGATAGGGTTAGGAGTAGGGTTACACATTAAGTACATTGTAATTATGCGTAATTACACATGCATTTACTAAGGGACTACTATGTAAATAAAGTCATTAGAAACACTTTATTTGCATTCACACTGGGTCTGGTTCGTTTCGTTTGAAACAATGGGCTGTATTCTGATCACAGCATAAATGCGAGTGCAAGCACCAGCAGGGCTTGCCCCTGATCTGTGGCGCATAAATGGAGTGAAGATGTAAACAAATATACTGCACTGAAATGATATTCTGAAGACGTGTCTTGCCCCTTTATAGAGCACCTGCCCCATCATTAACATATTCACAGAATCGATTCTGATGACAGTGCAGTGGGGTCCCAAATAGACAATTGAGCTCTATATTAAGACCCGCTGAAACCAGGTTTATTTAGTGGTGCAATCAGGAACTTTAACAATTGAACACACTATAAAAAACAAAGTACTCCTAAATAGCAAATGCATTTGTTTGGACTGACACAAAGAGTAAATCAAACAGGGGCGTAGCCATGGGTGGGCATGGATGGGCCGTCCAAATCTGCGCCTATGTGAATGCCAAGTTTAAGTAAATGTATAAATTATTTATTCCTTTTTTTTTTTTAAACTGTGCACCCCGAAGGTGAGAGCTCAAGTTTAGGACAAACATGCTATAGAGAAAATGTCACAGGCTTTAGCGAATCAAAGCAAAGTAGTCATTGTGATGCAATGTTTGGGTGGGATCTTCCTCTTACACAACGAATCATGTGCAAGCTGTGTTTGATTGACAGTTGTGAGGCATTTGGCACAGATCTGTTAAGTCCTAGACGTTTCAATATTCCAACTTTATTTAAAATGTGCAGTTTTTTTAAGCAAACTTGCAGGCTAATTAGTAGTAGTGCGGTGGTCAACATGCCAAAACAAATTTGTTTTTATTTATTTTTAAAATACAACAGATACAGAAGCCACAATGGCAACTCACACATCATCCTCTTCCTCCGAATCTGCAAATTATTCATTTACATACTTCAGCAGTAAAAATGGCAACATGTGAAAATAAATGTCAGAAGAGAAAATTACCAAATTGACTGGATGATTCGTTTGTTACTTCATCTTTGGGAGCACTCTAATGAAGATTTGAGAGCAATGTGGAATCATATTTTACTGGATTGTCAACTTTACGAATTGAACAGCCTCTTTCAAAATGAGACATGTGCAAATCGACGGTGGGGGAAAATGACCCAACACTAATTTAAGTTTGAGATGATGATCCAAATATGCACACACTTTTAAGGCTCTTCTGCACTATGAACAGGAGCTGCGCTAGCCTCAGTGCTGACGAGTCGCTTGAACATGCTGTCTCTCCTGTCGTTTGAAAGAGATCTGTGCGATTCTCTGGACTATGACTCTATAATTGCAATATTCAGCTGCAAGCCTCGACACCTTACCCTGTTACTAACTAGGCAATGGTAAGTAATTTACTAGCTTTTGTTTTATTTAATAATTGCTTGATGTAATATGACTGTGTTCTCACTGGTTTGGTGATGCTGCCCGTTCACTATATATATATATATATATATTTATGTACGTTTATTTTTTGTCTACTTCAAACATGTTAAATGGATTTACAGGAGAAATATTCAATGTATTCAGAGGTTTAATGGATTTAAATCATTTTTGCAAACTACTTCCTGTGACGTCAACCCTAAGTTGGGGCCCATCCACATTTCCAAGCCTAGCTGCACCACTGAAATCAAAGAAAGAAAAAAAGGCAGACAAATAGCATTTAAAAAAATACTCCAAAGCGGTTAACTTTCTTGTTTACTGATCGCATGACAACGATGTTTTAATCAGCCTATCAGTGCATCTGTACTGTCTTTTCTGTGATCTGTACTGTACAGTACGAGGTGAGACAAAGTCAGTGTTGCATTGTTATTTTGACTTCCATTGGTAAAATTTAGTTTTCAATTGGAGGTAAAATACTAAAAATGGACGACAAAGCAAAAAAAGCAAAGTATATTTCAGCTGAGGATCATGTCAAGAAATTTCCCAAAGAAAATTTACTAGCATGGTTTAAGTATTCTCTTGGAGAGTGACCTACTACTTGCTGTTCTGACTTGCGCTGGTTTATCTTGCTCTGTGCTACTGATGCTCGACATGATCGCCACTTCTATATTGGAAATCGGAGCCTTGAGGTGACACAAGCACATTCTGTCTCTTAAAGGGATTGTTGCCTAGCCCTGATTGGATAGCAGATTCCCTAACCTATTCAGCATTGATTGGCTGGGCGCTGTCAGTGCGCCACTAAACGCGCTTGCACTGGGTTTTCAATTTCATCAGAATCACAGTTTTGGAGAAGCTGCTCCCTGCGGAGCAGACGTGATTTACTTTAACCACTGCGCTTGCGATTGCACTCATTTAATCAGAATAGAGCCCAATGTATCTATGTGCTTGCTGTTCACACTTATCTGTGTTTGTTTGGATGCAAGCTAAAGTTCTTTTTTTTTGTTCCATTTCCATTTTTTCAGGACTGAGTTAGTTTGTGTTCACAATGCACTTTGCATGTGCACTCGGTTCATTTATATGGTGTGTGAACCAGATGCTTACAATATCCTGCAAGGCATATTGAAAGATGGCAGCTATTGATGTATTGTTCCGGTTTTTACTAGCATGTTTTAGAGTCTTACATATTGCTGTAGAACAAAGTACTCAGGGAGCACTTCACTATTTTAATGAATCCATTTCTTGAATGCCTACAGTAGGAGAATGCAGTTTACCCAATTCTGCATGGTTCTCCTACTGTTGGAATTAAACAGAGTAATTTGAGGAAATAATATGTTTTACTATTTTTGTGAGTTTTGTCCAGTTCGATTTGGATTTTGGTGTCTGACCAAATTTCAATCAGTTTCTTGTACTCTACATGTAGTTTAGGATTATCAGATTTCCAGAGGGAAAAACAGGGATGTTTATTTTTTTCTTCAATTCACTGACGCCATACCAACTCTGAAGCCGTTTAATGAACAGTATTTAATATTATAGTGTATAATATTAAGATCATATACCATTTAAACATGAAAGGGGACAACCTTTCCACCAGGGTCGCCAAAGATTTCCTCCTAAAAAGAAAGTTTTTTCCACCATGCAGAGGGTCTTCACATAGTCACTAGGGTACAGTTTACTAACCCTTTTGTCACGTTAAGTGTTTTGTTTTCTTTTGTGTTAAATGTTTTCTCTCTTTCTTCTTTTCTATATGGATTGGCAGTTCCTCTTTTTCTTCTTATAGGTGTCTTCAGCGGGGAGCCAGGGGTCCATTCTTTGGAGGGGGGGGGGGTTAGTGGTTCCACTTTCTCCAACCCTTTGTTAAGCTATGCTTCATTTACCTCTTAGAGGATGGTTTTCCGTGAGTCAGAGGGGACTCCAAACCCCTCCTTTAGCATGCATGACCTCTTGTCTTCTTCTCTTTCAGGTTCTGATGCTGGTCTCCTCAGAGAGGATGACCCCTCTCCTGTTTGTTGGGTCTCGTCAGTGCCGAACCCCCTTCGCTATGCCAGGCTTTTGAAGAGGCGGAACACCATGCTCTATATGTTCTAACATCTACTAACTTTGTTTTCTTTCCAGTTGGTGAGCCTTTTCGTATTTCCGGTTATGTCAGTGATGGTGCCCCTCTTCATATGTTGGGTTACGTCAGCAACGGTATCCCCCCTCCTATTTGTTGGGTCTCCTCACGACGGAACCCCGCTTCTATATGTTGGGCCTTGAAGAGGCGGAGCCCCTTTCTATACACGCTTTATATGTTACTAACTACATGTCTTTAAACACTACATCAGGGGCCTTGCTCCACCCCGTGAAGTCTTGAACAAAGAAGACTACGCGGCGATCTGATTCAAGCATTCAAAATTCTAAAAGGTATTGACAATGTCGACTCAAGGGACTTTTTCGACCTGAAAAAAGAAAACAAGGACCAGGGGTCAAAAATGGAGATTAGATAAAGGGGGATTCAGAACCTAAAATAGGAGGCACTTTTTTACACAGTAATGTTGTTGAAGCTGACACCCTGGGATTCTTCAAGAAGCTGCTTGATGAGATTCTGGGATCAATAAGCTACTAACAACCAAATGAGCAAGATGGGCTGTATGGCCTCCTCTCGTTTGTAAACTTTCTTATGTTCTTATGGTTTTTTTAAAGTATTCACATTCAGTAGATTGGAGTCTATCTTTCGCAGCTCTTTCTTGGAAAGAGGACAGAGTTATTTTAAGTTCTGTGTAACACAGTAGTGCTGTGCCTATTAGTTACATTTATAGATTAGTGATGCAGACTGCTTGTCCCTCAAGGATTCAGCATGCTGCTGAGTCTGTTCTACTCACAATATTCAAGGCAACATCATCATCATCAGTTGGAGAGAAAGTAAATGAAGAGGCAGAACAAGAACTAGCCTTTTCTCATTATCCTTAAATCTGATTAAATATAACCAATAGACAGAATAAATCTGCTTGGGCTTTTTTTAATGAGCAAATCTGGAATATGAATAACAACTTTGAATCATGCATTGGGTATAAGAAAGAAACCCTCACCAATACATCAGAGCATCTGCAGATGTTAGGCAGATGTTACCACAAGCTCAGTACAACCTGATACTAGGAATGTTTTTGTGTCAGTTTAAAAAATGATTTGCCTTTAATCAATTACTAGAAAATGTTTACAGTATAGTCGTACAGATAATTTAAAAAATGTAATAAATACAGTTACTACTCTACTGTAATATATATATATATATAGAGAGAGAGAGAGAGAGAGAGAGAGAGAGAGAGAGAGAGAGAGAATAATATATGGGCTCCAGTGAGTTACATGAAAGTAATTTCATCTGGGGTTTATGTGACGTCACAAAGTATGAGACTGTTAGGTCGAAAAAGTCTTATACATTTCTAGGTGAAATTAAAAGTCACTACATTTAAAAAATGAACCTTCATCATTGATAATGCAAGCAATTGTCTGAATCATTAATACACAGAGCAACTACTTCTAGGCAGTTTTTCTATTCGAGTCGAGATATTTCCCCTCAGCCGTTATTTGCGCATGGTTATTAAGAAGCGGAAGTTAATGGTGGAAATTGTTCACGCATTCTAAATACGGTTGAGCTGCAGGGATATAATCCCTGATATATGCCTTTAGAATCTTTGTAACCACATCACAAAAATAAATCAAACAAGATCACTCCATCAGCTATTAACAAAATGTTGCTTCAAGTAAATTTCAACCTTTTTAATAAGATGTCAGTTAAGGAATGGCTAAATCAAAACATCCCGGAAAATACAAGCCCATCTGAGATGTCTACAGTCGCTGCAAGAAGTACAGAGAGAAGTACTGTCGGACAAACTGAAAAACCCTAACCTTAACCCTCAGTACGAATAGTAGTGCTGGACATGGGAGCGTTACCCAACAGCGACTTGATTTAATTGAGATAGAAAGAACTGAAAAAAATAACAGAAAACAAACAGCTTGGGCAATTCATGTTTTTCGAGACAAAAAGAATAAAAACACACATTTTGAGGAAAACACTTGCCCGAGTTTAAATGAATATCTCAGAGAATTTTATGCAACCGTCAAAAATAAAAAGGAACAACAGTACAGTATATCTAGTTATATTTCTTTGAGAGCTGAAATATTCAAATCAATTACCAAGGAAAAGACTAATTATTATTATTATTACAATTGCACAATTTTTTTTCAGAACTTTGTCCTCAGTTTATTTTCACAGAAGCATTTTTGCACACATAATAATAATAATAATAATAATAATAATAATAATAATAAAACATTTTCACAATCTTTTGTTCTCTGTTTATTCA
Organism: Acipenser oxyrinchus oxyrinchus; assembly: GCA_030684275.1. NCBI lineage: Eukaryota > Metazoa > Chordata > Actinopteri > Acipenseriformes > Acipenseridae > Acipenser > Acipenser oxyrinchus. The sequence continues at coordinate 1,816,448 of CM060249.1, forward strand.
AATAAAAGTATTCCGTTTTAAAAACGCTTTTTTGTACACTCATTTTTATAAATAAAAAATGCTGCAACATTTGCAGTTATCAAGTCTGGGCTGCAGCAGGTAGGAGATAACAAGAATAAATACAAATGTTTCTTTGTGATTCCACAGCATCTATCAAAGATAAGTCAGGGAACTGACCCCTTTAGATGCCAGTAAGTCTAAGGATCAATTTATTAAACATGTTATTAAACAATGAACAGTGCATTGCAACATCATTTTAAGCACACATTACAAATTCTTTGTTTCATATGGAGTAAATACCACACTGTAGTTCTATAGCATGTTGCTGTAATATGGCTTATAGATGAAAAGATTAAAAAGCAACACTATATATTAAGAGTATCTAACTACACTGTAATTACAATGTAATTATATGTGTTGTTACATTGCATTGTAAATACACCACCATGTGTGCAAATGCGTGTGTAATTGGCATGTTACTACTCTGCAATTTCAGTAAGAGACTCTTATTTTAAAGTGGTATCAAAGATTAGTTGATTAAGTACATGTTAGCTCAGTTAACACAGTCTGAAATGTTATAACAATGGAACAAAATCATGTTTAATGATACATAAAAATGTTGACTGCATTTTTGAAGCAGCATCAATTATGCAAATATCTAGACAAATCCATAACTCAAATGTACTTATTTCTAAAAGTTACCATGAAGAAATTGTTACTGTTATAATGTATTCATGTGCATGACATTAGATACAGTTTTTTTTTAATCTTTTGTATTCTCCTTACATATAGAGTATATGTATTCATAAAGACAAATGTGCTGTTGATACAAATTAGAATACTTTTATTATTCAGGAGATTACTATTCATGTATACAAAAAAGAAAATCATAAATAGGCAATACAATGAGGTGCATAATTCTCATCACAAAAAAAGTTGCATTTATAATAATACATGCTTCATGAAAAATGTATGAAACATACACTGGGAGATTTGAGATCTGTTACTCGTGCAAAAACAATGATAGTAACAGAATGTTCAGCACAGTTAAACCAGAGCTGTTTAAGTAGTAATACATTCAATTGGGTTGCAAACAAACGCAAATTCATCTGATACAATGTTGGAGCTGACATTCTGATTACAGGTAGTTAGTTGTTTGCAATATTCTGGTGTTCTTATGGTAACCCAACACCTGTATTGGATTATTGTTTGAAACTGCTGTCGTATATACAAGCTCCTGCATCTTTAACAAGGAGATCAATTGCATTTGGTAATGGTACGGAACACTGGTTGCTTTACAAGAAACCGCTGACTGCTGAACTGTAATAATCTGTTAAACTGATAAAAATAGGCCCAAACCTGGTATTTTACTACAGAACACTCTAAAGAGACTCTCACACACTGGTATGTCAGACTTCATAAAAGTGCAATACCTTCTTTTAATTATTTAAAACGATAGCTGTATTTCGAGCCTTCATTATTTATATTGTTTGATTAACCCCCAGTGTAGGTGTTCTAAAACATCTTGAATAAGTTCAGCAAAGTCTTTATTCAATTGTTTCAACAGAGTAGTTTTATTCCAAAAAGTTGAAGTCTTCACAGCATTACAGTGTAATGATCCAAAATCACTGGGATCATTACACAACTCTTTTATGGCACAAAAGATTTGTGCTTTACAGTTTGGTTTTATACAGGCAATAAAACAAGCATTTATTAACATATAATCTATTATATAGTGCTAACATCCCACTTACCCCATAGTAGCTAACTAATTACCATACTACTGTCGAAACAGAAAACATTCTACATTGAGGAGGCTGTGTGGTCTGGTGGTTAAAGAAAAGGGTTTGTAACCAGGAGGTCGCTGGTTCAAATCCTGGCTCAATCACTGACTCACTATGTGATCTTGCGCAAGACACTTAACCTCCTTGTGCTCTGTCTTTCGGGTCAGACGTTGCTGTAAGTGACTCTGCAGCTGATGCATAGTTCACTCACCGTACTAGTTCACTCTGTAAGTTGCCTTGGATAAAGGTGTAAATAAACTAATAATAATTCTTTACCTTTAAAATCAGTTCTAACAAGTTTCCTTATATGATGCCCTAAAACATATTGGATTGTGTTTTATAACTTTATGGAGAGGCACTTGGACAGATTGGAAGGCGTTTATATCACTTCATGATGTCATATAAACTCCTCCACTCGCTATTGTCAAGTGACTTGTATGCACTAATTTAAATTATGAGTAAAACTTAAATATATATATACATACCAATTTCACCTATGTTCAGCGTATAAAACATTATTTTAGATTTGTGTGTTTTTCTTATTTTTTTTTTCTTACTTAGTGTTCCCAATTATTTTATCTCAATTTTCTCTCCAATTTGGAATGTCCAATAATGTGTTCCCCCCACCGCATCAATTCCCCACATGGCGCAGATCCCACGATTGAGCCAGCGTTCTCTTTTACACCCAGGAACCCGAGAGTGGATCTCAGCGAGCTACCGACTTCAGAAGGACAAAGGACAGCCTTGCAGGTGTCCGCTTTTGAGCTCACTGGCCACCTGGCCAGCAGAGTTCGCCATTGCGAGATGAGGAGAAAGTCCCTGCCGGTTTTTTGCCTCCCAATGCAACGGTCCCTTCAGAATCCCCAGCGAAGAGTGATGACTTCGCACAGCCAGAACGTGAACCTGCGCTGTATGACTCATCCAGCACATCACGTTGCTGTGCTTTCACCAGGTGAGCCACTTGGGGACCCCTTAGATTCATGTGTTTTGACTGTGGCTAATAAAGTTAAAACAACTTTTAGTTCAATAAAGATTTGTAGGAGGCTGTGTGGTCCAGTGGTTAAAGAAAAGGGCTTGTAAGCAGGAGGTCCCTGGTTAGCCCCCCCCGCCCCCATCCTCCTGATTCCAGCCATATCACTTTGTTTTTAATTGTTATGTGTTTCTATTCATGTTGTTATCTGTCCTTTCACTATAATCAAGCCAATTTCCCTCACATCTCTGCTTGTTTCCTTTAACTACCATTATCACCTCTTTCCTTCTTTGCCACTTGTCCTGCTATCCTTGCTCACCTCTTGACCCCTTTCCACCTCGAATACCCATTGTACCGTATTTACTCAAATATAAGTTGTCATTTTTAAAAATAAAAGTTCAGATTGGGGTGGAGTGACTTGGATTCAGGAATTTTTCAGTTAGGGGACTAATTCACATTTGCACTTGTCAATTATTCTGATGCGCTTGAACAACAGCTGCTGTTCACAGTAATGCCCACTACAGTAATTACTCTTCGTACGGTACCAATATAATAAAATGGCTGCACAGCGAACTTCACGCACGTTTTATGATGCAGCTTTTAACAGTCATCTTGTTTGCTGAAGTAAAGGGAAAACATGCAGGAGAATGTGAATTTGGGGCATCCGAGATGTGTGTCAGAAGATGGAGATGCAATCGAAAGGCTATTTTTGCTTGCAAATGTAACAGAAAGTCACGGCCAAATTAAACCAAAGGCAGACAATAAAACTGACTGAAATAAAGTTAAAGGTAATTTACCCTGTTCCAGCTACCGTAAACTGCAAGGACTGCCATTCAGTGCTGTAAGTACTATAAGGTTTAAAGTTTCACACAAAGCACCTTTCACACAAAGTGTCTCAAAGTGCTTTATAATACAATAAAAAAAACAACAAAATACAGAATTAAACAAAATTTTTACAGCAAAATTCGTAATAATAATAAAAAGTAAGCAACAACTCGGTTTAAAAACAGAAATACAGTGAAGTTTAAAATCATAATAGATTGATACATAAAATCAGGATTCAAAAGCTAATCTAAAAAATTAGTTTTTAACCTCTGCTTCTCTGATGTTGGATAGCTAAAAGCTCTTTCACCCTTTCTCTTGGTCTTAATCTTTGGAACAAGCAAAAGACCAGAGTCAGCTGACCTTAGAGCAGGGACAGATGCATGTGGACACAGGAGCTCTTTAGATAGTCAGGAGCCAGACCATGGAGTGCCTTGTAAATCAGCAGCAAGACCTTAAAATCAATTCTAAAACGTACTGGAAGCCAGTGAAGTGCAGCCAAGACTGGAGTTATGTGTCTCTTTTCTTTGTTCTACTTGGTACCCTGGCAGCTGCATTTTGAACAAGCTGCAAACGGAATAAGGCACGATTTGCTAGCCCAGTTAAAAGAGCATTGCAGTAATCCAGTCTAGATGAAACAAATGCATGAATTAGCTTCTCAGCATCAGGCAATGATTAAAAAAGACATCATCTTGGCAATGTTTCGTAAATGATAAAAGGACACTTTAGTGGTATTGCAAATATGAGCCTCGAAACATAAATCAGGATCAATTACAAATCCCAGGTTTCTGGCCTTGGAATTTATGTTTGAATTATATTTACCTAAATTTGTTTTTATAGAATTTACCAACTCCAATTTCTGCTGAGACCCTAACAGCAAGACTTCAGCCCTGAATTTAACTGCAAAAAATGTTGGGACATCCAGCTTTCCACCTCCGACAGATTAGGGTGGAGACAGCCGATATATCCAAGAGGTTATTATTATTATTATTATTTATTTCTTAGCAGACGCCCTTATCCAGGGCGACTTACAATTGTTACAAGATATCACATTATTTTTACATACAATTACCCATTTATACAGTTGGGTTTTTACTGGAGCAATCTAGGTAAAGTACCTTGCTCAAGGGTCCCCCACCTGGAGATTTAACCCACAACCCTGTGGTCAAGAGTCCAGAGCCCTAACCACTACTCCTCACTGCTGCCCTTTCACAGAGATGTAAAGCTGTGTGTCATCAGCATCACAGTGAAAATGTACATGGTGTTTACGGATAATCATGCCCAATGGTAGCATGTATAAGGAGAATAGTAAGGGGCTAAGAATGGAGCCCTGGGGGACACCACCGGAGATAGTAGATTATTGTGATACAGAGTCTGCTATTGAAACAAAATTCTGCCTGTTCGTAAGATATGACCTAAGCCAGTCTAAAAGAGTTCCTGATAGCCCTATCCAACATTCAAGGTGATCAGTTAAAATCATATGATCAATGGTATCAAATGCTGCACTTAGATCTAACAGAACCAGAATGGATATGTGACCAGAGTCTGAACTCATTAGTAAATCATTCAGCACTTTGACTAGGGCAGTCTCTGTACTGTGACCAGATCTAAAGCCTGATTGAAACTTTTCAAGTATTTGGTTATCAGCCCTACAACATGTTGGGTGTAGCCTAAAGAATCTAAAAGCCTTAACAACTCCAGAGACTGTGAACAAGATTAATTATCAATATGTATATTAAAATCCCCAACTAAAAGGACCCTATTATGCTTTGTAGAGAGTGTAAACAGAAAATTAGCAAACTCTGTGAAGAAATATGAACTATATTTTGGCGGTCAGTAATTGTGGCAATGTGGCCACGCCCTTGTGCGTAGTTTGTGTCGTATGTTGCATGTTGCGTGTGTTTAATGTTGGTGTATAGTCATTGGTACACGGGATATAAACGGGTGTGTGTTTCACGTGTGTTTAAAGTTGTAAATGTATTTAGGCACGGGATTGCACATCATTTCACTTCACGTGCAGATAAAATGTGTATAATGTGTGTCACGGGATTGCACTTAGTTAATTCACGTGCAGTTGTACCGAGACTCGATTTGAATGATTGATTAGCAATCGAGTCTTGGTACAACTGCATAAAAGCTGCATGTTTTCACCCACTCGGGTTGGGTGTTCGTGAGTGGAGAACGGGTGAGAGAGAGAAAGAGAGAAAGAGAGAAAGATTGATTTACTTTGCTTCACTCACCGCTTGTCTGTCTGTTTACTGTTTAGTCCGTTTTGTTTATCTCTTTTATTTTGGCGAAAGTGCCGTGTCGTGGTTTCTGTTTTGTGTACATACCTTTTATTTTCTGTTTTGATTATTAAACGCTGAGCCATCACGCTCAGCTTCACTAAAACCCCAAGTCTTTTGTTTATTTATTTCCTGTTTCTGGTCTGACGCCACCCACTGCTGCCGCCTTTGTGACACGTGGTGTCATCGTGGGATTACCAGCCTCCTAGACGCAGACCAGAGCAGGAACCGCAATTTGTTGTTTAAAAAAAAACGGGAAAAAAAAAAAGACAATGGCAGAAGACGCCATCAAACTGCGGGACTGGGTCCTGGAAAATGCTGGGCTGGAGGCCCAGTCTATGCCCATAGCCATCCGGATCCTGTGGCTGATGGACAGGGAGAGATGGGAGGCGAGGAGAGGGAACACACCCCAAACTCCCTGGAGGAAGGTGTGGAGTTGGTCCTCAGCTACCTGGAGGCAGCTATAAGTGGAACAGCAGCCCAGGTAGCAGGATCTCCAGCAGGAGGATTCATGGCCAGCTGCACCTTCCTAGAGATTGGGAGGAGCCCAACGTCCCACGCCTGAGTGGGAGGAGCCCAACGCCCCACGCCTGAGTGGGAGGAGCCCGAACGCCCCACGCCTGAGTGGGAGGAGCCCGAACGTCCCACGCCTGAGTGGGAGGAGCCCGAACGTCCCACGCCTGAGTGGGAGGAGCCCGAACGCCCTACGCCTGAGTGGGAGGAGCCCGAACGTCCCACGCCTGAGTGGGAGGAGCCCGAACGTCCCTACGCCTGAGTGGGGGAGCCCGAACGCCCTAAGCCCAAGAGGGGGAGTCGGTGCGCCCACAGCCCAAAAGGGAGGAGTCGGTGCGCCCACAGCCCAAAAGGGAGGAGTCGGTGCGCCCACAGCCCAAAAGGGAGGAGTCGGTGCGCCCACAGCCCAAAAGGGAGGAGTCGGTGCGCCCACAGCCCAAAGAGGGGGAGTCGGTGCTTCCATAGCCCTAGGACCCAAGCTGCCAGCAGAGGAAGAATGCCTGCTGTCCCTGTGTCCACCAGCAGAGGAAGAATGCCTGCTGTCCCCGTGTCCACCAGCAGAGGAAGAATGCCTGCTGTCCCCGTGTCCACCAGCAGAGGAAGAATGCCTGCTGTCCCTGTGTCCACCAGCAGAGGAAGAATGCCTGCTGTCCCCGTGGTCCACCAGCAGAGGAAGAATGCCTGCTGTCCCCGTGTCCACCAGCAGAGGAAGAATGCCTGCTGTCCCCGTGTCCACCAGCAGAGGAAGAATGCCTGCTGTCCCTGTGTCCACCAGCAGAGGAAGAATGCCTGCTGTCCCCGTGTCCACCAGCAGAGGGTGAATGCCTGCTGGGTTCCCATCCACCAGCAGAGTGTGAACGTCTGCTGGTATCACTTCCCCACCGCCACCACCCAGAGGAGAGGAACAGGAGCTGCCTCTGCCTCCACCACAGTCCCCTGCAAGAGCGGGAGAGCCGCACCAGTCCCCTGCAAGAGAGGCGGAGCCGCACCAGTCCCCTGCAACAGTAGGAGACCACACGCTGCTCGCACCTCCATCGCCAGGAGACTACACGCTGCTCGCACCGCCATCGCCAGGAGACTACACGCTGCTCCCACCTCCACCACTTCCTCCACTAGGAGCAGAGGAGCAGGAGCTGCCTCTGCCTCCACCACCTCAACCGCTTCCACCAGGAGCAGAGCAGCAGGAGCTGCCTCTGCCTCCTCCACCAGCAGAGGGTGAGTACCTGCTGGTTCCGCCTTCTTTGTCGTGGGAGGACTGCTTGCCCTCCCACCTCCACCAGCAGAGGGTGAATACCTGCTGGTTCCGACACCACTAGGAGCAGAGCAGCAGGAGCTGCCTCTGCCTCCACCACCTCAATTGCTTCTACCAGGAGCAGAGCAGCAGGAGCTGCCTCTGCCTCCTCCACCAGCAGAGGGTGAGTACCTGCTGGTTCCGCCTTCTTTGTCGTGGGAGGACTGCTTGCCCCTCCCACCTCCACCAGCAGAGGGTGAATACCTGCTGGTTCCGCCACTGCCCGGAGCAGAGGAGCAGGAGCTGTCTCCGCTTCCCGCACCTCCACCACAGGGAGTATGGTGGCCGGAGCCCCAGAAAGGGGAGCTACCGGCTACAAAGACAGGGGGAGAGGTCAGGAGACCACTTTCCCCAGCAGCAGTTTCGCTGCAGGAGTTCTTGAGGCCGGAGCCCCACAGGAGGGAGCTACCGGCTACAAAGACAGGGGGAGAGGTCAGGAGACCACTTTCCCCAGCAGCAGTTTCTCTGCAGGAGTTCTTGTGGCCGGAGCCCCACAGGAGGGAGCCACCGCCACGAAGAAAGGGGAGAGGTCAGGAGACCAGCATCCCCAGCAGCAGTTTCGCTGCAGGAGTGGACCAGCATGCTGTCAGCCGTGCCACTACCGGCAGGGGTGCTGACAGCATTGCCAGCCATGGGCCCACTGAAGCCTCCCTTCCCAGCCCGAGACTTTGTCCTGGACTGCTGGGTTTTATGGGGAGGTGGCCGTTGAGGCCATGTGTGCTGCGCACAAGGGGGGTATATGTGGTAATGTGGCCACGCCCTTGTGCGTAGTTTGTGTTGTATGTTGCATGTTGCGTGTGTTTAATGTTGGTGTATAGTCATTGGTACACGGGATATAAACGGGTGTGTGTTTCACGTGTGTTTAAAGTTGTAAATGTATTTAGGCACGGGATTGCACATCATTTCACTTCACGTGCAGATAAAATGTGTATAATGTGTGTCACGGGATTGCACTTAGTTAATTCACGTGCAGTTGTACCGAGACTCCGATTTGAATGATTGATTAGCAATCGAGTCTTGGTACAACTGCATAAAAGCTGCATGTTTTCACCCACTCGGGGTTGGGTGTTCGTGAGTGGAGAACGGGTGAGAGAGAGAAAGAGAGAAAGAGAGAAAGATTGATTTACTTTGCTTCACTCACCGTTTGTCTGTCTGTTTACTGTTTAGTCCGTTTTGTTTATCTCTTTTATTTTGGCGAAAGTGCCGTGTCGTGTTTCTGTTTTGTGTACATACCTTTTATTTTCTGTTTTGATTATTAAACGCTGAGCGCCATCACGCGCTCAGCTTCACCAAAACCCCAAGTCTTTTGTTTATTTATTTCCTGTTTCTGGTCTGACGTCACCCACTGCTGCCGTCTTTGTGACAGTAATGTACATATGTTCTTTTCCCGTGAGTAATACAGTAGGTGATGTACTCCGATGCTTTCATGTACGGTAATACAGTGTTCCATGCTGGCACCTAGAAATTAAAAAGTTATTTAACTATTGTTTCATTATTGTGTTTTTCAAAATTACAAGTTAAATGCAACTTGCATTCAGGTTTTTTTTTTTTACAGTTTATAGCTTACACTTAATATCAGATGTGGAGAGTTGAAATGGTTTTTTATTTTATTTTATTTAGATACAACCTCCTTAAATTAAATCTAAACATTTTGGTACATGTGACAGGGTGGCTGTGAGGTGACGTCAGGTCAGATGCAGGAAGGAAAACAAACCCAAAAATACTTACACCAGGAAGTACTCCAGTTCAAAGAGAAGACGCTGTGCACCATTTATTTAAATAACAAAAAATAAATCAAAGGTTTAAACAGAAAGCACAGTGCTCACAGAGCAAAAAAAAAAATTAAACAAAACAAGTCATGAACACAAAATATTAAATACAGATCAGGCTGGGCAGTAGCCTTCACTGATCGTGTACGTTGTGGGGTTTATGTTTGGTGTGTGTGTGTTTGTTTGTTTGTTTGTTTGTTTGTTTGTTTTCCCTCTCGCTCCTCTCTCTCCTAACACCCACACCCGGAACGGAGAGCACTGCAGGTTTATATGCAGGTGACCATCTCCCGATTAGCAACAAATTAATCACTTAATTAATTCGGGAGATGGCCACCTTCTGCACAAGGTTTTTAAATTACTGTGGATCCACGCTAAACAAACATTTGGCTACGTCGTCATATATATTTCAAAATAAATACAAATACAATAATAAATCACATGGCGCTTCGCCGTCATAGAAATACAATAAATCATAAAACACAAATACAAAATAACACAGGGGCGGAGGGGGGAAACCCTGTTCTAAAAATAAACAAATAATACATTTAAACAGCCCTGCTACAGTTGAAACATTCATTAAAATTCATATTTTAACTGCAGCTTCCTGTTTGTCCAATGTTGTATCCAAACATAAATACAAATAAATAAATGTATACACCACACTGAGTTTCTACCATGATTGATTCTCAATATCAGTACTGCTGTCACCTTCTTGGAAAATCCTACAAAGTGGAATTACTACAGAGTGTGCGTTACGTAACTGAGAAGCTCACAGCGCTCTGCTGCACTCACAACTACTCATATAAGGAGCGGATTTAATGTTGGTTTAGTTATTAATGGTCTGCCCTGGACCCTGGCAAGTAGGGCAGTTCAAAGCCCTGTTTATATCTGGTTCCCGGTTCAGTCAGTAAGAGTTGAGTCTGTGTGTGCGTGTGCGCGCTCGTGTGTGCGTGTGTGTGTTTTTAACTACCGGATTCTGCCAAGACAATGCCCGATTTGAACGATAAAGAAGCCGTGGCGGTTTTAAATCAGATTATACAGATTCCGCAGTCTGATTGATTACGCTTTCCTGTTGTTACGCCATATTTTTTATTATTTTTTTACATTTATTTTAGGCACTTTATGAGCTTGTAACAGGCAGTTTTTTGTATTGAACATGTCAATGCTCTAGTGTTGGATGCTATGTTCATTTATTATTTCGTGTTGGGTTTCACACTGAACACTACTCCAAGTTCGTTTACATAAAGCCATTTATTTTAGTGAACTGAACATTTCACATGTTTATATATTTTGTAGTTACTTTTATTCTAGCGTTTTGCACTGCACACTGTAGCTTTAAAGTTTAATGTTTGTTTCATGAAAATATTTGAAATGACAAACAGTGGACATATTGCAGCAACTTTGCAAAATCTCTACTTTGAGTTATATCTTTCAACAGAACAATTAAAAATTCTAGAAATTGTGTTTTATATATATATATATATATATATATATATATATATATATATATATATATATATATATATATATACAGTACTGTGCAAAAGTTTTAGGCAGGTGTGAAAAATGCTGTAAAGTAAGAATGCTTTCAAAATAGACATGTTAATAGATTATATTTATCAATTAACTAAATGCAAAGTGAGTGAACAGAAGAAAAATCTAAATCAAATCCATATTTGGTGTGACCACCCATTGCCTTCAAAACAGCATCAAGCATCAATTCTTCTAGGTACACTTGCACACAGTTTTTGAAGGAACTCGGCAGGTAGGTTGGCACAAACATCTTGGAGAACTAACCTCAGTTCTTCTGTGGATTTAGGCAGCCTCAGTTGCTTCTCTCTCTTCATGTAATCCCAGACAGACTCGATGATGTTGAGATCAGGGCTCTGTGGGGGCCATACCATCACTTCCAGGACTCCTTGTTCTTCTTTACGCTGAAGATAGTTCTTAATGACTTTCGCTGTATGTTTGGGGTCGTTGTCATGCTGCAGAATAAATTTGGGGTCAATCAGATGCCTCCCTGATGGTATTGCATGATGGATAAGTATCTGCCTGTACTTCTCAGCATTGAGGAGACCATTAATTCTGACCAAATCCCCAACTCCATTTGCAGAAATGCAGCCCCAAACTTGCAAGGAACCTCCACCATGCTTCACTGTTGCCTGCAGACACTCATTCGTGTATGCTGTCCAGCCCTTCAGCGAACAAACTGCCTTCTGCTACAGCCAAATATTTCAAATTTTGACTCATCAGTCCAGAGCACCTGCTGCCATTTTTCTGCACCCCAGATCCTGTGTTTTCGTGCATAGTTGAGTCGCTGGCCTTGTTTCCACGCCGGAGGTATGGCTTTTGGCCGCAAGTCTTCCATGAAGGCAACTTCTGACCAGACTTCTCTGGACAGTAGATGGGTGTACCAGGGTCCCACTGTTTTCTGCCAGTTCTGAGCTGATGGCACTGCTGGACATCTTCCGATTGCAAAGGGAAGTAAGCATGATGTGTCTTTCATCTGCTGCAGTAAGTTTCCTTGGCCGACCACTGCGTCTCACGGTCCTCAACGTTGCCCGTTTCTTTGTGCTTCTTCAAAAGAGCTTGGACAGCACATCTGGAAACCCCTGTCTGCCTTGAAATTTCTGCCTGGGAGAGACCTTGCTGATGCAGTATAACTACCTTGTGTCTTGTTGTTGTGCTCAGTCTTGCCATGGTGTATGACTTTTGACAGTAAACTGTCTTCAGCAACCTCACCTTGTTAGCTGAGTTTGGCTGTTCCTCACCCAGTTTTATTCCTCCTACACAGCTGTTTCTCTTTCAGTTAATGATTGTGTTTCAACCCACATATTGAATTGATGATCATTAGCACCTGTTTGGTATAATTGTTTAATCATACACCTGACTATATGCCTACAAAATCCCTGACTTTGTGCAAGTGTACCTAGAAGAATTGATGCTGTTTCGAAGGCAAAGGTTTGTCACACCAAATATGGATTTGATTTAGATTTTTCTTCTGTTCACTCACTTTGCATTTAGTTAATTGATAAATATAATCTATTAACATGTCTATTTTTGAAAGCATTCTTACTTTACAGCATTTTTTCACACCTGCCTAAAACTTTTGCACAGTACTGTATATATATTGTAGTGGTGTCAAGAAGGACGCAAGATAAGGTTTCAAGGCTAAACTTTTTATTTGATTTTAGCCTTAATAATCGCTTTAACAAAGCTGCTGTCAGCCACAGCTCACGCTTCTACAAGTTGGCTTTCTCTTCTCTTTAGCTATTTCTTTTCTCTCTAGCTCTTTCTCTCTCTAGCTCTTTCTCTCTCTAGCTGCTTCTCTCTTCACTCTATTCTCCTTTTCTCAGTCCGACCCCGGGATCCAGCTGTCAGCTCCTTTTATAGGAGAGCTGGAGGGAGGCGGTGCCCGTTACAACCAATCCAGAACGGACACCTCACCCTGCTGGAAGGTTCCAGAATGACAGCTGTATGGAAATCCCCTGGCCCAGGTGCCTCAGTCTGGGAATCTGAACACTCTAGATGAAAGTGGGCGGGGCCCCAGTCTGACTGCGGGTAACCTTGCTGGATGGAAAAGTACAAGCTCAGTTCTCCTGTTCACTCCAGCGACTAAGAGCAGTTAAAACTTGTAGTCAGTGGTTGGAAATTCTGGCCTGTGATTGGTTAAACCCTCATCATATGTGCACAGCATGTGAAGAAGTTAATTAAGGGGTATGTTCTGCACGTGTAGGCGGTGTGCAAACTAGGGGTAGAAATGCAAAGGTGTGTATGCGCGCCAAGGGTTCTAAAAAAGTTTCTGTTGAGTCCTGTGTGCTGGACGATGGAATAAAGAACATATTGTTTTATACAGTTTATCTTGTCCCAATCTCCTTTATTCTCGCAAATACACCACACACCATTAATTTCCTGTTCTTAAAAACCATGCGCAAATAACAGCTGAGGGTAAATATCACGGCTCACGTGAATAGAGAAAAACTGCCTAGAAGTAGTTGCTCTGTGCATTAATGATTCAGAGAATTGCTTGCCTTATCAATGATGAAGGTTCAGATGACGAAGAGTTTGGCGGTTTCAGATCAGATGATACAGATTGATGAATCTTTCCTGTTACACTACAATCCTTATTTTGGATATATATATATATATATACAGTATATATATATATATATATATATATATATATATATATATATATATATATATATATATAGTTTTTGTAACCACACTTATAAATTTGTTTTTTTCGTGATGTGCTTTTGCACTGCACAGTACTGCTTTAATGTTAATTTCACAAGTATTTCACCAGTCAATAAATATGTTAAGTGTGCTTCTTGATTCTTTAGCCTGACTGTGTGCTGAGCTCTACCTTTCAGTTTTAAGCATGCCTAATTGTAAACAGAGTCTATGTTAATAATGATGCCTGTAATATCGCCCCTGCCTGAGTGATAGCAAACATCAGCAAAGTAATTATTTCAGGTTGATTTTAAAGTGTTAGAAATGAATATTGGTTTAAACCTGACAATGTCCAGTTTTTATCAAAAAGAAATGATTATAGTACTACAAACTGGTAATAAATGCCACTATTTCAATACGTTTTCCAATAATGGTTTATGTTTCACTCAATCTTCTATATATTGGCTAAGGTACTTCATGATACCTACTTAAAAAAACACACTTTCTAACATTCTTAATTTAGGAGCTTGGATTGCTCTATAAATCTAGGTATAAAAATAGCCTCCTTCAGGCAATTTAGCCCTGAGTAATAACAGCAGTCAGGGTGTCCAGAGCTGTGATGGATGCTGGAGCGGACTCTTATCAGGGCAGCCCAGTAATGGAAATGCAGGGGGATAATCATCAAGTAATTCTTTTTACTGCCCAGCAGAGAAAAAGGAAGGTATCTGCGTTTTGAGACATTTAAAGAGGCAGTTTTTTTTATTAGATTTTTTTTACACAATGAGAGAGGCTGACTACTTCGGGAGGCATTGTGGCTAAGGCTGTGTTATTGTTGTTCATCTTATGAAGCAACAGGAAAACTTTACATTAACCAATGATTGCTAGTATGTACATTGCTACTGAATTGCCTATAACTGAAAACTGAACAAGACTGCTGCCAATTTTGTCATGACATGATTTTTTTTCCAGCTATGCTGTAATCCTCTATTCCCAATTATGAGTTCTACTTTCTGTTAAGAACTGGTATACATCAGGCAAATATTAATGCCAGCAATAGTTTTTTCTGTTCTACCTTTGGCAATATTCCCAGCATTCATATGAAAAGTGCACCATGGTACAGTCCGAGAGATTCTCTCTAATATAATTGTGTCGATAATATACAGTACATACAAGAAAACCTGTACTAATAATTATAGGATTACCTTCTATAGTACTAAATGAATATATGTTGTGTGCCTTTACCTTAAATATCTGCCATCTTGGAATGATGAAGATTCTTGAGGGTGCCCGATCTTCAAATCAAAATGTCACTGACACATAAACAGCTTATAGGAAAACAAAAACACGTCTCTGGCCTCTGTCAGACAAATTAACTCATATCCGTACTGTAATAGCTTTAGCTAAACCAAAGTTAAGTAAACATTACAGCACTAATGTAATTCTAAAATAGTAACAGCTTTATGAGAAGTGAATTGTATGCTGGTAAGCGTTTGTGATTTCAGCAAGCAGAAAACAATCCATTAATCTCACCTGTGTGCTTCCATTCATTATATAGATCTCAAATATCCTGGTTTCTTTTTTAATCATTTTACAAAAAGGGTTTAATTAGTACAGCTCGGAACAGCCTGGTCTCACCAGCAAAATGTGACTCGAATAAACAACGTCTTCCAAATGTCTTGAAACAAATCTGCGGGGACGTTTTCTGACTGTGGGCGTTTTGCTAACTTACATTGAGTAACTCTCTGTTAATAAAGTTCTGAGAATACACTTTTGAAGATATTGCTGGAGTAACTGTTTGTAGCAAAACCATGTTGCACAAAATAGAGACAAGGAGGAATTGGAATTGCAATCTATTCATTTTTGTTCAGTGACATCTCCATAGCAACAACTAAAAGTTGGGTACAGAGAGATAACAAAAAGTAAAGATGAATTCTTTTCATGTGTATTTTGATGCTACAGAGTTGGAATGTCAGATAAGATCGTAAATATCTCCTACTGTAACTCACAATAATATACACTCACATGGCACACCCAGTGAACTGAGATATACAGGTAGACATACATGGTGTTTGTCTCAGCAGGTGTGAAAAGTTTCTGTAAATATTTTGAATTTCTTTTAAGTTGTGGATGCCTATTTATCAATTGTAGGGTTAGAGAATGCAGGCTTTATTGCAAAAAGTGTGGAATACAAGTCTAGAGAGTTAATGCTAAGATTATACAATGGCCTGGTTAGACCCCTCCTAGAATACAGTGTGCCGTTTTGGTCTTCTTAATACACAAAAGCCATCATTGCACTTGAGAAGGTACATAGAAGGGTAACTAGGTTGATCAAAAGATATAAAAACATGAGCTATGAGGACAGGTTAAAATAATGACATCTATTTAGATTAGAAGAGGGGACTTAATTGAAGTCTTGAAAAACATAAATGGTATTTAGCACAGAGAGGGAATAAGTGGAAGCAGAGTAAAATAAAGTTTAGAACAGAAGGTAGGAAGCCCCTTTTTACACAGCGAGTTATGCGTGCATGGAATAGCCCAACAGGTGAAATTGTAAGATCTAAAACACTGGGGACATTAAAAAAAGACAAGATTCTGTGCTTTTAAATGTTCCCGCAGTAGGGGAGAAGGGTGTGCGAACAAGGGATGAGCCGTGATGGGCCAGCAAATAGCCTTTTCTTATGTTCTTCTTATATTATTTTTGGATTGTTTATATTTTCTCTGAAAATAAATTCCACAGCAGAAGCCTGTATGTGGTACAAGTTTACAGGTAGTATGAGAACATTTTCTGTCATTTTCTTAAATAAATGTGCTATAAAAAGAACAATAAACATTTGAAAACGTGCCACAGTCTTTTTAATGTAAAAATTAGAAAAAGTGCATTATTTTACAACACTACAGTAATTTATATATATATATATATATATATATATATATATATATATATATATATATATATATATATATATATATATATATATATATTGTAAAGACAATGTAAAATATATACATAGTAGTTTTAGTGCATTCATTACAAAAGATGCAATCCCATTGTATAATTACATTTTGTACATGGGTTTGATGTCTACTTGTAGTTGTAAACATTTTTTTCTCTACAGTAGTTATCATAGCTTGCTAAAGCTACAGTATCCCCCTTCAGTTTTCAAATGATTGAGTAAGTGAATAAATCTAAAACACAAAGTAATTGAGCAGAGTTGATGAAACATGCTGGATCTGGATCATGTTGGAAAATGGTAAAACTGGTCTGCTTCCATTGAAGTTTGTCAATGTTGTATCTTTGTGTATAGTAAGTAAGTTCACAACCCATTCTACCATTTTAAACAGACTATTTAGACACATATACTTCTCAATAGCAAGATCTTAATCAGAGACTTCTATCTCCATACTGTTTGGCACTTTTATCTTGAAAATCAAAACAAAGCTTGGCAAATACAGCTTCTGAAATAGAAAAAAATAATACATGGTGTATCTATCTAATATCTTTAATAATAATATCTTTATTTATATATAGCGCCTTTCATAGTGGACCACCATCACAAAGCGCTTTACAGAGGTAGGTTGTGAACTGCGCATTATATGCAGAGTCACTTACAATAGGACATTGATTTAACATCTCATCCGCAGGACGGAGCACAAGGAGGTTAAGTGACTTGCTCAGGGTCACACAGTGAGTCAGTCAGTGGCAAAGGTGGGATTTGAACCGATGACCTTCTGGTTACAAGCCCTGGACTTTAACCACTGGAGCACACTGCCTCCTATATATAATAATACCATGTATTATTGGATTGGTTAAAAGTATTCACATTGTATTCAAGGGTTCTCTGGTCATTATCATACAGCATGGCTCAGGTGATAATGGACAGGAAGGACATGTGCACTGCTAGGTTTGCTTGCTGGCTTCTTCGTTGTTTTTAGCAGTCAGTAATTGCAGGTACCTTGCTGATATTTATCATGATGCTTGCTGGATCTTTCTGAGGAGTTTTGACTTAATGGTATGCCAATACACAAAACAGATCTCATAGACATCCCATCCCATTGCACCATTATTCAATCATTTCAACACAGGAAACTGAACCTCAACCCGCAGTGATACGATCTCAGGTGTCCATTCTGGCGTGTCACATCTTTATCAATTCAAACTGCATTGGAATCTACTGCTCAATTAATCTAAACATTGATTCAACATGATCCGCTTTTAACCGCAACATTCCCCATTATTTTTCAGACAGGAGCTACTGTAAGTGTGCTTTTTTATCTGAAATGTTAACAGCCACCCTCTGAAATGTTAACTATCCTCTGAATGTTCTATTCAGAGGCTCCCAAAAGTCACTTTGTGGGCCTGATGACATGTCACTTCACCTTTTTGAGTGTCAGTCAAGCCCAGCTTTAATTCATCATATGATTCCACTTATTGATATCATTATTGTATAAACCAATGATAGCTAGCCATAAGCACTACTTTGGATCACAAAAGACAAATAATTAACCATCAGTTCTTTTCAGTAAGGATACTTAGTGACACTGTATTTTCCTTCCCTGTGAGGCAGAACTAATATGAATTCAGAAAGATAACTTCCCCATGATAGGCATAGCATGTACACAGAGAGGATGTGCTGTGACATAAAATATTGACAATGTTTTGCTTTGTGGGATATTTATAGTGAAGCCTTACATTCAATCTTCAGTTGATATAATAAACATGTAAATGATAGCCTGTATAAATACATGCAGCCTGTTCCAGGTTTGGGGACTGAACACGAGTGAAAAAAATGGGGTCCACTCATACCTTAAGCCATCAAAAGCACCAGGTTCATAGCTATTGAACTCCCGATATAGATCTTGGAATCCAAGTCATGGATGCTTGTGTTTTACACAATACAAGTCAGATATTTTGTTTTTATTATTTTATATGCTTGTTTAAAAATTGGAAATTCATTGTTGAAGAGATGTTAAAACAGGGCATGCTCTCTCCCTATAAGCTTGTTTTTGAGCTGGATTGATTGACTAATGCCCTTTTTTATTTTATATATGTTTTATTGTAAAGTGCCCTGGGATGCGCCGCATGAACAGAAAAAACAAGGCCCTGCAACATTTTCTAATTTTTACTGCAGTTTGGAGCTGTTTGGAGCAGTTTGGAGCTGAAGCAGTAAGATTCCTATTCTTGACAGATACAGTATAGAGATCTGGAGCAGCAAATTGAGTTGAATTACTTCCAAATTTGAAAGCACGTCTTCAATTAATTTACTTTAATAAGCAAGAAATCTGCAAACATACAAGTTGGGAAAAACAGGTGGGGAAGTTTAATTATGTGCTCGGCAGAGATTACCACAACTGAGGAAAAAGTCTAAACGCATGCATAGGAAGACCCTAATCAATTGAAGACATATGCAGTATTTTTAATATATCAGGCATATGTTGTAAATAAACAAATAAATATATTTCTTTCCATATTGGTCTTAAACCTTTTAATACTATATATATATATATATATATATATATATATATATATATATATATATATATATATATATATATATAAAATCTCAATAGTGGAAATGTGTTCCTGTCTCAACAATGAGAGCACAGCCCTGACACACTGTCAGCGCACCTTATATAACAGGCTTCAGGGGCAGGAACATTGATGCAGCACTTCACAAACACAGAGCACACGATTGCTGTGGATGTAAGTAACTTTTGTTACCATTCAGTGATCGAGAGGAATGGGGAGTTATGGGAAATGGTAGATAGATAGATAGATAGATAGATAGATAGATAGATAGATAGATAGATAGATAGATAGATAGATAGATAGATAGATAGGCTATCTTTGTTAATGGGAAAATACAATGTATATTATTTTGGAAAGCAGTAACCCATGTCAACACAAAGGAGGTATCATATTTTACAGCTGGGTAAGACAGAGACACTAAAGGGAAATGGCTGTTTCCCACAACTCATAGGCTCAAACAGTGACTGAGTTATGCATTTATTCATACAGTTGACCTTATGCTGTATAATTGACTACGTGAGATCTTACTAATGATCTTGGTCTAGGTCTTGGGTGAAGTCTTATACCATAATGACTGGACATTATAAAATATTCTGTATTTAGAGAGAATATTGTAAGTGCCGGAAAATTCAGAGAGAAAAACTGACAATGGGATGAGATTAGCTGAGATTTGGAAGCAAGAAAGAATTTTAAAAAATGTGTACAATGTATAAACTAAACAAAAACATGAATCCAGGGGCCGTACTGTAAATATGAATTAAAACAAAAGGTAGTGCAGTTTGAGCATGTTCAGGATCGTGAGACATTCAGTGAACAAGCAATCAAGAAGGCCCTTTGACAGCTAATAAACCACATTGGGCTAATACAACCATCAGACAGCAGGTCAGGTATGGGGATACTGTTTCTTTAGCACTTGCTTAGAACAGCAAAACCAAGCTTCAATACCACTCTTTAAGTTAAAAAAAGAGAGCGAGATAAATTACATTGCCATTTTTATATCCATCTTTAGCCAAGCATTCCAAAAATGGATTTCCAGGTCATGCAGGTAGCTGCTGCACAGAGATAGAAATAAAGAATGGAACAAATAGTAAATAAATAATACAAAAAAAATATTGGAAATAACATTATTACATTTCTTTTTTTTTTTTGTGAAAGGGTCATTCTACAGCAAAGCCCCACTAAGTTGGGTGGTACATATTGGATCATCCTGGACCAAGCATAATATGTTTTGATTATGTCAAATGCTTAACCTAACAGTAGATATTATTTAATAAAATAAATAAATAAAATAAATACAAATTGAGGACAAATATATTGTTAAGGAGCAAAGTGCAGGCTCTATTTAGTGATCCTTAACTGTAAAATGATGCTTCTCTGAATGCATTCACTTCAAGGGGCTAACACCACCAGTTCATTCTGTTTGTCACTGTGTATTATGAATTACATTGGAAAGATATATCCAGACATACCTGTGAATGAAAAAACAGGCTTTTAGAGAGCGATCCTAGAGACTTTGGTCAAGTTAACCCTACTGTATGCAGATGTACATTGCAGTCACACCTGAATGTTACCGTAGCTACAGTATTGATCCAGACAAAGTGGGGAATTTCGGAGCATACTGAAAACGTCCTTGACCTGCCCAATGGAACCATGTGGGAGGGTTTCAGTACAGGGAAACCCAAAACTGTCTGAATACATTGTGTGTCTGTTAGAGTTTGCACTTTGTTCTCTCATTCCTAAGATAATACTTTCTACATTGATTAACAGACTACGTGAAATAAGGCAATGTGCATTAGCAGACAATACATGTACTGCGTATATACAGAACTTCTTGTCTATATACTGTATATACAGTGTGTGTATATACAGTATATACAGTGCGTGTGTGTGTGTGTGTGTGTGAGTATATATATATATATATATATATATATATATATATATATATATATATATATATATATATATATCTGTTTGTTTGAAAGGAGGTATAACTGCAATGTACACAAATGAAAAAAATGTAAAGGATTTGAACCCCTTTGGGAAATTCTGACCGAAGGCTTCTTTCCTAAGACGTATCTGTTTTGAACACAGGATTGCTCGTTTTGCCTCACAGGTTAAGTCTTAATATAGTCTTAAATCGTCTAATTAAATTTGAGATCATGTTTGAATGCTGCATGATAATGTAAAGCCTGTGCAATTGATCCACCCTGTACAACCAGGATGCTACTGTAAACAAGATGATGCATCTCAAGGAACCTTTCCTGGGATAATATTTTCAAATAAAATATCAATTAAATATCTTCAAACGGTTAGTTGAATGCCTTAGGGTTCTACCCTCATACTGATTGCACTGGGGAGGGGAGGGAGGGGTGCTTGTGACACGTTACGTTACGCTAACCATTTCAAACCTGAGAGCAAATGGTGGCATAAATCTCCTGAGGAGTCTTTCATCTGCTGTCCTTACTATAAACACATCTGAAAACAAAGCTAAACAAATTTAACAAAATTTAACAAATAAATACATTCCCCTTCAAGTAAATTGTTGCAATTACCTCATGGGAAAATATTTTTTCCCTAATACTCAAAACTAATTTCAAGATTATTTGCTTTTTAATATTTAATTCCATTGCTACATTATTATTATTATTCTTTTTTTTTTGTTACTCAATAATGCATACCAGTTTTTACAAAGTGCATGCGTTCATTTTCTTTTCTAACTGGCAAGCCAAAAGAATCTTCACTGCCCCTTTTTCTGTTTTCAAATTGTACACAATCCTAAACCCAACAAGAAAAAAAAAATTATATATATATATATATATATAAAATATTCAAGCCACTATTAGAAAATAAAATATAAATCAATGAATAAGTAAATCAATCAAATCCAATAACCATGGCACATCCGTTTAGAACTGTCTCTAATGCGCATGCTGTGAAACACGATTTGGGCTTTTTAAATCTTTTTTTTCTTCTTAACTTTAGCAACCAGTTTCTTTTGTCTAAATATAATTGCTCATAGAAAATAATACCTGATGCTCTTTAAGTTGTTTTGTATCTGTTTAACCAGGGCTCTCATTCTTGAGTCAAATCATACGGTTCAAGTTAAGGTTAAACAGGCAAACTCCCTTTATATATATATATATATATATATATATATATATATATATATATATATATATATAAGTTCTAATATTGCCCCACAGGCTTATGTGCAACTATTGGTTTGGTACCATGGGTAATATTCATGATCCTAACCCACCAAAAACAGTTAATGTAAGGCATTTTTTATTTTTTCAAATTGTACTGTTGGAGAAGTAATTATGCATGCTTCATGCTTGTGTTTCACTTTGATATATTTTTTTAACATCCCTTACATCACTTGGGGAAACATAAACCAAAATTGAATTGAAAAGTTCAAGAAGAGATGGGGTTTTGGGATCAAACAAACAAACAAACAATAATAAGGCTCAAATGGATTTCCTCCTTTTCATAAGCCGGTGATTGTCAGCGAAGCTGTGGAGACCTGGGGAAACTGAACTAATGGGAGAGGGGAAAAGGCTATTTTTCAAGGTGGCCGGTGAGATTTCCTCGATCTTGTAGGAGACGGAGTGAAAGTACTGGGGGTTCAGCTGTGAGCTGAACGAGTTCTGGTGGGAAAGCACCCCCCGGCTGGTAAACTCGTGGGACCGGTAGCACATGCAAGAGCAGACGGACTGGAGATCTGTCACCTCCGCTTTGTACCGCTGCCGCCCATGCTGCAAGTCTTCCTGGATGTGGATGATCATGCTGTTGCGGTTGCCTGCCAAGGACGCTCTCTCCTCCGCATCCCGCCTCTCATCTTCACTGTTCATGGTCAGGAAACGCAGGACCACGAGGTTGAGGAAGGCCCCGATGACTGTCAGCCCCACCAGGATATACATGAAGCTGAAGGCCACGTACAAGGGCTTCTTCTGGAGGGCTTGCTTGTTCTGCAGGGCTACAAAATCCCCAAAGCCTATGGTAGTCAATGTAATGAAACAGTAGTAGTAGGACTGGAAGAAGCTCCAGTCCTCGTAGTGGGAGAAAGCTGCAGCCCCGATGCAGAGGGTGCCTATGCAGGAGAAGAAGCCCACCGTCACCATGTTCTCCATGGACACGTCGGTACTCCGCATGCCGCAGCACTTCTTGATCCGCTTCAGGAGACACTTCACGAAGGTGTTCATGCGTTCTCCAAGGCTCTGAAACATGACCAGAGTTAGGGGGATTCCCAGCACTGCGTAGAACATGCAGAAGGCCTTCCCAGCATCTGTGCCAGGAGCAGCATGCCCATAACCTGCAGGAAAACACAAAGACAAAAGCAATGAATAGGAGGTGTTAGACACTAGGGCTGGTGTTCTGTGGATTTAAAAAAAAAAAGATTTTTAAAATGTTTTTAAATTGAGAGAAAAGTAAAAAATCTGAAGAGTTTTATATGAAGGCTAACTGTAACGGGCAGCTTTTTAAATTAGCATGTAATTGTCAGGAAGATGTAGATCTGGGTTGGGGTAATTGTTCCATAGATTTTTGTTCATCTGAAATGTGGCACAGGTCATTCCTAAAAGTAGTTGCTCAGAACAATGTTCAACTTTCCTCTTTAAACAAAATGTTACATCTTGTTACAGATTTATATCTTTAAAACAATGAGCCAGGCAGCCTTTTCAAAGACAATTTACAGATGAATGCAGCTATACTGTACTTTCAACATAATACTACCACCCCACTGTTTACAAACATGTCTCCTCATTTAATTCCACTAAAGCATTTAAATTAAAAGCATTTCATGCTTGCCAACACGAATTTGCAACAGGCCCCTGACAAGGAAACGAGGGGTACCATTTATGTTATTATGACCTAAAAAATGACCAAGATGTTCAATCAATCAGATCATTCTTTTTCTTCCTAGCAAAGGGGGTGGGAACTCAGGGAATATTGATGTAGGGAGCTGAGTCTAAACCCAAGAAGCTTTTAGCTTAATTAGACCTTCTTTTCAGTGCTTTGGTTCAGACTGGCCTTACTCCAGTTCATAGAAAGTTCTACAAAATGGACTTTGTCTTGGGCTGCAGTTGCTGAGCCTTCCGGAACAACTTCTAATGAAAACAATGCTGAGCTATTTAAAAACATGAAATGAAAAAGCTGAGTTACATGTTTGAGGAAGCTGTTATATCACGCAGGTTGACAAATAGACCTTGCTATGGACGAATTTATCCTTAAAGCTGCCCTGCCCCATTTTTATGTTCCAATTAGAGACCTCTTATTTACCCCATCATCCCTGCCATAACAGTAATACGCATTCACTACATTTATTGAACTTTTCAAACAATGTCTTTTCACATAAAAAAAAATATTAAAACATATCATAATAGCACCAATTCTTACTAACTATGCAATAAAACCATAAAACGGGAAGCAACTTGAGTGACTTAATTGAGCTCCATGTAATGTGGTAGTGTGCTTCTAAGCCTACACGTGATTGAAAAATGAGTAAAATAAATAAATAAATAAATAACAAATAAAAAGGTTGCAGTTCTAAACCCCCATAAAATAATGCTTAAATAAATAAATACATTTAAAATAATGATGAAGAAAATTACAAATTAAGTTAAAAATGTTATTTTTGCCCTCAGCAAAGTCTATTTAAATTTTGATTTATCTGTATTTTGTCGTGAAGATTAATCCTAATTCTGCACAAAAAGCAAATTGTTGCTTACCCCACTGTTTGGTTCCTTCGCAACGCTAACAGTCATACTGGCACTCTAGCATTGTCTCAGGGCAGCGAATAGGCGAGTGCGCATCACTTAATCCAACCCCTACAGCTCATAAAACCTCCAGTGTGCGTCACTTAATCCAACCCCTACAGCTCATAAAACCTCCAGTGCGCGTCACTTAATCCAACCCCTATAGCTCATAAAACCTCCAGTGCGCATCACTTAATCCAACCCCTACAGCTCATAAAACCTCCAGTGTGCTTCACTTAATCCAACCCCTACAGCTCATAAAACCTCCAGTGTGCATCACTTAATCCAACCCCTACAGCTCATAAAACCTCCAGTGTGCGTCACTTAATCCAACCCCTACAGCTCATAAAACCTCCAGTGTGCGCATCACTTAATCCAACCCCTATAGCTCATAAAACCTCCAGTGC
Organism: Acipenser oxyrinchus oxyrinchus; assembly: GCA_030684275.1. Taxonomy (NCBI): domain Eukaryota; kingdom Metazoa; phylum Chordata; class Actinopteri; order Acipenseriformes; family Acipenseridae; genus Acipenser; species Acipenser oxyrinchus. The sequence goes on from CM060249.1 coordinate 1,841,745, forward strand.
GCATCACTTAATCCAACCCCTACAGCTCATAAAACCTCCAGTGTGCTTCACTTAATCCAACCCCTACAGCTCATAAAACCTCCAGTGTGCTTCACTTAATCCAACCCCTACAGCTCATAAAACCTCCAGTGTGCATCACTTAATCCAACCCCTACAGCTCATAAAACCTCCAGTGTGCGTCACTTAATCCAACCCCTACAGCTCATAAAACCTCCAGTGTGCGTCACTTAATCCAACCCCTACAGCTCATAAAACCTCCAGTGTGCGTCACTTAATCCAACCCCTACAGCTCATAAAACCTCCAGTGCGCGTCACTTAATCCAACCCCTACAGCTCATAAAACCTCCAGTGTGCGTCACTTAATCCAACCCCTACAGCTCATAAAACCTCCAGTGTGCGTCACTTAATCCAACCCCTACAGCTCATAAAACCTCTCAGGGTAGGAACATCATTCAAAGAGGGATGTCTTCCTTACACATAGTACTAACCAATAATGTACTTTTTTGTCTATTGGTAGGTGGTACGGTTTCGAAATACCGCCTCAACATATTTAAATATTGCGGTATACTGGGAAGCAAAGACAGGTATTTAACATGACACAAATATGAAAGTTCAGTTTACTACAGTAACCAAACAGACTTTACAAAAACAAAAGAAAGTTTAATGGCAAAACAAAAGCATTAAAAAAACAAGGAAAGGGAAATGGTCATATGTGCTACTTTTTCAAGCTATTGTAAACGACTAGTACAACTAATTATAACAAATAAAGTACACCAAAGTGCGCAATAAAAAGCCTGTAATTGTATCTTGGGCTTCTGGTGACATGGATACTCCATCTTCGGTCTCGTCGTTTATTTGAGTTTAGAGTTTATTCCTTATATTATTAATAGTATTATTGTTATTGCTGTTTTATTTTTTTAACTGCCTGTCACGTTCAACATAAAAAAAAAGTTTATGTTCATATGCCATGCTTAGGGGATGAGTAATGATTAGTTGTTGTGATTGTGAGAGTAAAATGGTTAGAAATGGAACCAGCATAAAAGATTTGTGAGCTAGTTTTTCCCCTAGTTTAAGTCTGTGTTTCAAATAGGTTATTTGTAGCTTTTATTGTTGTTGTGGACTAGCTGGCTGTCAGTGTAGTTGCTGTTCTGTCTCGATGGCAGCGCGCTGTGTTTATTCATTTTTAGAAAGGGAAACAGTGATGCAATTTGATTGCTTTTCTAATGTGACAGTGTAGGTGCTGTGAATCGCAGGAAAGAACAAGAATGCAGCACTCTGATTGGCTGAAACACTTTACAGCATGGTGATGCAGAGTCCTTATCGGCATGAGATGAGATGTTGGGGTGGTTTCAGTGCGTACCATGTGAATGATTTCTGGGGGCACTCCTGCCTGTGAAGTCACACTATATAGGATGAACTCATTGACATTTTGCTGAAACACATTGAGAGAGAGATTGTTGAAGATTGTTGCCACTGGTGAGGAGGAGTCTTCATAGAGACATATTTGGAAGAACAATTTATAATGAAAAGTGTATTACAGCTAGTTAGATGACATTCAGAGATACATACTAATACACTTCCTTTGGGTCCATTATAATTAATGTAATTAATCGAATTCTTTATCAAAGTCCACTTTAAATAATTAGAGTTGCCATACTCACTGATTTAATGCACACTCCTGTCTTCTACAGTCAACACATTGTTGCTCTAACTCAATCCTAACTGTGAATATATGTGACATAAAACATCACTCTGTGACCTTTAACATGTGTATACCAAAATCAAACTTCACTGAGCTATTGTGATTGTGAAATAACTTACTGTACAAACCTTCCCATCAATGTTCTGAGCAATGAGATAGACATATTCATTCATACATACATACACACATACATACAATATATATGTGGGCAGCAGTGTGGAGTAGTGGTTAGGGTTCTGGACTCTTGACCGGAGGGTTGTGTGTTCAATCCCAGGTGGGGGACACTGCTGCTGTACCCTTGAGCAAGGTACTTCACCTAGATTGCTCTAGTAAAAGCCCAACTGTATAAATGGGTAATTGTATGTAAAAAATAATGGGATATCTTGTAACAATTGTAAGTCACCCTGGATAAGGGCCTCTGCTAAGAAATAAAAAAATGTATATATATTCATTCATACATACATACATACTATATATATATACACATATATATATATATATATATACACATGCATTGTCTACTATATGTGACCCTTTTGCATATTTCAGGGTAAAAGCTATCTGCAGCCACACTTTAATCTCTCAAGGTGGTTCAGTGGCAGCACAGTGCAGGTACTGAAGCGCATTACTTTCAGATTTTCCACTTAAACTTATGACATTGTGGTGTGTTAATTGCAAAGCAATACATCTACCTCTAAGGGACAATACTCCAAAGAAAACCCTAATATAATGTGTAGACATCCAGCCTATGGGTCTGATCTGATATAGAACATTTCAATTAGATGTAAAACTGCCCACTATCAACTAGACTTGTATATCTGGGTTGTTAAATATGAAAGCTGTCCCTGGGTTTTTTATTTATTTATTTATTTATTTATTTATTAACAACAATTATGCTGTTAATGATTAATAGGCAGTAGAAAATAATCATAAAAAATAGTAGATCTACATTTGAATGCTATTGTAAAGTACAGCTTTATTTCTAGAATCTATTCTGGCTTCTGCACAGAAAGAAAATAATCAGCTAAATGCCTCCTTACCAGTAGGGTTATGCTGTTACTTGTATTTTCCAAGTAATTACCATTAAGAAATTTTTGTCAGTAGGTACTAAATATTTCAAAACACACCTATTTATTTGTGTGTTGATTTCAAAATAAGAAAAGCTGTTCTTCCCTCACCTTTACATTTTTGTACCAATTAACAGCAATTACTTCAGCATTAAATGTTTTAAAAGCCGATTGGAAGGGAATTTTCCTCTCAAGCTGCCGCTTTGTATTTCTGTGGTTTCATCAGAGATAACTACAATCCCACAATGCACTGCAGAGATGAAGCCTTTCTAAGGAATAAGGAAAGTGTTTTTTTATTTTTTATTTCATATCAAAAGGATAAAATAAAGCTAAGATAAACAACCGCTTATTCAATTTAAATGAGTTGGTTAGTTTGATCACAACAGGTTCTATATTAAATAACATTGTCAGATTAGTAGTGCTCAATAACTGTACAAACACGGGAAACCAAGAAACCGCATTGTTTTGTGTTGAGTAATTACAGGTTTTATTCCATTTAAGTAATACCTAACAACTTTTTCAAGGTAATTACCCGAAACATACGAGTTTCGGCACATCCTTGCTTACCAGTACCATAAATATATGCTTTAGTAAAACATATTCATATTCGACTCCATATAATATGCACACAGGGTGGGACAAATCACTTGCATATACGTTGCTTTTACATGCTTTGTTTTCATGCAGTGGGTGTTTTTTTTTTAAATTATTTTTAAATTGTGGGAAGAGAACTATATACAATTGATGTGCCAGGGAACTGACTCCATAGAATTCCAGGGAACTATATTCTGTGCATAAAGTGCCAAGGAACTATATGCAATAAATGCCAGGGAACTATATACAATAAATGCCAGGGAACTCTATACAATAAATGCCAGGGAAGCCTATACAATAAATGACAGGGAACTCTATACAATAAATGCCAGGGAAGCCTATACAATAAATGCCAGGGAACTATATATAATAAATGCCAGGGAACTATATATAATAAATGCCAGGGAACTATATACAATAAATGCCAGGGAACTCTATACAATAAATGCCAGGGAACTATATACAATAAATGCCAGGGAATTCTATACAATAAATGACAGGGAACTCTATACAATAAATGCCAGGGAACTATATACAATAAATGCCAGGGAAGCCTATACAATAAATGCCAGGGAACTATATATAATAAATGCCAGGGAACTATATACAATAAATGCCAGGGAACTATATACAATAAATGCCAGGGAACTATATACAATAAATGCCAGGGAACTATATACAATAAATGCCAAGGAACTATATACAATAAATGCCAGGGAACTCTATACAGTAAATGGCAGGGAAGTATTTTCTGTGTGCATAAAATCTGAAACAAAAACACATTGTTTCAAGAAACCATTGGGGCAACCTTGCCCAGCACAAAGCAAATAGGCACAACTGTCAAAGCGGTGGGGGTCAAGGTTGCCCCAATTGTTTCTACTAACTTGGCTTGTGTTTTTGATGCAAGTTCGAACTGCTTTTATTGTGCGCGAAAAACACAAGCCAAGTTAGTAGAAACAATTGGGGCAACCTTGACCGCCACCGCTTTTACATTATATAATGGATATGTATATAGCGTGTGTGTTAAGTATAATGGCAAAAGCATTTGAATGCAAAGTTATCAGTTTATATAGCATTCAATATATATATATATACAGGGCATCACTATGATTGAAGACAGGGAGGATGTGATATACTATACAGGACATCACTGTGATTGAAGACAGGGAGGATGTGATATACTATACAGGGCATCACTGTGATTGAAGACAGGGAGGATGTGATATACTATACAGGGCATCACTGTGATTGAAGACAGGGAGGATGTGATATACTATACAGGGCATCACTGTGATTGAAGACAGGGAGGATGTGATATACTATACAGGGCATCGTGGTGATTGAAGACAGGGAGGATATGATATAATATACAGGGCATCACTGTGATTGAAGACAGGGAGGATGTGATATACTATACAGGGCATCACTGATTGAAGACAGGGAGGATGTGATATAGTATACAGGGCATCACTGTGATTGAAGACAGGGAGGATGTGATCTACTATACAGGGCATCGTGGTGATTGAAGACAGGGAGGATGTGATATACTATACAGGGCATCACTGTGATTGAAGACAGGGAGGATGTGATATACTATACAGGGCATCACTGTGATTGAAGACAGGGAGGATGTGATATACTATACAGGGCATCGTGGTGATTGAAGACAGGGAGGATATGATATAATATACAGGGCATCACTGTGATTGAAGACAGGGAGGATGTGATATACTATACAGGGCATCACTGATTGAAGACAGGGAGGATGTGATATAGTATACAGGGCATCACTGTGATTGAAGACAGGGAGGATGTGATCTACTATACAGGGCATCGTGGTGATTGAAGACAGGGAGGATGTGATATACTATACAGGGCATCACTGTGATTGAAGACAGGGAGGATGTGATATACTATACAGGGCATCACTTTGATTGAAGACAGGGAGGATGTGATATACTATATAGGGCATTGTGGTGATTGAAGACAGGGAGGATGTGATATACTATACAGGACATCACTGTGATTGAAGACAGGGAGGATGTGATATACTATACAGGGCATCACTGTGATTGAAGACAGGGAGGATGTGATATACTATACAGGGCATCACTGTGATTGAAGACAGGGAGGATGTGATATACTATACAGGGCATCACTGTGATTGAAGACAGGGAGGATGTGATATACTATACAGGGCATCACTCTGATTGAAGACAGGGAGGATGTGATATACTATACAGGGCATCACTGTGATTGAAGACAGGGAGGATGTGATATACTGTACAGGGTATCATGGTGATTGAAGACAGGGAGGATGTGATATACTATACAGGGTATCGTGGTGATTGAAGACAGGGAGGATGTGATATACTATACAGGGCATCACTGTGATTGAAGACAGGGAGGATGTGATATACTATACAGGGCATCACTGTGATTGAAGACAGGGAGGATGTGATATACTATACAGGGCATCACTGTGATTGAAGACAGGGAGGATGTGATATACTATACAGGGCATCACTGTGATTGAAGACAGGGAGGATGTGATATACTATACAGGGCATCACTGTGATTGAAGACAGGGAGGATGTGATATACTATACAGGGCATCACTGTGATTGAAGACAGGGAGGATGTGATATACTATACAGGGCATCACTGTGATTGAAGACAGGGAGGATGTGATATACTATACAGGGCATCACTGTGATTGAAGACAGGGAGGATGTGATATACTATACAGGGCATCACTGTGATTGAAGACAGGGAGGATGTGATATACTATACAGGGCATCACTGTGATTGAAGACAGGGAGGATGTGATATACTATACAGGGCATCACTGTGATTGAAGACAGGGAGGATGTGATATACTATACAGGGCATTGTGGTGACTGAAGTTCTGCACTGGAAATGACATAATAGAAAAAAAACATGCATGATAAAAATAGCCCAACAAAAAACAAGCCACCAAAGACAACATTATCCCGCTAGATGCTTTCAAAACAGGCCGAATTTGGCTGGAAAAATGGCAATCTCAGCACTGGGGAAGTAGCCTAAACGTCACATGTGAGACACATTTATTACCTATTAAAATCAATGTACCCTCAAGTTCAATGTACAAATAAAACCTGCGTTCCTATAATTTGTTTTAGAAAAATATATATTTTAATTGGCATTCCGGTACTTTAAGATTTACGACTACACCACTCAAAGCTCCCTTACTTCTTTTTCAGACCAATTACTGCCTGGGTCACTTGCCATTTTGTTGGATTTATTTCTTCTATCAACACATGGCAGAACAGGAAATTGCGTTTACTTGGGGAATAAAAATCCACCTTGAACGCAAAATGCAGTGGCTGTGACGGCATTGCAGTTTACACTGAAAGTAATGCGCTTCAGTGCCTGCGCTGTGCCGCCACTGAACCACCTGGAGAGATGGTTCAGTGGCATTTCCCATTTACACTTAAAGTGATACCGCATCAGTGCTGCCACAGACATGGCAAATTGCTTCAGAGAAGAGCAGAAGCAGTGAGCGTGAGTGCAGAGAGGATAAAAACGAGTGAAAGAGCAGTGAGTGAGGGCATTAGTTTTATTGGATTATTTTAGCATGAACCCCAGCCCAAACAGGGATTCACTGTTTGTTTTATTTTAAGTTCAGTTATCAAAAGCAGCAAGTTCAAACCCCATCTGGTCTCGCCGAGTCTTGTTTCATAAGAACATAAGAACATAAGAAAGTTTACAAAGAAGAGGAGGCCATTAGGCCATCTTGCTCGTTTGGTTGTTAGTAGCTTATTGATCCCAGAATCTCATCAAGCAGCTTCTTGAAGGATCTCAGGGTGTCAGCTTCAACAACATTACTGGGGAGTTGGTTCCAGACCCTCACAATTCTCTGTGTAAAAAAGTGCCTCCTATTTTCTGTTCTGAATGCCTCTTTATCTAATCTCCATTTGTGACCCCTGGTCCTTGTTTCTTTTCAGGTCAAAAAGTCCCTGGGTCGACATTGTCTTTACCTTTTAGGATTTTGAATGCTTGAATCAGATCATCGCGTAGTCTTCCTTGTTCAAGACTGAATAGATTCAATTCTTTTAGCCTGTCTGCATACGACATGCCTTTTAAACCTGGGATAATTCTGGTTGCTCTTCTTTGCTCTCTTTCTAGAGCAGCAATATCCTTTTTGTTCCTTTGCAACACGCTTGACGTTACAGTATGTATGTTCCATGAAAGTGTCATTCATATCAACTAAATTTTTTACATAAAAAAATGCTAAGTTTGCAATATAAACCCTGTGTGGGAATCAAACTCAAGACATGCTTTGAATACAACTTGCAATGCAGACGCCCTAGCTTTCACGCCACAAAGTCTGTTCAATTTTGCAACATTTGCAAGTGTGATGAGCATTGCTGAATAATAGCATATGGGAGGATTGGGAATGGAACTTTGCCGTTCTAATGACACAATGTGCGTGTGGTGTTATTTCAGTGCTAGCATTTTATGATGTATCCAGATCAGCAGTTGTGCTGATGCCAGTAGCTATGGCATTGGGAGAGTACTGCTGCAGGAACATGACTCAGAGATGCTACCAGTTGTCTTTTGTTCACGCACGCTGAACACAGGTATGCACAAATAGAGAAGGAATGCTTAGTAGCAGTATGGGCTTGTGAGAAATGTTCTCGGCCTGTGTGGCCTGGACTCTTTTAAAGTGCTGACTGACCATAAACCCTTGGTGCCCCTGATAAATGCTAAAGATCTGGACCAAGTCCCACTCTGTTGCCAGCACCTCCTCATTAGAATGATGAGGTTTAACCCTGAAGCTGCGTACACTCCAGGGAACTCTACTCATCGCTGACACATTATCTTAGCTATTTCAGAATCTGCAGAATTGGAAGGGGAGGTGGAGGCCTTTGTAGCAGCACTGGAAGTGCACAGGCCAGCGTCACGACAAAAGCTACAACACAAGCAAGTGCTGCTGATGAGGAGATACAGAAAGTGCTACGGTACACCAGATATGGTTGGCCAAAATATATGCAAAAAGTTCACACTTGTGCAACAGGCTACTTCGACCAGCTGAGTGAAATGGAGGGGCCACTGATCTACGGTTCCTGAATTGTCATCCCTTCTGCATTAAGGGATGAAGTCCTGAACAGGACCCATGAAGGTCAGCAAGGACTAATGAAGAAAGTGCACAAAACTTTCAGTGTGGTGGTCTGGCATTAGCAAGGACATTAACAACAAGGTAGCCTCATGCAAGCATTGCCAAAGTAACAGACCAACACAGCGCAGAGAACCTCTAATGACCACCCTGCTACCCAAACGACCCTGGGAACGAGTAGCAGCAGACCTGTGTGAAATTAAGGCAACACTACTTTTCAAGGTACATTGAAGTTGTTCATATGCCAGACACTCTTTGCAAAAGAGTTATGGCTAAGTTGAAGTGTATTTTTGCGCTTATTATTCCAGAGCAGAAGTAACCGACAATGAACCGCAGTTCACTGCCTTTGAGTTTCGGGACTTCCAAGAACAATACAGCTTTGAGTACATCACCTCTAGCCCACACTTTCCCCAGGCCAATGGAGATGCAGAGAGAGCTGTGCAGACTTAAAGAAGCTTTTGAAACAAGATGGCCCATTTCTTGCACTTCTTAGCTACAGAGCAACTCCCATTGAAGCTACAGGTTCAAGTCCAGCGCAGTTACTCATGGGACGACAGCTGCAAACCACTCTGCCAGCTGAAAACCTAACTCCCAAGTGGCCTGACCTGGAAAAAGTAGCAGTTGGACTCCAAGGCCAAGGATTCCTATAAATACTACAACAGACGTCATGGAGTCAAATCACTGCCACAGCTCAATCCAGGGGACCCTGTTCGAGTTCAAATAGATCGGGAAAAGGGGTGGAACATTACTGCAGTCATAACGCAAAAACAAGAGCTACCCAGGTCCTACACCGTTGAAACCGAACATGAGGAACTGAGAAGGAACTGTCGCCATCTGCTGGTCACACCAGAGTCTGCAACAGACCTTCCCCAGAATCCCCAATCTGAAAGCAGCACATTAGTGGAACAGGAACAGCCTACTCCTGCTCCTCCAGACCAAACACCTGAACCTGTTTTGAGCGAAAAACACCTGACATTGCCAAAAACACCTTCTACACAATATTTAGAAATTACAAAAGCTAAAAGTTAAAAATGTATTTAACTTTTACTCATTATATACTGTGGGTAGAGGGATATGATTTTTTGTTTCTAGCCTAGTATCTGCATGTGCCGGGTCTGGGGTTTCGTGCCTAGTAATTGTTGGTAGCTGCATGCAGATCTTTGCCTAGCCATGTTATATAATCTTCAATTTTGAACAATACCAGATTTTTTAATGCAGTAAAAACATTAAAATTGAATTGAAGAACGTAAGCTTCAAATTACAGGTGGAACCCTAGTTAGACAAGCTGTTAAGAAAGACGTGATACTGTATTATCGTTTATTTAATTTAAAACGTCATAAACTATGTTTGTTGTTGTTTTGCGGGAAATATCCACACAAATGTAAGCGTAAAACTATCGGACCAACAGCACTATGGAATACAGCCTGCTGTTTTGAGAATAGTATTGAAACTTGTTTTCAGTACTGTATTCAGTTTGTAGTTTTTCCTTTTTAAAATGTTTTTAAAAAGTGAAAGCAATGAACTGATATGCATGTGCATACAAATAATAAACAGACAGTGCTTCACTTGTTTGAACCAGTTGTTACATTTAATGCACTTGTATATAGCGCTTCAGTACTGCTGTCAGATGTGCTTTGCAGAGTTATATACAGTGTAACACTCAGGTTTGGGGCTATCAGAAAAATACTCATTTTTAAATAAACCTTTAGAGTGCAATATATGTACATGTATGTAACCATCTGAATGCTCATTAATACAAACCATTGCTGTGTTCCCCAGCTGTTCTGATGAACGGGCTTCTACTGTGTGTTACTGTTAGTTAATTTTTAACTGTTGTTGGAATGATATAGTGCATTCGCACTTTTGGGGGGACTCGAGCACTGACATTGTAACATTTTCATGTTCAGGAAGTAGTACTCAGGGAGCCAGTGTTGAATTCTCTAAATGTTTGTTTTATTTGAAACTAGAGAATTCCTGACAAACTGAACAGACAACAAGTCCTGCAACAAAGCAATTGTCCCGTCGTTCGATATATATATATATATGTATCTCACTAATAAACAACTGAACAATTGTTTTGTTTATTCATTGTATTCATATTTATATTGATAGTTATAAATAAATATCAAGTAAAGAAAACTGTATTGGTTTTGTATTCATTTATTTAAATATGTATTAATGTATTTATTTATTTACATTTTACCAAATATATAGGCTATCCTTCAGCATTAGCTAATTCTCAGAAATTAACGTTCCTTGTTCTCCAGTAGGGACCACAAATAGCATTACTCTCATCAACCAGTAGCAAGAGGAAACCGTACTTACTTGTGCGAATAGGGACCACAATGAGCGTTACACTGACAGGAAACCAAAATTTTTCAGAGATCAAGATCAGAATCTCAAAATGATGATGATGACATGAAAAAATCTCCAAAATATCCAATGTGTCCCAAGAATCTCAGCTGGCTGACTTCATCTTTCAAAATACTGCTTGTTTTCTCAACTAATCATGTAGCCCTGACAGTTATAACAAACACAACAGGCCTACAAACTGAAAGTTATAGGTTCAAATCCCAGTATGCCAGACCTTTTTTAATTTCTATAAAGAAAGATTTTTTTTTGCATGCAAATGTTCCATTTTAAAATAGAAATAAATAATTTTATATAAATGATAAAGACATCTCAATAAATGCGTTCCCTAGTGTATTTCCATGTTGACAAAACAAGTTAATTGTAATATACATATGCGTGGATAACAGTGCCTGGGGTCTGCAAAAAGAATATGTTGGGAGAAAAAGAAGGACATTTTTATCTTACTTTGGCGACTTATTTCTCTTACTGTAAGACAGGTATTGACTTTTTTTTCTACATTTCCCCTAAGAGTGTTGGGAACTACAAATTAAAGGTTGGTGCTTTTGGCTGATTTATAACCTGAAAACACGTAAACTATCCTTGCTGCATAGAGAGTCAGTTCTTGTGCTTCGCTGATAACTTGGCTTGAGGATCTACCGTTCCTCTCAATGCCAGTGCATAAAATGCCAGTAAGTGAAGTCTATACATAACATGACAGGGATCTATATACATAAAATGCCAGGAAATAGAACTACATTAATCAAATGCCAGGGGAGATAACTATATAAAAATTCCAGGGAAGTGAACACATTTCTTCACTCACTGTCATAGACAAGCTGACTAAAATACTAACTCTGTTAGCTTCTCCTCCTCATCTTCTGTTACATTCTCATTGTTATGTTGGCCAGATGTGGATTTTCCAAATCCAAATGCAAATAGATTTGACTGTTTCAGTTTGTTTGACATTTTATTTCGGGTAAGTAAGAGATATTTTGAGATTTTTTATTTTATTTCCTGTGCCGTCTAAGCAGATCAAGTTAGGAAGTCAGGGAAACTCAATGGCCTGTAGCTGTGTAGTTATTTTAAGCCCCCCTGTCTGTGCTGTAAGGCAGCACAGATACCTCAACACTCCTTTCATCCCCTGTTGTTGTTGGGGTGAGGGGAAACTATTTGTTTTTAAAGTTTGTTAGTTTCTTAAATGTCTTTAAGTTGGCAATAGCCGTCTCTTCCGAACTGCAGACAACACAGAATGAATTCGGAATTATAATTTCGGCTGATATACCCTAACTTGACTGGCTGTTGTGCGTTGCTATGGAAACAAGAAAAGGGGGCTGGTTCCACAAAAAGACTGGCTCTGCGAGATCAACAGGACGGTGCAGATTCTGACAGTGGCATCCATGGATTGAAGGGGCAGATACGCGCGTTGACCAAGGGATCTATGGGTGATGTTATAAAAAGGGGCAGTAGTGATGTGATCTGTTCCTTTGTGAATGGTCATATTAAAGGACCAGAAGGAGAACCTGTATTGTGAAACATGAGTGTTTTGTGTGTCGTTAATAATAGTGTTTGTAATTATTTGGACGGCTAACACGATCCGGAGCTGTCGCCAATGGCCAGCATTAAACCTGGATCAACAACACTGCTCTTTTGTTTAACACTAAAGAACTGTATTCACCACGAGCACTAGAGCACGCACTTTAGGTCAAATCTGCTGGCCATATTAAAACTGAAGGTCGCATTTGGCAACTGGGCAACCTTATTTGAACCACCCTGTATGCACATGATGTCCCAACATATAGAATCATCACGGGGTTCAGGAGGAAAAATAAAGCTTCTTCTTGTGAGGGTAGGAGTTAGGTATTTGAGACTGGGTAATTCATTATGCATTTTCTTTCTTTAAGTAAATAAAACGAAATGTTACAAGACTTGAAATAAACCATGTTGAAACACTGGTTATTTCTTGTTAGTACTGAACATATATAGTTTTGCTTTACAAAAAGACTAGGCCAGTGGTAGTGTAGCATACCAGACAGTCAAATCAGGTTATTTGCTGGATGGTAATATACGCACAGTTTAAACTTGTTATTGAAAGTTGCAAGTTAATGTTTTTTTTTCTCTTCCCCCTTTCTCTTGGTCAGAGGGAGATTAGATGCAGCCTTGAAGCTGAGTCGTAAAAATTCCTTTGCGTTATCACAAACTGAAATCTCTGCACAGGCCATTCTGGCAGACTTTGGCTGACGAAACACAGACACAAGGGTGAGTTTCTTCCCCCCCAATAAAGCAGGGGGGGGCATCAATCACCTTTGACAAGACAAAGGAAATTTGGTTGAACTGTCAATCGTGAGTTGTGGCCAAGGCCAAGGAGTGGCTCCGAGACGAGCTAACCAATGTTTAGGCACGTTGCATGACGTTAAACACTACCCATGAATTCAACGATGCAATCAAGATGGGTCGGCACTTAATTAAAAAAGACTGGAACAGGCAAAGAAAGTTGGAAGTGATTCTGAGATCTGAAATGAAATGGAAGCTGAACTGCTCTGAAGAAAGTTTCTGAAGCTTGGAGAAAGCAATGAGAAAGTGTGCTGGAGTCATGGGAGAATCAATGGTCTGAAAACTGGCTAAAATTATGTTCTGAGAAGGCTGAAATCAGCTTTGAAGAGAGGCCTGCTCTTTGCTCTATGAGAGACTGGACCAGTAAACAGGACACTGCATTGATCTGAAAGCAGGTCTTTGTTTCTATGTCGCTGCACGAAACAAACTGAAGCATAGCCAGCAGCTGGGCCAAAGGTTATGTACTAGCTGTACAGCCCAATTGCAACAAGAACACTTTTACAAACGACATAACTTTTCAATTGCAACGCATTCTTTGAACTGTGAGTTTACGTCTGATCAACTGAACTACTTCCCGTCGGAAACCTTCCGACAAGTTGAAGATAATGTTGCAAGACTATTGGAAATCAACAAGCTTTGAAAAGAACTATTGTTTGCTGAGAGCCGACGCAACACAATGCCTACGACAAGAACGACCGTCGCTAGAAACTACAGTGTTACCATCCCCCTACAAGACCAACGTCTTTGTTGAAAATCGTATTCAACAAATCAAATATTAAACATTTTATGACTCGCAAATTCTGTCAAGTTAGTGGATAAATTGTTCTAGGAATACAATATAGCTTCCTGTTTTACAGTGTGCAAGAAATGTATTTAGTTTGTTGAAATGTGTAACTCAAAGGAGTTGCCACCTAAATGCAGAGAATTCGATCATTGCCCCATTTCTGAGTACATTTTAATATAGAATCAATTAAGATTGATAGCATATTGTTTAGATTGTTAGATCATGTCTAAACTAAATTAACAGGGTAAAACTAATTTGATAAATTAATCATTGGAATGTTGGATTCCGTTCTGAATGGGAAGTTGAATTAATTGTTGTGCATTTTTATATGAAATATGATCGGTTACAACAAGAAACTAGTATTGAAAATACTAATGCAAAGTAGACACTTTGTGATCAGCCATAATTAATATTAGTATATTAACCATGTATGCTAATAATGTTGTGGTCGTTGTAATCGTTTGACTAAGAAATCAATTAACTGCATACTATTATTATTTATTTCTTAGCCGACGCCCTTATCCAGGGCGACTTACAATTGTTATAAGATATCACATTATTTTTACATACAATTACCCATTTATACAGTTGGGTTTTTACTGGAGCAATCTAGGTAAAGTACCTTGCTCAAGGGTACAGCAGCAGTGTCCCCCACCTGGGATTGAACCCAAAACCCTCTGGTCAAGAGTCCAGAGCCCTAACCACTACTCCACACTGCTATCCACACATCTCTCTAACCAATCGCCTTTCCTTTCTGTAATATTAGATTAGTTGTGCACCCTTTTTATTCTTAAATAAAATATTGTTTTCTATTTCTGACACGTTGTGTGAACATCGATTATTGTCAAGGGAATCTGAGTTCTACATGATCCTGAACTTAAATAAGGTATATCTCATTTCTCACATTTTGATGTCCCTGAGTGGGCGAATAGAGACTAATTTATATTTAAATAAATTGCAGACCTAATTCACTACAGTAGGTATATTGGGTATCAGCACTGGGGAATTACACCTTGAAAGGAATTTATGACCAATTGCCTCTTAATTTATTTTCTTATGCCACCCACAATATGTGTTTAATGTCAGCAGTTGCTGTAGTCACTTGTTATTTTCATTGTACCACCCACTTATTCTTTTGGCATTGGTAGCTGACAGCATTACAATGTATTGTACTTGATTTCACATTTCAAAGCTAGCAGTCAAAAATGATTCTAAATCTTATGACACTGACAACTAATTCTGTGCACCATTTGTTTATTTTCCAAAGTGATTATCAAACTACAGTATCTGGAATCTGGTCAATGTTGATGGTCAGTTTTGTGTGATAATATTGCACTTAAAACATGAAAAAAAATCTGGCGAGGTATGAGTAGCGGATGTTTTAAAGCAAGGGAGAGGGTTAAAAGACAAGATCTATTCAATAAACAAGCTCAATTCAGATTAATAACACTTATTTATTTATATCTCAAACCTCTGATGATCATTTTTCTGGCTCCCCAGCCCCCTGGTATTAATAACACAAACTACAATATTAACCTGGTGCCTGGAAAGATTAAACTGTCTCTAAACTGTTATTGAATAATATATTCCTCTGGGTGCAAAGAAACAGAGGAGCTGAATAAACGTTCTACTTCGTGCTCTGATGCAGGTGTACCTGTGAGCTCAGCAGGGACAGAGCGAGGGTTCTGCACCTATCAGAGGTCAAAGCTATGTGCTCTATGTCATCTACGTTTTCATAATGCAGTACGTCATGTATGAACTATTTTATATTCTAGTACAGTACGTGCGTTCTGTTTGATTCTCTCTTGTTGTTAGATCATTCTTGTATTTTCATGATATCATGCTGCTTTTCCATGAAACTTTGAGTCATAAGACATGCCCTGACCGCATTAATAAATGGAGTATACAAAACTCGCTTCTGTTTAAAAACAACTTGTGGTTACTGGCTCACCTAGTAAAGACACCACAGCTTGGAGGGCCTGGTCGTCCTGCACATTTTTGCCATGGGCTCACAAGGAATGCTCCAATTAACTTTTTGCAAAATAGGTCCCTCTGAGTTTTTTTAATAACACAGGACTCCCTTGGTATTTCATAGTTCACTAATTTTGCTGGATTTGGTTCATTCGTGGTTAGGCCATGTAGACAGTCAATTGTAAATGTACTTCACTTAAAGGTCCTTAACCAATTCAATAGTTCAGGTGAAGTGAAATAGCAAAAAATAAATTGAAAAAGAGCACTATAATGGTATCTTAGTAATGTTAATGTTAAACTTTATTTGCAATGTTTGTAAAACATGTATTGGCTACATTGTAAAAGTCCATGCTTTTTCTGTATCTAAGTGAGAGGGAAGGTTTGCTGTTGAATAATACATTGTATTTTCACCAGTGAAGGATTCATGATTTTGAAACTCGTCTCAAGTAGAAATGTCCTTATAGCAATGCAAACCATCTCCCATTACATTTATCCTATTTGCTGTTACATTCAATTATTTATTGTATTTATTGTATTTCAGGGCACATCTGCCCCACTATGTCACACACAGATGTTAAGAACGGGTATTGTAGTTAACATCTGGGAATCATAACTGCAGTACATAGTAGCTAAAGTACATGTATTTCATGTTTACTAAATGTTCACAGCAGTGGTTTGTAATGTATTGGCAGCTGAGCCCATTGAATTGAATGGAGAGACCAGGGCTGGACATGAACTGCTGACCTCACGGTTCGAAGACGAAACTCTAACCATTCCCCTAAAGAGCAAGTTCAGTAGTTGAGAGGTAAGTATGCATCTTATGCTGATGTCAGTGTTTTAACTCAGAAGATCCATTCCAGGTTATGCAAGTTGCTACACTGGAGTGTTTGCAATACAGTGAAATAAATCCTATTAGACACAGCTGATGAGAATGTATCTCTTTGGTGTCCGTTATTTGGAAGTGATTAAGGATTCCCAGATAGAGGATAGCTGGACTCCATTGAGTGTGCCTGCAGGACACATAATCTACACGAGACCAATGGGTAAACCAGGCAGTCAGTCACTCTCCAACAGTGGCAACTTAAAATGTCCTCACCAGAAAGATCATGTGTTCAAAACCTCAGCTACAAACTGAACAGTAACAATGTGCTCACCAGAAAGACAACGTGTTCATAACCAGCTACAAACTGAACAGTAAATCTCTAACTTATAGAATGCCACATTTGAAACAATCACACATGTGCATAAACTCTAGGTCGGAATATGCAGCATAAACTCTGGGCGAGATTTTGTCCAAACAGCTGATCCCTACAAGAAAATAGTTTCTTATTATGTATTGTAGCGAACCTCAGTTCCCACAGGCAGGCGCATCATTCAGGGCGAGGCAGAGGGCATCATTCAGGGCGAGGCACAGGCAGAGGGTGGGCGGGCACGAACCCGGGACCTCTTGCACTAAAGCATAGCGCCGATACCGCTGTACAAAAGAGCCGGCTCTTTTGCAAGGAGTGTATATAGGGCTTATGTCATCGTGTGTGATTATGTCACCTACCAGCCCTGCAGCTGTCTTCCCCCATGCACGCTACAGTATATTATTTAAGTTAAAGCTGCCAATTGTCCTGGGAAAATATCATTCAAATTCTGTTTTTACATAGCATATGCCTGCAAACTGTACCATATTACTGTATTACTGAGGGTTAAATATTAATTTATTAAGCTGATTGAAGTGTTTCATATGCAATATTAAGCAGTGTACATTTTAAAACAAACTATTAAGTGCTGGATGGATTAAAAACTTGGACTACTGGATGTCACCATGGACCAAAGCTGAGAGTCCCTGTCTTAAGCAATCACCTAACACACCACCAGGAAAGTCTCACTCTTTGACCTTGAATCTCACTCTTTGGGGCTGTAGAATCTCACTCCTTAGGACAGCCAACCCTTGGCATCTCTGGTAACAATAATCAAGTGTTGGGTGTTGAGGGTTTTTTATAATCCGACCTCCAGTCTCGTCTCATCAATCCAATGGTTTATCCACAGTTTCCCGGCAGAGTACATTGTTAATTCAGCATCAAAAAATGTGCTAAAATGTATATATATATATATATATATATATATATATATATATATATATATATATATACAAAACACTTAAATATTAAATACTGCTTACCATACTATCAAAATATGTTAATACTGCTACAGCACATTTCATTTTATGGAATAAACTTTATCTCAAAAAAATTATAAAATAAACAAGCAAACGTACATCCTTCAAATCCATCCTGTTGAGCCTTCTTTTTTATATCGTAATGAAAATACTTCAGCGCATCACGAAAACAGCCATTACCTTAATGACGTGTTGGGATGTATGGGTGAGAGGCAGGGATCCCAGTCCTGCTTTAGGCTGCCGCAGCACAAAGGTGCGCTCAGCAATTCAACCCCTGCTTTATATCCCTGCGACAGTCAAGCTGACCAATAAATAATATCCACCTGTGGAAGCACTGAACATTTTCATTCCATTAGAAGCCACAATGAGGTAGAGAATACAGGGACTGCATCCCCCACTAGCAGTTATAATTACAGGGTTATATGTTCAGTTGCTGTTATTCTGTTGGGTTACATAGTGTCGTCACAGAGCCTGCCAGCTGTAAATGGTACAGTGAGGCTCTGACGGCTTGTTAAGAAAGAAGTAAAAAAAAATTTAAAAAACACACATACACACAAACATATATATATATATATATATATATATATAGAGAGAGAGAGAGAGAGAGAGAGAGAGAGAGAGAGAGAGAGAGTGTATATATATTGTATATATATATATATATTGTATATATACTGTATATATATACAGGTGTATATATATATATACTGTATATAGCTTGCTATAAAATTGCTGAGCTGATTTAATAAAATAAAACGTAATCCCAGCCATAGTGGTTCCAAAAGTTCCTACGTTTTTAGATGTATCATACATGTAATATTAGCATCCAAGTTTGACATACAACGCAGTTCCAATCAGATCGATACCGTCGGCTTGGGGTTCATTGCCAAATTCTGAAAGTAGAAATCTGGTCGTGTTTGATTTGGGGTTTTCATCTTAATGTCCCCATTGCTATTCAGAATAAGACAATATAGTTATAAATCTACCCAAAGTGTTGGGTGTTCTGCATTTTCTTATCTCCAAAAACGAATAGGAATTACAGAGTTAGTAGTTCTTGGACACAGGATGGCCCTAATCCACGAAGGACCTTATACGTTATTACAGCAACTTTAAAATCAATTCATCAACGCACTGCAGTAATATGTATGACTAAGTATATACCGTAGTTTAAGCCAGATATGACTGCTACAATAGTACTACTACTGCGGGTATTACTGACACTACTACAACTAATTATAATAACAATAATAATCCAAATCATCATAGTAATAATTGTAGCATTTTTAGAATGCTTTAGCATGAGTTTATAATAATGCAAGGAATACAGTCTGTGTTTATGTCAGTTTTTGTATTGGCAAACATCAAATTTGCAACATACTCCTGATGTCACCAGTAAGAAGATCCTGAAGACTGAACATGTCCCTATGTGAGTGACCTGTAGAAATCCAATGTATACGTAAGAAATAACCCACGACAGGGTGTGTGGTAAGACCATTCTTACCGCACGCCCTGGGTGTGTTGTGAGGCACGAGGCCTGTCGTGGGTTATTTCACTTTTTTTTAAAATAATTACACAAACTAGCTTTTTTAAGGAAAAAATTAGAAATCTATTATGTATCCTTCCACTGCAAAAAAATAGTGCCTGAATACATATATTTTGTACTTTTTTTATTTTCCATAAACATTACATTGAACATTCCCACTTATACTAACATTTTCGAGATAAAATGGCATTTGGCAATTGAAAGCAAACTGATTTCCCACATTTCCCCACTTGATGTCACTGCACTGGCACTTGACATCAAGGGAGGAGCTTCCAAGTGTTTTTTGTGCTTGTGTGTGTGTAGGAAATGATCCTACTCAGGTTTTGCGGTCTTCAAGCGAAGCTGACCAATTATTTAAATGGCCGGTAACCGGCATAATTTTCCTAGATTGTAAACCAGCATTAGATGATATGTGGACTAAATGATTTCTGTGTCAGTTTTAGCAGTGTCGCTGTCCTTCCCGTCCGTGGCGAGCACAATAGAATTCTACACCAAACCCAACCTTGTTTAAAAGCCAACGGTTGTGTCAGAAGAGAGCAGGAGAGATTTTAATTTTGTTTTAAATATGTTTCTGAAATCGCAAGCGATATTTAGTTTAATAAGTAGAGCCACTGCTGCATATACAGTAAATTACATGCTGAGTGAGACTTGTGTGATGATTTCTCAGACGGCTTTTGAATAGTGTTACTGTTACTGCTTACCTCAGAGTTTTCTTTGTTCTGTTCTCTAAATACCACAGTATATTTGCCATTTTTTCTGTAATTCTTAGTGACAGAGATGAAGAAACATTGTTTGTTGGGTGATTTAAATGCTGTTTCAGTTGTATGTTAACATTTTTTACCTACAGAAACATTGTTTAGATAATTGTCACTATTAAGATGTAGTAATAGTAAGTAAGTTGGTCTATGATGTTATAGCCGTGTGGTAAGACAATTCTTACAACACGGTCATGTGATCTTGTTAAGCCAATTACAGCACTTAATTTATCTAAGCCTAGATAATATATAGATAGATATTTAAAGCAAATAAATGTTTCGCCTGCTTCAGACATGTGCTATTGAAATCTGGGGTCTTATCTCAGGTTCACACATCCTGCTCACCATTTGGCTTCTGTCCCTGCTGGAAGCACATCTGACTGTCTCGGAAGAATAAACTAGGTAAAGACTCTCGGGAGAAAGCAACCTGACATCTAGTCCAAACTGAATGTATTGCCCTGTTCTATTTATAGTGCATCCTTATTGAGCTGTTCCCCAGCAAGGTCCTTTCCATTCCTCTACAAGGGCATTCACAGGTGTGGCCTACTTACTTTATTATTTATTTATTTTTTTTTAATTTAAGCCTTTCCCTTCCCAAAAAGTTAACCAGGTAAAACAATTTTCAGTTTTTTAACGCAGCATAAATTATCGTATTTAACAAATTGACAAATTTAGGTAAGATTATATGACATTTGTGATCTCTCTGTCATTATTAATAATAATAATAATAATAATAATAATAATAATAATAATAATAATAATAGTTCTTGCACTGTGTTTTTCACTTCTTGTAGTGTGCCGTTTGTTTCATTTCATTCCCCTCATGCCTGCTATGTATAAATACTATTCTGCAGAATGCAGTCCGGACTGCCTGGTCCCAGGAGTTTGCCATGCCCTCTGCTCCTGCCCTGGCCTCCAAATGCTCATATATCAAGCACACTGTGATGAGGCGGGAAGGCCTGACACACTATTTCAGAGAGAGGCTCTGCTTTATAGGCCCCTTAATGGCCATCCTTCTTCTCCATCGGCGTTCAATAACAGCTTCCCAGAGGCCATAATGCTTAGAGCGTCGTAATTGAATGATATCATTAACGGTATCATCATCTGTGTTGTCTATTTAATTAACTTGAGGATAAACGAGGCCCTTATACATGTTCTTGATTAGTTTTTTTAATCACCTGCTGCAGCGAATTCTTGACGAAAAATAACTTAACCCAAGTTTGCCCCCCCCCCCCCATCTAGTAATTTAACAAAAATATATTTAAAAAAGCTTTTTATTTTTGTAGTTGATCACATGTCACCAATTGACACATTTTGGAATGAAGGGTCAGTGTAATTCTTTTACAAGGTACCTTGCCAGCCACAGTATGCCTCTACAGCTGACAGACAATACATCAATACATTAAGAAATACCTTCTTACCAAACAGTAGTCAGAAAAAAGAGAACTGCCAACCCTACAGTATTTAAAAATGAAATCTAGACTGTTATGAATGTTTATAACTAACACAACTTGTGTGCTGTTTGGGAATACCTCTGCCAAGATGTATTATGTTTAGTAATTTACGTGCTCGGAAAAAATCAGACTAGTTCTGTACTATAATATTACCATTGCCAGCCTTAGGAGAAACTGTTTTGATTTTATTCAACAGACACTTATTGAACATATTCTTGCCTTGAAGGCTTTAGTTACTAGCAAAGGCAAATCAAACCAGAGCTTCTTTCAGTGTACAGGTTGTGACAGAAGCTGTAAAATAAATGTACTGTACAAGTTGACAAAAATGTATCAACATGAAATAAGAAGAGCCTTTAAGTAGCCTATCCCAATACAGCAGGCTGTGTGAAAGAAGCAGCACTGGTTTAACAATATAGGAGCGTATTCCTGACAAGGTTAAAATACAATCTGTTAGTGAAGCTGCATGCATGTGTGCTCTCCAGCTGCTTGTTGGTACAGTCGTTGCATTAGATACATATGAACCAATGTCATTTGAGCCTGGATGCTCATTTAAATGTACACAGTCTCTGCAACATGCATGGGCATTCACGTTGTGCAATTTCCACAGCATTTGGATTCTGAAAGCGGATCTGTTTAAATCTCTTATTTACATTCTCAGAGCCTGGTTACCTGAAAAGCCCACAATCTTTATGCATGGATCGTTTCTTGGGTTTACTCAGTGTGTTTCCCTCCTTTCATTTAGGTCTCAGAGATTACTGCTGCTCCGTGTTTCTTTATTTTAGTGTTTAGTCACTTTGTTAGTTTCAAACATACAGCATAATACAGACATAGGAGGCTGTGTGGTCCAGTGGTTAAAGAAACGGGCTTGTTACTAGAAGGTCCCCGGTTCAAATCCCACCTCAGCCACTGACTCATTGTGTGACCTTGAGCAAGTCACTTAACCTCCTTGTGCTCCGTGAGACGTAATTGTAAGTGACTTTGCAGCTGATGCATAGTTCATACACCCTAGTCTCTATAAGTCGCCTTGGATAAAGGCATCTGCTAAATAAACAAATAATAACTATGAAATGTCTGCTGCAGGAAGCAATTGATATTATCACGCTACCGTATACCATAGTAAATTTGCACAGTAATTATGAAGTTTTACCAAGCTTTTCCCACAATTATACTATGCATTTACCATGGTATGCCATGTTTTTTTAATATTTTTTGTATACTTAACTATACTTCTCAGGGACAAATAAATATATGCCTGCCACCTCTCTGTAGCAGGTCAGACTGGACTCTACAGACTGGTCCCTGCCTGCCACCTCTCTGTAGCAGGTCAGACTGGACTCTACAGACTGGCCCCTGCCTGCCACCTCTCTGTAGCAGGTCAGACTGGACTCTACAGACTGGCCCCTGCCTGCCATCTCTCTGTAGCAGGTCAGACTGGACTCTACAGACTGGCCCCTGCCTGCCACCTCTCTGTAGCAGGTCAAACTGGACTCTACAGACTGGCCCATGCCTGCCACCTCTCTGTAGCAAGTCAGACTGGACTCTACAAACTGATCCCTGCCTGCCACCTCTCTGTAGCAGGTCAAACTGGACTCTACAGACTGGCCCCTGCCTTCCACCTCTCTGTAGCAGGTCAGACTGGACTCTACAGACTGGTCCCTGCATGCCACCTCTCTGTAGCAGGTCAGACTGGACTCTACAGACTGGCCCCTGCCTGCCACCTCTCTGTAGCAGGTCAGACTGGACTCTACAGACTGGCCCCTGCCTGCCACCTTTCTGTAGCAGGTCAGACTGGACTCTACAGACTGGTCCCTGCCTGCCACCTCTCTGTAGCAGGTCAAACTGGACTCTACAGACTGGCCCCTGCCTGCCACCTCTCTGTAGCAGGTCAGACTGGACTCTACAGACTGGCCCCTGCCTGCCACCTCTCTGTAGCAGGTCAGACTGGACTCTACAGACTGGTCCCTGCATGCCACCTCTCTATAGCAGGTCAGACTGGACTCTACAGACTGGCCCCTGCCTGCCACCTCTCTGTAGCAGGTCAGACTGGACTCTACAGACTGGTCCCTGCCTGCCACCTTTCTGTAGCAGGTCAAACTGGACTCTACAGACTAGTCCCTGCCTGCCACCTCTCTGTAGCAGGTCAGACTGGACTCTACAGACTGGCCCCTGCCTGCCACCTCTCTGTAGCAGGTCAGACTGGACTCTACAGACTGGTCCCTGCCTGCCACCTCTCTGTAGCAGGTCAAACTGGAACCTCCACTCTGCACACAAAGCCAGCTTTCTGAAGATTGTCATGCAAGGAGCACTGGGGCATCCTCAAAGAAATCCTCATATTCTCCCAAAAGTTTATTCTTCTTGATGTTTTTAGTTATGTAACCCCAGGTTTACAATCAGTTCATATTTAATTTATTTCCCCTGATATGATCGGCCAAGAGTTGACAGTCTTTAAGTGGGTAGTTTTGAAAGTACCAGGAGACCATGTAATTTTCTGGATGTTCAGTGCCATCTCTGCCACCATTGCAGAAGCAATTGTTTATTGTTTAAACATGGACAGTAAACCACCTGCATGCACTGCAATTGCATTCCTCCACCACAAAACACAGTTACTGTAGAGATTCTCCAAGATACAAACCACAACCAAAACACAACCTTTGTTTTACACAATCAAGTGCCAAATCCAATACGAAAGTCGGCTTTTTAATGTACATTGTCCTACATTTCTGCAAGAATGAAAGACATTGTATTACACACTACGAATTTTGGTCAACTGAAACTTAACCCCTGATAAATCACTATGGCTATTATTAATTTAACTGTGAGTTTAAAATTTGCTTAGAATGTTGTCATGAAGTGTAACAGTTATCTATGATTACATTTATCTAACTATCAGTGGTAAAATAACTTAAATGAAGATGCTAATATAAATGCATTAAATAATAGTAATGGGTTGTTGCCATGTTACACCAAACCACATTAATACAGTGGAGAGGGTTAAAGGGGTGTTCAGATACATCACATTGCTCTATGATGAACATGATGATCTGTCTGTTCAAAATAAGTTACCTGTTCTGAACCACTCCTTGATGTCAATTAGGTTTTCTCTGAAAATTTGGTTTTAAAAGGTATGTTTTTATTGTTTTGTAGTTCGTTGAGAAATATGACAGGATCATGCTGTAAATTACCCATACAGTCAAGGTGATTCAAAGATTCATTATAAGAAACATACGCGTATGCGTTTCAGCACATGTAACAATTTCATGTCTGCGTGTAAGGTGATTCTACCACAATACAAGCCACATTTAGTCTAATTGAAATTCATTTCAGTCAGTACTAGAAAACCAAGTCAATCTGTCCTCTGTACCATTGTCAATCAGGATAGAAACACAACTTGCATCCCAGGTTTTACTGCAAGTTTAATTTGCCCCACTTGAACTTTTCCTGTCTATGTGTTGTCTCATGAAGCCCAGTTTTAACTAATTAAACTCATAGCAAAACTGCTCCAAACTTCAGTAGCTCAACTGCTATCCAATGGGAGTCTTTTTTCAGCAGTGTTTTTCACCACGTAAACCAGTCCTATAAACCAGTGAAAACTCAAGATTCTCCATATTCTGTAGTTGAATACTTAAAGCATTGTTAATTAAAATTCCAAATCAGGCAGAGCCTGCCTTGACTAAAGACATTAACATCACAGCAACAATGGCATCATTATAGAATTTAGAATTTGAAGGGTCCCTGGGTTACTTTTGCTATTGAATAATCTGCTGTATATGCAACATTGTGTCTTTTGTCAAGTTATCTCTACTAAAGTTTCCAAAAATAGGCAATTTAGTCTGTTTTTGATCTTTGTTGTTTTGTTTTTTTCAAAAACAGAACCTACTTTTCATTTAATGTGCCTGAAGTCTTTATTCTGGGCTGTCAAATCCTTCAGCTCTAAATCTTTTTGTATCACACACGTTCATTCTTTATAAATACGTTATTAGATTCCTTTTTGGAAAAAGGGTACATGGCAGTGAATGAAGATTTACCACAGATTAGGATGGATTGAGAGATATCCAGTTTACTGACATTGTGACATTGTTCACTGATGCATCAATGATAGTAAGGAACACACTAAATCAGAAGATATTATTTCCACTATTGTAGTTTCCATTGTTAAATATATTTTGTATCCATTACAGATAAATAACCTCTTACAGATAAAGAAATCCATAAATGCTAACAGGATTTTTTAAGTTTAAACAGTTTGTGGGGATGTTTATACCTTGGCCACATACTACTGTATTTAAATATATTTTTTTAGTTCACTGTTATTTGCAAGAGTTCATATAATAGCTTTTGATTGATCTGAATAGTCCAATAATCTCATGAGAAATAATAATAATAATAATAATGAATACCCTTATCTTCCCTGGTCAAAGCATTGTCATAGCCTCTTTCCAAGCCGTTTCAGACACACCGCTTGTATCTTGTTTATAACCCTTATTCTTGTCATCGACCCCTCCCCTGTATTGATTGGAATGTATTTTATCAACCAGAACAGCTGACCTGGTAATAAGAAAGTATGACATTTACATATGTCAATGTTTTGTTTTCTCATTCAGATAAATACTGGGCATTGTACAGAAAAAGCCATCTAATCCTATCCTAAAAAGTCACTTTTACTGTGTTTCATGTTATTGTTTACCAAACACCTTTTCTAGGGAGGCTGACCAAAACAAACAAACAATATATTAATAATAACACTTCTACTGTATAACAAAAAACTAACCAAAGAAACAAATCAACACCAATGACAACAGGTCTATATAGATGAATCGTGCCTGTTGCATCAATTTACAAACAATTACAATACTCAACAGTTAGCTTAACTCCTGTATTGCTAACAATTACATAAATTCAACAGTTAGCTTAACTCCTGTATTGCTACTGTTATGAAGGTCATTGAAAAAATGCTCTTTCACTTTTCTCGCTCCACTGAGCTGGAACTTCTGCCTTCCTGTTTTTAGAATCAAACGCAATTTTCTGTTGGTGAACTCAAAAGTCATTACTGTTTTAGTTTTCAATCATCTGAAAGATTTGTCTTCAAACCTTTAATTCGCCTGCTACAGTATTCTTTACACATTTCCGTGATTGAGGTATATTTCCATCTGAAACTAAAACACATTGGAAATGTGAAAATAGTCAAGTTATCAAAAGTGCCCAGCCATTTCAAGAAACCATTGGGGCAACCTTGCTCAGCACAAAGCAAATAGGCACAACTGTAAAACCGATGGGGGCCAAGTTTGCCCCAATTGTTTCTTTTAACTTGTATCAAAAACACAAGCTAAGTTAGAAGAAACAATTGGAGCAATCTTGGCTAGCACCAAGCAAATAGGCACAAATAGGCCTCAATTGTTTCTACTAACTTGGCTTGTGTTTTTGATGCAAGACAACGCAGAATGAATTCGGAATTATAATTTTGTCTGTTCTACCCTAACTTGACTGGCTGTTGTACGTTGCTATGGAAACAAGAAAAGGGGGCTGGTTCCACAAAAAGATTGGCTCTGCGAGATCAACAGGACGGTGCAGATTCTGACAGTTATACGGTTTATTACAGAACCGAAGAAGGAGGAGAAGGACATTTTTACCTTACTTTGGCGACTTTTATTTCTCTTACTGTATGACAGGTATTTACTTTTTTCTGCATTGCACCTAAAAGTGTTGGGAA
Source organism: Acipenser oxyrinchus oxyrinchus (assembly GCA_030684275.1). Classification (NCBI taxonomy): domain Eukaryota; kingdom Metazoa; phylum Chordata; class Actinopteri; order Acipenseriformes; family Acipenseridae; genus Acipenser; species Acipenser oxyrinchus. The sequence continues at coordinate 1,869,327 of CM060249.1, forward strand.
CTACAAATTAAGTGAAATGGTGCTTTTGGCTGATTTACTTTGTAAACTGTCCTTGCTGTATAGAGAGTCTGGCAGTTCTCGCACTTTGCTGATAACTTGATAACTACCGTTCCTCTCAATATGCAAATTTAAAAGGAAAACCTTACTTTGTGATTCTTTTACCCCAGGCTGGATTAATGACTCTTTGATTGTTACATCAAATAACCATTTAGCTTATTGTAAATTTGAACTACTTAGCAAAGCTGAATGATAATAATTTACACTACAACAGCTGCCAGATCCTCTTCTTCATCCGCATGTGGCTTCATTATTAGATGAAAATGTTGAGCTAACCATTACATTGCTGAAAAGCCATTTGCATTTCACCAGAGGCTCGTGTCATTTCTAAACATGCAAAACTATCAACCAGAACGCTTTGGGATTTTTACATTTTAACAAGTTTTGTGAAAGCCAAACAATGACCTTAATTGCAAGTTGAAATATCTGTCATACTGGCATTTAAAGTCAAGCCAATGCAGTGAACCAACTTGTAAAATTTAAAGTCAATTATTATGTGGAAATACAAACCACAGATGCATTACTGAAAAAAAACAAAATTGTGCAAATTTGAGTGTAGCCTTTTATAAATTTGGTTCCATGAGGTATAAATATTCCTATTGTTCATTCCATGGTGTGACCAATATTTCGGTGTTTCTGCAGAAGAATTGCTTGTGCATAATCGAGAGAGAGAGAGAGAGAGAGAGAGAGAGAGAGAGAGAGAGAGAGAGAGAGAGAGAGAGAGCACAGCAATGTTTTGTGTCTGGTATGTGGGAAAACATTCAAATTGAAGATGGAGTAACCAATGTGCCTGTCGAAATGTGTACCCTCAGTATTCACCAATAAAGATTACCCATCCCCATGAGCCTGAAGTGAAATCAAATAGAACACTGGTGTTCTGATCTTACAGCAGCTGTCATTGTGATAGTTATTATTATTATTATTATTATTATTATTATTATTATTATTATTATTATTATTATTATTATTATTATTATTATTACATTCTACTTACTATGTTATGATGTTTGTAATTATTCTTAGTGATTATTTAATATTTTCTCTACCTGGATTGGGAGCTTGTCTGAAGAATCTTGGCCCTGACCCCCTTTCTCATTCCACTCAAATCATGTGATATTGTCAGAGCAAGCTTCATAGCTTGCTCAACGTAAAGGCAGACTTTGACCCTCGCAGGAATATCGGGGAAAAAATAAAAAGTGAAATAGTAAAGGAAACGTGGGGTAACTGTGGCAGCTCAAATGGCTTTTCAGTTTTGTAGATGTTAAAGGTTTGGATAAGGGTGTCAGAAGCAAGTAAAATCTCACTGTAAAGTTATAGAGTAAGAAAGTAAGACACTTACATTGCAATACATGATCATTTGTCTTGATGCATTCCTCATTACAAAATGCTCATGTACCAAGGTTGAATAAACAGGGACATCATGCAGACTCAAGTAACTTACAAAAAGGAAAACCAAACCGGAGGAGTTGGTTCTGTACATGTCATGTTTCAGACCTGTACTGATTGCGCAAGGCAGCTGACAAAGAGGGAGATGAAGAGCTCCAGAATAGGAATGAAGAGACTGAAGAGAGGTGTAGTTAGCTGGGGATTGTAATCATACTATACACTGAGGTACTGATGTGTCATTAGAAGTGAAGCTTAGATGGGAATGTAGATTCACCGGTTGAGACTCAATGTTTTAGTACAAAAAAATAACTATTAAAAAAGAGATCATTGATTGTCCCAATCTGCAGCCCTTTGTAGTCACTGAGAAGAAAACAAAGAAACAATAAGTGAAAATGTTTAAAAATAAATGAAAAACGCATTCCAGATGGCACTCCCTGCTGATAGAAAAAGTAAAAATAAAAAGCTGTGGAAATGCAATTAGGTTTGTGATAACCCTTCCGTTCTTGTTAGTTGTACTGCATCTGCAACCTATAACTGAAGCCATCCATCCCCCTTTTTTGAATGTCTATATTTCTGAGCAGACAGTGCACTACACATGTATTCTTGATTGTGTGTACAGTACTATTTATTGCATTTATATAGCGCTTTTTATACAAAAGTATCGTAAAGCACTGTACAGTGCAGAAAAAAAGAACAAACCACAATACATCTGTATAGCATGTCACACATCCAACTGCTATAATCATACCAGTTAAATAACATATTTAAATAACAGTATACACAATACAAAAGCAGCAATTTTAAAGTTACATGTAAACCCACTAAGATAAGAAAGCCATTTTATAAAAGTGTGTTTTTATTCTTGACTTGAAAACTGTAACAGTCCCAGCTTCCCTGACAAATGAAGGCAGAGCATTCCATAATTTAGCCCCGGATCAAAGATGACCCCCAAACTCGTAATTTCTAGTTTAAGTTTTGATGAGAGACTGCAAGGGTCGAGCTCATGTAATCCCACATTTCCTTTTAGTTGGTTCTGTGAGCCCACTAGCATAACCTCTGTTTTATCTGAATTCAACATTACAAAATTCTGTGACATCCAATGCTTGATGTCTGTAAGTCAAGTAGCTAATAACACCCAGGCAGAAGAAATTCCTGGCTTTAGGGACAAATATAGCTGGGTATCATCAGCATAGCAATGGAAGTTCATTCCGTGTCTGCGGATAATATCACCTAACGGTAGCATATATAATGAAAACTACAAGGGACCTAGAATGGAGCCCTGTGGAATACCACAGACAACTTCTGATAATGCCAGTAAGTGTGCGTGTGTGTGTGTGTGTGTGTGTGTGTGTGTGTGTGTGCGTGTGCGTGTGTGCGTGTGCGTGTATGTGCGTGTGTGTGTACAAAATTTACATTTTCAGTATTTTTCTGCTTACAGTATTTCACTGTTTCAATGCCCTTTGATATCACTTCTTAAGGACTAAGTTATGACTAAAGTGCTATCTGTTTAGTTGAAGTGGTTTTCACAGATATGCAGAAGTTAAACCCACTCTTAATTTCTGACAGACTTTATCAGTTGCTATAGGGCAAAGCATTTTAATGAAGTCAGACAGCAGAGAACAAGTGTGTAATAATGTAGCCTGAACAAAATATGGGTAAACAGCAGAATTAATAACACTGAGTTACCAACAGATTTTAAACTGACATGTTTTAGGCTGTCATCTGTTTTGTAGATGGCTAAACAATATTGAATTATGTGTTTGCTTGTTGTTTTGGCACATTGTTAGTCTTCATGTTGAGGTTTAGCTGAAAGCAAACTGCACCCTGGGTGAATAGACACAACAGCTAGGTCTTATAACCTAGAGATAATAGTCTTGGTTGGGAATAAACTAAGAACTGGAAGAGACAAAGGCAATAGCTGGATTAACACTATATACTATATACAGTACAAGGTACTGGATACCTGTTTACTCACAGACCTGTGCTGCAATAGCAATGCTGAATTAGCAGAGTCTGCAGATTTAGAGTGAATTACTTCAGTGTGCCTTGTTTGTCCAGCGCATCTTTTAAATGCAGTGAACTGTATACTTCTGAAAATGAAAGTAAACACATGTGTCAGATTGACTGCAGTTCCCAGATTGCTGTTTCACTGGCCATATTTATTCTCGAGATGTGTGCAGCACTCATTTTACCTCCAGGGAGGCCACCAGAAGTATTGCAGCAGTGCTCAAGGTCACTCAGGAAAAAGGATCTGGCCAATTGATTTTTGCATATAGAAAGTAAAACCCAGACTAATGCAATGATTCCAAAAAGGGAAATGTTTATCGCATAAACTGCATATTCAATTCAACTGGTTCAGATAAATAAGGCTTCAGGCAATTCAACTGGTTCAGATGAATAAGGCTTCAGGCAATTCAACTGGTTCAGATAGGTAAAGATTCAGGCAATCCAACTGGTACAGATAGATAAGACCAGGCAATTCAACTGGTTCAAATAGATAAGACCAGGTAATTCAACTGGTTTGGATAGATAAGACTAGGCAATTCAACTGGTTCAGAGATAGATAATGTTGCCTTTCAAGTACAAAATATAACCATTACCATATAGGCTAATGGTTACATTTCTATTTCAGGGAACTTTCCCTTTCAAGTACAAAATCTAACCGACTGACTTTCTGCTCTCCTCCCAGGCTGCATAGCTCCATCTGGAGCTTATTTAAATTCCCGTCTTTGCTTTTTAGCACCTTTCAAGACTTTATATTATTTATGTAATTGTTTAATTACTGTTTTTTGTTGAGAAAGTATTTTCACTTTGTGTGTTTTCTGTTATTCACAGATTCTACACGCAGGCCTGTCTGCAATGTGGTGTTCAGCACACATGCAGCGACAGCAGCTGCTGGGCTCAGGAGCACTGCGCAGGACCAAGATTCTCGCTTCAGTTGTTATTGCTTTAATCAATTTCAACTACAGTATCTTGATGCCGTTTTGGTGACAGCTTTTTAGCATCACCGTTGCGAAGGCTGTTAGTCCATTCTAACAAGCAGGCTTCCCTCAGTCTCATGTGTGGTACTGATTTAGTGCTAATTAAACAATTACAAAAAAACAGTAACTAAACAGTTACATAAATAACAAAGTCTCGTAAGGTGCTAAAAAGCAAAAAAAATTGAGAATCAGACGGCAGAGTGCACAGAATAGCCACCTGTTTGGAGCTCTTTCAGCTCAACAGAGCGCTAACTGTAGTGACATTCCAGAAACTTCTGAGCCTGATGGCAGCAGCTTCCCAAACCCTTCCATTGGGTTTCCTGCGCATGCGCCACCTGCAGGTCTGGTTCAACAGGAGGGTTTTTCAGCCTGCATTGAACCGCGACCACCTGTTGACAGTGTCCCACCACTGTCTACCAGAAGGGAGGTCATCAACATGGACACGTCCAGCCTGGGCTGGGGCACTGTGTGGTATGGCCGAGGTGTGCAAGGTGGCAGGGTCTCCATATCAATGTTTTGGAGCTGCAGGCAGTTTACCTGGCCTTGCAGAATTTTTTGCTGGAGGTTCGAGGGAGACATGTGCTTTTTCTTTACAGACAACACAACAGGAATCGACCCACTGGCCCCCCTGGCTCTCCATAATAGGAGGCGGGGACCCGCTGGCAGTAGATGCCTTTGCACACCAGTGACCGAGGCAACTGTTATGCCTTCCCATCGCTCGCCCTGCTGCCACTGTGTCTGGAGAAAATCAGGCAGAACCGGGCCTAGGTGCTCATAGTAGCCCCTTACTGGTCCAAAAGACTAGTTTTCAAACCTGATGCAGTGCCTGAGCGGCCAGTCGGGGAGACTGCCGAAGCACCGCAACCTGCTCAGTCAGGCATGGGGGACCTTATGGCATCCCGACCCATCGAGCCTACAGCTCTGGGTCTGGCCCCTGAACGGTTGCATTTGAGCTGTCTTGGACTTTTCAACAGGGTTATTGACACCCTGCAGAATGCCAGGGCAGCGTCCACTCATTCCCAGTATGGCTACAAGTCGGGTGTTTTCCAGACGTGGTGCCTGCCTCTTGGGTTCAACCTCACTCCCTGTGCCATGGCAGTTATACTTCAGTTTTTGCATGACCTTTTTGACAAGGGGAAATCCCCCTCCATGTTAAAGGTCAAAATTGATTCGGTCTCCCCAGGAGCTCAAATTTGTATCATTCAAAGTGGCTTTCCTGCTCACTATCACCCCTGCAAAGCGGGTGAGTTAGATGCAGGCATTCTCAATAGCAAAATCCTGCTTCATTTTTATAGAGGCCAGGACAAAGGTCACACTCCGTACCAATCCTCCCTTTTTGCTGAAGACTATCTCAGCATTCCATGTCAACCAGTCTGTGGAATTGGAGGCTTTCCATCCACCTCCTTTCCAGTCTGACCGAAAGTGACAGCCCCATAAGCTCTGCCCATTTCAGGCCCCGTCATACTACATTGACAGAACAAAAAGTTGGAGGCAGTCCAAACTACTTTTTGTCTGGTATGGGGTAAAGTCCCATGGTCAAGCCCTGTCTAAGCGGTGGCTGTCCAAATGGATAGCAAACACGTCAACTTGCCCTCACCAGAAAAGCTCACTGCCATTCCACCAGGGGCATGGCAACTCTGTGGGCTTTATTCCAGGGTGCAACTATCAAGGACATATGCAATGCGGCAGTGTGGGCTACTCCCCATACTTTCCTTAGGTTCTACAGGCTGAATGTCGTGGATCCTCAAAACTCTGGTTTTGGAACTAGAGTGTTAAGGGCAGCTTCCCTGTCGACCTTTACAACACAGGCATAGAGGTGAGTTTCTCCCTCAATTTCTTAGCCCCAGCTATTGTTACTGGGGTTCTGAATCTTAAAGCTCAGGGCAACCTCTCGGCTTAGCCTTGTAGCATTCCAGTCGTTCTGCAATATTGCCCTTGCGATGGCTCTGGTACACTTACCCATACGGTAATGATTACATTTCATACTTGAAAGGGAACGTTAGGTAATTATCATAACCCTGGTTCCCTGAAATATAAATGTAGCCATTAGCCATCAAGGTCGCTGCGTCCATGATTGCAGCAGGCTTAAAGGAAAAATGACACTGAGATCTGTGAGCACAGTCCTTTTGTGCCCTCTGGGGCAGGCCATGACTGCGTCACAGGTTCGCTGAGCAGCTTTGGTATACAAGTTTCAGGATTTGAGTCTTTAGAACGTAAATACCCATACGGTAATGGTTACATTTCGTACTTGAAAGGGACTTTTAAAAAGTAATCCGTTACAGTTAGTTAGTTAGTTACTTCACAGAGATTTTTTTTTTGTTGATATTTTCTGGTCAGGCTGCAGCTTGAAATATTCTCTGAAGATCCAGCTATCAAACCCACTTGTTCCCTCCCTGATGCTATTTTCTAGCAAAATTATATGAAAAGCACGTTCACGTGTAAAACCTGACAAGCTCTTTCTGATTTCCAGATTATGCATTAGCCATAGTTCTTTGTAATGTTCTTATGTCACTTTTTTCACATAAAATTTCCAAATGTTTCCAAATGTCCTTACTTGTCTGAAAAAGGAACCATTACAGTTACACCTAACTTAAAAATGTAACTCCACAATACTGGTTATTGCATGATGTGGTTGAAACACTGACCAAATTATGAGGGACGTTTAAGTCCAATGCTAAAAAGAGCAGACTGTCAGCTCTCTAAGGCATAGCATTTTAATTAACTGAACTGTTGCAACAGGTTGACATAGATAATTAACTGAGCAGTGTCATTTATGGCTTAATTTAGCAACAAGCTAATGAGAAGCATTCAAAGAAAAATGCAGACTTTTTTATTTCTGCCATAGGAAATCATAGAAAACCTATTTCAAGAAAATAAATAAATGGTACTTCTTGGGTAATTATCCCCAACAACTTTCCTCTGAGTGATGTTGGTTGGAAATGCTTTCTACTAAATACTGAAATACTTTTTAGCAGCATGCTGTTGAAGCAGTTCTGGTCCAAGCTCCTGGTAATAATTGCATGGCTTCAGATACAAAGTTTTATTTTTGTTATTTCCCCCAGTGTGTACCTGGCCTAAAAATTATTATTGGCAACAACCGCTGGGCCTTGGAGGCTCAGCCTCACTAGTCAAAATGTTATTGGAATGAAATTCCACTGAAAACAAGCCACTGTCTTAAAAACACTTCACCCTTAAACTAAAGGTGCGAGACCCTCCCACAATGCTACACAAAAACCTTTAACTCTCACTTTTTTAAACTATTTAAAACGATTTTTGAGAATCCCCCCCAATAACATGAAGGTATAAGATACATATATCATAATTTTCAGGGAGGAAAAACACAGCCAATAAAGTTACCAAACCGTAAATAGACCCTTTGTTTTATTTTTAACTTTACATACATGTCAGTGAATAGACCCTTTGTTTTATTTTTAAATTTGGCTGAAAAATGTTCCAAGAGATAAATTCACAGTAACGAAACACACTAAAGTGTGTGTGTGTGTGTATATATATATATATATATATATATATATATATATATATATATATATATATATATATATATATATATTAGTGCCCTGCGATGGACTGGCGTCCCATCCAGGGTGTAATCCCATCTTATGCCCTGTGTATGCCGGGTTAGGCTGACGCTGTAAAGGAGTAAGCGTTTAATGATAATGGATGGATGGATGTATATATATATATATATATATATATAGCAGTATATAATATATATATATATATATATATATATATATATATATATACACACACACACACATATTTGCATTCCTATATTTGTGGGGACTTCTCATTCACTCTCACTATATTTTTATTTATTATTTCTAACTCCAGTCAGACAAAACTCCACACAGGGTGAAAGTCGACAACAAACTAAATATTTTGGCACTTTTTTTTTTAAGGGATAATTCTTAAAAAGGTGTTTTACAAAGTGGGGACGTTCCCAGAACGTGTTTTTTTCAGGAGTTACTATCTTTGTGGAGACAATCGTCAAACATAAATAATGCAATTGCGTATAACACATTCGTGCTTAAACAGCTTTGGGATGAGTAAAACAAAAATGTTTATTATTGTGTATTATTAGCTGTATTAGTAGAAGCGCTAGAACTAATACTTATGGCAAGGAACAAAAACAGAACGGGAGCTCTTAACTTCACACTCTGCTCTTAAACTATGTGGCTTCTTACTCATCTTCAAGTATCTCAAACAGCGGCCAGTATGGTGATTTCTGCTGTGACTACAAACACATAGCAGAAAAAATAATTGGATTAGTTTGGAGAGTACTTTTATAAACTGACTATGCGCTAATGTAATTACAATGGACAGAGACATTGGGCAGCATTTCCCACATCCCGTTTCTATGCAATTTGATTGAGGAGTAAGCTTAATGTTTGTACTCATTTGTTTGTTGCCACATTCTGCTAAATGGTTAATCTATGCAGCTAATGATTGCAATTAACTCAGCATGTTTATATTTGAGATATTTTGCAAGCACATTTTCCAAACGATTCTTTTTTATTAGCACAATCTGAGAGCTAAATTTAGTGAATGGCAGTTTTTCTACTTCAATCAAGTAAGCTGCATTAAATTACATTTTCAATTCTCTTAAATGCTTTTTTTTCCCCTCAGTAGTTAATTCAGTAACATATTGTTCTTGCAGCTGCGTATGTGTACACTTTCTAATTACATCCCAAGTGTTAAAGAAAAATGCTGACTTTTTAAATTATTTCTGCCATAGGAAATCACAGAAAAACTATTTCAAGAAAATAAATGTGGTAATTCTAGGGTAATTATCCCCGACAACTTTTATCTGAGAGATGTTGGTTGGAAATGGGCTGTGTGGTCCAGTGGTTAAAGAAAAGGGCTTGTAACCAGGAGGTCCCCGGTTCAAATCCCACCTCAGCCACTGACTCATTGTGTGACCCTGAGCAAGTCAGTTAACCTCCTTGTGCTCCGTCTTTCGGGTGAGACGTAGTTGTAAGTGACTCTGCAGCTGATGCATAGTTCACACACCCTGGTCTCTGTAAGTCGCCTTGGATAAAGGCGTCTGCTAAATAAACAAATAATAACAAATACTTTCTACTAAATACTGAAATACCTTTCAGCAGCATGCTGTTGAAGCAGTTCTGGTCCAAGCTCCTAGTAATAATTGCATGGCTTCAGATACAAAGTTTTATTTTTGGCAACAACTGCTGGGCCTTGGAGGATCACCCTCACTAGTCAAAATGTTATTGTAATGAAATTCCACTGAAAACAAGCCACTGTCTTAAAAAACTTCACCCTTAAACTAAAGGTGTGAGACCCTCCTACAATGCTCCACAAAAACCTTTAACTCTCGGTTTTTTAAACGATTGTTTTATTAAAGCTGTAAATATCACAACTGTGATCAAAAAGGTACACAAAGTAGTACCACACTGACATTACAAATCTTTTGCATTAGCCTCACGTTTAGAAATACAGGATTTTTAATTTAGTTTTTGAGAATTCCCATAACATGAAGGTATAAGATACATACAGTACTGTGCAAAAGTTTTAGGCAGGTGTGAAAAAATGCTGTAAAGTAAGAATGCTTTCAAAAATAGACATGTTAATAGATTATATTTATCAATTAACTAAATGCAAAGTGAGTGAACAGAAGAAAAATCTAAATCAAATCCATATTTGGTGTGACCACCCTTTGCCTTCAAAACAGCATCAAGCATCAATTCTTCTAGGTACACTTGCACACAGTTTTTGAAGGAACTCGGCAGGTAGGTTGGCCCAAACATCTTGGAGAACTAACCACAGTTCTTCTGTGGATTTAGGCAGCCTCAGTTGCTTCTCTCTCTTCATGTAATCCCAGACAGACTCGATGATGTTGAGATCAGGGCTCTGTGGGGCCATACCATCACTTCCAGGACTCCTTGTTCTTCTTTACGCTGAAGATAGTTCTTAATGACTTTCGCTGTATGTTTGGGGTCGTTGTCATGCTGCAGAATAAATTTGGGGCCAATCAGATGCCTCCCTGATGGTATTGCATGATGGATAAGTATCTGCCTGTACTTCTCAGCATTGAGGAGACCATTAATTCTGACCAAATCCCCAACTCCATTTGCAGAAATGCAGCCCCAAACTTGCAAGGAACCTCCATCATGCTTCACTGTTGCCTACAGACACTCATTCATGTACGCTCTCCAGCCCTTCGGCGAACAAACTGCCTTCTGCTACAGCCAAATATTTCAAATTTTGACTCATCAGTCCAGAGCACCTGTTGCCATTTTTCTGCACCCCAGTTCCTGTGTTTTCGTGCATAGTTGAGTCGCTTGGCCTTGTTTCCATGTCGGAGGTATGGCTTTTTGGCCGCAAGTCTTCCATGAAGGCCACTTCTGACCAGACTTCTCCGGACAGTAGATGGGTGTACCAGGGTCCCACTGTTTTCTGCCAGTTCTGAGCTGATGGCACTGCTGGACATCTTCCGATTGCGAAGGGAAGTAAGCATGATGTGTCTTTCATCTGCTGCAGTAAGTTTCCTTGGCCGACCACTGCGTCTACGGTCCTCAACGTTGCCCGTTTCTTTGTGCTTCTTCAAAAGAGCTTGGACCGCACATCTAGAAACCTCTGTCTGCCTTGAAATTTCTGCCTGGGAGAAACCTTGCTGATGCAGTATAACTACCTTGTGTCTTGTTGCTGTGCTCAGTCTTGCCATGGTGTATGACTTTTGACAGTAAACTGTCTTCAGCAACCTCACCTTGTTAGCTGAGTTTGGCTGTTCCTCACCCAGTTTTATTCCTCCTACACAGCTGTTTCTGTTTCAGTTAATGATTGTGTTTCAACCTACATATTGAATTGATGATCATTAGCACCTGTTTGGTATAATTGTTTAATCATACACCTGACTATATGCCTACAAAATCCCTGACTTTGTGCAAGTGTACCTAGAAGAATTGATGCTGTTTTGAAGGCAAAGGGTTGTCACACCAAATATGGATTTGATTTAGATTTTTCTTCTGTTCACTCACTTTGCATTTAGTTAATTGATAAATCTAATCTATTAACATGTCTATTTTTGAAAGCATTCTTACTTTACAGCATTTTTTCACACCTGCCTAAAACTTTTGCACAGTACTGTATATAAACAACATGTCCCCGAATTGTATATCATAATTTTCACGGGGAAAAACACAGCCAACAAAGTTACCGAACCGAAAATAGACCCTTTGTTTTATTTTTTAACTTTACATGCATGTCAGCAAATAGACCCTTTTATTTTTAACTTCACATACATGTAATTGAATAGACCCTTTGTTTTATTTTTAACTCTACATGCATGTAAGTATAGATGCGGCTGCTAAAGAAGTACCTGAGGGCGGTATTAAAAACCAGTGCATCTTAGAAAATGGCAACTGGAAGTTATCCCTAATATTTCACAATATCTCAGAATGAGGAAACAAGATTGGATCTTGCAACATTTGCTCATCAGTGCTTCTAAGTCTTCTAAGTTGCAAGTAAGCTGATTTTTCTTTTATTCAACGTATTTCTTTCAAATGGTATCAGAAAATTAACAACTATATGTGACAAAGAAAGAATGAATCTTGGTTATAATTCTACCTCCCAACCTGTGAGGGCGCTGTGTAAAAGGAACAGTGTGCCTCGGACTAGATGGTTTGGCTGTTCATTCCAGGGTCAGTCAGAAGTTGGCCATCCAGGAAGGGGGCGGAGCCACAGTACACCAAGTCATCGCACCAGACGGGAAGCGATTGCAGATTGGAGGAAAAGCGATTGTACTCGCTAACCAAGGGGGCATGGCTGAAGGTACAAAAGGGGATGTGGCCGAGCGAACTGCTCCTTTGTTATGGTTACGAGAGAACCGCTGAAGGACTGTGATACAACCGTGAGTGTTTAGTGTATGTTTGTTTTGTTGTGCTAATTGTACTTGTTTGTTCTTGTTAGACGGCTGACACGTACCAGGAGCTGTCGCCAGCACCAGCCTGGACAATACTGCACTACTGTTTACAAATAAATGTATTTCACCACTCACACTTAAAAAAGCACTCACTTTGGACTTGTGGCCGTGTTTGTGTTCTGTGTGTGTATTTACTGTGATTATTATTTCAGGACTGAGCCCCGTGGGTTTTACTGAGCAGTACACACACTTGTGTATTGCCAGTGATTATTATTTACAGTTGTCAAGTGACTTTGAATTATAAATAAATCATCATTGCACTGTGAACGTTGTTGTTTGTCATTACTTGAGCACCGCATCACCTCTACACCTGCGCACTGCAAACCACTTTGCCACACAACATAAGACTTTTTTTCAGCTAACTAAAATAAAATAGCACCTAATAAATTACATTTCTCTTCAGCTAACTTAAATAAAATAGCACTCAGTAAGTTACCTTTGTTAGTCTGAAACTTGAAAGCTTACGTTATATTATTATTATTGATTTCTTTGCAGACACCCTTATCTAGGGTGAATTACATTTGTTACAAGATATCTTGTAACATACCTATATCTTGTAACATACAATTACCCATTTTTACAGTTGGGTTTTTACTGGAGCAATCTAGGTAAAGTACCTTGCTCAAGGGTACAGCAGCAGTGTCCTCCACCTGGGACTGAACCCACAACCCTCCGGTCAAGAGTCCAAAGCCCTGACCACTACTCCACACTGCTGCCCTGTTATACCAAAATCAGATCTGTTAAATAGAGTATTGTAAGTTGTAGTGCAACTGGTAATTAACAGTGATACGTATGTTACAGTTCATCTGTAAAATCTATAGATTAATGTGTAGATTAACCAGCTCAGCAGTCAATGTATACAATAAACAGTATATGTGTAGATTAACCAATACAAAATAATCTTGCATCCCTGCTGCAGTCTGGCTCATGATGTGTCTCAGGCAACAGAAATATGGCTAAAGAGAATAAACAAAAACGTTCCTTGCGGAAGTGAAACCTTCACGTAGGTGTGGCTGTTTGTTATTTCGTCGGCGTAAGAACGGCTGTCATGCATTTTGTCTCGCTCAACCCGGGTCAAAGCATGTCGAACCACATCCTGAGGTGGGTCGCTGTGACCTGGGTCATGCCAGGTACGACCCAGGTACGTGGTTTCACAATATATGGGATTGTGACCCGGGTAGCCAGTGTGAAATGGGCTTTAGTAGAAGCAAGGATTTTGCTGAAGAGATGTCATTATTACCATACCTAATGTTTGCCTTATGGTAATTTTTTATTTAAAATAAAATCGTGAAAGTGCATTTTTTTACATAAAACAAAAGACAAGCGAGATAAAATCATTAGAAATAAAACCAGAAATCTTTCTCTAATCCTGTCTGTATATAGGACAAAACATTAATACACGGTCTCTGATAAATACATAAATTATTACAGTACACCCTCACTGTAACGGCCTTCATTATAACCAACCTTCGGCTATAACGAACCTGGCCCCTGGACCCCAATAAAAAAACAAAAAAAGATCATATAAACACACAGTGTCAACATCACGGTCTGTACGCACGGGATGCCACCTCTGCAGTGAAGTCAGCATCATATAAACACACACTGTCAACATCCCGGTCTGTACGCACGGGATGCCACCTCTGCAGTGAAGTCAGCATCATATAAACACACACTGCCAACATCCCGGTCTGTACGCACGGGACGCCACCTCCACAGTGAAGTCAGCATCATATAAATACACACTGTCAACATCCCGGTCTGTACGCACGGGATGCCACCTCTGCAGTGAAGCCAGCATCATATAAACACACACTGCCAACATCCCGGTCTGTACGCACGGGATGCCACCTCTGCAGTGAAGTCAGCATCATATAAACACACACTGTCAACATCCCGGTCTGTACGCACGGGATGCCACCTCTGCAGTGAAGTCAGCATCATATAAACACACACTGCCAACATCCCGGTCTGTACGCACGGGACGCCACCTCCACAGTGAAGTCAGCATCATATAAATACACACTGTCAACATCCCGGTCTGTACGCACGGGATGCCACCTCTGCAGTGAAGTCAGCATCATATAAATACACACTGTCAACATCCCGGTCTGTACGCACGGGATGCCACCTCTGCAGTGAAGTCAGCATCATATAAACACACACTGCCAACATCCCGGTCTGTACGCACGGGACGCCACCTCCACAGTGAAGTCAGCATCATATAAACACACACTGCCAACATCCCGGTCTGTACGCACGGGATGCCACCTCTGCAGTGAAGTCAACTCTTTTGCCTTAATAAAAAGTGTGCGCTGTGTAACTATGCCTCCGAAATGTAAATTTATGTTGCAACAAAGCTGGAAACTATATTGATCATTTGAAAAAAGGAGTAACGCAGGCATATGTGTCGTGAACATAGGTTGTCTATTGGCTTGTTCAGCAACCGTGCAGCAAAGAAAAATTGATTAAAGAAAAAACAACAACAACAACAACAACAACAAAAACTTGAGGATCTGATGATCTTTTCATGCTGGGTTGATTTGGAATAAAAGCTTGATTTGGGATTCTTGCATGTTGGATTAACATTTGGTGCACTTTGAAACGATTCATGTCAGATTGATTTTTGAATAAAAGTTCAGCTTCAATTCGGGATTTTTGCTTTTTTGTACTTGTGGCAAAGTGGTTTGCAGTGCGCAGGTGTAGAGGTGATGCAGTGCTCAAGACAATGACATACAACAAAGTACTGGTGAAATGGAGGTTTATTTATAATCCAAAGTCTGATGACGAAACAGTAAACAATAATGAGAACAGACAATGCACAATGGTTTGCTTATTGCTCTGTTGTAATCCACGGGTTGGCCCCGAAATAATAGTCCCGACACATAACACAAACACGATCACAAGTCCACAGTGAGTGCTATAGTGCTCGTGGTGCAAATACAGTTAATGGTGACATAAGTGCAATGTGGTCCGGGTTTGGTGCTGGCCTTTAGTGACAGCTTTGGATCGTGTTAGCCGTCTAATAACAACAAACAAACAGTTTTAGACACAACAAACAAACAAAACACTCATGATTACAATACGGGTCTCCTTCCGGTTTAGCGTTATCCATAGCAAAGGAACAGATCACCTCTCTACGTCCCCTTATATACCGTCAATCATGACCCCTTGATAAACGATTGCAACCGCTCCTCCAATCCTGATGTGCCACTCGGGAGCCCCAGCATATACTCTTGATGTATTTTTAATCTTTTTCTTTTAGACATGGCATTTGTTCATTGTTCATTTTTCAGGGCATTTGTTAATGGCACGTGTGCAGCACACACACTTACTGCATGCTCAGTACCTTCACATATATTTACATGATAACACACAAAAAAATTCCAGCATGAAAATATATTGAAATATTTCTTTTAAAGTGGAATTTATTTTGAATGTATTTTATGTTTTCTTCTTGCAAGCTAACAGGTTTTTAAACTATTGCATCAAATACAGCCTGTCAAGAAAGCCTAATAGAGTTCAATGTATCACATCACACCAAGGCCTTCAAGCGCTGCCAAGCAACATGGATTAGCAGGATACCTCCTCACATGCACGGCTGCTAGCTCTGTGTCATTTCATTGTATATACTCCTCTGCCTCGTAATGAGGAGTCATGCAAGCTTAGGTTCACTTAGGTTACTTTAGCTTCAAATAAGTCCTTCATACACTGCTGAGCAAGACAGATTAGTGACATACCATCTGCCAGCTGTCAATAACTGAATATGTTTAAGTTTATGCACTCTACTAAATATTATATTTTAGAAGATATATGTGACTGCAAAGCAGCACTTTACATTTTAAAGAACGCATCTGGTGGAACCACAGTTAGAACCACAACTCAATCTCAATACATTTTGCGCTGCAGCATAATACTCATTTTATTAACCTTAGCTCTGATAACAATTTTTTGATTACCCCCATTTTTCTGCCCCATTTAGAATTTCCAATGACGTTCCCTCACAGCAGCAATTCCCCACAACAGCTCAGGAGAACCGGCAAACCAGTTGCCCCCTTTACACCCAGGAGCTTCACAGCGGATGCTGACGTGGCCAGGGGCTGCTGTAGCTCAGTTGCTGCTGATGTTGCCTCCCTAAACCGCAGGAGAGACACAGCCAATCCCCAATGAAGAACATTTAGGACAAAAACCTGCGCTCCCCTGACTGTATTCCTCACTCTGCACACCACACGGTCGTGCCTGTACAGTCACCTATTCAGAAACCACCTAAAGCTTTTGCATTTTTAATTTACAGTCCATATTAAAATGCAATGGTGTAACCACTCAGCTCATGATGCTCCTCAGTCTAGCTCTCTATGCACTGAGCTGCACTGTAAAGCACGTTAAGCATTCTTACCAATAAATCATGTGATCTCCAAAGAATAACAAGCAAGACCCTTGCAGTCCAAAGCTCTAACCAATGAACAACTTGCATTGACTACTGTATATTCGACAAGGTGTGCCCAGTTACCCACAGAATGAAGGCAGGTAGCGAGGTGTATCGGTTGAATGTGTTCTGGTTTGCGGGTGTACAGGTAGCCACTTTGTTTGTCCACACCCTGTATATGTACTGTATTAACTAACTCTTAACAGTGAGCCAATAGCACCTCCATAGAAACCTAGCACAAAAAAACACAATGCAAAATTTAGTAAAAATACATGAATCAACATTGACATTTAAGTCAACCAAGTGATAAAAAGGATCTAGGACGAGCTGCGCAGTGAGACGATTACGCCTCACCAACGCATCCTCCAGAATCCCAAACAAAGTGACCCGGGGTCTTATCTGTCTTGCCCTTCTCCTCCGAAGGTTTTCCTGCCTGTCCTCAACAAGAGCCAAGCATCGCCGCATCAGGCATTGTACCACAGCAGCCATCCTGAGGGCAATGCCAGGTCTCTGCAGGCGTGTGCTTTTATACAGCTCTTAATTACACGCTTCTACAATAGTTTGCACCTTGGAGGTGCAAAGTTTTTCAGGGTCAGCAATTGCCCAAGTACAAGGACAAATCCTTACATATCATTATAATGTTTGTGCCCACTTAGTATTACAGATCCCAGTCCAATGCTATGCTCTTTTCTTCATTTGAGAACATTGCAATATCATTTACATGGATTAATGATGACAAAGTGCTAATTTGATAGTGGGTGCAGAACGCCAGATGAAAACCATTCTTACACATGCCACATTTTTAGTGGCCACTAAAGTCCCACTTTACGACAGCTAAATACAGTTTGCATGTGCAAAACGCAGCCGCAAATCACTTTGCACGTATACTTACATCAGCCCGTAAGAATCATACATACACAGCACTGGTCACATCTTAAAGCATGGCTTTGCTTTATATTGGGCTGCAGTTAGGGAAAGCAGATCTGTAATTCATCTGTACATTACTCTAATGAAAATTCAACATTCAACTTTTTGTGTTTCAATTACCCTACCACATCATTGCAAGCTATATAGACTAAACTGCACCAAGCTTTTCAAAATATGTTACAGCAAGAAGAATGTAGTTGCATTTTGGAGCATGTAAATAATACACCAGTTGTTGTTACTGTAGTTTTATGAGATGTTTGCTTTTTTTGTTTGGTTTTTTTTCACATTTAGTAACATTCAGTAACTTAAAGACCAGTACAGACTTATACGGATAAGCAAAAATGATATGGTTGCTCTGTAACATTTCTTTAAACTGCCGTGCAAAATTGAGTTGCCAGTCCTTATTCACAAGCGACCAATCTTAAAAAAGAACTCAACATTGCAAACCTGCAAGTACTTCCATGCAAGACCTCAAGGTGGAGCTCTAAACTCAAACTTTAAGACTGTCCTGTACAACACCCTGACTTGACTGGCAACTAAGCCCAGTCAGTGTGCACCAGAGTGCAACAAACTGCTGTTACAGAACGCACTCTCCTGGACTGCACATCAATGGCTCATTTCTGACAGTTTCTTCATGTCTGACTAGGTCTTTCAGGTAATAGTTTTACCTCTACCTCGCTCTACAGCATTGAACCCTTTCAACCCGCATCAGGGTTTTAGTGGCTCCTTGGATGTAACTAGGTTTTATTGTTATTTTTAAAAGTAAGGATTTCTTTTTCATGAGAAGTAAATATTTCCCTTTGTGTTAAGTACATGTAGAGCAGCAGCAGAGCAGCCCCAGTGCTGGAACTGTGCAAGCATGTAGTCATGATAATAATAATAATAATAGAACTCATAGTCTTTATGATAAAATAGATTACATGATCACATACATGCCAACAGTCCCTATATGGCCAGGACAGTCCCAATTTCCAAGCAAATGTCCCGCGTCCCGATGCATAGGAAGAAAGTCCTGATATTTACCCATAGAAAAAATATATATTCTGCACAGTAGAGTTAGTGAAAACCACACACTGTGCTCTTCGTGCGGCTGACACATCTGCTGATCACTAACTTATACAAAGGTAAGAATGCTTCATTTTGTCTATTTTCACTGTCATGATGGTCGTGTTGTGTTGAGTTGGGGGGGATACGAGTGTTTTTTTGCATATGTATGATGCATATGACCCCACCTCCCCCGAGACGAGCGTCCCATTAAACAGTTTCCAAATATTGGCAAGTATGTGATCAGTTTAGTTTTCAATAACCGCAGCCCTTCTTCAGATACGTACAAGCCCTTCCTCTTTATGAGTGAGAGGAACACGTGACAACATAGAAACAGGGTGTGTGTTCACGGAGATCATTCTGCGCAGATTCTGTGCAGAATCTGACCAATTTAGCCAATGATCTTCTAAGAATGATCTCCGTGAATGCACCCATTGGCTAAATTGGTCAGATTCTGCACAGAATCTGCGCAGAATGATCTTTGTGAACGCGCCCAGAGAGAAGAGCGTCAGCAGCATGGCAAGTAAATCAAGAGTACCTGCGCTAGTTGAGTTCGCTTTTAAGAACTATGCACTAGACAGGGAGAGAAATACGCAGTCTGCATCCAGGGTAACATTTCTTGAAATTTCTTGAAAACAAAGAATTTTAGGAAAAATCTTTTGTAGGAGAAGTTTTGCTTTTGTGGATGAGGAAAAAAGTTACACGAAATAGATGTCTACAATTATTTATTTCAGCATTTTTTTTGCAAATCTCCAAAAATGCTAATTCAAAAGTATTCATACCCTGCCAAAGAAAATTAAATTAATAGCTAGTTGAGGCACCTTTAGCAATGATAACCTCTTTTAAACTATTAGGATATTTGGCAATGAGCTTTTGGCATGATTCTCTAGTGATTTTTGACCATTCTTCAATGCAAAATTGTTCCAGTTCATTCAAATTCTGAGGACTTCTCTTGTGCACAGCCTTCTTCAACTCATACCAAAGATTCTCAATCGGATTTAGATCAGGACTTTGACTAGGTTATTCCAGAACCTTGATTTTATTCTTCTTTAACCATTCTGAAGTAGATTTTGATGTGTGCTTTGGATCGTTGTCATGTTGGAACATCCAGTTGCGCTTTAAACCAAGTTTTGTAGCAGAGGGTTTCAGATGATTGTACAATTTCTTTTGGTAAGCAAAGGAATCCATTTTACCATGTATTGGAACTAAATTTCCTGTGCCATTAGAGGAAATAGTAGGTATGGTGATCTTTTCTTTGTACGCCTCACCAGACTTTCTCCAAATGTAACGACTATCAGCATGACCAAATAGCTCAATGTTTGTTTCATCACTCCACAAAACCTTTGTCCAGAACTCATATCCATCATTCAAATGCTGTTTTGCAAACTTTAAGTGATTGTCCTTGTGACGTTTTCCAAGTGCGCCTTGAGTCCCTCGCAAGTTGTCTGATTTAAAACAGAAACAGAGCCCCCTTTCATGCAGCAATGGAATCAAACCACCCAGCAGTCTAGTCAAGTTTACCTGCGTATTTCAAAGGAAAATTTAATTTAAAAAATAGCATTCCTTTCTTTCGGCTAAATAGCTTTATAAATACTACATTTTGCTTCATGGTTATTAGAACAAAACAATGCTGTAGGCCAAACAAAACTAAAACTCAATATTGAGTTTTATTTAGCTGCCTTAATCATTGCTTCTTGATGGAAGTCAACAGAGAATTGTGTCTGTAAAATGTTTTATACAGACACTTATTTTGGAAACACATTTTTATATTTCACGCTAAGTCAGGCAACAGTTTGGCTTTCGATAACTGCAAAGCGATCTGCTTGTGAGGCTGCCTCTCCTGTGTTCTGCTGTACCTTCTATCAGAGAAAGATGGATTTTTGGTTATTTTGGAGTATAAAAAGCAAGGCACTGTAGCAGCTAACCTCTCAGATCTATATTAGATCTGTAAGGCAACTTGTGAGATGTTTAGCCTGTCCGCTTTATTCAGCTCAACAGATTATGGGAGGCATATTTAGGATGGTTAACAGGGACCCCCCTCTCATTTGCATTAAAGTTGCCCAGAGTTACAGCCCTGAAAGTATAAGGGTTTGATGGGTTGGCTATAGGCAATCCATGTATAAATATGTGTTAGATACTGGCTGCTCATGCATGTTTGCACCCCATTTGATTCGCTGCAGTATTAAAAGCCGCTGAAACCAGATGTTTATATTGAAACCCTAGTCAGAATTTCACATTTCAAGGGCTCACATTATTCTTTCCATACATGCCCTCTGAGAAGGTAACCAGCCTGTTGATATCAATCTGCTTGTAAGTAGGTAGTTCCTTGCTGCGAGGGCTGTGTCGACATCGGCTAGCTGAAATATCTCTTATGGTTAACAGTAATATTGTTTAAAGGGCTATAGGGATTAGTAATACAACTTTATATGTAACAGGAGCAACTGTCAGTGGGGTCTTTAGACTAAAACGTTAGGTCAGCTCAATGGTTGGTATCAGTTGCACATCATTCCCTGCGGACTACTTCAATTCCTACTCATTACTTTACCCTCATTGAGGAAGGGTTCCCACTTCTACCACTCTGAAAGAACCAGGAACTCTCTCACAGATACATAACATAGAACTCAATGGACTCAATTCAGCATTTAAAGATAAAAATGTCAAAGCCTTACCTGTGTGGCATGCTTTCTTAAAGGATTTGCACTAGGGATGTATTAGGTTAAACGGTTAACCGATAAATAAATGCATACCGTTTTTACATAACTGTTAACGTATAATACAAATTCATAAAATGTGTCCAGCATTTTGTATTTTAAAAGTAAATACCCAACAAAACATGTGCTCCTTACAAACTGCTTCAGAACGCTGCCAGTAACTTTTTTTTATTTGGCAACATATGATGTCGGGTTTAAAAGGCATGTCGTATGCAGACAGGCTAAAAGAACTGAATCTATTCAGTCTTGAACAAAGAAGACTATGCAGCGATCTCATTCAAACATTCAAAATTCTAAAAGGTATTGACAATGTCGACCCAGGGGGCTTTTTCAACCTGAAAAAAGAAACAAGGACACAAATGGAGATTAGATAAAGGGGCATTCAGAACAGAAAATAGGAGGCGCTTTTTTACACAGAGAATTGTGAGAGTCTGGAACCAACTCCCCGATAATGTTTTTTGAAGCTGACACCCTGGGATCCTTCAAGAAGCTGCTTGATAAGATTCTGGGATCAATAAGCTACTAACAACCAAATGAGCAAGATGGGCCGAATGGCCTCCTCTCGTTTGTAAACTTTCTTATGTTCTTATGTTCTTATGATTAGTCGACTGAAAACTCATCTATCAAACTAGTGTCAAGCTGTCGATTTCCGGTGTAAAGAAGTGGTCAAAACGAAGCTATGTTTCGAAAACCTGCGAAAAAAAATAAAATAATTTTAGTTTAAGAAACAGGTACGTTAATGTATTATTAGTATTGCCACTTTTTACTTTACTTTGTGAAGTGAGTTAAAAAAAAAGTTGCTTTATAAATATCAAACATCAAATATCTGTGGTCATTTCAAGCAACGAAAAAAAATCTTGTCTTTTATGTACTTGCTTTTAAAATGGATTCATAGCATTAATTCATAAGAATCTTGAAAAATGAATTGTTGATTGCTAAGCTAAGTTTATGGGATTGTAACATGTATTTAAATAAAAAGTGTGACGGTGTAATTATGGTTAAACGGTTAACCAATAGAAATCAAATAGTTTAAAGAGATTTTTTATAAAAGGATATTTACATCCCTAATTTGCACTCCGTAGACAGGTTAAATATAAACTTGCAGACATTATATATTATGAAGTTTATCTCCACCAGAATGAATCGCATCTTGTACTTTTAAATACACCTATGTAAAAGCACACCAGTGGATACACTAGTGTACAGTATGTGCTATACAATATAATTGAAATATATTAAGAACCAGGAGGGATCTACAATGCCATCGTCTTTCCTTGTGATCTATTGTTGCTATCTGCCAATCTCATTATTCTGTGGCACATATTATACCTTATCTGCAGCATATCTTGTAAGTATTCATATCAATTGAAATAAGCAATACATGAAGTAATGACTAAGTCTGTAATTATAGTGCATGACTTATTTAATATAGTAATGTAAAAAAAAAAAGCTATAATCACACTTTTTGTAATTACATCTGTGTCATAATGTCCTTTAACTGTTACATATAACTAGGCTTTCTACTTTTCAATTGTAATCGGTAAAGCTCGTTAAACGCCGAATTCCCAAAGTATGAGTTCGACTGAAATAAATTTATATAGGACACATGTTGGTTCCACCACTCATTATTATTATTATTATTTTTTCTTACCAAAAATAATAATTTAAGAAATCATCTCGTCTGTGTAGTTTTTATACTTGCTGTCTGTCCCATCTCCGTTCCGCTCTGAATGGCTAGGGGTCGCTGTCAGTCAAATTAGTGGTTCCTTAATAGGCTAGTGTAGTTTCACTGGCAGTCATTTCATCCTGTCCTGATAGATCTCGTTGGCTGAAGCAGCGCTAGAATGCTCTCATCCGTTTAAATGACTATCAATCATCAGGCCGACTGTGCACTTTCATTTGCCAGCTATAGTCTGTCATTCAAAGCGGCTACTTTGAAATTAGCGGGTTAAGGTGTAGGTAAGCGTTTGCTATTAAAGGTATATAAAGTGACAGTTACTAGTCTGATTTGAAAATGGAGCGCAAGAGTTAAACACTGAGTATTGTGCACAATACCCTGATCGACGGCTGAAGTCTCCGCGTCAGGACGAAGCGGAGAGGGGATGTTTTGTTCTGTCTGTGCGTATTGTTTTTACTTGTAAATGTATGCTGTAAACGTCTGTGTAATACACTTTATATACGGTTTATTTGAGACTTTTTTTAAGTTTGTGTAGGATTTATGTCTACGAGGCATAGCTTCGCTGTGACCAAATGTTATTTCAATTAGAATGTTGGTAACCATGGTTTTGTTGCATGTAGAATATGATAAATGTGTTTATCTAAATGAGACGTTTCTCAATGGCATAAAAACTTTTTTTTAAGCATAAAGGTCGATTTCACCCATGCTCTGCATGAATTGAAAAATAAAGATCGAAAAAAAAACGGTACATTTAAAAAAAAAATAAACATCGATATTAATCGTCGATTTGGCAAAAAAATAAAAATCGAATAGTAGCCAGCCTAATATATTTGATTTTCATTAAACTGGACTATACAACATGGGCATGGCACATGGCAGCCTTGAGCTGTTAAACTGTGCAAACCCCTGAGATGTGCCTTCTCAATAGTGAGATTGCATGGTACAGCAGGCAAACATTTATACATTACAATTCAATTACAAAAATGATACATACAGAATAAATCATGTTGACCTGCATACAAGTTTATGATGGTCAATTTGCATGGTAATTTACCAGTTTCCCCATGGTTATACTATGCATTAGCCATAGCTTACCATGGTTTGCCATAGTTTTTATATGCTTTATCATCTCTGGGCTTTATAGTGCTCATCTTTGCTTTACTAGAGTTTCACTATGCTTTATTAGACTATGTTATGCTTTTACTATAGTAAACATTTATAAGGGAAGACACAAGAATCATCACATTACTCTACAAGCATTACAATCAGCGTGTTCAATAATAATATAGCCATATAATATTACTAGTTATGGCCTAGAGATGTCAGATCTAAAAAAAAAAACTGGTTCCTAAAAATAAGACGGAAATGCCTCGTTAAAAACGTTATAGATGATTTCACATCATCAAGAACATTGTTCCAGTCCTCTAATGTTTTCTAGGAATTTTCAATTTGGTCACAAACTGTATAGGAAGCTGTGATAGTAAATGTAATAGTGCTTGGTGCATTAACACTCTTTAATCTATTCTTAACACTCCTGAGTGTAATATTCAGAAATTCTTTTTGCATCTGCCTGCAGAATGGGCCAGTGTAAATCTGCAATGCAGACGGGCGGAACTGCAGTGCTTCTCTGCGCTGCTAAATAAAAGGTTGTAGGCAAATACTATGTCAGCGTGGGTGGCAGAAATGCAACATTGTGTAAGTTCCACTTGACATGTTGCATTTAGGATCATCAGCCCGCTTTGCAAAATTGGTCGAATCTGCCTGCCAAGAAGAATCAGTCCATGCAAGCACAGCTCAGAGGAGTGATATTGAGCTGACCTGTGGATGCTCACTTTCCGCCATTGTCTGCAATCCTCAAAATATTGTTTTGTTACCTCATGACTGGATCTTTCTTTTACATTCTATTGCTGAGCATTATACTTTTCATTTAAAAACAACACCGTTTACAAAACATTAATACTCTCAAAATACAAAATATTTTAACATGGAAGTAAACTTTGATCTCATCTTTACTTAGATGAGGACATTTTAATTTAGGAACTTCAAAAAGACTTGACAGAACAGGAGGTATGAAGAATGCATTCCTCTACACCCAGCCCAACTGTGGGAGGGATCCGTTCAGTGGCAGAAGGATAATATACACTATATTATCCTATATAAACACTGTTATCAGCAGTCCGCCCAATACAGAAATACTGTATCTTATTCAATATATCCAGCATACTGTACATTGTACAACTTAATACTGATTACAAAACAATGCAGACAAGATCAGAATTATCGGATATTTCAGTAGTATTTCAATAGTGAACCAACGATGAAAACTAAAATACATAAGCCTCTATACAAGAATTTCCCAAATAAATAAACTATAATCATAAGCACCATTAATTAACTATACCAGATGGCTGAACATACTTAAGAAATAAGATCAGATGCAGACAGTTTACACAGACACACAGTTTGGGTGGTAATTGAGTTTCATACAAACCAGCACCTGGTAATACCTGATTTGTGATTTTATACTAGTTACATTTTGTGTTTTTTATTATGCATATGGTTTGCATGATGAATGTGCCCTTCCTTATATAATTGTGCTTATTGTTACCTTTTAAATGATTTACCTTAAAAAAAGAAATAGTACAGAGAATGGTTCATGCTGGTGATATGGTCAGATGTGACGGGTTAATTGTATGTTTGAAATGAAGGTTATGAAGATTCACAATAACAAGCCACTGGTCTGGCTGAAACTGGTCTTATCGAGATTGTGTACGTGACAGAGTGAACAGAACAAAGAGTTGAAGTGCACGGGGTGATAGCGTGGACTTGGCATAATATCTGCTAGCTGTAGCATATAAATAGGGCTTCTGATTTTCGGTTTTAACCGATAAAACCCGATAAAACACCCCCAATACAAAAAAAATTAAATCGGTGGATAGCCAATAAACACCGGAAAATACAGTAAAAACTGTGGAAATGGTTAATCTATTCACGTTGACTTTACCCTTTTCACATTAAAAAAAATAAAACCTACTAAAAAAAAAAATAATAATAAATACATTTCCCCTGTGCTGCTGGGCAATGTCCCGCCTTCCTAATTTGTGCCTATCATTGATTAGTTCTGAATACTTTAAACCCACCCCAACTACTGAGTGACAGCACATTCCTACATTTCTATTGGAGACTCCGCTGTCGAGATTTAAAACAAGATTACAATCAGGATGGAGGCTTGCTAGCAGGATTTAAAGCTGTATTAGAGTTAAGACACGGAGGATTTAAAACAGAATTGTGGCAAAACCCCAGAAGAATGTGCCCGTGACCATAGGTTGCGTTGTGGAAGACAGCAAAGGAAAGAAGGCACAACTTAAGTGTGCAAGTACTGTCAAGTTACTATACATGTTTTGACACACACAGACACACACAAAAAACGCTCAAGCATCTTGGAAAGCAACCGAAAACACTAATTTCATACAGTATATCAAAAACAAAAGCCCCCCAAAAAAAATGATTTACATAAAACTCGAAAATAGCTCAAAATAAGCACCGAAAAATACAATTAATAAAACCTGAAAAACAGAAGCCCTGAATATAAATACAATGGACCGAGATACATTCTTTGGGCTATTTCACGCCTGTTCCTGAAGAATACCCCCAGTTCAGGTAGATATTGTGCACCTATGCTGTAACTGTTTTTAAACTAGATGACCATTATATTGCACTTTGAGGTATAATTACAATAACTGTGTAGTTCTGTATTACTAATAATCTTTGAACGCTAATCTTTGAATAACGTACGCTTTGATGCATAAGTTTAATTGAATTACTCACATTAATAACATGGATTAATTCAAAGTAAAATTAATATAATTGCTTTGAGCTGTAAATAGACGGCTGCAGCAGCTCAATGTGAGGGTTTGTCTTGATTTTGTGAGCATTCTTACGACACATCGATTTCTTAAGACACGCCGAGTTCAGAAAATATGTTCATTGATGTACAAAAAGGTAAAGGTTGAGCTTTTGGTTCAACGACTTGAATTTATGTAATTGTTTTTAACCCTCAAAACATTAAAAACATTGCATAATTACTAATGGGCTGTTACAAACAATATGGTGATAATATCAATAAAGGGTTAACCAATTAGTTGTATCTGATTTAGTCTTGAATTACAATGTAACATTATTTTGCAAATGAATTAACTGTGTTCTGTTCCACTTAGCCCTACACATGTCTAACCCATCATCAGAGCAGTGCGGTATACCAGTGTTGTCACTAGCTTAGGCAGAGTACAACCTCCTTGTCTCAGACACATCCATTTGAAGAAATTCTGATTCTTGTAGAGTTTTTATCAGCCGCATGGTTTACTAAGTGTAGCACAAGCTTTGGAGGTGGAAACATTTATAGCAATTAATCACCAAAATGAGGAAACTAGACTGTCTGGCAGTGCAGAAGATGAAAATGTAAAGTTGATCCGAATACACAGTATCTATCTGGTTCTGTCTCTCTCTTTTTTATTCATTTGATCACGAATACAAAAAAGTAACGTTCCTTGCAATAACTGTGAAGTTTTTTTTCTGACAAACCCAATTTAGACATATATTTCTTGCATCTGTTTGCATGTGTTCTACTCGCATTACGTACATTGGGATTATTTACAGCTTGTAAAAAAACACCCCTGGCTAATTTATAGCATGGTTATAAAGTAAGTAGCCCTTTTAAAATGGCAAAGCAGAAAATGTGTTCATTATATAAATTATAGGATGATATAAATGAATGGATAGTAAGTATCTGTTAATTCATCTGATGGCTCTAGTGAAAACTGTTACATTTTTCACCCGTTTCTGGGGGTTGCCCAGTGCTGCAAACATTGGCAGCTCCTTCTGCACAAGGTGTCAAAGTGTTTCACCTGTGCAGTCTGACATGTCTGCAACGCTGTTGCATATGCACTCAACGTGATGACCAGGGTCAGAATGGGGACTGCCAGCAGGTGAACGTGTCCTTTCATACCTTACTAACCAAGTTGTGTGTTGGCCACTCCCTCTTTGTCAATAGGCCCTTGTTGGATTCCTGCTCCATGTAATTGAACATCGATATGATCAATATACAGTATTTGCTGCTAAGTCGTGCTAAAAGGGTCTTCTTTGTTAAATACAGCTAATGTGACTTTGCAGTCAAGGAATGGGACAAAAATTCTAGTTCCCGGACCGCTTTCTTGGAGAAAATAAATTCTACACATAAGGGGGAAAAAAACATGAACCTTCAGATTAAAATATTTGGCATCACTTTTCTGGACTGCAGCTGTACAGATGCATTTTGGGACAATACATGCCAACAGGGGTATTTACTGTACCTTCATGGAGATTTGGAAATAGCCAGGTTGTTTATTATTATTATTTGTTTATTTAGCAGACGCCTTTATCCGAGGCGACTTACAGAGACTAGGGTGTGTGAACTATGCGTCAGCTGCAGAGTCACTTACAACTACGTCTCACCCGAAAGACGGAGCACAAGGAGGTTAAGTGACTTGCTCAGGGTCACACAATGAGTCAGTGGCTGAGGTGGGATTTGAACCGGGGACCTCCTGGTTACAAGCCCTGTTCTTTAACCACTGGACCACACAGCCTCAACGTAATGTAATGTATTTGTAGATCGTCTGTCATAGCATACTTAACAAGGTGGCAAACAGAAAATCAAGTATTAATTACATGTTTGTGAAAATAGTCTAAACATTCCACACATGACGTTTATTACAACATAAATTCTGTTAAATCATATAATAACTGTGACCAGGGACGGAACTGGTGAGTAACTCATTAAGAATGCTAAAAGTATTGAAAAAGTTTGATACGAACAGGAAGAAATAGAAGTTGGGGCTTCAATCAGTTAGATAAGATCTGCATTCTGGATATTGAAAAGGGTGGTGCAGATGCGTGTGTCAGTTTTATTTTTGCAGCTGAGAGTAAGAAATGCTTCGTACTGTATTTTCAGGAACCTTTTTTTCTCAGTTGAGCCAGGAAATTGATAGTTTGCAACATTTCACAGTCATACCTTATAGCATAGTGTGTTCAGTAGGCTGTACATGAATTTATAAAGTTGTCTAGTGTGGTATTTGGTTGCACAAATTGCCAAAGGCCACACTGTAAGTCTGTTGCTGAGCTGGGATTCATATTTCTAACTCCTGGCCTAACCTTGCTATTCTCAGTTTCACACAGCACAGCCATTCAAAATATAATTTTCGGAATATTAAACACATTCTCAGGCTTGCTTGTTTGTGCAGCACAGTGTATCTTCAGCCTACAAAAACAAAACTATGGATTTTCATGGGCAGGTTAAAGGCAGGCTAGGTGTAGCTTCTAAAAGATGATGCACCATATTTTGTTGAGATCCTGACACAGTTATTTTACTGAAAGCATTTAGTGCCAAAAAAAAAAAACGGATAGGCAGACAGACATGTGGCCTTTGTAATTGACTGCCAGACCGGACTAAATACTAATTATGCATGTTCGGGGGGGGCTTTCTTAATTAAATAAAACTCAATAGAAAAATAAAATAAATAAATAAAACATGATGCAATGGAAGATGGGGGGGGGGGGATTTTTAGGGAGATAAGTTTAAAATCTTAAAAAGTACAGTAGCCGGAAAATACAATGGCATTTCTGTATAACTGAGTCGTTTATTTGTTAGTCATGTGGTATAATAGTAATAAGACAAGCAGCCTGAGCCCCACAGCGGCCAACCTGCAGCCCCTACATACCTGAACAGGTAAAAGAAGGAAGCAAAGCTTGTCTAATTTCTCTGTATGTTTAAATTAAAGACTATGTAAATCAGACCAGAACAACCGCTAATAAACAGCATTGAGAGAAACATATTTAACCTTAACATCACTGATGAAACACTTCACACAGGCGCTCTATTCTAACATCACTGCTTACTGATGAAACACTTCACACGGGCGCTCTGTTCTAACATCACTGATGAAACACTTCACACGGGCGCTCTGTTCTAACATCACTGATGAAACACTTCACACGGGCGCTCTGTTCTAACATCACTGATGAAACACTTCACACGGGCGCTCTGTTCTAACATCACTGATGAAACACTTCACACGGGCGCTCTGTTCTAACATCACTGATGGAACACTTCACACGGACGCTCTGTTCTAACATCACTGCTTACTGATGAAACACTTCACACGGGCGCTCTGTTCTAACATCACTGATGAAACACTTCACACGGGCGCTCTGTTCTAACATCACTGATGAAACACTTCACACGGGCGCTCTTTCCTAACATCACTGATGAAACACTTCACACGGGCGCTCTGTTCTAACATCACTGCTTACTGATGAAAGACTTCACACAGGCGCTCTGTTCTAACATCACTGCTTACTGATGAAACACTTCACACGGGCGCTCTGTTCTAACATCACTGATGAAACACTTCACACGGGCGCTCTGTTCTAACATCACTGATGAAACACTTCACACGGGCGCTCTGTTCTAACATCACTGCTTGCTGATGAAACACTTCACACGGGCGCTCTGTTCTAACATCACTGATGAATCACTTCACACGGGCGCTCTATTCTAACATCACTGATGAAACACTTAACACAGGCGCTCTGTTCTAACATCACTGATGGAACACTTCACACGGACGCTCTGTTCTAACATCACTGCTTACTGATGAAAGACTTCACACAGGTGCTCTGTTCTAACATCACCGATGAAACACTTCACACGGGCGCTCTCTTCTAACATCACTGCTTACTGATGAAACACTTCACACGGGCGCTCTGTTCTAACATCACTGATGAAACACTTCACACGGACGCTCTGTTCTAACATCACTGATGAAACACTTCACACGGACGCTCTGTTCTAACATCACTGATGAAACACTTCACACGGGCGCTCTGTTCTAACATCACTGATAAAACACTTCACATGGGCGCTCTGTTCTAACATCACTGCTTACTGATGAAAGACTTCACACAGGCTCTCTGTTCTAACATCACTGCTTACTGATGAAACACTTCACACGGGCGCTCTGTTCTAACATCACTGATGAAACACTTAACACGGGCGCTCTGTTCTAACATCACTGATGGAACACTTCACACGGACGCTCTGTTCTAACATCACTGCTTACTGATGAAAGACTTCACACAGGTGCTCTGTTCTAACATCACCGATGAAACACTTCACACGGGCTCTCTTCTAACATCACTGCTTACTGATGAAACACTTCACACGGGCTCTGTTCTAACATCACTGATGAAACACTTCACACGGACGCTCTGTTCTAACATCACTGATGAAACACTTCACACGGACGCTCTGTTCTAACATCACTGATGAAACACTTCACCGCGGGCTCTGTTCTAACATCACTGATGAAACACTTCACACGGGCGCTCTGTTCTAACATCACTGCTTACTGATGAAAGACTTCACACAGGCTCTCTGTTCTAACATCACTGCTTACTGATGAAACACTTCACACGGGCGCTCTGTTCTAACATCACTGATGAAACACTTAACACGGGCGCTCTGTTCTAACATCACTGATGGAACACTTCACACGGACGCTCTGTTCTAACATCACTGCTTACTGATGAAAGACTTCACACAGGTGCTCTGTTCTAACATCACCGATGAAACACTTCACACGGGCGCTCTCTTCTAACATCACTGCTTACTGATGAAACACTTCACACGGGCGCTCTGTTCTAACATCACTGATGAAACACTTCACATGGACGCTCTGTTCTAACATCACTGATGAAACACTTCACACGGACGCTCTGTTCTAACATCACTGATGAAACACTTCACACGGGAGCTCTGTTCTAACATCACTGATGAAACACTTCACACGGGCGCTCTGTTCTAACATCACTGCTTACTGATGAAAGACTTCACACAGGCTCTCTGTTCTAACATCACTGCTTACTGATGAAACACTTCACACGGGCGCGCTGTTCTAACATCACTGATGAAACACTTCACACGGGCGCTCTGTTCTAACATCACTGATGAAACACTTCACACGGGCGCTCTGTTCTAACATCACTGATGAAACACTTCACACGGGTGCTCTGTTCTAACATCACTGATGAAACACTTCACACGGACGCTCTGTTCTAACATCACTGATGAAACACTTCACATGGGCGCTCTGTTCTAACATCACTGCTTACTGATGAAAGACTTCACACAGGCGCTCTGTTCTAACATCACTGATGAAACACTTCACACGGGCGCTCTGTTCTAACATCACTGCTTACTGATGAAAGACTTCACACAGGCTCTCTGTTCTAACATCACTGCTTACTGATGAAACACTTCACACGGGCGCGCTGTTCTAACATCACTGATGAAACACTTCACATGGGCGCTCTGTTCTAACATCACTGATGAAACACTTCACACGGGCGCTCTGTTCTAACATCACTGATGAAACACTTCACACGGACTCGCTGTTCTAACATCACTGATGAAATACTTCACACGAGCGCACTGTTCTAACATCACTGCTTACTGATGAAACACTTCACACAGGCTCTCTGTTCTAACATCACTGCTTGCTGATGAAACACTTCACACGGGCGCTCTGTTCTAACATCACTGATGAAACACTTCACACGGGCGCTCTGTTCTAACATCACTGATGAAACACTTCACACGGGTGCTCTGTTCTAACATCACTGATGAAACACTTCACACGGACGCTCTGTTCTAACATCACTGATGAAACACTTCACATGGGCGCTCTGTTCTAACATCACTGCTTACTGATGAAAGACTTCACACAGGCGCTCTGTTCTAACATCACTGATGAAACACTTCACACGGGCGCTCTGTTCTAACATCACTGATGAAACACTTCACACGGGTGCTCTGTTCTAACATCACTGATGAAACACTTCACACGGATGCTCTGTTCTAACATCACTGATGAAACACTTCACACGGGCGCTCTGTTCTAACATCACTGCTTACTGATGAAAGACTTCACACAGGCGCTCTGTTCTAACATCACTGATGAAACACTTCACACGGGCGCTTTGTTCTAACATCACTGCTTACTGATGAAACACTTCACACGGGCGCTCTGTTCTAACATCACTGATGAAACACTTCACACGGGCGCTTTGTTCTAACATCACTGCTTACTGATGAAACACTTCACACAGGCTCTCTGTTCTAACATCACTGCTTACTGATGAAACACTTCACACGGGCGCTCTGTTCTAACATCACTGATGATACACTTCACACGGGCGCTCTGTTCTAACATCACTGCTTACTGATGAAACACTTCACACGGACGCTCTGTTCTAACATCACTGATGAATCACTTCACACGGGCGCTCTTTTCTAACATCACTGATGAAACACTTCACACGGACGCTCTGTTCTAACATCACTGATGATACACTTCACACGGACGCTCTGTTCTAACATCACTGATGAAACACTTCACACGGGCGCTCTGTTCTAACATCACTGATGAAACACTTCACACGGGCGCTCTGTTCTAACATCACTGATGAAACACTTCACACGGACGCTCTGTTCTAACATCACTAATAAAACACTTCACATGGGCGCTCTGTTCTAACATCACTGCTTACTGATGAAAGACTTCACACAGGCTCTCTGTTCTAACATCACTGCTTACTGATGAAACACTTCACACGGGCGCGCTGTTCTAACATCAATGATGAAACACTTCACACGGGCGCTCTGTTCTAACATCACTGATGAAACACTTCACACGGGCGCTCTGTTCTAACATCACTGATGAAACACTTCACACGGACTCGCTGTTCTAACATCACTGATGAAATACTTCACACGACCGCACTGTTCTAACATCACTGCTTACTGATGAAACACTTCACACAGGCTCTCTGTTCTAACATCACTGCTTACTGATGAAACACTTCACACGGGCGCTCTGTTCTAACATCACTGATGAAACACTTCACACGGGCGCTCTGTTCTAACATCACTGATGAAACACTTCACACGGGTGCTCTGTTCTAACATCACTGATGAAACACTTCACACGGACGCTCTGTTCTAACATCACTGATGAAACACTTCACACGGCGCTCTGTTCTAACATCACTGATGAAACACTTCACACGGGTGCTCTGTTCTAACATCACTGATGAAACACTTCACACGGATGCTCTGTTCTAACATCACTGATGAAACACTTCACACGGGCGCTCTGTTCTAACATCACTGCTTACTGATGAAAGACTTCACACAGGCGCTCTGTTCTAACATCACTGATGAAACACTTCACACGGGCGCTTTGTTCTAACATCACTGCTTACTGATGAAACACTTCACACGGGCGCTCTGTTCTAACATCACTGATGAAACACTTCACACGGGCGCTTTGTTCTAACATCACTGCTTACTGATGAAACACTTCACACAGGCTCTCTGTTCTAACATCACTGCTTACTGATGAAACACTTCACACGGGCTCTCTGTTCTAACATCACTGATGAAACACTTCACACGGGCGCTCTGTT
Source organism: Acipenser oxyrinchus oxyrinchus (assembly GCA_030684275.1). Classification (NCBI taxonomy): domain Eukaryota; kingdom Metazoa; phylum Chordata; class Actinopteri; order Acipenseriformes; family Acipenseridae; genus Acipenser; species Acipenser oxyrinchus. The sequence continues at coordinate 1,904,059 of CM060249.1, forward strand.
CTAACATCACTGATGATACACTTCACACGGGCGCTCTGTTCTAACATCACTGCTTACTGATGAAACACTTCACACGGCGCTCTGTTCTAACATCACTGATGAAACACTTCACACGGGCTTCTGTTCTAACATCACTGATGAAACACTTCACACGGACGCTCTGTTCTAACATCACTAATAAAACACTTCACATGGGCGCTCTGTTCTAACATCACTGCTTACTGATGAAAGACTTCACACAGGCTCTCTGTTCTAACATCACTGCTTACTGATGAAACACTTCACACGGGCGAGCTGTTCTAACATCACTGATGAAACACTTCACACGGGCGCTCTGTTCTAACATCACTGATGAAACACTTCACACGGGCGCTCTGTTCTAACATCACTGATGAAACACTTCACACGGACTCGCTGTTCTAACATCACTGATGAAATACTTCACACGACCGCACTGTTCTAACATCACTGCTTACTGATGAAACACTTCACACAGGCTCTCTGTTCTAACATCACTGCTTACTGATGAAACACTTCACACGGGCGCTCTGTTCTAACATCACTGATGAAACACTTCACACGGGCGCTCTGTTCTAACATCACTGATGAAACACTTCACACGGGTGCTCTGTTCTAACATCACTGATGAAACACTTCACACGGACGCTCTGTTCTAACATCACTGATGAAACACTTCACACGGGCGCTCTGTTCTAACATCACTGATGAAACACTTCACACGGGTGCTCTGTTCTAACATCACTGATGAAACACTTCACACGGATGCTCTGTTCTAACATCACTGATGAAACACTTCACACGGGCGCTCTGTTCTAACATCACTGCTTACTGATGAAAGACTTCACACAGGCGCTCTGTTCTAACATCACTGATGAAACACTTCACACGGGCGCTTTGTTCTAACATCACTGCTTACTGATGAAACACTTCACACGGGCGCTCTGTTCTAACATCACTGATGAAACACTTCACACGGGCGCTTTGTTCTAACATCACTGCTTACTGATGAAACACTTCACACAGGCTCTCTGTTCTAACATCACTGCTTACTGATGAAACACTTCACACGGGCGCTCTGTTCTAACATCACTGATGAAACACTTCACACGGGCGCTCTGTTCTAACATCACTGATGATACACTTCACACGGGCGCTCTGTTCTAACATCACTGCTTACTGATGAAACACTTCACACGGACGCTCTGTTCTAACATCACTGATGAAACACTTCACACGGGCGCTCTGTTCTAACATCACTGATGAAACACTTCACACGGACGCTCTGTTCTAACATCACTAATAAAACACTTCACATGGGCGCTCTGTTCTAACATCACTGCTTACTGATGAAAGACTTCACACAGGCTCTCTGTTCTAACATCACTGCTTACTGATGAAACACTTCACACGGGCGAGCTGTTCTAACATCACTGATGAAACACTTCACACGGGCGCTCTGTTCTAACATCACTGATGAAACACTTCACACGGGCGCTCTGTTCTAACATCACTGATGAAACACTTCACACGGACTCGCTGTTCTAACATCACTGATGAAATACTTCACACGACCGCACTGTTCTAACATCACTGCTTACTGATGAAACACTTCACACAGGCTCTCTGTTCTAACATCACTGCTTACTGATGAAACACTTCACACGGGCGCTCTGTTCTAACATCACTGATGAAACACTTCACACTGGCGCTCTGTTCTAACATCACTGATGAAACACTTCACACGGGTGCTCTGTTCTAACATCACTGATGAAACACTTCACACGGACGCTCTGTTCTAACATCACTGATGAAACACTTCACACGGGCGCTCTGTTCTAACATCACTGATGAAACACTTCACACGGGTGCTCTGTTCTAACATCACTGATGAAACACTTCACACGGATGCTCTGTTCTAACATCACTGATGAAACACTTCACACGGGCTCTGTTCTAACATCACTGCTTACTGATGAAAGACTTCACACAGGCGCTCTGTTCTAACATCACTGATGAAACACTTCACACGGGCGCTTTGTTCTAACATCACTGCTTACTGATGAAACACTTCACACGGGCGTTCTGTTCTAACATCACTGATGAAACACTTCACACGGGCGCTTTGTTCTAACATCACTGCTTACTGATGAAACACTTCACACAGGCTCTCTGTTCTAACATCACTGCTTACTGATGAAACACTTCACACGGGCGCTCTGTTCTAACATCACTGATGAAACACTTCACACGGGCGCTCTGTTCTAACATCACTGATGATACACTTCACACGGGCGCTCTGTTCTAACATCACTGCTTACTGATGAAACACTTCACACGGACGCTCTGTTCTAACATCACTGATGATACACTTCACACGGACGCTCTGTTCTAACATCACTGATGAAACACTTCACACGGGCGCTCTGTTCTAACATCACTGATGAAACACTTCACACGGGCGCTCTGTTCTAACATCACTGCTTACTGATGAAACACTTCACACGGACGCTCTGTTCTAACATCACTGATGAATCACTTCACACGGACGCTCTGTTCTAACATCACTGATGATGCACTTCACACGGGCGCGCTGTTCTAACATCACTGCTTACTGATGAAACACTTCACACGGACGCTCTGTTCTAACATCACTGATGAAACACTTCACATGGACTCGCTGTTCTAACATCACTGATGAAACACTTCACACGGACGCTCTGTTCTAACATCACTGATGATACACTTCACACGGGCGCTCTGTTCTAACATCACTGATGAAACACTTCACACGGGCGCGCTGTTCTAACATCACTGATGAAACACTTCACACGGGCGCTCTGTTCTAACATCACTGATGATACACTTCACACGGGCGCGCTGTTCTAACATCACCGATGAAACACTTCACACGGGCGCTCTGTTCTAACATCACTGCTTACTGATGAAACACTTCACATGGACGCTTTCAATGGACAGTTATTTCAGACCAAGGCAAATAAATAAATAACTTTGAACAGTTTTAGTATAATAAAGATAATGGCATTGCTGGAGTGTTACGGTGGCAACTCTCCGGTTTCATACTTAATTATTACTTCCAACATGCCACAGCAATGCCATTATCCACTAATTATATTAACAGCACATAAGTAAACCGTATCATTGTTCCCAAATACATTTTGCTTCCAAATATATTTACATATAACAGAAAAAGACAAAGGTACTCATTGGTAATTCACTTACAGCATCTTACTGTAGTTTACCACATGCTGGGAACAGGTAGAAGATTTGTGAACCCATTAAGCAGCATCTTCACCTTTTAGATAACTTTCCAAATTGCTGTCTGAGATCACAAACTGTGAGATGTGAGTATTTACAGTTGGGTTACAGTTTACAACAATTGCCGCAAATTCATATGAATTCTAGTTTCGTAGCAGTTATTCCTAGGGTGTTCTATTTGGATTCATATTGAACTAGAAAATGAATTACAATATAATTATACACATAGCATCATCCAGCAACTCAATGTTATCAACTTTTAGGCAATTTCTGTCTTTAGTTCTTTGTTATTTGCCTTGGAAAGTGCTGAAGAGAGAAAGCTCCTCAGTTCTCCTTCCAGTATTTATAATGCACCAAGTAGCACATTCGTTCTGTGGTCTATAATGTACACAAGCCTCTAGTGATGAAGACCCTTTACTGCACAGTAAGAGCTGTTTATTCTTTGTGGATGTTCAAGGTACATCATGGACACAGTGCTGATCACTTAACTATAATACCTGTAGTGCTTCCATATTCTGTTTGTTTTTTTATAAAATTTAAACTGTGGGGTATTCCTTTGTCTTTTGGGATCAAAACACAATATATCCCTTCAAAAAATTACAGCAACTGCTGGTGAGCTGGTGACCAGTAAGCATTGTAAACTGGCACATCCATTTACTGGTTTCTTACTGGATAACCAGCTGGTATGCAAAGCCCTGGTGCAGGTTCACAGTAATTCTATTGGTAAGAGTAAAGACCACCAGCACATGCCTTTCTGTTGAAGAATAGGCCCCTTTGATAAGTCATAACCAAGGTGTTCAACTCAAGTGGAAGTGTATTTTGCAGCAGTTTTTAAGGAAATAAAACCAGAACATGGTGCATGGGTCAGTGGATACAAATCTAAAAATGGAAAAACAGGAGACTAGAGAGCAAAGAAATAGAAAAAGACAGATGGCAACTAAAGAGAAGACTGAAAAGGAGACCGATTGTGTGGAGAAACATGGAATATGACCAGTGCAAAGAAGAAAACAAGAAAATGTATTAGATAGTACAAACAAGTGGGTGAAACAGAGACACTGCTGTATTATCTGGTAGGATAGTATATGAAAGACACAGGTGCCATTAGAGAGAAGGATCTGCCTAATGCAACATAGGAAAAGAAAATCAAACAATACATAACAAAGAAAATGCACAGAAAGGGCAAAGAACATAAAAGAGTGGTATGGTGGAGACAATGTTTCATTTTAATACTCTAGTAACATAGTTTGTACTTCAAGATAATTGCTCATTAGTGTTTGAAGACAAGAGTCCAAAAGATTGATTGAAATTATATATATATATATATATATATATATATATATATATATATATATATATATATATATATATATATATATATATAGGGAGGATGTAAATATAGTAATTAAGTGTAACATTAAGATACAGTCTGTGAAATTTCAGGATTGCTGGAGACCCTGGATAATACATAACCTAGATTGATATTTACATGCACTTAGTGTTATGTATTCTTCCTCGTGGTTCTCTATAATATATGCAATGCTCATCCAGGCATCCTGTCTAAAATGAGGAGCCTTGGTCTGGCTGCCCATTTGTCCAGATGGTTGGCAAATTGTACTTGATTAGGGGGGAAAGGGGTTTTAAGTCAGTACGAAAGCAGTCCTGCTAAAAAGAAAATAATCAAACAAATTGTTCTGAACAGCCAGAAAGCATGGTGACTGATAAACGAAACAGAAAAGTAGATTTGATGATAATCTGTTGATGTACTATTAAAACCAATATTTACTGTTCACAGTGCTTGTGATGCAATGAAAACCAGCTGTGATTCGTGTTTTTTCAATGTCACTGCACTGTCACACTTGCTGATAGTATTGGCTGAGTATCAATGGAGATATAACTAACAATATTTGTATGGTTAACACTGTTAAAATGTATGACAATCAGCAGAATTAACGTGCTAATACACTTATTTGTAAAGAAAAAACAAGAACTCCAAAGTGCTTGAGCATGATGATATGGCAGTGGCAGTGATGCAAAGAGGCAGCTATACCATGCTGTTCTTCATGGACTGCTGTTCATGTATAGGACACTGTTAATGTCTGACGCATACATATCTATAGACTGGCCAAGTTACTTTTCACCCACATCTACACATAACATTATCTGTATACTTTGGCTTTTAAATAATCTGTTACAATATTTATATATTTACTGTGCAAATTAGATATATGAAAATCCATGTACAGCTCTGGCCAAAGGTTTTGCATCACCCAATAGAATGAACTAATTTTGTTTCAGTCGAAAGAAACCTGCTGAATATTGTTATGCTGACATATTGAATTGCACACCGCTTTGTAGTTTTCGATATACTTAACGAAAAACTGACAAAAATTTAAAAAATTGACAGTTCTAAAAATCTAACCTGAAATACTGTACTATTATAAGGGCTTCCGGAAGATTGTTGCGATATCATTTTGTAGTTTTTTTGATTAGATGTTAAATAAAATATCTAAATTATGTTCATATATATATATATATATATATATATATATATATATATATATATATATATATATTTTTTTTTTTTTTTTTTTAATTATGTCTCCATCCTAAAATTCTAGGCGATGCTAAACTTTTGGCCATAGCTGTAGTTTCTATTGCATGCCAGAAATTTGATCTACAAATTGTGTGTACAGACACTACAATTGTTAACATTAATCACTCAGGCTTTAAATAAAGCCAAAACCACCATCTGTACAAAATAGACTTGTGCAAAGTTATTAAGAACATAAGAACATAAGAATGTTTACAAACGAGAGGAGGCCATTCGGCCCATCTTGCTTGTTTGGTTGTTAGTAGCTTATTGATCCCAGAATCTCATCAAGCAGCTTCTTGAAGGATCCCAGGGTGTCAGCTTCAACAACATTACAGGGGAGTTGGTTCCAGACCCTCACAATTCTCTGTGTAAAAAAACGCCTCATTTTGTCTGTTCTGAATGTCCCTTTATCTAATCTCCATTTGTGACCCCTGGTCCTTGTTTCTTTGTTTCTGGTTCTGGATGATCAAGCTGTGAGAAATGATGCCTCTTATGATACGATAATAAGACCCTAAGCACACTGTATAAATCACAATCAAGTAGACTGCACCAAGTAACTAATATTAAGCATAAAAAGGTGCTGCTGTTTTTTTTTTTAATTAAAAATGTGCTGTATGCATGCAGTAATGGTGATTGGTTGATTTCTTATAGCTGATTTATAATGCACGCACTTATTCATGTCATTACTGCTTTTACAGCTTTCTTCTATAATGACTTGAAGAAGGTGGTGAAAAGAAGCCAGTTGTGACATATCCTCCAGAATATATGATAAATGCAAAGGAGAGCACATTTTAATAAAGATATGCTGGATGTGTGCCAGTCCTAAAATATGTGTATTCAGCAAAGAACAATAGTTTGGTATTTTCATTGAAGGTTATATAAGTATTTAGCAGCAGCTCAATACAGCTAAAGGATAATTGAATATCTGAAACCACAGGCTGTTGATACTTACGGGTATCGCTGTATACTGTACACTGAGAACAGCTTTGATAGTTTCCTTTGATATGTGTATGTGTTCTATATAATTAAGTGGATGATGCAGACATGAATCACCAATTCAGGATTACCACTTAAAGCACTGCCTTGCATTTCAGAGTAGGATTACATCATCCCTAGCATACAAGGAATATCCTACAATATCCTTTAAGATGACAAGGGGGTTGCATTTGGGACATCTACAGAGCATTAACCCTTTCTGAACCCAGAGATTGCAATGAATGTGGAGTAGCGGTTAGGGCTCTGGACTCTTGACCGGAGGGTCGTGGGTTCAATCCCAGGTGGGGGACACTGCTGCTGTACCCTTGCGCAAGGTACTTTACCTCGATTGCTCCAGTAAAAACCCAACTTTATAAATGGGTAATTGTATGTAAAAATAATGTGATATCTTGTAACAATTGTAAGTCGCCCTGGATAAAGGCGTCTGCTAAGAAATAAAATAATAATGAATGCCAATACCTCAAGAAGCAAAAGGGGGATCTAGAGCAAAATCAGTCATATTGCAAAAAAATGAATATAATCGATTAATTAATTATATTTAATCAAATAAAAAAGTAATATTCCTAGACCTGAGCAAAAAAAATATATTTAATTGAAGTTTAAGAAGCACAATTTCTATCTAAGAAATAGAAACTGTAAAACCAAGAGTACCTAAAATTCAATCTTTGCTTCTAACTCCTTGGTTGTCAATAAGTTTAAAACCAAATGTTTAAGATATTTTAAGATAGTTTAAGATGTTTAAGATTTATATTTAATTCTTAAACATTTAATTTACATTGTAGTGTTATTTTCAGTTTCTTCCCAATGCATACAACCTTATTAAGTGTATATAGTATCTTCTTAATTCATAAATATGCAGTCAACCTTCAAGATACAAAGAGTGTCCCTCTCTCTACTGTATGGGGCCATTGCGATGCAAAATGTCATGATCACATACAGTATAAATGTTTATTGTTGCAGTGTAGTGCAAGTAACAGTATTCAGCTTAGAGATGATTGACTTATGCTAAAACAACAACAGCAATAATAATAATAATAATAATAATAATAATAATAATAATAATAATAATAATAATAATTTTAAAAAGGAACCCCGTTAAAGTTACGTTTCTTTTTGTTAACTTATGAAAATCAATTTCAGTACATTAGTTTATAACTTGGAGGTGTCGAAGGAAAAAGTCTGTAACAGTTATTGGGTTCAATAGTGTGTGTGTGTGTGTGTGTGTGTGTGTGTGTGTGTGTGTGTGTGTGTGTGTGTGTGTGTGTGTGTGTGTGTGTGTGTGTGTGTGTGTGTGTGTTAGGACTGCATCGAAACGTACAAATTCAAATAAAGTAAAGAAGAATGGTAAGTGCGCAGCGAGTGTGGCTGCTGCAACAAGGAGCTGTTCTTTCAGCACTGCGCTTGATCTCAAAATAGAGCTTTCAACTTCTGTTTAATTCATTTCAAACTGGTTTGTCCTGAGTCTCCACAGAGCCTACACAATGCGCTTTTTTTAATTATTTTTTGTATTGTTATTGACAATCTGGAAACACCTATAAGCAACCGGTAAACGTTCATTTTACAGAAAACTCCCTGTAAATTTGCCAATATATATATATATATATATATATATATATATATATATATATATATATATATATATATATATATATATATATATATATGAAAAAGCTAAGTATACAATGTGGCGGGTGCAACAATTGCGCTGGAACTCATTCATGATAAAATTATGAAGCACATCGAATATATGAATATATGCTTTTTAAAATTCTGAAGCACATCGAATATATGCTTTTTAAATACCACTGTGAAAATAAATTAGTTTGAAATAATTATGAGAATGAATCTTTGTGGTATAGCGAGGCTTCTTGATTTTAAGTAGAAAATACGTTAGAAAGCTGTTAAACAGCAAATCACTGTTTAACAGCCTGCGTGTGTGGGTTCTTTGGGTTTTCATTGCTGCTTATAACAAGAGCTCGCTCACCAAATGCATATAATAGCAACTGTAGCCGGTATGTGTAAGGTTTATTTTAAAAGTTGCTTGGTTGTGTTTGAAATGTACAGTAGTATTGTTAAAATAGAACAGCGCCCGTAGCATTTTTCGTCTGACAAACTGAATCTCAAGAGAACATTGGCATATAAATACAGGGGCATCTTTGTGGACGTATAACTTATATCTTTATGAAGTTTCGTTTTTAAGTTAAATATGTGCCTCCAATAATTTTCAAACAACGGAGCAAATAAACGTATGCTACATGTTGCTTCTTTGAAGCCTATACCTGTTTTAATGTTTGCCGAAAGGTTAGGGAGGTTGTGTGGTCCAGTGGTTAAAGAAACAGGCTTGTAACCAGGAGGTCCCCGGTTCAAATCCCACCTCAGCCACTGACTCACTGTGTGACCCTGAGCAAGTCACTTAACCTCCTTGTGCTCCGTCTTTCGGGTGAGACATAGTTGTAAGTGACTCTGCAGCTGATGCTTAGTTTACACACCCTCGTCTCTGTAAGTTTCCTTGGATAAAGGTGTCTGCTAAATAAAATTATAGAACGATATGTTTTGTAATATCAAGCAAAGAGCTCACATCAGACCACCAAATTGTAATGTATAGCATATTGTACAGTGCTATAAACAAACTGTGGGGGGGGGCATTTCATGTGCTCTGTTTGCATGTCAAAATGTGGGTTACACATACCTAACGATGTCTCTCCGTAAAACCAAATAGATTTATTACCTCTATCAACGAAAATCAACATACAATAACGCTTTCTACGGTGTTGTATAACGTGATATTAATCTAATCGGACACTAATGTCCGAGCAGCAACAGAAAAGTCACGCCCGTTATGTAACATGTATCCACCACAGCGCAAATGTTTAACTCTTTCACTACCTACTGCATACACCTGTCGATTTATAGAACTAAAGCCATATGTAAATGGTGCAGTACTAGAAATCTACAGAGAGAAAGAGAGAGAGAGAGAGTGAGAGAGTGAGTGAGTGAGTGAGTGTGTTCTTGGTAGTCACTGCAGTATTTCAATACTATTCTGGCCCAAACCGTAGCACAAACTTAACTCCATGGAAGATAGATGGACATAATTAAAAGAAGAGTAATCTTCACTACGCTCAGCACATGTATATGGATCACTTTGAAGTGTATTGTAGTTTCCTAAAAATGGACATTAATATGATGGATAAAAAAAAATGTTTGCATTTTTTTTTTAAATAAAGCAAGCTGAACTTTAAAATAAAAATCTGTATAATTGTTTTGCACATTATCGGTGATTTTTCAACGTGTATGTATTGTTATAGTTTCGTTTTTGGTCCATCAAAAAAAAGTTCTATATCCATATTCTATGATGAAAAGCAAACCAATGAACAGACTATATATTAAACAAAGTTGTTTTATTTTATATAAATAACTTTAAAAGCACACTCACCTATAGTGGTGATGACCGTGATTGCAAAGTAGAAAGAGCCAGCAAATTTCCACTGAACCCCAGCCCTGTGAGGCTCGGCCTCCATTATGATCGTCTCCAGCTGTTCATAGTCCTCTTTACTAATGTTGTATTTCCCTTGGAGACGTCTTTCCTCGGTCTCCAGCTTTTCGTTCTCTCTCACTTCGTAATCGGACTCCAGGGCATCAAACACCGCCGCCCCGACCAGGAGATAGGTGAACGTGCAGATAATCAGGGACAGGGTCCGCACGTTCTGCCGCTTCATGGCCACCAGGAATCGGTGAGTGAGGGGATCATGTCCCCTCGGATTCTCCAAGAACGCGCAGCAGCAGCTGGGGAGGCTCTGGAAGCGATTGGACCCACGGGGGTAGAAATCGCAGTGGCGGGGCTGACGGAGCGGGCAATGGGCGCTGGTGTGGTGGAGACACTGCTGGCCCCTATTATCGTCTCCCTGTTCGTGTTCCTGGGAAGAGGAAATACACAAGAGGCTGCTCGATCGCCGGGACCAGTTGCCCTGCAGCCGAGAGACTCTGCGCAAGACCTGCCCAAACCAAGTCGAGCCAGTGCGCCGTGCCATCAACAACCGACACAAAGATTTCCTAATTTGTTTTTTTTTTTGCTGGATTTAAAAATAAAATATGTGATTTATTAAATCAATTAAAATGAATAAATAAATTAAACGAGGGGTAATTTGTGTATCCTAACATGTTTTTTAAGACATGAAAAAGCGCAACCTATTTATTTAGATTTGGTTCGGAGAGGGATGTCAGAAACATTCTATTGATTTTTAAAGAAACATTAAAGATCCCGCGGTCAAAGGCAACCGCAAGGTGGATCATCCCTTTACATTGCGTTGCGAAGTTTCGTGTAGTTAGCTCCAATTTACTGTGTATATTTTCAACCAAGAAAACTGCAGCCTTTTTGAGAAAATAAACGAAGCTGTTGTAAACCCCAGCAAGTACTGCCAAAAACCCCACACAAGATGATAATGAACAAAACAATCCCTTTTTTGTTTTCTTTTTGATCTTGCAGCCTGGAAAATTTTAAATGCAGCACACGAGCAGAGCTGACAAATGCAACTCTCTGGATGATTGCCGCGAGGGTCTATGATCAGAGACGATGATCTGCATTAGTTTGAGCAGAAGTTAAACGTACAACTTGGTCGGTTAGTATATATAAAAAAGAGCATTTGTTTTAGAAAACCGCTCCCCTTGCCTTGTTTTGCCTTGTATTGATTTCAGTCCGGGTGAAGCAAGCGCTCACGTTTGAAAATTAAATATGAAAAGCAGATTCTCTGATTTTACGGATGGATTAAGAAAACGAAACGCACTGTTCTGTAATCTTTGAAGTCCACCAGTTTAGCGACCCGTCAGATCTCCAGCCTGGGCACACGGCAATTCAGAACCACAGAACAACATTGAAACCAAATTGAGGGATGCGTGAAACGTGCAAACTTGACTATATTTCTTAATTTGTTATTCATATCTTGATAGCAGTATTACAGTGTAGCATTGTATATGGTCATATGAATGCAAGGGCAAAAACAACAAAAAAAAATAACGTCCTCTCAGGTACTGGGGTATCAAAAACACATGTTACACTCCGGTATGTTGATCATGTTTCGTATTCATCAATCAAAGCATGCTTTAGGAAGAAAATAGCACTTTTACTCAAGCTGATCGTAGAGAAAGGAAGGGAGCCAGGCACCATCAAAGAACTGATTAAATGCAAGTCCACGAGCACTTGCGCGTTCTTCGATTACACAATAAACACGAAGCAGCCACCATATATCAAAAGTTCCAAAGAGTGGCACCAGCTATGAGAAATTTCCTTGGTAAAGCTTAGTCCATGGCTTTCTATTTGAAACCACCCCCTCTCTACTTTCTCTTGTCGAACGTTTCTCTTGGCAAAGGGTTATATCCCGTTGACTCTCCTACTCTCGCTTTCTCAGTCTCTCTCTCCCTCCCTCCACCTCCGTCTCTCTTTCTCTGGCCACTCCTACTAATAAACATCATCATTGGGGGTTTGCAGACCACGTGCTTGTAGTCGTAAATGTGTGTTTTTTCCCCTAAAGATAAGCAAGAGCAGATAATCCATGTGTGAATGCGAGAGAGGGGGTGGTTGAGTCTTCTGGGCTTGCCCCGTTTACGTACCCTAAATGCACAGTGAGCGTAAAATCAACTGATGAAAAAGACAGCCCTGATGCAATATCAGCGCACGAGCGACACTGAACAGCCCACTGAACTTCACAGTGGATGTTGCTGCACTGCTGCGAGAGACGTTTCAGTGAAACGCAAATCGACTTCCAAACACATGTACCATGTTTTGAAAATGCGGATGTGTGGACTAATTATATTAACCCAACCTTGACATTTCAGAAGGGTGTTTCTGTTCAGCTCCTTTTGGTGCTGAGTACAACAGTACAAGTTATGATTATCCATTGCTGCCAGAGGTTAAATTATATGTGTTTGGTTTTGTTTTAATATCAGCACGTTGTTATGTTAATAGATACTTTATCAGAACAATACACCTTTGTAGTTGAAGCATGATTCATGGTTTTTTTTTTTATTTTAGAATTATTATTATTATTTCTCTGTAGTTATTTTGCTAGTAGCTATCTATGATTAATTGTGTCATATCATACGCACATTTAAAATATCCCATGTGTGCGCGGTTTTAAGTAGTGCGGCCTGAATGCACAATGTGTAACAGATTGGGCAGTCAGTACACTGAGAAACTCAACAGGAGTGATTGCTGGGTTACCTAAACACAATATCATTAATGTGGTTCAATGTGGCTGACTCGCAGAAAAGGCTGTTGCTATTTTTGGCAACTCGAATTGCTTTTCTAGAATATCAAGGGTTTTGCAAAATCCCAATTTGCCTCCGTGTTTCTCTTTCATTATTTAAGTACTACTTCATGAGGCAGTTCTTCGCATATGTTCTTTTCTACTACAGAATTAAGGGGCTCTACACACATGAGGTCCCCGTTTTAGTTTTATTTTGAACCCCTTATAACTCTGATGTTTAGTATTAGGCAATGCTTCTTTATTCAACCAAAACAACACATCGCACGAACCCCGTTTTTGTCTATATAGGATGATGCATAATCAGGTGTAGTGTCGAATCCAGTTTCCCATGACATACGGTTTCCTTTATTTTCTTAATATAAGAGTAACATTATGGGCAACGCAGTGTTTATAGGTGCTGTTTATTTAGAAAACGTTGTTTATTTTTGCTGAATCATTAAAAGTGGATGGAGTTCGCGGAAGCTTAACCTGAATGGCAAGCTCTGCGCGTATCCGTGGAAGATTCAAGATCGCCGGCAACCCGCTTTGATTAAATGAGCAGGGCACGTGTTGTGACAAGCGAAAGATTGAACTGAATTTGATACTACACCGGTCAAGGATTTCTGAATTTAATATAATGGAGTTTATGGCCTGCAGGTTATCTGATCAAGCATGTGGTTCGAGCAACGTGATGCACAGAGTAAGTCTAAAATCACACACTCACCAATCAGTCCCACCTATCAATGCTTAGCAGAGGTTAATCGCACTGTCACTACAATACATTGTATTTTGTAATCGATAACAAAACCCCAAATCATCTGCCTATTATCTATAAGGTCATTGACTAATGGCATGTACAGAATGTATTTGTTAATGCAAATGGTTTAGCTTTAAATAGATGGATCTTGTTCTGCTATGGGGAGCGAGGCAGCACATTTGCTTTCAATTTACTTACTGGTGTGGCCAGTTGTCATGGTTCCTTATTTGTGGCAGTAATTGCTGTTCTAATGAAAGAGACCCTCGATTCTTGGTTGTATTGTAAAGTGACTCATGTACAGGTGAATCATAAACTCATCTTTACAAGGAGAAAGAGGTATTAAATTTGACGTTCATGGAACGATTACACAGTGCCAGCACCATTCTACAAACGCCTCATTAATATAAAACGGCATTTTCTTTATACAAAAAAAACTCATCTTGAAACTTTAAAAAATAGCTCATTAGTTATGGTGTTTGAATTGGGCTCATAGTCCAGTTTCTGACGTATGTCAATGATTTTCTGAAACTGTTCTTGATCAAATCTGCAAAATGTATTCTAAACTAGTTTTAAAACGGGCTTGGGTCACCAGTGTCATTCCATAGGCAATATGTCAAACTCCACTGAATAGTCCCCTTTGATTAAATGTACATGTCTATATACAACAGACAATGTAACACTAATAAGAAGTGAGTAGCCTATTGAGTTAGAAAAATATGCAATTGGAATTTTGAGAGCTTCATTTACAAAGGGTAGCTCAGGGCACACTGTAATTATTCCTAACAGCAGTTTCGCTGTGGGATTATCCTATTATATATATATAGAGAGAGAGAGAGAGAGAGAGAGAGAGAGAGAGAGAGAGAGAGAGAGAGAGAGAGAGAGAGAGAGAGAGAGAGAGAGAGAGAGAGAGAGAGAGAGAGAGAGAGAGAGAGAGAGAGAGAGAGAGAGTGATGTAAACAAATATGATGGGTGTGATATAAAGTGGATTATGCAGCAGTGAGCATGCCACAGGGAGAGCTGTACGCCAAAAAATCTTCGATAACTATGCGGTATGAACTTCAAAAACATTTTCTGTTACAAAATATATAAGTCAGTATTTATTTATGTATGCTGTATCACAAAAACAAAATATATAGTCGTATTTACTATCCAACCATGCCTGGCTTATTTTCTTGACTGATTCCTATATTAAATAAGGAGGCTGTGTGGTCCCGTGGTTAAAGAAAAGGGCTTGTAACCAGGAGGTCCCTGGTTCAAATCCCACCTCAGCCACTAACTCACTGTGTGACCCTAAGCAAGTTACTTAACCTCCTTGTGCTCCCCCTTTCGGGTGAGACGTAATTGTAAGTGACTCTGCAGCTGATGCATAGTTCACACACCCTAGACTCTGTAAGTCGCCTTGGATAAAGGGGTCTGCTAAATAAACAAACAACAAATATGTACTGGAGACTCAGCCATAGTGGAAAATGAAATGCCCCTCAGGAAGACTATTGTTACCTCCAGGGTGCAATGCCCTCAGCCTGCAGCTTTGGGCATTATAGCCCCCTGTCAGTAACAATAGTCTTCCCTCGGGTCAATAATTTTCCACTATAGCCCTCCTCTCCAGTCCATATATATATATGAACAAGTTTCAAGAAATGTCATTAATATTTTTTGTTTAAAAAAATAAATGAACAAACGCTGTATGTGTGTAAAATACGATCTGTTCATATATGCTCGCTCAGCTATAAAATACGAATTTCATTCACTGACCTACATCTACACGTAAATGCTGTGTGCATACAAAACCAAACAATTTACAGATACTTGCATATTTGTATTTTCAGTGCATAACATACTGCATTTTAAAGGAAATAAAGGCAGTGTCTAACCAAATGTGTTTTTACATTCATTTCCAAGATTTCACTGACTTTTGTTCATATTCACGATTTTCACTATTTCCATGACCTCCGTGGCCTCCGTGACAAAATCGTATCCTTAACAATGGAAGCAATTGGGGGGTTGCCCAGTAGCTCATCCATTAAAAGTGCTCCGCATGGAGTGCAGGATGCGCCCTATAGCCTGGACGTCGCCGGTTCGAGTCCAGGGTATTCCACAGCTGTCCGTGGACGGGAGCTCCCAGGGGGTGGTGCAAAATAGGCAGAATGTCACCCGGGGGAGGAGGGCTTAGGTCAGCCAGGGTGTCCTCAGCTCTCCGCACACCAGTGACCCCTGTAGTCTTGCCTGTAAGCCTGTAAACAAGCTTTTTTGGAAATTTTAAGAGGTCTGCTGCTACCTCTTCACCTGTTTTTACTCCAAAACCATTATATATAATGTGACAGGATGGACGTAGTGGTGACATCAGGCCAGCAGGAAGGAAAACACACAGGCAGGTACTGCAGGGCAAAAAGACATGCCGTACGCCATTTATTTATAACACACAAAAATAAATAAAATATTTGAACAAAAAAACACTGCTCACCGAGCAAAATAAAAAGATAAACAAAAACAAATCACGAACACAAAAACAGCCAATACAGGTCAGGCTGGGCAAATGCTGTCACTGATTCTGTATATTTTTTAAATTTTACTTTTAAACTCCTCTTGCTCCCGTTCCTCCTCTCGAACACCCACCTAGAGCTGGGAGAACTGCATTCTTATATACAGGTGACCATCTTCCGATTAGCAACAATTGGTCACCTTCTGCACAAGGTTTTTAATGTGGATGGGGCTTCCCATCTACGCTGCTAAACAATACAAAATAATAACAAAACACAGCTCTGCCACTATATTTATAAACAAACAAACCATAACAATAATGACAATAATAATAATAATAATAATAATAATAATAATGACTACAACAAAACAAATATAAAACAATAAACTGCACAGGGGTGGAGGGGTACCCAGTTCTAAAAATAAATAAACAATCATGTACAGGGCTCCTTGCCCTGTTACAATATATATATATATATATATATATATATATATATATATATATATATATATATATATATATATATATATATATATATATATATATATATATATATATATATATATATATATATATATATATATATATATATATATATATATATATATATATATATATATATATATATATATATATATATATATATATATATATATATAATTATTTTCTTAGTAGGCTTACAATTGTTACAAGATATCACTTTATTTTTAAATACAATTACATTATTTCTTTTACATACAATTGCCCATTTATACAGTTGGGTTTTTACTGGAGCAATCTAGGTAAAGTACCTTGCTCAAGGGTACAGCAGCAATATCCCCCACCTGGGATTGAACCCACAACCCTCCAGTCAAGAGTCCAGAGCCCGAACCACTACTCCACACTGCTGCCAATAAACATTTAAACGGGCATATAACCATTCCATATCCTGCATAAAAATATCCCTATTACATTAGGGCATTTTTATTATTCCCCCTCTAATAGGAAAGAGTGAGCATGCCCTTATCTTAAAATGACCACTCACATTTGCAAAACCAGGGCAGTAGTGTAGAATAGTGGTTAGGGCTCTGGACACTTGACCAAAGGGTCGTGGGTTCAATCCCAGGTGGGGGACACTGCTGCTGTACCCTTAAGCAAAGTACTTCACCTAGATTGCTCCAGTAAAAACCCAACTGTATAAATGGGTAATTGTATGTAAAAATAAATAATAATCTGTACCATATTTTTTTCTTTACAAGTTACTGGCAGCATTCTTTTTTATTGAACGACAGGCAGAATCTTTTTTGTCTATATAGAAGTTAGTAGTTTTAATATCTCCACCAGCCCGATTATGCTTTATTTTGTCATACAGAATCTCAGTAGAAAACTTTCGTCATTAAATTCAACAAATGGATTGCTACCATCACAAATAGTAGGATATCTAACCAATCTTATGCCCCGAGTTCATTAAAAAAGTTAAAAATAACAGTGATAACTTCACAACAATCAAGACCCAATCCACCCTGACACCAGGATTGGAATGTAATCCAGGATCGAACGTGAACCTTGATGTGCGCAATGGAAAAAATATGTCAATCCAGGATTTAATTCAAGATTCAGTCCAATCCTGGATGAATCTTGATGTGCACAATCCACCCTTAGCCTTCCCCACTCTTTCAATCAACTCATCTATGCGAGGCATTGGATACGAGTGAAACTTTGAGACTGAATTGAGGTGTCTGAAGAGATGAATACTCCCATCTTTCTTTGGTATTAAGATGACTGGACTGCACCACTCACTCTAATGTGATGCTTCATGAGATTGGTAGAGCCCAGTCTTTAATACTGCAAGTAACCTCTCCAGTATCCTGTAACCTTTTGTCTCAGGTGTACCCTCTTACGTGATGCTTCATAAGATTGGTAGAGCCCAGTCTTTTTTGGAATAGTCCATGGATAGAACAGGCTCTCAACTGCTATTGCTGGATTTCTGAGAGATGTTTTAAATCCACTGGCTTTGGCTCTCCATTAGTTGGGAAGTACTGTCAAGTCTTCCTCTTCTTCAATGGCTTGCACCAATGGGTTAATATTTATTGGTTCTTGAGGAGACAAGCATTCCTTTAACAAGTTCACATGGAAGGTTTGTTTAGATTTAACCTGTTCTGGCATAGCTATTTCATATGTGAGAGGTCCCATTTTGCGAAGAACCTGTGAGAATGTGACGGGAGCCTTTATTGAATAATTGATGATTAATTAGGCTCCTTTGTTTGGGGTGAGTGGTTGGAAGAAGAAAGAATGGGAGAGAAAGATTTACAAGTAAGAAAAAATAATACAATTGCTACTCATGCTGGGAGGACCAGCACGGTACTTGGTTTTGGAAAAATTATTTGTTTGCAAGATTTGTTTTTGTTTAACCTTTTTATTTTGGCTCTGTGAGCTGTCATTTTTGTACATCCTTTTGATTTATTGTTATTATTTCAATAAAAACGCATACATAACTGTGTGCCTCTCTGTAAGCTTCCCGGTCTGGGTACGTCACTACTCAGCCATCATGCCACACCATATCACAGATGAACTTCCACAACATGTTGAGGCTGTGTGGTCCAGTGGTTAAAGAAAAGTGCTTGTAACCAGGAGGTCCCCGGTTCTAATCCCACCTCAGCCACTGACTCATTGTGTGACCCTGAGCAAGTCACTTAACCTCCTTGTGCTCCGTCTTTCGGGTGAGATGTAATTGTAAGTGACTCTGCAGCTGATGCATAGTTCACACACCCTAGTCTCTGTAAGTCGCCTTGGATAAAGGTGTCTGCTAAATAAACAAATAATAATGAACTTCCACAACATGTTCTTTAAAGTCTGGTTGTATTTTTCCACCAAACCGTCAGTCTGAGGGTGATAAGGGGTGATTCTCAAACCCTTAATTCCTAAAAGCTGATACACTTGCCTTAGAAGTCTGGACATAAAATGTGCGCCTTGGTCTTAGAATTTCTCTAGGGATCCCTACCCTTGAAAATAATTGCAATAGAGCATATGCTACTTGCCTAGATTTAATGTCCCTTAACCTGCTGGGACCAGCATCGTTTTAACACGATCATACTGGAGTGGGCTTCTAGGACAGCGATCGTGTAAACATGATAACAAAAGCAGTTCATTTTGATGGCTTACAGGGCCACCGTACTTTGAAGTACAGGCTTGAAACACACATCAATGGATAGGGGAGGGACTGACGTTCACTTCCTTCCATTTGGTGTCTAAAGGGCGGAGATAGTTTACAGCAGCCAGGCAGAGACAAAAGCAGAAACAAAACATCACAGGAACTTGTTTAGAGCTACTAAAAAATGGAAAACACTGTAAATATAATGTATTTGACTTATAATTATATTAGAACATTTATTCTGTCTTTTAATATATATGTTTACAACATTTATAACCAAGTGGATATAAACATATACTCTTTCATGCACTAAATGTATCAGGTACTTTTTTTCCTTATTACTGATAATAATTAAATTAATACTATTATTTTATTTGTAAACATTTATTTTGAGAAAATAAATCATGAGTAGTGTCCATTATTGCTTATAAAGACCCTGAGAATAAACGTGTATTATGTCATTGCAATCAAGCCAAAAGATGTAACCGATATTAACATCTGTCACTGAAAGAATACATTTAAATTGTAGCCACTACACCGCTCCCCAATATTAATAGGGAGAGAAGGAAAATCTTAATTAAGGTTCTTTTCTATTGGGCAAGGACTTAGTCTAATAGCAGCATCACTTCCCAAAGACAGAACCCAGAAGCCAAGTAAAGGAATACAAAGTTTATTAACACAAAGGCAATTCCAGTTAAAAACAATTTAAAATGTAGCAGCAATTGTTTAGAATTAGCAGCAATAAATGCAATGTAGAATATGGTTTTAATATAGCAGCAATGATATTAATGTATAAAAATGGTTTCAAATAGCAATAATCACAATGTCACAGCAATAGCTATATATTGCAACAATAGTCAAATTACAGTTAAAAGGCCCGGCCCTTAGTAGCAGTGTGATAACACGGCAAAACAAATATCAATATCAAAAATGGTGCTTAACACAATCCAAATGTTCAAGTGAAAATAAAATAAAGAAAGAAACAATAAACGAATCTCAAATACAAAGCAAAAATAGATAAAGTGCACTTCTAGTAAAGTAATTAACTGCTTTCAAGCTCTCGTACTTTAAACTATAGACTATCACGACTGCCCGTGGTCTGTTAATCAAATGCACAATCAGACAACAATCACCTTAAAATTACTAGTTTAAAACACACGTCATTGGGGTTGCAACAACCATAACAATAGTAAAAGATAAACAAAAGCACAAACACACAATACACCTTCCCTAATACGGAGCGTGGAGGCTAGAGTTATTAGTAATAATTTAAATTTGATACTTATCTCTTACAGAATGCTTCAGCTGTAGATCTCAAGATCACAAATAACACAACCGGCAAAAACAGAGAGAACGTCTCAATGCAATCACACGAAAGCGAGTTTTCGAACACTCACAACGAAACCACCCAATAATCCTAGTGTCTCCTGTTTCCTCCACACTCCGTTCACACAAAAAACTCCTCTCTAGCATAATGATTGATTTGGTTTAAATATGTTTAGTACAAAGGGGAGACAATTAACACTTAACAAGCTGCCGGTATGTTCTCAATTGGCACTTGTGTTCTTAAAGGCATAGCGTGCATTTACATTAAATAGGATCTACATCTCTTCCCTGCTTAATTAGCCAAGCCCCATTGGCTACAAATTGAGACTTTCACACCCCCCTACTATCTATTCCATATATCACCTGGGGGGTACTCCCCTAGTGGTCCGGTCTGATCTTCGCGGCTCCAGTTGGGAATCTTCTACTCTTACTTCTGGAACAGCAACCACCTCCTCTATGCCTGGTCCATCTTGTACCTCCTGTCTTACCGAGAGACGTGCAGAGGTAAAAAATCCTATCCAAGACAGATTAAAACCTACAGGTTCAGGGTTAGAGGGGCCCTGGGCCACTACTAGATTAAGCCTAAGAGGGAGAGGACATGAGCGGAGATGGTTTCGGTGTAAGACTTTTTCTGGACCTATACCTTGTTCTGGCTTCAGTATATATATTGGATTGTTAGGGTTAGGTTGGCCCACAATTACATAAGGGATATCATCCCAAAAATCAGCCAACTTACCCCGGTGCTTCGCTCCCTGCCTTCGTGCTAGAACTCTCTCTCCAACCATCAATGGGGCTTCTTGGGCAGTCTTGTCAGACCCCCTCTTCTGCCTCTGCACAGCTTCAGACATCTGCTTCCCCGCTTTTTCATGGGCAGCAGTGTGGAGTAGTGGTTAGGGCTCTGGGCTCTGGACTCTTGACCGGAGGGGTGTGGGTTCAATCCCAGGTGGGGGGACACTGCTGCTGTACTCCTGAGCAAGGTACTTTACCTAGATTGCTCCAGTAAAAACCCAGCTGTATAAATGGGTAACTGTGTGTAAAAATAATGTGATATCATGTAATAATTGTAAGTCGCCCTGGATAATAATAATAATCACTCTTGTAATTGTCTTGTAATTTGCCCCATCATCAATATTTTTTAACAGAATTTTCAGGATATATTGTAAGGTCCCTCTGGTCATAGAATAATGCCAATATTGTGTTGAAAAAAAGTGAAATGTTTGTTTGGTTTCTGAAGTACTTTATAATGTTCCCCAGTGTTCTGAAAAAGGACACAATTTCCAAGATGCTACTGTAAAAAACTGTAGTGAATTTGTTTGTTTGTGAATTTCATAAGAACATAAGAAAGTTTACAGACGAGAGGAGCCCATTTGGCCCATCTTGCTCGTTTGGTTGTTAGTAGCTTATTGATCCCAGAATCTCATCAAGCAGATTCTTGAAGGATCCCAGTGTCAGCTTCAACAACATTACAGGGAAGTTGGTTCCAGACCCTCACAATTCTGTAAAAAAGTGCCGCCTATTTTCTGTTCTGAATGCCCCTTTATCTAATCTCCATTTGTGACCCCTGGTCCTTGTTTCTTTTTTCAGGTCAAAAAAGTCCCCTGGGTCGACACTGTCAATACCTTTTAGAATTTTGAATGCTTGGATCAGTTCGCCATGTAGTCTTCTTTGTTCAAGACTGAATAGAATCAGTTCTTTAAGCCTGTCTGCATATGACATGTCTTTTAAACCCAGAATAATTCTGGTTGCTCTTCTTTGCACTCTTTCTAGAGCAGCAATATCCTTTTTGTAGTGAGCTGACCAAAACTGAACACAGTATTCTAGATGAGGTCTTACTAATGCATTGTAAAGTTTTAACATTACTTCCCTTAATTTAAATTTAACACTTTTCACTATATTGCCGAGCATTTTGTTGGCCTTTTTATAGCTTCCCCACATTGTCTAGATGAAGACATTTCTGAGTCAACATGAACTCCTAGATCTTTTTCATTGGTTCCTTCTTCAATTTCAGTATCTCCCATATGGTATTTATAATGCACATTTTTATTGCTTGCATGCAGTACCTTACACTTTTCCATATTAAATGTAATTTGCCATGTGTCTGCCCAGTTCTGAATGCTGTCTAGATCATTTTGAATGACTTTTGCTGCTGCAGCGGTGTTTGCCACTCCTCCTATTTTTGTGTCATCTGTAAATTTAATTTAACAAGTTTGCTTACTATACCAGAATCTAAGTGTTTCATGTAGATTAGGACCTAATACTGATCTCTGTGGTACTCCACTGGTTGCCTCACTTCATTTCGAGATTTCTCCTCTAATCAGTCTGTTTTCTACATGTTCTATAGAAAGAGAGTCAAATACAGCCACAAAACGCCTGGTCCTGGGGAGCATCCCACTGAAAAATATTTGGTCCTGATAGGGTTAACGGAAATGCCTCAGGATATCGTGTATCATAATCACAGACAACAAGAATATAGCTATTCCCTGTCCTGCTCCTTTCCAGTGGCTCCACTTTATCCATTCCTATCCTTTCAAAAGGAACATCTACAATAGGTAATGGCTGTAATGGTGCATGATCCACTTTAGCTCCCGTAGTTAGCTGAAATCCTGGACAAATTTTATAAAAGTCACCTACATCTTTATAGCAACTCAGCCAATAAAAACAACTGACAATCATGGCAAGAGTCTTATACTTTCCTATATCCCCTGCCCAAGATACTGAGTGGCTTATAGTCATCGCTCTCTGTCTGAGAGACGTTGGAACAATTATCTGGTCTGTATGTGTCTGTTTTTGATACAAAAGTCCTTTTGTAATACAAAATTAATCAAAAATATCCTATATATATATATATATATATATATATATATATATATATATATATATATATATATATATATATATATATATATATATATCCTGGGATACCTTCCAATCAGTTTTCTGCAATTTCTCTCCTCATTTCAGACTTTTGGGCCTACAGGTCTTTCCTGGCTCTCCCTCAATTTCAGCCTTGTAAAATGGACTCTAAGGGGTCAGCTTCCTCACTCTGCTGTCTAGCTTGAGCTCTAGAAACCACAGCATTACAGGTTTTATCTGGGAAAGCAAATCCAGCATCAGAGGCATGTCTTGCCCCAGTACAACTGGATAAGGCAACTCTTTGGCCACACCAACTGTAACTAAATATGCCTGACCTTCAATAACCAGATAACCATCAGTAGTATGATACTACTTTATATCCATGAACACATCTGACTTGTACTTCGACCTCCTTGTTCCACCATTCTTGAGGCACCCATCTTTTCTGAACTATGGTTTGGGAACTTCCAGAATCCAATAAAGCTTTCAAGGGCTGGCCATTAAGCACAACAGCAACCTGCTTCTCTAAGCCTGTTCTTGTTGCCTCAACTTGCACAGATTAGAAGATTTTGCCTTTCTAGCAGGGCACCATGTTTTTATATGCCCTAGCTCACCATTGTTAAAACATCAAACTTCATTTTCTGGACTGTCTGGACCAGTGCTGTAGCCAAGCATGAAATTTTGGTTGGGCCTGGAATTACGATGTAGGGGCAGGTGGTGTGCAAACACTCACGGTGTTACATAATAGTGTTAGTTACTGTACCAAGTTTTAAATGATCTGTTTAAAGAGCATTTTCGCAAAGTAAAAAAAAAATCTTAATGCATATTTTATCACGATGAGTTAGTTAAAAACATGAAGCTCCCCCATAACTTCAAACACTCAATAATAACTTATGCTAAAATAAACTGGGCATTAGTAATAAATGTATGCCGTATAACAATGAAGAAGAGGGAAGTCAAAATGTCTGATGCCAGACTCATCTCTTCAAGTATCCTATTGAATGATTAAGCACTGGATGATGTCTTCTCTCTGTTGTTGAATATGCCAGTAATACTGTGGTAGTCCAGCGAATCACACAGTTTTAACTCCTTGACCCAGACTGCCATGATGAGGCTGTTGTTGTATTGTGTTCAGAAGGTGCAAGCGTTGGTGAAGATAATACTGGTGATTCTTTCACTTCTGAATTGTTGTTTTTGTATTCAATTTTTGTGTGCTTGTCCTCGCTCTGGGGTCTTTTAAAATAATTAAATAAAGATATGTGTTTTGCCATTCTCAATCAAGTTTAATGGAGTATAAACGGTCATCTTTTTTTGTGATACTGAGCGCTCCACATTCATCATCATCTGTCAATCAAACGTTGCTTGCACATGGTTAGCTCACTGGGCAAAAAAAAACCTCCCCCACAGTTGGAATAAAGTCTCTGATTGGCCAACAGTACTGTACGGGTTAAAAACATACGCTTTGGCGACAAGTTACAGGGAGCTAAAAAGAAACAAAAGAAACGGCTGTGTGTGACATACTCAGATGCAGGAACCATCATGCAGACTCGGTGCTGAGCTGCTTCTCTGGGGCGGTGGCTGGACTGTGCTCCTTTACCCTTACTTCCAGTTCAGGATTAATCATGCACAGGAATTGCTCCATTTCGATAAGCTCCCCAATGTCCGTAACTGTCCGCTCCTGTGGTCTCACCCACTTTTCATGAAGTTCTTTCAGTCGCACATGAAGTTCCTTGGAGTTTCTCCAAGACGATTGTTCATAGCACGAAACCTCTGGATTGATTTCATATTTATTCAGGATGGCTTCTTTGACCTTTTCATAGCTAAAGCCATCTTCTCTCTCAATGGCCATATATGGCACTAACTGTATTGCCCCTTCATGTTCTGGACATTGGCAAACAGCTGTCATTCTTTCAAATGTGGTTAAGAACTGTTCAATGTCATCATTGTCTTTCAGCTTCCACAGCTTAGGTGCTTTCCATCTTGTAAAACATTCCCTGCTCCACACTGAAGTAAGTACAGGCATAGACGAGCTAGACATATCTCCATCTTCCTTGTCTTCATCTGTTCGTGATGCATGGCTATGAACCCCCACTTCACTTTGCAGTAGGTTGAACTCATGCTGCACTGCCTTGCACCTCTGGTCTTGACGGGCTGCTTCTCGCTGCCAGCATTCCCCCTGCACTTTCTGGACCTGGAAGCTTGAAACATTCCTGCCAGCTCAGAATTGCCTCCACTGGCTGGTCTCGACGGTTCTGATACAGAGGTTTCCACTGTGGACGTGGCTGCTCTTATTGCTCCACCTTCTTCCTCCAGCTCCTCAGGTTTCTCTTCCCATTTCAGTGGCATGCTGGTACTTAACTACAATCCTTTCAATTGTTGCCCTCTTTGTATGCCCCCTGCTGGCTACAACACATCCCACTCATAAGGAATTGCCGAGCAGTTGTGGTTAACAAGAAACAGACACAAACTCATTGTAACTGTAATAAAAAATAACATGTTTTTATTTGCAAAAAAACCTCAACTTTTAACAGTTGGAAGCCCACACAATCAAAACAAAAGAGGTCTGCTGCTACCTCGTCACCTGATTTAACTCCAAAGCCAACTAACCCACTTTAGACCAGGTTGCTCTATATAGACCTGTCTTGGCCTAGGCTCCTCCCCTATCTATACCATTATACCATTCCCCGATAAAATTATATATATATATATATATATATATATATATATATATATATATATATATATATATATATATATATATATATATATATAAATAGGGTTAATAAATAGGGTATTATGTGAAAATGTCAGTATGACATTTTCACATAATACCCTATTTATTCATACTGCAAACATGCAGTATTGACATTGCATTACCCATCGCTATAAGAATAATATAATTCCACAGTTTAGGTTTCCTCTAGAGGTCTCCACTCTGTAATAATCCCATTTCAAACCAATGGTGTGGACATGATTGGAATGCCTGTTCCTGTTGCAGAATCAAGTGTCAAGTAGAGCTGTCCATGGTACTGAAACAGAGTTTGTGTCGAGTAGAGCTATCCATGATACTGAAAGAGTTAATGTCGAGTAGAGCTGTCCATGGTACTGAAACAGAGTTAATGTCGAGTAGAGCTGTCCATGGTAGGGAAACTGAGTTAGTGTCGAGTAGAGCTGTCCACGGTAGTGAAAAAGAGTTAGTGTCGAGTAGAGCTGTCCATGATACTGAAAGAGTTAATGTCAAGTAGAGCTGTCCATGGTAGTGAAACTGAGTTAATGTCGAGTAGAGCTGTCCATGGAAGTGAAACAGTGTTAGTGTCAAGTAGAGCTGTCCACGGTAGTGAAACTGAGTTAATGTCGAGTAGAGCTGTCCATGGTAGTGAAACTGAGTTAATGTCGAGTAGAGCTGTCCATGGTAGTGAAACTGAGTTAGCGTCAAGTAGAGCTGTCCAAGGTAGTGAAACAGAGTTAATGACGAGTAGAGCTGTCCAAGGTAGTGAAACAGAGTTAATGTCGAGTAGAGCTGTCCATGGTAGTGGAAATGAGTTAGTGTCGAGTAGAGCTGTCCATGATACTGAAAGAGTTAATGTCGAGTAGAGCTGTCCATGGTAGTGAAACAGAGTTCATGTCGAGTAGAGCTGTCCATGCTAGTGAAACTGAGTTAGTGTCGAGTAGAGCTTTCCATTGTACTGAAACAGAGTTAATGTCGAGTAGAGCTGTCCATGGTAGTGGAAATGAGTTAGTGTCGAGTAGAGCTGTCCATGATACTGAAAGAATTAATGTCGAGTAGAGCTGTTCATGGTAGTGAAACAGAGTTAATGTCGAGTAGAGGTGTCCACGGTAGTGAAACTGAGTTAGTGTCGAGTAGAGCTGTCCACGGTAGTGAAACTGAGTTAGTGTCGAGTAGAGCTGTCCATGATACTGAAAGAGTTAATGTCGAGTAGAGGTGTCCACGGTAGTGAAACTGAGTTAGTGTTGAGTAGAGCTGTCCACGGTAGTGAAACTGAGTTAGTGTCAAGTAGAGCTGTACATGGTACTGAAACATAGAGTTAGTCGAGTACAGCTGTCCATGGTACTGAAACGTATAGTTAGTCGAGTTCAGCTGTCCATGGTACTGAAACGTAGAGTTAGTCGAGTTCAGCTGTCCATGGTACTGAAACGTAGAGTTAGTCGAGTACAGCTGTCCATGGTACTGAAACGTATAGTTAGTCGAGTTCAGCTGTCCATGGTACTGAAACGTAGAGTTAGTCGAGTACAGCTGTCCATGGTACTGAAACGTAGAGTTAGTCGAGTACAGCTGTCCATGGCACATTTTGGAAATTGAAAGTGCCGATACAGGGTAAAGGTAAATCATGTTTTTCAGCTCTGCCAGCTGTTGCTTTAACTGATTTAAGTGCACATCAAAAGTTGTATAAAAGAGAAACAATATGTTACAACACAGAACTTTGCTTTTCAATAACTCTATCTTTGTGATATTTTAAGATCTCACGTGAGTGTGTATATATATATATATATATATATATATATATATATATATATATATATATATATATATATATATTAAATGCATAGCCCAGCAAAGCATTGAGTATAATCCGTAACAAGAATATTTATGCCTAACTATGTTTCCGTCATAAAAATAAGATTGTATTGTGTCTAATAGATTATTGTTTTTTTGGATTGGATTGTTGCATGGAGACAGGGGGGACAAGTATAACATCTCGAGTCAATCATTTTGGTTTAACCTTAGAACTGGAATAAAAGTACAAACTGAACATTTCAGCAGGTAGTCCAAGTTGGCCTATTCAAAGCCAAAAAATCAATCTGAACTATTTCTGTTGGTCTCAGGTCTAAATACGAGGATGCTGCAGGAAGCCTTTCCTGGCTGTACAATAGCTATATTGTATGCAGTGTACTATACTCACAATCAAACATCTTGCATACTAGTGCAGGGCTTTGCTATAATATACCCTCAGGGTGTTATTACCAAGTCATTTAGCATATGGGTAAAAGACTATTGGACCGTGTTTACTTTCAGGACCGCTTTATAATATATTAAGGACTGTTTGATTAATTAATTCAAGTTGTCTGTTCATGAAACTCTTTTCACCTGTTTTATTATGAATATTCTAATTTTTCAAAGCACAGTTTAACCTAAAAGAATGTTAAAAAGCACACTTAAACCCTTAATAACATTTTATGAATAGGGTACTGTAGAAGAGGCGTGTGAATTGCGGTTCACATGACGGCACAGGCATCCAGCTCCTCTCCCTTGGGTGGCAGCAGATCCTCCTACCAGCCAAGAAGACATGGGCTGCTCTTCATTCTCATCCTGGACCTCTGGCACCTCCCACTGTAGGTCTGTGTCCCAATCAAGCTTTTGCTCTGAACAGTTTGCCTCCTCATGCCTGTACAGCAGGGATAAGAAGCCCTACTCTGCACCATCCCGGGCCAACCTGAAATGAACCACGGGCCCCCTTTGTGGCAGGAATGACCCCCAGCACTGCAGCATGCTGATGTTTAGGTTGCTTCCTTTACAACCTAAACATCCTTGTTGTTGGTTTGTACTGCATTGTGTTTCTTGCTATGCCAAAATGAAACTTAGGGCAAGACATGCCTTGAATATCACAAATACCAGATATTCTGAAAAGCAGATGATACCATACATAACCCAGGCATAAAGCTATTTCATGAGATTTTACAAGATTTAAAAGTGTCCACTGTCACAGAGTCTCTGTTCATTTTGGGTAAAGAATTCCACAGTCGTGGTGCTGCACAACACAAGGCTCTATCACCTACAGTGCATCGCCTGATTTCAGGTAAGATGAGAAGTCCTTCATCAGTAGATCTTACATTGCATGTTGGAGTATACTCAAGCAGTAAGTCCTTAAGATAACCTGGAGCTATCCCATTCAATGCCTCATATGTAAGTAGTAGGACCTTAAAATCAACTGTATTTCACAGGGAGCCAATGCAATTTATACAGGACTGGAGTTATGTGCTGAAATAGAGAAGTTTTTGTTAGTACCCGAGCCGCTGCATTCTGGACACACTGGAGCCTATTTAGTACTTTAACAGATGCCCCAGTACATAAGGCATTACTGTAGTCTAATCTTGATGAAATAAAAGCATGTATCAATTAAATAATTAAAAACTGACCAAATTGTGAAACTGACCAAATCAATGAGCAACTAAGTAAGAGTCTAAGGATGGGCATGCATTCTGGAAACAAAAACAATACAAAAGGCAAGTTAATCTTTTTATGAAGTACTGGAAGACATACCCACACAATCATATATTACAGAAACCAGCAAACTTTTCTCTGGTATCTATTCTGTTATATTACACCTGTGTCCATGGGACATACTTCAGATTCTGTAGAGAAGTATTTTCTAGCACTAAAAATATACAGATTTGGTACTGAAATAAATATGCAAAGTCTTGTATATAAGTGCAAAGAACTGAATTTGTCACTCAAGACGCTGTACAACAGACAAGATATAGTTTAAAAAAAAAATAAGATAAACCATTATATAGTTGTTATGAGTACCATTGCCTCAATATTATATATACATTTCTTGCATGACATAGTTTGGCACAGCAAAGGCCCTGCACATTGTAAATATGGCATGGGTTTAGAAGGGATGGGGTTAATACCCTAAATAAAAAATGCTTTTAATGAGAGACCTTTCCTAATTAGAGAGGAAGAGGAAATCCATGTGTGGAATGTGGTCAGGCTAGATTAGATAATTAATGACCAATTTATCCCTGGCCACATGTATAACTTTAGGCAGCTATTGTTCTGTACCGCTATGTTTTACTTACTGAAGTTTTCATTTTGAGTTATTTTTTTCTTGGAATTTCTTGTTCCAGATAAATAGTAAGACTCCACCAATAGCAGTTGGGGTACTAAATCAAATAAGTCAGGCTTCATCAATATAGGACAGTGGGAAACAGGTGGTCAGTGCGGGTAATGCTAACAAAAGGTAAGACATTCCATTTTTAAACCCTCCTCAATGGCCAAATCAAGCAGAAGAGTGTGTGTAACCCATGTGACCCAGCCTGTTGATGCCTTGAGTATGAGTCATTGAGATATCCAGGCAGCAGCACTTCAGACTTCTTGAAGGTCACACAGAGGATTTTGAAATCAGCTCTAGAGGATTTTGAAATCAGCTCTGACAGCAGATGGAAGCCAGCGATGTGCTGGTTTGATTTTGTAAGGTTAGGATACAGGCTGCCTCGTTTCAATATATTGCCATATACAAATGGGAGCTGATAAACATAACCACTTTCTTCTGGTGCTTCGAGTGCCCAAATATTTTTTCAACATTTCAATACACGTTCAAGCATTCTTCCATTTGTATTCAGCTGGAATGAGAACAATCAAAGCCGGTACCACTACCCCACCAAATGACCTGACAAAAAAGGAAATACTCTGTGAAGGAAATGACTATTACTTTAGGTCATTCTTCTTGTGTGGCATGAATAAGTATTTACCTGAAATTCAGTTACATGTTGTTAAACAGTCAATACATATGCAACATATGTCAAATCAATACTTACAAATATACTTTATTTGTATAGTGCTTTTCATCTCTCATATATATACAGTATATATAACATGTATAGAAGAACAGTAAAAACAGCAAAACAGTAAAAAAAAAAAATTGACAGTCAGATTAAAATGGAAACAATAGATCTTAAAAACAGGTTTTCAATCTTGACTTGAAAATGTCCACAGTACAGGCGCCCTACAACTGAACACTCTACATGCCTGTGTTTTTCTTAGAAGCCCTTGGGACAGTAAGCAGCCCAGCATCCTGGGATCAGAGAGGCCATCCAGGAATATAAGGGACTAAAAGATCCCTTAAGTATGATGGGGCCAGCAGACCATTCAGGGCTTTATAGATTAAGAGAAGGATCTTAAAATAAATCCTAGACCGCACCGGGAGCCAATGTAGGGCTGCTAGCACAGGGGAAATATGTTCAAATGTATTTGTTCTTGTTAAAACCCTGGCCGCAGCATTTTGTACAATCTGCAATCTGGATAAAAACTAGCTTGGGATACCAGAAAACCAGGCATTGCAATAATCAAGCCTAGATGATACAAAGGCATGCTTCAATCTCTCAGCATCCTGCAGCGAAAGAAAGCGTCTTACTATCACAATATTTCGAAGGTGAAAAAATGACCCTTTAGTTACATTCATAATATACGGTTTGAATGAAAGATCTGGGTCAAAAATGACACCCAAGTTCTTCATTTCAGCTTTCAGCGAGTAAGGGAAGCTGTCCACTTGAAGAACACATGGATTTGTATGGTTTAGTTGACTCTTTGATCCCAAAAGCATTACTTCTGTTTTATCTGAATTTAACAATAAAAAGTTGTCTGACATCCATAGCTGAATATCAGCGAGGCAGGTAGTCAGAATATTTGATGATAAAGTATCACCTGGTAGTTGAGTATCACCAGCATAACAATGAAAATTGACCTCACGGCTACGGACAATATCGCCCAAGGGCAGCATGCATAGGGAAAATAAAATTGGTCCAAGAACAGAACCCTGGGGGACTCAGCATGTAACCAGATAGAAAGAACAGAACCCTGGGGTACGCCACATGTACCTTCAGATAGAAAGAACAGAACCATGGGGGACTCCACATGTAACTAGATAGAAAGAACAGAACCCTGGGGGACTCCACATGTAACCAGATAGAAAGAACAGAACCCTGGGGGACTCCACATGTAACTTCAGATAGAAAGAACAGAACCCTGGGGGACTCCACATGTACCTTCAGATAGAAAGAACAGAACCATGGGGGACTCCACATGTAACTAGATAGAAAGAACAGAACCCTGGGGGACTCCACATGTAACCAGATAGAAAGAACAGAACCCTGGGGGACTCCACATGTAACTTCAGATAGAAAGAACAGAACCCTGGGGGACTCCACATGTAACCAGATAGAAAGAACAGAACCCTGGGGGACTCAACATGTAACCAGATAGAAAGAACAGAACCCTGGGGGACTCCACATGTAACCAGATAGAAAGAATAGAACCCAGGGGGACTCCACATGTAATCAGATAGAAAGAATAGAACCCTGGGGGACTCCACATGTAACCAGATAGAAAGAACAGAACCATGGGGGACTCCACATGTAACCAGATAGAAAGAATAGAACCCTGGGGGACTCCACATGTAACCAGATAGAAAGAACAGAACCCTGGGGGACTCCACATGTAACCAGATAGAAAGAACAGAACCCTGGGGGACTCCACATGTAACCAGATAGAAAGAATAGAACCCTGGGGGACTCCACATGTAACCAGATAGAAATAACAGAACCCTGGGGGACTCCACAAGTAACTTCAGATAGAAAGAACAGAACCCTGGGGGACTCCACATGTAACCAGATAGAAAGAACAGAACCCTGGGGGACTCAACATGTAACCAGATAGAAAGAACAGAACCCTGGGGGACTCCACATGTAACCAGATAGAAAGAATAGAACCCAGGGGGACTCCACATGTAATCAGATAGAAAGAATAGAACCCTGGGGGACTCCACATGTAACCAGATAGAAAGAAAAGAACCCTGGGGGACTCCACATGTAACCAGATAGAAAGAATAGAACCCTGGGGGACTCCACATGTAACCAGATAGAAAGAACAGAACCCTGGGGGACTCCACATGTAACCAGATAGAAAGAACAGAACCCTGGGGGACTCCACATGTAACCAGATAGAAAGAATAGAACCCTCGGGGACTCCACATGTAACCAGATAGAAAGAATAGAACCCTGGGGGACTCCACATGTAACCAGATAGAAAGAACAGAACCCTGGGGGACTCCACATGTAATCAGATAGAAAGAATAGAACCCTGGGGGACTCCACATGTAATCAGATAGAAAAGAAGAATCTTCCTCAATTTTAACATATTGTAGCCTGTTTGAAAGATAGGATTTACACCAGGACAGTACTCTACCTGACAATCATACAAGACTCTTAAGACATTCACTCAAAATAGGATGATCAATAGTGTCAAATGCTGCACTTCGATCTAAAAGAATAAAACCCGAGGGGGAGCCTGTATCTGACGACAACAGCACATCATTTACCACTCTAGTAAGAGTAGTTTCAGTACTATGACCCAGGCAGAAACCTGACTGAAATCTCTCATTAATATCATGTACTGCTAGGAAGGTATTAAGCTGGTTAGATACCACTCTCTCTTTAGATAGAAAGGGGAGGTTAGAAATAGGCCTAACCTTGTTAAGGATTTGGGGATCCAGAGTACGTTTTTTAAGCCATGGTTGTACTACAGCAGCCTTGAAGGGCTTGGGAACAGGACCAGATGAAAGTGAGCTATTAATAATATTTAAAGCAGTATTATTAATCCTCGAAAAAACTTCTTCAAGCAGTTTAGTAGAAATGGGGTCTAAAGCACTAACTATGTCAATTAAATCTAGCTGATTAATCAAGGTGAAAGATTCAAAGGTTTGATCCAGAGTAGCAGGACCCAGAGAAGTAGTTTTTTCAGTGTTGTAGGACAGCTTGTTTAAATTGTCTTTTACTATTAGATATCTGATTTCTTACATCAAGGATTTTTTTTATTAAAATGGTTGATAAAATCATCACTACTTGCTGGCAACAGTGCACCCAAGGAGGGCTCCTTCTGCTGGTTTGTTAATTTAGCTATTGTTTTAAAAAGAAATCGAGGATTATCTTTATTTATAATTCATTTATAATTCTCATAGGATTACATTTCCCTATTGCAATCTATATTGTCTAAGAGATACAAATGGCAAAGTCATAGATGAACAAAGTCAAAGATGAAGAGAAAAAAAATATCAAATATATTAAATTATTACTTTTCACAAGTTTTTTACAAAGGAGGATATGGGCAACATGCCCCATATGTCGACCTGTTCCTATCCAGTTTTAAATAACTTTAGCATAACAGAGGCAGAAGTGTTAAAGGGACTAGGGGCTCTTAAAATAAACAAGTCCCCTGGGCCAGATGAGATCCTCCCAATAGTACTCAAAGAAATGAAAGAAGTTATTTACAAACCGCTAACCAAGATCTTGTAACAGTCTCTTGACACAGGGGTTGTACTGACAGACTGGAGAATTGCAAACGTAATACCTATCCACAAAAAGGGAGACAAAACCGAACCAGGTAACTACAGACCAATAAGCCTGACTTCTATTATATGTAAACTTATGGAAACTATAATAAGATCCAAAATGGAAATTACCTATATGGTAACAATATCCTGGGAGACAGCCAGCATGGTTTTAGGAAAGGGAGATCATGTCTAACTAACCTACTTGACTTTTTTGAGGATGCAACATCGACAATGGATAACTGCAAAGCATATGACATGGTTTATTTAGATTTCCAGAAAGCTTTAGACAAAGTCCCGCATAAAAGATTAATTCTCAAACTGAACGCAGTAGGGATTCAAGGAAATGCATGCACATGGATTAGGGAGTGGTTAACATGTAGAAAACAGAAAGTACTGATTAGCGGAGAAACCTCAAAATGGAGCAAGGTAACCAGTGGTGTATTAGGTCCTCTGCTATTCCTAATCTACATTAATGATTTAGATTCTGGTATAGTAACAAACTTGTTAAATTTGCACAAAAATAGGAGGAGTGGCAAACACTGTTGCAGCAGCAAAGGTCATTCAAAATGATCGCTGCAAGTCTGCATTTTTATTGGTCCGCATGCGTACCTGTGAACCCCTGTCTATAAGGCTTTGTTTGACCTGCCTGGCACTTGTAGCATCTGCAACCTCCACCACTGGGGCTTCAAGTTCAGCATCTGCTTCCCTCAAACCCTGTAATCTTTCCTCTGTAAGTTCAGCATCCATTACGGAGAGCTATGTTGTGTAAAACACAACAAGCCAGGATGATATTACTACCCTTCTGAGGAGTGCACTGTGGTGTTCCCCCAGAGACATCCAAACATCGGAATCACATTTTGAGGATTCCAAATGTCCTCTCAATTACAGTACGATCACATTTAAAGGTATTGTTATACCTCTGTTCATCAGGGGTCGTGGGGTTGAGCAGCAGTCTCAGTAGCCACCGCTTCAGTGGATACCTGTTGCCCCCAATCAACCAGCCTCTCAGACTGTCATCCTGCTGAAACGCAGCTGTCACCTGCAAATTAGCAAGGATAAACAAGTCATGAGTGGAGCAACGATAGTTTGCATACACATGTGATGTAGTTGTTGGCATCACAGATCACACACTACTTGCACGTTGACAGAATCATTCCCCTTACAATTTACATAGAGGTGCCTATTCTGTGTTGGTGTGCGTATCTCAGTGCTACAAGCAAACAGTGTGCTCTCCGCACATCTCCTTCCAGGTCAGCCTGAAGCAGTTGGCAGATATCAGTGATTGTTTGTTTGTTGAGGCGAAATTGCTGCATCCCTTATGTGTCAGACAGGCTCGGAAAAGACAGATGACTTCTAAATATTTGGGGACATCTCCTCCTCCTCTTTGTCTGGCCACGTAGAAATTATTATTATTATTATTATTATTATTATTATTTATTTATTTATTTCTTAGCAGAGGCCCTTATCCAGGGCGACTTACAATTGTTACAAAATTACATTTTATAAAACGGATTGTTATAATGCTGCATGCTGATTGGCCAGTCAGTGGTTCTAAACCGTGATATAATCCCTGGTATAGTAACTGTTGGGTAAATCACTAGACCTGTGGCACTATTGTATCACTACGCCTATTGAAATAACACTAATAATAAAAAAAAACACCTGTAAAAATACCTGTCAGTCATGTAATATACCACTGAAGGCATCACTTTGGAGCCGTTTGCTCCAATGACAATCAATAAATGGGTAGAAATACAAGCTGCATTGGCTCATAGTTGCAAGTCTCCTGAGAGCAAAGAATAGAAAAAGTTAAACCATCACGCTGAGGTACAGAATTCTGATATTGATGTGCTCGAAAAAACTGGAAATGAAATGAATACCATCAAACAAACCAGTTGGGCTGTTAAATGCTTTAATGACTGTCTGTCTGAAAAAAAAATTACATATTGAATTTACACAACTAACAAGAGCTAAATAATATCCCTAGAGATTTTTATGGCACAGCCCGAAACTGTAAAGGCGAGCAGTAAGGAATGAGCAGCTATGTCGGGCTCGTGCTGGATTGAAGAGGCATTTAAATGACCCCCCATTAAGTTTACCCTGGTGTCTAATGAGCGACACAGAATCCACAAGTTCAAACAACGTGTTTGTGAGTACAATTAAAAAACTTAGATGAGAAGGCCGGGATAAAACACATCATCATGCAATAACTGAAAGAGATTTTCAAATAATCAAACATTCTTAAGCCCTGAACCCTGACACAGCTATTGGTCTTGTGAGTAAAGTTTAGTTATACATCCAGTTGCATTTTGGACGCAGGGGAAAAGAAGGAAACAGACAACTACTGGCAATGGAGTGCCAAAAGAATGCCACCATGACCTTTAACAAAAGTACAAAAAAATCACAAAAATCCCAACGAAGGAAACAAAGAATGTCACCGCGGATTCATGTTTGAAGAGCCCGGAAATCGCTTGTGTCCAGTAGCATCGCTAGAGAAGCTCTTATCAAAACTGACAGTAAATCCACCTGCCTTTTATCTTCACCCTAACAAAGGAGAACATTAATTATCGGGGTGTATCGTATAGGCTAGAGCCAATGGGAGTGAATTACCAAGCAACAATGTTGCTTAGAATATGCAGAAAGGCAGGCACCACATAAATATATACGAATCGTTGCATCCGCAATACCTTAATACAGAAAGTGTCCAACGCTGGATTGCAAGTGAGAGAAATTAAGTCCGTCAGTGGTCACAGATCTGAGAGCTCCCTGCAGAGTTATTGGGAACCATCGTTAGAAAATCGAAAGCGCTGGAGCAACATCTTGATGGAGCAAAACTCCACAGCATCGCCAAACAAACAAATAAGATCAGGTGAAAGCAAACCCCATTCCTGCACTTCAATGCCCCCTTCTGCAACCATTGACAGTCACTTTAAGAATTGTACGGTTAATGGCAAATAAAGAAAAATCTTACCTGAGTATCATTAATTCATAGGAACTATTTTCTGTTATCCTTCAAATTTCTTAATAAATCATCTATTTCTCTTGTATTTATTTACATTTACATTAGTAAATCCGTTTTATAAAACCATTAAGGTGCTTGAGGGCTTATTGTCACTGCTTGGTCACGTTGCTAAATAGGGCCTAGTATGTATTAAAGCATTGTATAGTTCTCTACAACAAATGTTCCTAAATATTTAAATGATTTCCTAAAAAACAGTACATGCTAAATTGTAGAATATTTCGTTTTTGTATGTCCACCTTTTAAAGACTTTCTATTTTCACCATCAGTGAATTATCAAACAAAATAAAAACATCAATACATGATCAAAAAACTTTCTTGTATGGACAGAGTGATCTTTAGCAGAAATATTTCCAGTTGGTGTCTTTTTCATTGAGGACATTTTAAAGAAATCATGCAGCTCTATGCAGAGTGTGTTCAATCATTTACCGGAAGCAAACTAAACTGCCAGGTTCCAGTGTAACTGGTAGTGCTTCAATAAGCCAAACATTTAGTGTATTTATTTACACCATTCTTTCAGAAAAGTGAATTTTCACAGGGAATTACACATTGCACAACAATGAGTACATTTCACTGAAATCGTGAAATCTATGATAACAGTGAAAGAAAAATACAGCCTTAATCATAATATACTATAAATAAACAAATACAAAGGAACTGATGCAGGTCTGGAGATTAAACATGATCAAGCATGATGCTAAATAACATGATCTGAGTATCATCAAAACCTTTTGTCACTACAGCTGTAAATCAATTTTCTTGCGCTTGTATCTTCAGCGCATTTGCAAGTATAAACTGTTGCTGTTAAGCTGACAGCTGTCTGTAAGAGAATGAATATCACAGAGCAGCTGATGTCAGTGCACTGCACAGTTAAATGCCTGCTGTCAATGGAATCGTCTCGATGTGAGGAAAGTCCTTTGCATTCACTTTGACTTTGTTACATGTGAGTGGAGCTGATCTTCTTCAACACTTGAGCAAGTCTGGCATGCCACTTTAAATGTATAATTACACATAGAAGGGGAGTTTCTTCGTCCACTGATCTGTACATTGACCATCTATTTCCGTTCTTCAGTGTTAAAATAAAATGTTAAGGATATAAATCATAGAATCAAAGATGATGTTTAATTCGACCCCACCTCCCTCCAAAGCTACTGTCCTGTCTCCCTCCTACCCTTCCTCTCCAAAACCCTCGAGCGGGCTGTACACCGCCAGCTCTCTGCTTTCCTGTCCAACCACTCTCTGATCGACCCTCTCCAATCTGGCTTCCGCTCTGCTCACTCCACTGAAACCGCCCTTCTGTCTGTCACCAACTCACTAAAGTCTGCCCGAGCTGCCTCTCTCTCCTCTGTCCTAATTCTCCTCGACCTCTATGCTGCCTTTGACACTGTCGATCACTCTATTCTACTATCCTCTCTCGCTGACCTGGGAATCTCTGGCACTGCTCTGGCCTGGTTCTCCTCCTACTCCCAAGGGTCAGTCTTGGGTTCTCTCCTATTCTCTCTACACCCGCTCCCTGGGCCCCCTCATCCCATCCTATGGTTTCTCATACCATTTCTATGCTGATGATGTACAGATTGTCGTCTCCTTCCTCACCTCTGACTCCACCATCCCCTCCCGTATCTCTACCTGTCTGTCTGCTATCTCCTCCTGGATGTACTCGCATCACCTCAAACTCAACCTCTCTAAATCTGACCTCCTTTTCTTTCCTTCCTCCTCCTCCCCCTCCTCTGATCTCTCTATCTCTGTTCCTCTGGAATCTACGGCACTCTCTCCCTCCTCCTCAGCTAAGAACCTCAGAGTCACCCTGGACCCCTGCCTCTCTTATTCCCAGCGCATCTCCACTCTGGCACGCACTTGCCGATTCTTCCTGATCAACATCCGAAGAATCCAACCCTTCCTCACCAACTACACCACCCAGCTCCTGGTCCAGGCCCTGGTACTCTCCCCACTCTCTCCCTAGACAACTGCAACTCCCTCCTGGCTGGCCTCCCTGCGTCCGCTCCAGCTCATCCAGAACTCCGCTGCTCGCCTGGTGTTCTCTCTGCCTCGCTTCTCCCACACAACTCCACTACTCCGCTCACTCCACTGGCTCCCGATCACCGCTCGCATCCAGTTCAAGACTCTTGTACTAGCCTACAGATGCCTTGACCAGACTGCACCCAGCTACCTCCAGACCCTCATCTCTCCCTACACCCCCACTCGACCTCTCCGCTCCTCCTGCACTAGAAGACTGGCTCTACCTCCTTTACGCTCCCCTGCCTCCAGAGCCCGCTCCTTCTCCACCCTCGCCCCGCAGTGGTGGAATGACCTTCCTACAGATGTCAGGACTGCCCAGTCCCTGACCACCTTCCGGCGCCTCCTCAAGACTCACCTCTTCAGACAGCACCTGTAGAACTCCTCTTTTTTTCCCCCCTGGACACTTATCACTCTTCCTTAAATGCACTTTGCTTGCTCTTATCTGCCCGCTATTTTACTGCATTTAATCCTGTACTTTAGAGTACTGTAATCTGCCAAGTGTTATTTAATCTAGTATTTTGTATTTAATTATATCCTGATGCAACTATCACTGACACTGTTATCTGCTCCATTATTGAATCGTATATTGTCATAATTGTACTTGCTAGAACCAAAGTCATTGTATTTATCTTGCTCTTAATTGTATTATTACTTGTACTGTGATTCTTGAAATGTATTTGTTTACGACTGTAAGTCGCCCTGGATAAGGGTGTCTGCTAAGAAATAAATAATAATAATAATAATTTATGTTTTACTCTTAACAGAAAACACTGCCCCATAACTGTATTGTATGGCTTGTCTCAGTCAACAATCAAATAGTTTGCATACCCCTTTCTATTCATAAAACCAATTTTAAAAAAAAAACAATCCATATGTCATTTATATCAGTATTGCTTCATAAGAACATAAGAACATAAGAAAGTTTACAAACGAGAGGCCATTCAGCCCATCTTGCTCGTTCGGCTGTTAGTAGCTTATTGATCCCAGAATCTCATCAAGCAGCTTCTTGAAGGATCCCAGGGTGTCAGCTTCAACAACATTACTTGGGACTTGGCTCCAGACCCTCACAATTCTCTGTGTAAAAAAATGCCTCCTATTTTCTGTTATGAATGCCCCTTTATCTAATCTCCATTTGTGACCCCTGGTCCTTGCTTCTTTTTTCAGGTAAACAAATTCTCCTGGGTCGACATTGTCTATGCCTTTTAGGATTTTGAATGCTTGAATCAGATCACCGCGGAGTCTTCTTTGTTCAAGATTGAATAGATTCAATTCTTTTAGCCTGTCTGCATACGACATGCATTTTAAACCCGGGATAATTCTGGTCACTCTTCTTTGCACTCTTTCTAGAGCAGCAACGTTCTTTTTGTAACGAGGTGACCAGAACTGAACACAATATTCTAGGTGAGGTCTTACTAATGCATTGTAAAGTTTTAACATTACTTCCCTTGATTTAAATTCAACACTTCTCACAATATATCCAAGCATCTTGTTGGCCATTTTTATATCTTCCCCACATTGTCTAGATGAAGACATTTCTGAGTCAAAATAAACTCCTAGGTCTTTTTCATAGATTCCTCCTTCAATTTTCTCCCATATGATATTTATAATGCACATTTTTATTGCCTGCGTGCAGTACTTTACACTTTTCTCTATTAAATGTCATTTGCCATGTATCTGCCCAGTTCTGAATGCTGTCTAGATCATTTTGAATGACCTTTGCTGCTGCAACAGTGTTTGCCATTCCTCCTATTTTTGTGTTGTCTGCAAATTTAAAAAGTTTGCTTACTATACCAGAATCTAAATCATTAATGTAGATTAGGAATAGCAGTGGACCTATATGTTTATGTTTTAGACATGTTGCTCTAGGCTGTTTTGAACACTATCGCTGGTGTACATGACCTCAGCAGCGGGTGACACATACCTAAACATCTAGCATGAAAATGATCTGTTCTTTTTGTTGCTGTTTTTTTTGTACTGTTATCTGGTGCCTGTGTCATTTGACATCACACTTCAAGGGCTGATTACAGTAGGGATCATAAGAAAACCCTAGTGTCTGTTACTGTACAATATACTGGAAAAGCAGACAGAGAATAGGCTACATGCTTGCTTAATAAAACAGGCTGAAATCCTGACTAAGGAAGTAACCTGCACCAACCTCATCGATCAGTAATACAGGGAATATGTGTCACTACATTTTGGATTAGTAGTCTCTGATGTATGCTTTGAGAGTTTGCAGGACTCTCCATGGCACATAGCAATGAATAAGTCTGTTGCTATTAACAGACATGCATTGTAGTCACATGCTTCACACACAGCATATGGCATCTGAGAATGAGCATACTGAATTATGAATTAAGGTAAACATGTTATTAACTACTTTGCTACGCTATAAGGATGAGACCAGACTATGTTTCAAATTCTAATAATGTTTACCACTTATTAGTTCCACATACCCATATGAACATTACTGTTTAGATACAGCTTGCCACTAGTATTACCAGAGATAGGCAATTGATCAGATTACCTGAACCCCTGAAGAGACAGCCTCAGACGCTCCACAGATGGTCTACAATGATCTAGAGCAGTGGTTCCCAACCTTTTTCAATGCAGGGACCACCTTGGTGTTTTGACCACTTGCCTCGCAGTTTTTCACAGCAGCATTTGGAAATGCATTTTTATGTGTCTCTGTATAAGTACATGTAGAAAGTAAAATATTTATATAACTTACCTAACTTAATGAGATCCCAGGGCTTGAATGTTTGCTACAAGTTCATCACGCAATGTTGTCATTTTGAGCATTGAACGTTGCTGATGGTATAGTTCCTGTTTTTTTTCACATTCTGAATGCTTTGCAGATAAATGGCGACTCAATTTTGCAGGTTCAAGAGTTTTGTTTGACAAACCCTCCTGACAAATAATGCACTGGGGCTTTGGGTAGTCCTCGGATCCAGTACGTGGGAAGCAATCTGAA
Organism: Acipenser oxyrinchus oxyrinchus; assembly: GCA_030684275.1. NCBI lineage: Eukaryota > Metazoa > Chordata > Actinopteri > Acipenseriformes > Acipenseridae > Acipenser > Acipenser oxyrinchus. The sequence continues at coordinate 1,946,864 of CM060249.1, forward strand.
AAATTAAAGAATGATTGGAGAGTGTACAGGATGTTACCACTTCTGGTGGGCTGTGATGTGTACATTAAACGGGATTGGCGGCGCACAGTCGATAGGATTTATAGCATTTTGGTTAAATATGACGCTGTCAGAACAGACTGTACACATTATTTCCAGAAGTAGTGTTAATAGAATTTCCTTTTGGAATATAGTCTTGTGAGATATTAAACTGGCTGAATAAACCCATATGATAACATGAAGCTGAAATCGATGATTCACACTACGGTACAGTTCACAAGTCAAGCTACAAATATAGCCTATTTTTGTTTCACATTAACTTCTGTTACTATATGCAGCTAACCTCTCCAAAAATAATATGAAAACCTATTCCTATATCCCTGGCTAAAACTAGTAAAAGTACTAAAACTGTGGTTTTAATGGTTTGTTTATTTTGATTTAGTCATTCCAACCGAGTTAGGAATATTGAATGCAGTGCGCTACTTTATATGGAGCAAAAAGGCTGGGACAGCCAGATTCTTTTTTTTTCCTGAACAGAAAACAAGCAGTAGAATAAGCACAGATTAGAAAGAATATGCATTGTTTTAAATAATGCTGCCTAAAAGAGAGAAATCTGTAATTTTGACAAGACAAATGTGCCTTCATAATGTGTAAGTTATTTAGGTAGTATTTGTTTCACATTAGAAAGCTGTTTCAGTTAATGGCGGCTTTGAAGGTGATGCTTGGTATTGCATCAAAGGGAGCTGTAATAGATTTTAATTTATAAACACATCCGTAATAAAAGAAAACAGATAAAGGGGGAGAATGCAGACTTCATGCATATCTTATAATTATATATCATGGGGATAAAGCTGTTTGTTGTGTTTAGTAATAGCAGTAGCACAACGTGTGTTTGTGTAGAAATGGGTTTAGGCAAGAACTGCCTAACCGAATTTTGGGAGTTGTTTGCAGACCACCTGGAGTTTATTTATGGACCACAGGTTGAGAACCACTGGTCTAAAGGTATTGAAATCTTCTCTTTAATAGTTATTCAGCTGTTACTCCACTCAGGTGCAACCAACCCGAAACTACTCTCCGTTGAAGGTTACTGTGATGCATTCTTCACCATATCTTCTTGCACATGCTTTATCACTTCAGCCGTTTCAACCTTAACTTAGTAACTCTACCTATGTCAAAGTCACTTTCAACAAACTGGTTTAACATTACCAACCCATTTCCTATGATTACTAATACATTTTCACTCTACAGAAGGGATGCCCTGTATATATATATATATATATATATATATATATATATATATATATATATATATATATATATATATATATATATATATATTTTTTTTAACTCACATACTAAGTCTTCATTGCCAATGTTATTTAAACCTTTCTTGAAGGGCTTCATACAGTACAGTAGAAAGTGGCCTAGATTCCTAAACATTAAATTCAAGACAGGCAAACACTAGCTTCCAATACCCTTCTGTCTCCTCTGTCTGCTTGTTTGAGGTGCCAGTGGCACATTAGATATATTTTATATGTATTGATTCTGTCTTCATGATAAGCTTAATTATTTTTTGTTTGTTTGTTTATTTGTGCCACACTACATCTTCTAGATAATGTTAAACACATATTTCACCCTGTTTAAATAGTTGTATTGGTTACCTGGATGGAATCATTAAGTTTAGATTATGGGCACTCTGAATGTGCATCCTCTGCAGGTTCTATTTGACTTCAGTCAGTCGTGCCACTTGCGTCTCATGACTTTTCGGGTGCTTATCTAAAATGTGTTCTCGCCTCAGCCCAGCTCCTTGTGGACAAGATATCTATCCACATTGACCTAGTGCCTTTTATACAAAATAAAATACAATATTTTTTCAAATAAAATGGTTTTGTTATCTCTGTTACTTTAAATGTAAAGTTGGGTAAGCAGTTAGTTTGAATATATAACAAATGGTGTTAAAAAAGGGGAAATGTATGTGTGTGCGTTGCCTGCCAGACTGAAACTAGCAGGTTTTAGTCCAGCAAGTTACAGGAACAGAAGTAATACGTTTTCAATGGCATTCTGGGTGACTTCAGGAATGTGCATACAAGTATTTCAATGGCACTACAATCACTCAGTTTCTCAATGGGATTCATCACTATATACAATATAGTATAATACAGCAAATACTTAACATCTGAATGCAGTTGTAATACATTTCTATATAATATAACATTGCAAGACCTTAATAAACTTTTATACTGGCCATATTAAACAAATTTCACCTTGCTCAGTTGAAATATGGTGACTTCATAAAACATACTAAATATTGACGAAACACACTAATAAAATACATTCTGTAAGTATAGAGAAATGAAGCAGTGTGACACTAACTGATTTTGTTTATATTTTACAGGAAATGCTTGTTACATTCACAGACGTTACCAGTAAAAAAAATTAAAAAAACAACACAATACAGTCTTTCTGTCATACTGCTGTATTTTTATAAACCTTAACAGATTTGTTTTAACAGTACAGTAATTAATTATGATTAAGAAAAATACATATGACACAAATTAGGAGGGAGTTAGGTATTACTTTAAATGTTTGCACTATTCTATTTAAAGTAATATCTAAAAAGCACAAACATAACCAGTTCAATACATACCCTATGTTAACATGATTTCCATTACATGAGAATAGATGTTAAAACTCCATGCTGATTTGAACTCGACTCTCACTAAGATAAGCACCAACTAAGACATAGCTTTACAGTAAACTAATGTGATCCATCTGCTTCTCCATCCATTTGTGTTTCTTTCCATCTGATGATGTAGATATCCTTCTGCCTGGTGTTGATGGCTGAAGTGTAATGCTGGCTCCAGGGATCAGCTTATTGTGCCTCCCCAGCACATCAGCACACACAACGGCTGTGATATTGGCTCCGGGGATCAACCACAGTACGGTCTCCCCAGCGCATCAGCATGACAACCGTATGGATTGAGCTAAGTAGAGTACATCTCTGGGGCCTTCAAGTGGGCACCTTCCATCCTCAGTGTTTCATCGACTAGCCCACGACACCTCAAGAGGGCTCGACAGTGATTCTGGCCTCCCAGCATCACCCACCTCCATCCCCCACTCAACTCAGCCCTGCTTACTTATCTGTTCATCAGCGTTGCTTTCTTTCTATTGTGCTTGAGATCCCCAACCAGAATCTTTCCGTCTCAACCACAGCTTTCTGCTGCTTCAGATAAGTTCTTCACTGTGCGATGCAACTCTTGGCCACTGAGAAACCAGGTTGTAGAGTGTGCCACAAATCCGCGACAACCCACCACCAGTGGGTAAACCCGAACTCTCTATCCTTGCTGTTCCGCTTCAGCAGCTAGTTGAGCATACCGGTTTCATCCTCTCATACGCCTCATCCACAGCATCCTCCGATGACACTGTTAACTCTACCAGATGGTAGAGTTGTCCTGGATGAGGCTTGGTTTTAACACCTTTTCTTGGTGGTTGCTCTCCTGGATGGAGGAATATTGTCTTTTGTGTGTAATGATTTGATGGAACTGGTGGCAACTTATTGGTCATGTTACGGTTGTCTTACAATGCTAAGGCCAAACATCGGAGCACCTGGTCATGGCGCCAAGTAAACTGTCCTTGGCTAAGAGCCACCTTACATCCTGTCAAAATGGACCTTAATGTTGCAGGTGATGAACACAAAGGACATGAGGGATCTTCACCCACCCAGAGGTTTAGGTTCTGTGGAGATGGGAGAACATCCTACAGTATATTGATCTGATGAGGAAACTAAACTTTGGTAATAGTTTTCTGGATTGTGTTGTTGTTGTTGTTGTTGTTGTTATTATTGACAGGTGATTAATTATGTTGATAATGATAGCAATCTAGTCAACACGTTCTGTAAGGACAAGTTGTTTCCGGTCAGTAGTTGTGGAGTGTTAAACAGGAGATCAGCTACAAAATATGACATAACAATAAAATGTACTGTAAGCGTTTGAATGCAATAAAGAATCATACATAACACCTCAGCTCTGCTTAACACTGATATTGAATGTGATTTCATGCATGTTTATCCACTCCCTTCCCCCGATTTATTGAACTCATTACAAAAGATTTTAAGGCAGTAGTAGGAATCTGTGGATCCAGGGGAGGTAAATGTGATTGCCATAATGAGGCTAGAAAGACTTGCTCTTTGACTATATATTGAATATAATTGGATCTATATCCAATTATATGCATTTGTTGTCCATGGCATTTAAAAATACTGATGCTGGGTCCCAATTGAAACTGTCCCAATCTGTAATCCATTCTGTTCAAGGCAAGCATAGGTCAAGAAGCAGCAAAGCTACCCTCACCCAGGACTAAGATCATTAACAGAAACTCTGCCATTGCCAGTTTTCTAGCAGGGGTTGAGAACAATATTCACAGGGGCTGTCCCCTATTTAAATCAGCTGCCACTCTCTATTCATTTCATGGTGAGGGAGAAGATGCCAGAACCATTTCTCCAATCGAGCAGGAGCTCTCAATATAAGAGACTGCCACTGATGATTTTTATCCGTGTGATTAAAGCTTGTTTTTCACAGCAATCCATGCCCATTCTGACCACAGCTTTTCTTTGACCAGCGCCCTGGGCTATTTATCTTGTCATCTATACATAATTGACATAAAGCTTTTGATGCATCAGGTTTACCGGCATAAACATCTACCGTTTCATTTCTGACAGCCCGAAGTGATTGCGTTCTAGTGGAACTTTGTGTAGGTTTGTAATGAATTGTGGGCCAGTGATCTAATATAGCATCCCTTATCCACAAGAAAATTAGCTTCCTCAGAGATTAATCCAGGTACACTCCCCAGGTATATTACAGAAGTAACTGAGAGTAAACTGGGAGTAAAAGCCACTGAATTTAATGCTCATCTGATACGGCGTACTCCTGAGGGAACTATGCCTTCAATTATCCGACTCAAAAAAGTGCATACATATGTCAGAGGATCGATGGGTAGGCCCAGTAATAGACAGATACAGATTTGGCTTATTTCAAACGAGTAAGCACTTTTGGAATGCTTGTATCAGTCTCTCTTTTATATGAGATATGTTTCCTGTTGCTTAAAGTTGCTTTGTCAGCTGATATAATTCTTTTATTGTTATCAAAAAAGTTACTGGCGAATACAGAATCAAAAAATAATAAAATAATGAAACAGTTTATCATTTTGTTATTGGCTTTCATCTTCCAGTACCCTATCATTCATGCCACTGTGAGCAGCAGAAGGTACTAAACTGACTTAAAAGACAAAAGCACACAATTCCATCATCTAAATATAAGTTTGAGCCATATCAGGCCCTATTGGTAATAATATATCGCCACATAAATTCAATATGAAAAAAATAAATGCAATGACATACATCAACTGTTTGTACAAAACAGCATAGAATAAGAAATTGCAATGAAATGTTTAATTACGCTTTGATTATCATTCCTACAGATATACTGTACTGTATGACAAAAAAAATGTGAGACACACAGATGGACCGATGTACAGGACAGACGGACACCCCCATATAGCTCCCAGAATCCGATTTTCGCAATAACATGTGCTAAATAATTTCAATACAATTAAAAAAGGCAATTCTCCAGATAATGAATACAAATTGTGAAGCACGACATAGAGTTTCATTCCCAGCAGGGTTTAATAAGAGTGTGTTGTGTTCTGGTGAGTTTATAATTACATACGGCAGTGTGACAAAGAAAGAATCTAAGCTGCAAATCTCCCTCCCAACTAGAAAGGGCGGTGTGTAAGGTGGACGGTATGCTTCCCTGAGGACTGGTCAACTCAATGGTCGGCAGAAACTGGAAGTCGGCCATCTTGGCGGAAGCGTGCAGTGGCACGTACGTGAAGCGAATCCCTTGCGATCGGTTACGGGGCAGGCAGCAATTGGAGAAAGGCTGGCGCCAGGCTGATTGCAGGAAGGGGTTGAGTAGTACAAATGGGACGCTGCTACATGAGTACTGTCCTTTACACTGAGATTGAGCGTGCTTTGTTTTTGCTTTGTGTTCGCAGAGGAGTAGCGCGGAGATCGGGAGCTGCAACCACGGACCCAGCTCATTGGCACGACTCACAGCCTCACTGCAAAGCACAGCATCACACAGACACCATGACCACTTTCCCCTGGATCTCAGAGCACAGTTTCGTGCACGGAGGATTGTGGCTATTGGAGTGTCCGTTTTGTTTGGGACTGCACCTCGCCGTGTATACAGACTCCCCTATACCATTGCTGGTATAGGGGCGGCTTATTTTCTGTTTATTATTTAATTTAAACAAAGACGTTTTCAGGGGAATTACTGTGTTGTGTGTGTTATTATTGCACCCCACTCACCATCCTGTTCCCAGGCAGTAATAGTTTCAGGGACACCTGCATTGTAACTCACTCTATTTCTAAGACAACCCCTGACTTTGTTATTACACTGAGCCAGCCTTGCACTGCTAGTCTAACATTCACTGTAATACCCCAAGCACTTACATGTAAAGTCATTGCTCTTGCAACATGTACACCTTTATGACCAGAGTATGGTTTTCAGACACATCTAAATAATCATTTTTTTCTTAGCATATTGTCATAATAAAGTGCATGTGAAAGGGGTCTACGTGTAAAAGGTTTTCATCATGAGAAAGGATTAGGTAAACCAAAAATGTATCACTACAAAATAAACCTCCCCCACAATCAGTGCCCAGTGGAATCTTTTAAGTGGTTCACAGGTAATAAAAACCTTTAAAATCAACACACTCTATAATAAATGTCTAATCTGTGATTCTCTGCAGATCAGTATTATTATTATTTATTTCTTAGCAGACGCCCTTATCCAGGGCGACTTACAATTGTTACAAGGTATCACGTTATTTCACATTATACAGATATCACATTATTTATTTTTTTACATACAATTACCCATTTATACAGTTGGGTTTTTACTGGAGCAATCTAGGTAAAGTACCTTGCTCAAGGGTACAGCAACAGTATCCCCCACCTGGGATTGAACCCACGACCCTCCAGTCAAGAGTCGAGCCCTAACCACTACTCCACACTGCTGCCCAGGTTCAGTAACCCGTTTCAGTCACTGAACCCCTTTTGTTGTTCTCTAGAATTGTTACAGTTTTATTAAAAATATAAGAGAATTTGAGCTGAGCATAATTTGAAAAGGCATCTGAGGGAAGTTCCTCAATGAAAAGACTTTCCTGTCTCACAGCATCCTTCTCAGAGAATGTAAAAGACAGCTTGGACTCAGTTTAAGCTCATTCTTCTATGAAAGGACTATCCTGTCTCACAGCATCTTACAGCCCTATATCAAGCACTAAAGGTGCCTGTTATATTAGTGCTCAAATACCTCTTGTGAACAGTTACTGATGTGATAGTTTAATCAATAAATAAGTTATTTGCCTGTTTTATGCCAATAGTGAAACACAATCTGAAATACAGTAGGACCTGCCCCAAATATACCTTAAACAATATGCAGTATAGGAACACCTCCTAAGAGAACACTTTGCCTAAGGGAACACCCTTGTGGTGAAACAGATTTTTCCCATTGTAAATGCTCCCGCTAAAGGAACAGGAAAGTCACTTAAAGAACACCTTCTTGGCACCGATAGAGTTCCGTTCACAACATACAACATATAGTATTGTATAAAAACGACTTGTCATTGCGAGAGTGTCTTCAGTGACACTGACTGGTTTATTAAATCCTTTCAGAACCACCGTCATATCATTGAATTGTTTTGTATTTTGATTTCCACACGTTTTACCTCATCGCTACAAAATGGCATGTAAACAAAGGGCAAAATGTGTCACTGTTTCTCTTGCTACACACAGTTGGAAATTGTTCGAGCTCTTGAAAAAAAAGCTGAATCAGACGCTGCTGCATTTTGTAAAGTGTGTAGGGGTGCTGTTTTAATTTAGTTTGACAATTACTTTATTAACGTTAAGTTAACCCTAAGTAACAGCCATTATTTTTGAACCCACGACCCTCTGGTCAAGAGTCCAGAGCCCTAACCACTACTCCACACTGCTATTTAAGTAAGCTTAAAACTTAAATGCAGTAGAAAAAATAGGGGTTTAGTGTTTGTTTGGTTTAATGTACATTGATATAAAGTTATACTATGTTTAAAAAAAAATCATTGTTTTAGAAAAGAAAAAAACTGGCAAAAAAGCCTTATTTTGCTAAAATTGTTAATTGGTTTTAAAAACTACCACTTGCGAATCCAAACTCATGTAAAACCTTATAAACTTAAAAAAAATATTATAATAATTGTTTTGCACACAAAATTTAATGAAATAATAAATAAACACAAAATACATTTAAAATCATACAATACATTAGATCACCTGTTTAAACAACCAAAAAAAATGCAGTATTTACAACACATTAAATCAGCAGGGCATTGAAATTAACGAAAATTGCTTATTTTGTAACACACATTATTATACTAAACTCTTAGCCTTTCAAGATACATTTTGTTCTGTAATATTAAGCAAATTAGGTTGAGTTTATTGATTTTGAACTGGAGCATAGATGTGCGAGTATGCAATGGTTTTAAAACTCTGATTTCGCCTCAGTTGGACTATTTTCCTTTGTAACTGCTATGTTTTAAGGCCTAGAAGCAAGATCTCTGTATCAAATATCAAATTAAATGCCACAAAATGTCCTTTAAGGTATCTGAAAAAACTATCAGGGAGTTTCACTGTTGAGAAAAAGTGAAAAAATTATAAATAAATGGTTAAATGCATTAACCATTTATTTACAATATATTTTGTTGTGTGGTATCCATTACAGTACATCCAACCCAACTGAGTATAGGTAAAAAGGGCCTCTGTAGGGTCAATAACAAAACCTGCTTATAAATAGGCCAAGGAATTGTGAATTCACTGAAATGGAGAGACAAAACACAAGGCAGAAACCATGGACCTTTAATGGTGAACATCAGTGTGGCAAGTATGACCACATTATTGAGCATCTTAATTTTGTATATATACTAAGAAATACATGAATAAATAATAATAATAATTATATATATATATATATATATATATATATATATATATATATATATATATATATATATATATATATATATATATATTTTATATATATATATATATATAAATAAATGTAGTCGTTGCCAATTATTTTTTATTATTTTCTCCCAATTTGGAAATGGCCAATTATTTTTAGGCTCAGCTCACCGCTACCACCCCTGCGCTGACTCGGAAGGGTGAAGACAAATACACGCTGTCCTCCGAAGCGTGTGCCGTCAGCCGACCGCTTTTTTTCACACTGCGGACTCACCATGCAGCCACCCAAGAGCAACAGCGTTGGAGGACAACGCAGCTCTCGGGCAGCTTACAGACAAGCCCGCAGGCTCCCGGCCAGACTACAGGGGTCGCTGGTGCGCGGTGAGCCGAGGACACCCTGGCTGACCTAACCCTCCCTCCCAATTGAGTGCCACCCCCTGGAAGCTCCCGTCCTTGGTTGGAAAAGGAATAGCCTGGACTGGAACTCGCGACGTCCAGACTATAGAGCACATCCTGCACTCCACACGGAGCGCCTTTACTGGATGTGTATTTTTAATTGAAATGTTCTTTTCTTGTTACTTGTAGATTGCTAATATCCTGTAAAATGAATAGGATTAAATTAAACTGTCTCAAACTGTCAGAACTAATGACTTGAATCGACTTGTGCCAGATAGTTGACTCATCTCAAGCAAACTCTGCGACTGGACTCGACTCGAGCTTGGCATGTCAAAGACTTGACTCAACTCAAGTTACCCCCCTGTGACTCAACTCAAGTCCCAATTTTTGTGATAGCCCTAAACACACCTGCCAGCTAATTTCATAGTACATAGCGATTTAAGCAGTTTGACCGTGTTGTTTTGCTTTAGTTTGATTAACATTAGTTTATTATTATAGTTTATTAACATACACTTGCCTGTTGTTTCGCTTTTACTCATTCAGTTCATTTCATATGTTGATTCACATGTGTCATAACAAGTAATACATATGTATTTATTTATTGATGGATTCATATTGTGTTTGGTGGATAACTCCATCTTAGAGAACACTTTGGCTATAAGAACACTTTGCTTGCTTCCCGAGGGGTGTTCTCTTAGCCGGAGGCGACCGTATCTACCATTCTTTTGGAGATTTTAACTGAATGTTGTGCTATGTTTTTTTGTTGTCCATTTTATTATTATCAAATCTACACCATATAAATGTGGGTTCCAATATCATGCTGTAGTGTGTTTAGCATGCTGTAGCATGTTTACAATAAAATACAATTGTTTTTTATATAGCGTCTTTCACAACAGAGTTATCACAAAGCATTGTCCAATCAGGAATAAGCCTAATCGAAAAGGAACATTTTTAACCTACTTTTAAAAATTAGAAGCTAGTCAGCCTGGCGGATATTCTCAGGGAGTGAGTTCCAGAGTTAGCATGCTGGAGTGTGTTTAGCATGCTGCAGCGTGTTTAGCATGCTGCAGCGTGTTTAGCATGCTGCAGCGTGTTTAGCATGCTGCAGTGTATTAAGCATGCTGCAGTGTGTTTAGCATGCTGGAGTGTGTTTAGCATGCTGCAGTGTGTTAAGCATGCTGCAGTGTGTTTAGCATGCTGGAGTGTGTTTAGCATGCTGGAGTGTGTTTAGCATGCTGCAGCGTGTTTAGCATGCTGCAGTGTGTTTAGCATGCTGCAGTGTGTTTAGCATGCTGTAGTGTATTTAGCATGCAGCAGTGTATTTAGCATGCTGTAGTGTGTTAAGCTCTCTGAAGTATTCATTGTTCTAAACATTGACCAATGCTGTTACTCTTTTAATACATTTTAATTACAAACACTTTTGAATAGATACTGTTTATCCTACCACTGTCAGGCCTCATTAATCCCATCAAGGACTTCTTCGGGTAATGTGGTTTAAGCCATCATCCCTGGATGTTCACTTACTGTATGGTGCTTTATTAATTGGACATTTAGCTATATAATAGTCCAGCAGTCAGTCAGCAGATTTTGTTTAGAACTTTAAGTGCATTCCTGCATGTTATGATTCTATTCACACACCCATTGCTGGCATACTGTACAAGCTAATGCAGATAGCTGTAAACTGTAGGTAAAGGGAGAAATTAAACAGTGTGTGGAGTTTAGGGTGCTGTGAAATAAAGCTGCAAAACACAATGAGCTGATGCTGTGTGTTAAGCAGGCAATATTAAACAGTGATTCTCACAGTGATTGATGGAATCATTATCTGTAATCCCCCTCTGCTTCCCAGCAGAGGGGGATTCCGAAAAATATAGCGTTATACATCCCACTATAAATGGTCGGTCTAGTGCACTGGAGTTTGAGATCTGCCGTCTAAATCACTGTAGGAAGAGTGATTTAAAAAAAAACCTAAAACATAACAACAAGAGCTCTGGCTTTTCTGTTCCGTACCACATCATGGATCACTGTTTCTGTGATACCTGTTTGACAATGTGGGCAATAATCCTTACACTATCAGTGCACTAGAGTGGCCATTTTGAAAAGAGCTTTGAAATGGAGTTTAAAGTTATAAGTGTAAAAAGTTGTCAGGTTGTTAACAATGAAGAGAAAAATGACAGGTACGCTATTTAAACAGTTGTAGCAACACTTGGGGATGTATAACACAATACAATTAAATAATAATATATTAATTGATCATTTTTTACAGTGCTTGGTTAACATAAAGGGTTAATACTAGTAATACCATATATGCATATTTTTTTTTTTTTTTTTTTAAATCTTCAAACATATCTTAAATTGAATGGGCTCCAATTTTCCTGCTTCCTCAGCAAGTCTTTGACCTGTAAGACTCTCACATGTGAATATCATTCCAATATAATATTGATTGCTTGAATGGGGTTTTCAATGAACAGGATATACTGTAAAAAAAAGAAACATTTTAAAATGAGTCCCTTGGTCACTTTACTACTGGTACACCAAGAAGAAAACAGAACATTGGGCTATTCTCATAACCCTCATTCCCTGTAATAGAAATGTAACCATTACTGTCTGCGTATTTACCTCCTAAAGTCCCAAATCCTGAATACTTTATGCCAAAGCTGCTCTTTGAGCCTGTGACGCAGTTGTCACCCCACCACCGATCCATTTTTCCTTCAAGCCTGCTGTGAATAATGGACGCAGTGACCTTGAAGGTTAATGCTTACATTTCTATTTCAGGGAAACAGGGTTATGATAATAAGCCAACGTTCCCTATCAAGTACAAAATGTAACCATTACCGAATGGGTGAGTATACCCAAGCCATCGCATGGGCATGATTGCAGAATGACTGGAACGCTACAAGGCTAAGCCGTGAGGCTGCCCTGTGTGTTACCATTCAGCACCCCAGTAACCTCTAGCTAGGGTGAACATTTGAGGGAGAATTTCACCTCTATGCCTGTGTTGTAAGGGTCGACTAGGAAGTCGCCCTTAACACCCTAGTTCCAAAACCAGGAATTTGAAGATCCATGGCATTCAGCCTGTAGAACCTAGTGAAGGTATGGAGAGTAGCCCACACTGCACATTGCATATGTCTTGACAGTTGCACCCTGGAATAAAGCCCATGAAGTTGCAAGGCCCCTGGTGGAATGAGCAGTGAGTTTTTCTGGAGGGGGCAAGATGTCCAGCTCATAGGCAGTCCTGACTGTGTCTGCTATCCACTTTGACAGCCGCTTAGTCAGGGCTTGACCATGGGAATTTGTGCCATAGTAGACAAAAATTCAGACTGCCTCCAACTCTTTGTCCTGTCAACATAATATGCCAGGGCCTGAACTGGGCAGAGTGTATGGAGCTGTCGCTCCCTGTCAAACTGGAAAGGAGCTGGATGGAAAGCATCCAATTCCACTGACTGGTTGACATGGAACACCAAGATAGTCTTCGGCAAGAAGGCAGGATTGGTTCGGAGCGTGACCTTTGTCCTGGCCTGTGGCAGGGTGGCTTGGAGGTGATGTCAGACCAGGAAGAAACACATACACCAGTACTGTGGGTTGAAGCGCTGCGCGCAGTATTTATTAAATACAAATAAAAGGTTTACACAAAACAAAACACTGATACGCAAAACAAAAGGCGCGTTGGACAAAACAAATAAACAGACAGACACCAAACACTGAAGCAAACGAGTATCGTGCGGGTGTAAAGCCAGCATGAATAGCAATTGTTATAAACAAACAGACAGACACCAAACACTTGTAATGGTCACTCAACTATGTTGATTTAACAATAGCACTATTCTCACTAATGAGCATTTAACGGCTCATAAAATACAGATACAAATGATTAAGGTTAGTAAGATTGACCGACAGCAAAATACAGGGACATTAGAAGTACCAATTTGCAAAGAATCCATGGTTTATTACATTGAAGTCAATAAAGCAAGTCAATGAAACAATTACAAAAACCCAGATTGCAACAGATGTCGAAAAGTATAAAGATGAACAGGATGACTTGAGTGAAAGTAATCAGAAAAGAAACCAATGAGAGGAAAATGAATCATGAAAAGCAAAACTGACTAATACAAAAAGCAAAAATGCAGTATCTTCTGAGATTAAGAAACACAATACCTCAAAATCTATTATAACATTAACAGACAATAAATCCATTTTTCTACAGGCAATGACAGGTGGCATAAAACACAAAGCACCAAGTCCTTTAGATTTGACGGTATTGTAAACAATCTCAGATGAAGCACATGAAAAACAAAGTAGCAAAATAAAGAAGAAAAAAACACCTTTTTGCCAAATATATAAAATGACTTAAGCAAAACAAAATCACAATCCAGCTGGAAAGGTGAATAAATAATTTGATCTCACCAGGTGTAAATGTTGTGAAGAAATCAAATTACTCCGGTAACAACAGCAATGATGAATGAAGCAGATGAATTTGAGAGCGTTGCAAAGAGGATCCAACATGGCAATTACAAAGTTGTTATTAAAGTATAAATGAAGATTGTTCAAATATAAACATGAAAACAGTAAATCTGAAAATAACAAAAAAAACAAAGTACAACTCCCGTCTCAAAACTTACAAAAGCGTTGCTGGGTTTAAACAAACAAAATAGACTTAAAGTTTGCAAAATATAGAAAAAAATGCAAAAGGCTTAAGTCCTGCTTGAAAAACTGCCCCAAACTGCCCTCTCAGCCTCTCATTTGAAATCAGGCCCTCTAGTTTCTAAAAAAACAGGGTTTAAATACCAGTACTAATGAGTTGGCACCCTCTGGCAGGAGAACATTTGAATTGAGCCAGTATGAAATGAGCCTAGAACATATAGACAACTGGGAAATGTAGTTGTATTGAGTTAACCTGGCCAGGCTATTGCCACTAATTTAACGAGTATCACGCGGGCGTAAATCCAGCACGAGTAGCAATTGTTATAAACAGACAGACAGACACCAAACACTAAATCAAACGAGTATCATGCGGGTGTAAATCCAGCACGAGTAGCAATTGTTATAAACAGACAGACAGACACCAAACACTGAAGCAAACGAGTATCGCGCGGGTGTAAATCCAGCACGAGTAGCAATTGTTATAAACAGACAGACAGACACCAAACACTGAAGCAAACGAGTATCGCGCGGGTGTAAATCCAGCACGAGTAGCAATTGTTATAAACAGACAGACAGACACCAAACACTGAAGCAAACGAGTATCACGTGGGTGTAAATCCAGCACGAGTAGCAATTGTTATAAACAGACAGACAGACACCAAACACTGAAGCAAACGAGTATCGCGCGGGTGTAAATCCAGCACGAGTAGCAATTGTTATAAACAGACAGACAGACACCAAACACTGAAGCAAACGAGTATCACGTGGGTGTAAATCCAGCACGAGTAGCAATTGTTATTATTTTTTCAGTTCTTACTTTTCAGTTCCACCTCTGAACAACCCCAAAAAACCCTGTTAATCAAGGGATTAACTGGCTAACAATTACCTGTTTTATCCCTCGACCACATTCGGCACAGGATTTCTGATACATGTGGTCGACAGCCAATTTGTCAATAAATCATTAGCTGCTGACCATGCATTCTCACGAGATTAGCTGGATGGGGAATTGAAACCCCATCCATGCTGTCAAACAACAATACCAAAACATTGTATTAAATAAACACAAACCAATACGTAATAATAATAATAATAATAATAATAATAATAATAATAATAATAATAATAATAATAATAAACACAGGGGCGGAGGTATCCCATCACATGGCCTCTGTAGAAAATAAGCAGGCTTTTGTGGTAAAGAATGCCTGCATCTCACTCACCTGCTTTGTGGAGGTGATAGCAAATAATAAAGCTGCTTTAAAAGATAGCAATTTCAGCTCAGCTGAATGCAGGGGTTCAAATGGAGGCTTCATGAGTGCATTAAGTACTACGTTTAGCCTCCATTAAAAGACAAGGTCCTTCATAGGTGGCTGAAGTCGCCGAGCCCCTTTAAAAAACTAAGGAGACAGAGTCAATCTTGACATGGCAAGCTGAAATAGTTGCCAGATAGACCTTTAACATAGAGGGGATTTCCCATCGTCAAACAGGTCCTGCAAAAATTGCAGTATAATTGCCATGGAACAGGTATTGGGGTTGAACCCACGAAGCAGACACTGGAAGACGCCTTCACCTGTACTGGGAATGCGTGGACGCTGCCCTGGCATTCTCTAGGGTCACTAAACCTGTTGGAGAGTCCCAGGTGGCTCAAATGCAGTTCAGGGGCCAGACCCAGAGCTGCAGGCTCGATGGATCGGGATTTACTTTTACAAAATTACACATACGCTCAGCCTCCGTAGCCTCTTAACAAGCTGCCACTGGCCTAAGCATAGATGGGCCGGCTGTTTCCACCAAGAGAGTGCCCTTAGACAGAGGTGGGACACTGTCAATAGGCAGTCGCAGTTCAACGTGGGCTGGAAGATGCTGCAGGTGAACCAGGTCAGCAGATGGGGCATGTTCAGGAGACCCAATGGAAGGGTCTGGGAAGCTGCTGCCATCAGGCCCAGAAGTTTCTGTTAAGTTAAGCTGAAAGAGCTCCAAGAGTGGCCAGCATGGACCTGGAGTCCAAGTACACTCCGAGATAAGAGTCTGTCTCGGAAGACGTGAGCTGAATCTTCGCATGATTCATTGTAAGGCCCAACCGTTGAAGGTGGTCGGTGACAATTTCCGTGTGGGCCTCTGCCTGTGCTGGAGACTTGCCACAAATTAGCCAGTCATCCAGATAGTTGAGTACTCCAAAATAGCTTCCACTTCCAGAATAGCTTCCATGCACATGGAGAAGGCACGTTGAGCTAGGGAGAGGCCAAATGGCAAGAGACAGAACTGTACACGGTACCCAGAAAGGCAAACCGCAGGTACTTCCTGTGCGCTGGTTTCATGGGGATGTCGAAATAGGCATCTTTGAGGTCTACCGTGGTGATCGCCTGGCCTGATTGACTGCAACACCCGTTGTATTGTCAATCAAAAACGTTGTTTTTCGACCATCAAACAGCGAAGGAATTTTCCAAATTTGCCATTTCACCGCTGAGATATCCCCTTCGCAATGTGTCGAGTACTTCACGGTTCAAAACAACTCTGATCGACTAGCTGTGCATTTCGCTGCTCTGGCCTTACAACAATCTGTTTGATGGTGAAATCTCCCTGATCTCCTGGATCCTCTTCAGGATTTGTAAGTATAATGGATCCAGACTACATTTATTATTATTATTATTATTATTATTATTATTATTATTATTATTATTATTATTATTATTATTATTATTATGCGTAATTTTCAATATGGATTTTTTACTGTAAATACGTTATTAGAAAATACAACCATTTGACTCTCAAGGGGCACATAGAAATAACATTTTTTAACAACTTTTATTGCATAGTAAAGAGCAATCTCATTATTATTATTATTATTGTAGACATTTAGAAGGTGCCTTTATCCAATAATCAACATATGTTCACCTGGCAGCAGTGCAAATACTGTGCTTGAATCTGTAATAGTTCATTTTGTACAGTTTGTGTTTGTTTGTTTTTTCAGTTTTTAGCACTTTAGGGATGTAAATAGTTCATTTGTTCATTTTGTACAGTTTGTGTTGTTATTAGGTTTTTGTTCAGTTGTATTCATTGTTTGAAAAAGAAAATATTTGATTTGAAGTAAACACAGTAAATCTCCTCATTATTTTGCTTCTTGACATGTACATACTTTCAAGCAAGTGAGTAACAAAAATACAGAGTCAGGTACAGAAAATTCAGAGCTACAAAAAAGTCTCAGTAGAAACATTCTCCTGCACAAACACACAGTTCTGTGAGAGCAATGTGCCTAACAGTTGTGGCATATGAACTGATAGTATTTGTCATGCATACTCATCATGGATACATTTCGGGCACCCCAAAGCTCTCCAAAAAGGCCACCTTTTGAATGAAATATTGGACAAAAAAGTAAAAAAGAGGATTACAAAATCTAATTTATGTGGCAATGTATAGCATGTGAGGTGCCAGAAGGTAACATCCCTTTTAGAACTTGCTCAAGAAACTAGTGTATAACTGGCCATAAACATTTGCACAATATTCATTTTTGGAGAGGTTTGGAGAGGTTCGGGGACCCTTGGGCCTAGCTTTGTAAAAACTTGATCCCTTTGTTCAATCAATTTCAGGACCAGGGCGTCCTAAAGCGGTGCTTTCTCCCTGTCAGGCACCCGTGCCTGGGAAAGCCAGAGCTGTCTGCATGCGGCGATCAGGGCAGCCAGATTTCTACCTACAACCTGTCCAGAGAGACTAGACACACAGAACAGGTTTTTGTTCAACAGGCGCAGCTCATCCAGCGGTTGTGGCGAGGGCCTGTGGTTCGTGGAATGGGAACACAGCAAATGTGACTGGTAGGATGCTATTATAATTCCCTAGCCATGCAGCAAATGCCCCAGCTGAATAGGCTCTTTTGAGGATCACCTCACAACCCCGGCACTGCTTGTTAGGGCAGGCAGCATCCTTGGATAGCAGCGCCAAATTAGGCGCCTGGACCAAATCAGCAATGGAACCCTCAACCGGCGGAAAATGGGCCAGGCCCAGCTTTTCTGCATCATGCACCATATATAAGGTGTCCATTGTATGGGAAACAGCAGGAGCTGTTGCCGGATGGTCCCAGGAAGACTGGATTTCATATAGAAAATCTGAGTGAACTGGGGGGAAATATGGGAGAGGCGGTTGGCTCGTCATCAAAAATGGATTGTCTTGTTTGCCCTGTTGTAGACAAAGGCACTTGCAAGGTTGCAGTGGCTCTCTTGATTAGCGATATGAGCTCATGCCCACTGAGAGAGTTTTACTGCTGGGGACAACTCGTCCGACACAAGGCCGCAGCAGGACGTAACTAGCAACAGGCTATAGTGCACACAAATATGCGTAAATAGAAAATCTATTACAGCGATTCGCTAAATATCACATATAAAATGTGTAAAAACATATAAATGTGAAATATATACAGATATAAGCAACAGTGTATTTATCTGTACAAGGCTCTCCAATCAGGTCAGTCTTGAAAGGAAAAATGGTGTTGATCTGTGACTGTAGTCCGTTTAATCCCTCTGGATGGGGTCACAACTGCATCACAGGCTCAAAGAGCAGGGTTGGTATAAAGATTCGGGTCTTTAGGAGGTAAATACCCATTCGGTAATGGTTACATGCCATACTGGAAAGGGAACCTGATAAAGCATGTAATGAGGTATTGTAAAGCGGATGAGTATTTGAGTTTTTTGCAGGGTTTTTTTTGTATGCCTGTATTTTAAACCATGAAATTTCATGGAAAAAAATACCTCTGGGGACGGCTGAATGGCTTCCCCTGTTTTTCTTTTCTCTCTTAAGATAGAGTCACTCCACTGCGATGCGTGACAGAACCATTGATCCTTCTTCTTGTGGTGTGAAGGCAACCGGCAGGGAGTGGTGAAGTTATATTTTGAATAAAGCACAAGATGCCTACTTGGTGTAGATAGCATGTTCCTTCAATCAAAAAGCAATGATGGGGGTTGGTGTTTATGATACAGATACCCTTATGAACCCCCCGAGAACAATTACCTCTATTCACTTAATATGCTTGTGAACCCCCCCCCCCCCCCGAGCAATTACCTCTATTCACTTAATATGCTTGCTCAAAAAGCCATTTGTAAACGTTTTCAAATAAACCAACAAAAATAGGAGCCATTTTGAACTTCTAAGGTGCCGACAGCAACTCATTAATCAAAGAGGATACTAGAAAGCTATGAGTCTTGCAAGTAAATTACATGTATTTATAAAATGCTCCACTAAACTATACTCTGAATATCAAAAGGAGACATTGCATAACTACATAATTAATACATCTCATTTCCATGTTATTTGTTTTGCTCTTACCAATTAAGGAAACTTAACTATTAATGGTAACCTTTATGTATTTTTTTTGCCAAAATTGCAAGACTAGTTCTATTTCACCAATAATAACCCCCTACCCCGCATCCTTAAAATGTCCATGGCAACCCATCGCCAAGCAATACTGTGTGTATCATTACAGCCTCGTCAAGCTTCTTCAGGAAAGGTCCATTTACAATTTTAAGAGTGGTTCAAAGAGATGGTCCTATTTCGAATAAATAAATGATGTGGACGCAACTAACAGTTTGTAAATGCTTGGAGCCTTTAGAATACTAATTCATGTACAGAACAGCAATACACAGAAAATTCTCTACTAAACTACATGCTGAATATGTTTGATGAATAAATCCCTGAGATAGTTCATTGGAGTTTGGTTTTGTGCAGTAGCTCAGCACAGGATCTTTTCACAATTTCAAAACTCTGTGTACTGCAAGCCAGGTGCATATTATAGTGCTAACTGCTGCTAATTTTGAATGGTGTTGTTGCATTACTGATAACCATAAGAAGCAGCACATCGGCATGATGAATTTTTATATTGATTGCAAAAATATTCCAAAAAAATAAAGAATGTCTTTGTGGTTTGTCTGAATCTGTACAGTACAGTGTAGGTGTCACTTATCTTTGCCAAACCTGTAAAGCCCTGCCTCTGTTAAATTATAGCTCTAATATTTCTGCTATTCTAGACCAGTTAGCACCCAACGAGATAGTTCCAATTAAGCATAATCACAGTGCATCAACACAAAGCAGAGTTTCATATTTTTCTCTGAAATAAATGGGCATTTGGAGGATTTCCAGTACTCTCCACAAGAGCCAAAAATGTTGCATCTTACATTGAAGTGCATGCTGACATGAAGGCAGCTGTACTAGGATATGCCAGTAATGCTGATGAGTGCCATTCCTGCTAATACAGACTTGAGAGCTGTTTAAAACAAGACAAGGATCATTTTTGTAACAAGGTGACCAGAACTGAACACAATATTCTAGGTGAGGTCTTACTAATGCATTTTATAGCTCACCCGTTAATGCTGAGCACTGGGGGCGAAGATAAACCCAGCTTTTGTCGTTGCCATTACTAACCTAATTCTCTGTAAACTGTATTTTTGTTCATATAGGCGAGCCCTGTGTGTTTTAGAATAGAAAGCGCTTCACTGTGCACATGAATGAGCCCTTGTATAATGATCAGCCCTTGTAAAACAATCAGGGTAAAGCAAAGAACAATACCTAGTAGGATCAATCAATCATGTTTAAAAAAACAATATATATATAGAGAGAGAGAGAGAGAGAGAGAGAGAGAGAGAGAGAGAGAGAGAGAGAGAGAGAGAGAGAGAGAGAGAAAGAAAGAAAATTCAAAATCAGCACAGCTATATCCAAGGGGACTCAGGATCTAACAATCACTAGGAATACTTGAAGAACAAAAGTAATTGTTAAACTGAAAACTTCCCACTTGGGCATTAGGAAATATCTGGAGTCCTCCATCGGGCCAGGTACCGACAAAGCGGTCAGGTCGGAAGATGAAGTTTTTCACGGTTTGTGGTTCGGGTGCGGTTCAAACAATGTCATTTTTGGGTCAGGCTTGGGTCTGAATTGGAATTACCAAAAACGCTTTCAGTCCTTTCAGCGTACTCGTCAGTAACCCTTTCCCAAATAACGTATCCGAAGGTAAAATCACCGGTATTTCCAGCACTAAACCAGGGTGCGATTAGGGAGGAGTCAGCTGACTAAGCAGTGTTCTCGGTTTGTATTGCCGCTTGCTTGATACGTACCAAGATCCTTTTATCACGTCTGCTTGGTGATATAAAAAATGCCTGTAGACGAGGTGAAACAAAAGACAGCGTAGGGTTTATATCATGTAGTGGATAATAGTGGGAGAGGTCAATCAGAAGTGTGGAATTCTTTTGGAATCATAGCGAATGAAAATAATGAATATGTGACTGGATTCGTTGCTTGTAAAGCCTGTCATTATGTTTTTGTGTATGACAGCCACTAAACTGTTACATCATCTCTGCGAAATCACAGGTGTAGCTCCCTTTCAACTGCTGGGATGAAAGGAATAGACAGGCATTTTATAGTAAAGTGAGTAGAGATAGTTAATATGGTATTATGTTAAAATATATCCAGACCACTAGAGAAAGCTACCATGCTGTATAGCCTACTGTATAAACTCAATCTGTGGAGAATGGTAGAGATACCTGTGTGTAAATGTGAGAGCGTGAGAGTCAGATAACACAGGCAGTAGGTAAAGGACAAACAGTTGCAGGTTTGGGTCGGGTTGCAGATCTTATTAAAAGCTGGTCAGGTCCGGTCACAGATATTAAGATGGTGTTGCAACGGATTCGGTTTGGGTCCTATAGCAGCGGGTCCAGGTCGGAAGCAGGTTGTAAAAATTGGACCCGCGCAGGCCTGAAGTAGAACCCTTCCTCCAACTTGATGGGTCTATCATGTGAAAAGCCTGTTTTCGCAGCAAAATTGCAACCACCTGAGACACCACAGTGGCGTCTTGTAGGTCTGTGACTGATGTTGTAATCATGCCTCGAAAGGGAGGGGGACCATACTTGAACTGTAGAGAATAGCCAGTCTGAACCGTATTAAGCACCAGATGTCTGTGGTGTCCTGACGCCAATAGTCCAGATGGCTCTCGAAGAAGGGGCCCTGGGCGCAGCAAACTCCTAGGGCAGCTGTTTTGCCTGTGGCTTAGCCTGCACCTTCTGTCTTTGTGCAGGGTGGCAGAACCTATTATGGACTCCGAGGTGAGCAGCTGGGGGCCAGCCTCAGGCATTACCTCTGGCAATGGGTGCAGCCAGCTGTGCCGGCTTTTGGGGCTGCTGGGCCCTAGGGTGCCAGTTTACTCCTGGTTTACGTGCCGGAGGTGATCGCTTGGGAAACAGGTGAACCAGCTCCTTAGTGGATTCCTGCATGCGGAGAGAGCGCTGCAGCATTTTGTCCATCGCAGGACCAAATGTATGCTATTATAATTCCATAGCTATGCAGCAAACGCCTCGGCTGAATAGGCTCTTTTGAGGATCACCTCACAAACCCTCTGTTGAAGGAAGAAGCAGCTCTTGCTCTTCCCCCCCTGGTGATGGAGGCAGAGGCAGCTCTGTCTCTTCTCTCCCTGGTGGTGGAGGCAGAGGCAGCTCTGTCTCTTCTCTCCCTGGTGGTGGAGGCAGAGGCAGCTCTGTCTCTTCTCTCCCTGGTGATGGAGGCAGAGGCAGCTCTGTCTCTTCTCTCCCTGGTGATGGAGGCAGAGGCAGCTCTGTCTCTTCTCTCCCTGGTGATGGAGGCAGAGGCAGCTCTGTCTCTTCTCTCCCTGGTGATGGAGGCAGAGGCAGCTCTGTCTCTTCTCTCCCTGGTGATGGAGGCGAGGCAGTTCCTGCTCCTCTCCTCCTGGTGGTGGAGGCTGTGGAGGCAGAGGCAGCTCCTGCTTCTCTCCAACTAGCTCTCAGGATGGCAATGGTTCCCCCTGGCTGGCTCTAAAAACAAACAAATCCTCTTCACAAAAAAACTGTGTACCCGCAGTACTGTTCCTGGCCTGTGGAGGCGTTGTTTATCCCACGTAGGACACCATATGTGGCAGGTTGGCTGTAGGGGTGATGCCAGACCAGAAGTACTCAGAAACACAAGTAGTGTGGGGCAAAACTACGCTGCACAAAACAAAAAGACACAAGGGCCAAAATAAACCAACACAAAATAAACACAAACACAATAAATAAAACAAGCACCTTTCAAAAAATACATCAGTACCATTTGTTTGTCTTTTCTTCTCCAGTCTCCTGCACTCTCCAACTCGCTACACAGACAAAGGATTTCTCCTGGCTTTGATAGTATGTGGCTGGAGCCCAATTAATCAGTAATTAACAATTACTCAATTAAGGCTCCAGCCACATTCTCACATGTATTTCTGGCAGGGAGGAATTTAACCCCTTTCCTACCGATCCAAAACACACAATAGCAAAATCGTAATAATCGGTGTCTAACCTTGTCTCCTGCTTTTCTAAGAGTTTTCCTGACTGACAGGAATACGTTATTTTTGACGCTGTCAACCTTAGTCCAGCTCAGCGTTAAAAAACTAGAGACTGAATACTGGTCCCCAGTTGAACTTCTTGCACTGGCATAAAATTCCCTTAATGTTGTTGAGATTTTTTGGACTAATTTCCATAAAATGAATGTCCATATTTTTTTCTTTAAGTACATTAACCAGCCCATGTTGTAGTTTCTTTTGTGTGTGTTTTTTCAATCTTTGTTTTCTTCTATTTCATTTAGCTGTTCCTCATTTACTGTTATGTATCTGCTCTTGCTGGTGCACTTATTTTATTTATTTATTTATTTCAGATGGACTGCTGTCTTCACTCAGAGAGTCGGTGTGTACCACTTATGTGGAGTTTCATCCCCAAATATATTAAAGGAAATAGGTGAAATGCCACTCAGTTTTGGCTCTGGTTTTGTAAGTAATAACAAATAAAATGGCAGTTTGTCATAGAATTTTGAATGTAGTGGTGTTATACGCTATATATATATACGCACGGTCATGTGATGCTGTTTAACCAATCAGAGGTTGTTATTTTTCCAAGCCGTGTTATAAATATATATATTTTAATAATTGGCTTATATATATAAAAAATATATATAGAAAAAAATATTCTAGAAATTTGTAGAGAATTAATTAAAAATAAAAACTGAAATAGCTTGGTTGGATAAGTGTCCACCCCCCTTGTAATAGCAATCCTAAATTAGCTCAGGTGTAACCAATCGCCTTCAAAATCACACACCAAGTTAAGTGGCCTCCACCTGTGTTAAATTGTAGTGATTCACATGATTTCAGGATAAATTCAGCAGTTCCTGTAGGTTCCCTCTGCTGGGTAGTGCATTTCAAAGCAAAGACTCAACCATGAGCACCAAGGCACTTTCAAAATCAGGCCGTACCTCCAAACTGGATGACCAAGCAAGAAAGAGACTGATCAGAGAGGCTACCAAAAGGCCAATGGCCACTTTGCAAGAGCTACACGCTTTTATGGCCAAGACTGGTCAAAGTGTGCATGTGACAACAATATCCCAAGCACTCCACAAATCTGGCCTGTATGGTAGGATGGCAAGAAGGAAGCCATTACTCAAGAAAGACCACCTTGAATCCCGTTTGAAGTATGCAAAAAAAACACTCAGGAGATTCTGTAGCCATGTGGCAAAACGTTTTGTGGTCTGACGAAACTAAAATGGAACTTTTTGGCCTAAATGCAAAGCGTTATGTTTGGTACAAACCCAACACAGCACATCACCCAAAGAACACCATCCCTACTGTGAAGCATGGTGGTGGCAGCATCATGTTATGGGGATGTTTCTCATCGGCAGGGACTGGGGCACTTGTCAGGATAGAAGGGAAAATGAATGGAGCAAAGTACAGAGAAGTCCTTGAGGAAAACCTGCTGCCCTCTGCAAGAAAGTTCACCTTTCAGCATGAAATGACCCAAAGCACACAGCCAAAGCTACACTGGAGTGGCTAAGGAACAAAAAGGTAAATGTCTTTGAGTGGCCCAGTCAGAGCTCCAACCTAAATCCAGTCGAAAATTTGTGGCATGACTTGAAGATTGCTGTCCATCAACGCTCCCCAAGGAACTTTATAGTGCTTGAACAGTTTTGTAAAGAAGAATGGTCAAATATTGCCAAATCTAGGTGTGCAAAGTTGGTAGAGACCTATCCCAACAGACACAGCTGTAATTGCTGCCAAAGGTGCTTCCACCAAGTATTAACTCAAGGGGGTGGAGACTTATCCAATTATGATCTTCCAGTTTTGTATTTTTAATATATAATTTTTTTCTCAATAAATAAAAACTTTTTTCCCCTTAACAGTGTGGAGTGTATAAATAAGTGGAAAAAAATGCATGAAACGTTGAGGCACTGACACAACAAAATGTGAAAAAAGTTCAAGTGGGTGTAGACTTTCTATAGGCACTGTATATATATATATATATATATATATATATATATATATATATATATATATATATATATATATATATATATATATATCATACATTTTATATATATATATATAAAATTTATATATATAAATCATAACAACAACAAATAATATATACATTAATAAAGGGGTAGGCACCCCGTCACAGATACAGATACCCTTATGAGCCTCCCGAGAACAACTACCTCTATTCACTTAATATGCTTGTGAACCCCCAGAGCAATTACCTCTATTCACTTAATATGCTTGTGAACCCCCCAGAGCAATTACCTCTATTCACTTAATATGCTTGTGAACCCCCCCCCAGAGCAATTACCTCTATTCACTTAATATGCTTGTGAACCCCCCCCCCCAGAGCAATTACCTCTATTCACTTAATATGCTTGTGAACCCCCAAGAACAATTACCTCTATTCACTTAATATGTTTGTGAACCCCCGAGAACAATTACCTCTATTCACTTAATATGCTTGCTCAAAAAGCCAATTGTAGGAGCCATTTTGGACTTCTAAGGTGCCGACAGCAACTATTTAATGAAAGAGGATACTAGAAAGTCATGAGTCTTGCAAGTAAATTACATGTATTTATAAAATGCTCCACTAAACTATACACTGAATATCAAAAGGAGACATTGCATAATTACATAATTAATACATCTAATTTCCATGTTATTTGTTTAGCTCTTACCAATTAAGGAAACTACATGACTATTAATGGTAACCTTTACGTACAATAATAACCCCCTACCCCGCATCCTTAAAATGTCCATGGCAACCCATCGCCAAGCAATACTGTGTGTATCATTACAGCCTTGTCAAGCTTCTTCAGGAAAGGTCCATTTACAATTTTAAGAGTGGTTCAAAGAGATGGTCCTATTTCAAATAAATACATGACGTGGACGCAACTAACAGTTTGTAAATGCTTGGAGCCTTTAGAATACTAATTCATGTACAGAACAGCAATACACAAAAAAATCTCTACTAAACTTCATGCTGAATATGTTTGATGAATAAATCCCTGAGATAGTTAATTGGAGTTTGATTTTGTGCAGTAGCTCAGCACAGGATCTTTTCACAATTTCAAAACTCTGTGTACTGCAAGCCAGGTGCACATTATAGTGCTAACTTCTGCTAATTTTGAATGGTGTTGTTGCATTACTGATAACCATAAGAAGAAGCACATCGGCATGATTAATTTTTATATTGAATTGTAAAAAGATTCCAAAAAATTAAATAAAGTATGTCTTTGCGTTTTGTCTGAATCTGTACAGTACAGTGTAGGTGTGTGGCAAAGTGCCCATCCCTTTATATTTATTATATGTGGCAGAGTGGTTGCAGTGACGTCACGGACCAGGAAGGAGTAAATTATAAACAAAGAAGAGCTGGGCAAAACTGAAGCGCGTTTATTAAATAATAAAACAAAATATTTAAACAGAACAAAAGACAGAAACAAAAGGGCACGTTGGCCAAACAAAACAAACAAACAATTATGCTAACAAATATTGTGCTGGCGATTCCAGCACTATAGCAGTTGTTTTCGCTTTTCTTTTATCTCTATTTAACTCCCGTTCATTACTCCCTGAACACTCTCTCCCCGAGTGCAGAAAAGCTGCACATTTTTATACAGGTGACCATCTCCTGATTAGCAACAATTAGTCAATTAATTAACTAGGGAGATGGTCACCGGCTGCACGGGGTTTTAAATAATTAAACGAAACAAACAAACACAGGCTTTTCGCCGTCATCTCAAAATAATAACTAAGACGGACGGTTTTGTCCGCCTGCATAAAACTACAATAATAATAATAATAATTACAACAGCAATAATAATAATAATAATAATAATAATAATAATAATAATAATAAAACATACATAAATAAATATAAAGGGGTGGGCACTTTGCCACAAGGTGTCAGTTATCTTTGCCAGCCCTGCCTCTGTTAAATTATAGCTCTAATATTTCTGCTATTCTAGACCAATTAGCACCCAACGAGATAGTTCCAATTAAGCATAATCACAGTGCATCAACACAAAGCTTAGAAAAAGCAGAGTTTCATATTTTTCTCTGAAATAAATGGGCATTTGGAGGATTTCCAGTACTCTCCACTCTCATTATAGCGCTACCTTCAAGAGCCAAAAATGTTGCATCTTACATTGAAGTGCATGCTGACATGAAGGCAGCTGTACTAGGATATGCCAGTAATGCTGATGAGTGCCATTCCTGCTAATACAGACTTCAGAGCTGTTTAAAACAAGAATCTCCATTTGTGACCCCTGGTCCTTGTTTCTTTTTTCAGGTCAAAAAAGTCCCCTGGGTCGACATTGTCTATACCTTTTAGGATTTTGAATGTTTGAATCAGATCACCGCGTAGTCTTCTTTGTTCAAGACTGAATAGATTCAGTTCTTTTAGCCTGTCTCCATACAACATGCCTTTTAAAACCAGGATAATTCTGGTTGCTCTTCTTTGCACTCTTTCTAGATCAGCAATATCCTTTTTGTAGTGAGGTGACCAGAACTGAACACAGTATTCTAGGTGAGGTCTTACTAATGCATTTTATGGCTCACCCGTTAATGCTGAGCACTGGGGGCGAAGATAAACCCAGCTTTTGTCATTGCCATTTACTAACCTAATTCTCTGTAAACTGTATTTTTGTTCATATAGGCGAGCCCATTGTGTTTTAGAATAGAAAGCGCTTCACTGTGCACATGAATGAGCCCTTGTATAATGATCAGCCCTTGTAAAACAATCAGGGTAAAGCAAAGAACAATACCTAGTAGGATCAATCAATCATGTTTAAAAAAACAATATATATAGAGAGAGAGAGAGAGAGAGAGAGAGAGAGAGAGAGAGAGAGAGAGAGAGAAAATTCAAAATCAGCACAGCTATATCCAAGGGGACTCAGGATCTAACAATCACTAGGAATACTTGAAGAACAAAAGTAATTGTTAAACTGAAAACTTCCCACTTGGGCATTAGGAAATATCTGGAGTCCTCCATCGGGCCAGGTACCGACAAAAGCGGGTCAGGTCGGAAGATGAAGTTTTTCACGGTTTGTGGTTCGGGTGCGGTTCAAACAACGTCATTGTTGGGTCAGGCTTGGGTCTGAATTCTAAGTAAAATTCTAAATCAGCAAGCAGCTCTATATCCAAGGGGACTCAGGATCTAACAATCACTAGGAATACCTAATGAAAAACAAAAGTAATTAATAAACTGGAAACTCACTATTTTAATAATTGGCTACAACATTTCATTTTCTGCCTTCTTCAGGCTGCCTGGTTGAAGCAGATAGGTATAAAGTTGTATTTTTTGTCACACATAATCAAAGGCTTGAGTATAAAAGGGTGCTTATTATAAATTGATAATTACAGTAATCAGGATTAAAGCAAAAGATGTTATACATTTTGTACAAGCAGCTTCTGTTTTCTCAGTTGATGTATACCAGGTCATGGTACCAGTCCCTACAGTGAGCCTTATAACCCCCTCTCTATAAACATGGGCAAGTTGCCCACAAATTTCTCTCCATTTTAGGTGGTAATACAAATCAAAATAAGTCATGGAAATAAGGCATCTCCTGGAGTGTATACTGGAGCAGGTTGCACAGCAACAGTGGTGTAGTCGAGCTGCAATGTGGCAGAATACTATTCTGGTACAATTTTTATAACCAGTAGTGGTGTAGAATTTGTATATATGCAAGCTAAGTCACATGACTCACATCTCCGGCACAACTATCTGATTCAGTCAGTAGTCCTCTTAATGAACTGAAAAGAGCATTAGGAACTTCTTCTATTACAAACTACTTATTTAAGAAGGCTACAAATGCTTCGGAAGGGGCTCACCTGGTAGAAGCACAGCTGCGTGGTGTGCAGGGTGAGTTGCACCTGGTAGAAGCACAGCTGCATGGTGTGCAGGGTGAGTTGCACCTGGTAGAAGCACAGCTGCGTGGTGTGCAGGGTGAGTTGCACCTGGTAGAAGCACAGCTGCGTGGTGTGCAGGGTGAGTCGCACCTGGTAGAAGCACAGCTGCGTGGTGTGCAGGGTGAGTTGCACCTGGTAGAAGCACAGCTGCGTGGTGTGCAGGGTGAGTCGCACCTGGTAGAAGCACAGCTGCGTGGTGTGCAGGGTGAGTCGCACCTGGTAGAAGCACAGCTGCATGGTGTGCAGGGTGATCCTGGCTGTGTGGCTCACCTGGTAGAAGCACAGCTGCATGGTGTGCAGGGTGATTCGTACAGCACAGGCTCATGTCCTGGCTGTGTGGCTCACCTGGTAGAAGCACAGCTGCGTGGTGTGCAGGGTGAGTCGCACCTGGTAGAAGCACAGCTGCGTAGTGTGCAGGGTGAGTCGCACCTGGTAGAAGCACAGCTGCGTGGTGTGCAGGGTGAGTCGCACCTGGTAGAAGCACAGCTGCGTAGTGTGCAGGGTGAGTCGCACCTGGTAGAAGCACAGCTGCGTGGTGTGCAGGGTGAGTCGCACCTGGTAGAAGCACAGCTGCGTAGTGTGCAGGGTGAGTCGCACCTGGTAGAAGCACAGCTGCGTGGTGTGCAGGGTGATTCGTACAGCACAGACTCATGTCCTGGCTGTGTGGCTCACCTGGTAGAAGCACAGCTGCGTGGTGTGCAGGGTGAGTCATATAGTGCAGGCTCACATCCTGGCTGTGTGGCGTCGCGGACGTTCACTGGGGATTCCGAAGGGAGCATTGCATTGGCACTGGCGCTACCATGGGTTAGGGAGGCAAAACCGACAGGGACTGTTTCTCCTAATCGCGCCAGGCAGCCAGTGAGCGGAGAACGGGTACCTGCAGGGCTGCCCAGAGGATGGTAGCTTGCTGATATCTGCTTTCGAGTTCCTGGGTGTAAAAGAGGAAGCTGGCTTGGTCGTGGGATTGGAGATCACCCACTGAACTTTCTGATCCCTGGAGCTGTAAAATGATTGGGCACACTAAATTAAAAAAATAAAAATGAAAATGCTGACAAAGACTATGACTGCGACCCCAAAATAAAAAACAAAGCCACGACACACAAACACGTAAATAAAGTAAAGCATTCTATCAAGATGAAGAAATACACCTTGCGGAAATGCCTTGTAGAAGTTAGATAAATGCATGACCTGTCATATGTGTTACTAAAAGTTGTTTAAGAAAATCTATTTTTAGTGGCGTTCCAGTAGCTTGAGATGTAGGTCTGTCTACACCATTGCACAGGAATGAAACTGACAAAAGTGATCAGATCCCAGGATAGCAGCTTGCATATCAAATCATAACAGTGTTCAATCACACCTCACAATTACACCTCACAATCATAACAGTGTCGATGCACACCTCACAATCATAACAGTGTTCAATCACACCTCACAATCACACCTCACAATCATAACAGTGTCAATGCACACCTCACAATCATAACAGTGTTCAATCACACCTCACAATCATAACAGTGTTCAATGCACACCTTACAATCATAACAGCGTTCAATCACACCTCACAATCATAACAGTGTTCAATGCACACCTTACAATCATAACAGTGTTCAATCACACCTCACAATCACACCTCACAATCATAACAGTGTTCAATCACACCTCACAATCATAGCAGTGTTCAATCACACCTCACAATCATAGCAGTGTTCAATCACACCTCACAATCACACCTCACAATCATAACAGTGTTCAATCACACCTCACAATCATAACAATGTTCAATCACACCTCACAATCATAACAGTGTCAATGCACACCTCACAATCATAACAGTGTTCAATCACACCTCACAATCATAACAGTGTTCAATGCACACCTCACAATCATAACAGTGTTCAATCACACCTCACAATCACACCTCACAATCATAACAGTGTCAATGCACACCTCACAATCATAACAGTGTTCAATCACACCTCACAATCATAACAGTGTTCAATGCAC
Organism: Acipenser oxyrinchus oxyrinchus; assembly: GCA_030684275.1. Lineage (NCBI taxonomy): Eukaryota > Metazoa > Chordata > Actinopteri > Acipenseriformes > Acipenseridae > Acipenser > Acipenser oxyrinchus. The sequence continues at coordinate 1,978,165 of CM060249.1, forward strand.
ACCTTACAATCATAACAGTGTTCAATCACACCTCACAATCATAACAGTGTTCAATGCACACCTTACAATCATAACAGTGTTCAATCACACCTCACAATCATAACAGTGTTCAATCACACCTCACAATCATAGCAGTGTTCAATCACACCTCACAATCACACCTCACAATCATAACAGTGTTCAATGCACACCTCACAATCATAACAGTGTTCAATGCACACCTCACAATCATAACAGTGTTCAATCACACCTCACAATCACACCTCACAATTAACAGTGTTCAATCACACCTCACAATCATAACAGTGTTCAATCACACCTCACAATTATAACAGTGTTCAATCACACCTCATAATCACACCTCACAATTAACAGTGTTCAATCACACCTCACAATCATAACAGTGTTCAATCACACCTCACAATCATAACAGTGTTCAATCACACCTCACAATCATAACAGTGTTCAATGCACACCTCACAATCATAACAGTGTTCTATCACACCTCACAATCATAACAGTGTTCAATCACACCTCACAATCATAACAGTGTTCAATGCACACCTCACAATCACACCTCACAATCACACCTCACAATCATAACAATGTTCAATCACACCTCACAATCATAACAGTGTTCAATCACACCTCACAATCATAACAGTGTTCAATGCACACCTCACAATCATAACAGTGTTCAATCACACCTCATAATCACACCTCACAATCATAACAGTGTCAATGCACACCTCACAATCATAACAGTGTTCAATCACACCTCACAATCATAACAGTGTTCAATGCACACCTCACAATCATAACAGTGTTCAATGCACACCTCACAATCATAACAGTGTTCAATCACACCTCACAATCATAACAGTGTTCAATGCACACCTTACAATCATAACAGTGTTCAATCACACCTCACAATCACACCTCACAATCATAACAGTGTTCAATCACACCTCACAATCATAGCAGTGTTCAATCACACCTCACAATCATAGCAGTGTTCAATCACACCTCACAATCACACCTCACAATCATAACAGTGTTCAATCACACCTCACAATCATAACAATGTTCAATCACACCTCACAATCATAACAGTGTCAATGCACACCTCACAATCATAACAGTGTTCAATCACACCTCACAATCACACCTCACAATTAACAGTGTTCAATCACACCTCACAATCATAACAGTGTTCAATCACACCTCACAATCATAACAGTGTTCAATGCACACCTCACAATCATAACAGTGTTCAATGCACACCTCACAATCACACCTCACAATTAACAGTGTTCAATGCACACCTCACAATCATAACAGTGTTCAATCACACCTCACAATCACACCTCACAATCATAACAGTGTTCAATCACACCTCACAATCATAACAATGTTCAATCACACCTCACAATCATAACAGTGTTCAATCACACCTCACAATCATAACAGTGTTCAATGCACACCTTACAATCATAACAGTGTTCAATCACACCTCACAATCACACCTCACAATCATAACAGTGTTCAATCACACCTCACAATCATAGCAGTGTTCAATCACACCTCACAATCATAGCAGTGTTCAATCACACCTCACAATCACACCTCACAATCATAACAGTGTTCAATCACACCTCACAATCATAACAATGTTCAATCACACCTCACAATCATAACAGTGTTCAATGCACACCTCACAATCATAACAGTGTTCAATGCACACCTCACAATCACACCTCACAATTAACAGTGTTCAATGCACACCTCACAATCATAACAGTGTTCTATCACACCTCACAATCATAACAGTGTTCAATCACACCTCACAATCATAACAGTGTTCAATCACACCTCACAATCACACCTCACAATCATAACAGTGTTCAATCACACCTCACAATCATAACAATGTTCAATCACACCTCACAATCATAACAGTGTTCAATGCACACCTCACAATCATAATAGTGTTCAATCACACCTCACAATCACACCTCACAATTAACAGTGTTCAATGCACACCTCACAATTAACAGTGTTCAATGCACACCTCACAATCATAACAGTGTTCAATCACAACTCACAATCATAACAGTGTTCAATGCACACCTTACAATTATCCCCCAAAACAGTGACATGCAGGATAAAAAATACATTTAAAAACAAACCCTTTTTGCGCAAATCAAATATACACACCAACATCTGGTATTACAATTCTAAAACAGGCAAAGAAAGAATGAAAAGATATGAAAAGATTAGCATACAAATTCCTGTTAGTGTAAAATATTACTTTCATGAAGAGCGTTTTTTGTTTGGGATCTACAACTTCAGACCAGCAGCACAAGTAGCATCACATTCAATGTAAGATTTATTCAATTATTTTAGTTCTTTAAGACCATAAGATAATTGATTTAGGGTTTGCAACTAAATGATTGTATTATGAAAATCTGACTGTGTCATTAATAATCCATATGAAAAGGTATTACAGTATTTGAATTGAGAATACTATCATTGGAGTGCATTAGGGAAGTCATTAGCAAGCAATACAAAAAAAAGAAAACTCCTGGGATTGGACCTTGGGGCAACACATGTAAGATTTAAACCAGAGATCTGTGATGGATACCTAATCCATCATCATTTTAAAATATTAATCCACGACAGGTGGTGATGCACATGATAAAACATATACACTGTATTTATAGGAACAACTTGATAGATGTGAACAGTAAACCACAGCAAGTAGCACAGAAGCATTTCTGTATGCGTTCATTTTACACATGTCAACCAATTTTTATCTTTTTAAAAATAAAAGGTACTGTATTACAAAGAATAATCTAGGCGAACAATCTTCAAAGTCAAGACAAGAACTCATTAACATTATTAATACAGTACACTTTAATAAGACTTTTATATTGCAGTAGCTCCTGTATGTTTTGCCAACCATTAAGGGTAACAGTTTACATTAAGTGTCTCGAATTACTGTGTACTTGCATAGTGGTTACATAGTAAATTACAATAATTACAATTACCATATATGTAAGTACACAATTGTATCAGAAAAGGGTTAAGGTTAGGTTTAGGATTAGGTTTATATCATGCAAAACATGTACATAGTAAGTACATTGTAACTATGCATAATAATATTATAATGATGTGTAAGTACACATGTATTTACTAAGTAATTACAATGTAAATACACAGTACTTAGAGACACAATGTGAAGTGTTACCCATTCCTGTTCTTTTGCGCAACCATGCCCCAAAACCTCCAACAAGACCACCTATCTTATCTAATAATTGTACCTATCAAAAGTGGGGTGGAATAGCCCTACAGGAGCAGTATTGGGTGCCCCTGCCGATGATAATCAAAGCCGTACTGTATGTGATTCTATTCAGGTGTTGAGTTATTCAAACCCTGACTGAAGTCAAGCATCAGTATAGTGCTGAGAGAATGCATTGCTCTCTTTAGTCTTGCTAGCAATATTTAACTTTTCAGGATAAAAATATACTGTATGTATATATGATTAATAAAACATGATTCATTCAAAAGATATGTGCATAATTCTTGTGCGAAAGAAAGAACATCCAAGCAGCGCATATTTTGTCATGAGGATCTTTTTTAGGCCATTGCGTGGGATAATGTTCTTGTCCTTTATCAAAATGACAAAAATAACAGGAGATTTCAATTTTCATGACATATCAATGAATGTGGCAAAGCGGCAGGATCTAATAGTGCAATAACTGCAGAAGTCATGAGTTACAGAAGACAGTGCAGTCATTCAGGAGGCAGTCTCCCATGAAACAAACACCACTATATGGGCTGACACACTAAAAGTCCTCACACCGCCCCTCTTGCTTAGCCAGGCTGCTTTACCAGCATGGAATGTATTCACTTTTTCAATACAAGTTTATTTCCTGTGATATACAAAATTGTTTTCTATTGGAACTCAGCGTGCTTCTGCCTAATGCAAAGAAATCATTTACAGACGCATGCACGCACACACACAAGCACACGCACACTGGTCCAGGTGTTTTCATGTACCTGTTGTTTGCAGACAGAATAATAAACAAACCGGTTGGGCTCCCCTGATAGATTCAAATACAGACTGAGGAAAGTTTTCTAGCAGCTGAGCCTGTCTGTTATTCTAACAGTTGTGCTCAGTGCTGAAACAGCTTACTCGACAAACTGTTCCTGCAGCCTAACACTCTGATCGGTCTTCTTACAGCCTTTTTTTATAGCCACCTCAATTAATTAAATTAATGAATTGACCAACTGGCCAACCAGAGGACTTTCTGAAACAACCATATGAGGAGAGATGTTGTGGACAGCAGCCTTGCCTCCAGGAGCCTCTGCATTGCTTTTTCACAGAAACGGATTGCATCATGTCAGTGCTGCTGGAGCCTTTTTACTGAAAGAATCAACAACCTGCTGGCTAACCAATCCGGTTTCCTCCATCCCTGCTGACATATTGTCATGAGGCTGAAACGATAGACATCCGAAGAAAGGACATTTTAAACCAATGCATGCCAAAACATCATCGAACATACACAGTAGTTGCACTGCAGGGTCTTCAAAACCCAGGAGATAAATGAGGTCTAAATAACCTGGTTGCTAAATGTGCAGACAATCTGAGGGCTAAATAATTACTATCATTAATAGTCCTTGTAACAGGGGCGCTCTGTTACTGTGTGGGTATCCGCTGAGAGACGAGAGACACCAAGCGCCAGGTTTTTTTTTAATTTACAAGGGTTTGCAAGCAGTTGCAGTGGTTGGTGGCCACCACTAGGGTGCCAGCAATGGTATCCCTAGTGCAGAAGGATATATACAAACATGTACATGGCAAAAGGTCAAAACAAAACACAGTGAGAAAAACAGCTATAAAACAAAAGGTGGCCAAGCTCAGGCCATGCGCTGCTCCCACTAAAAGGGAGGTCACGCACAAAGAACCTTCTCCCTGCACAAACTAATATAAACTCTGGTGGGATTAAAATTCCCCTAATTTCATCCCTACCATACACACACACAGTGGTCCTCCTGGTTCACTCTCCTTGGTTATCCATGCAGGCAAGAACCTTCATTCTAGTACATAAGAACAGGAACAGGAACAAACAGGATCTAATAGTGCAATATCTGTAGATAAGGAAGCTGAATGAGAAATGCCTTTAACATCATATATTTAATGCACAGATTGTAAAGCCAGCAGCTGTGTGCTATTTTGGCATTGAGACACCCTACAAGACGGCCGATGGCTATCAAAAGTGCACTTTTCTTAAGAGGCATACATTAAGATACTGCTCTGGCTGGATGGCAATGTGCCCCGAACTTTCATAACAGAGTTGTTTTAAATTAAGTTTTAGCTGAAAGAACATCCCAGTTCTTTGGGATAATTGATATTAGCAGCTTTACCAAACACAAGACAATAACAGCATTCAGTATCCCCTAGTAAAATGCAACTGAATGCAGGCGGCCAGCAAGCTTCCCATTCACACAGGTAAGCATGCATTTCCATCTCTCCACAGGAAACTGTGGACCTGTTTATTTTCCTGTTTGACAAACTGAACACAGGAACAATGACCCTGCTCAGCCCAGCTGGAATGATTGACTATATTGAATGTTGTTTCAATGAGACAAATATGTCTTGTCTCGCTGGAACAAATATCAAAACATTTATCTCTTTAGATCAGTGGGGAACAAGTAAATGCATACAATCTCTCATTGAAAGAAAAGGACTACAGTACATACAGTAAATGTCCTACTCCTCATAAAATCTTATCATTAAACTAACATTGACCGTAGTCCTCAAACCCAGAATGAATTTGCAAGGTTACATACATAAGGATACAAGCAGAAGGTGCAATGAGAGGACTCAGAGACACAAATATTTGGAATTTTATCAATTCTGAAGATAGTTAGTGTTAACCACTCATCGCACTGAAGACATCCAACTAAAGTATTTAGCAGTGCTGGGTTAATGGAAAGTGCTTATTTCAATATTGTGTTGTTTGTTGTTGTGGTCAGTTTTGTGTCTTTATGTTTATATATTCAATACTACTGCCTGCAAGCATCTCCACTCAAGGGTCAGGACTTCAAGCAGAAGCTCCTCTGGTCAAGAAGAAAGATGCTGTGAAATCTATGATTGCACCTGGTAGGGTTTTCTTTCCCATAGAAATGAGTAAGAAAAGACCTCCCATCAGCTGTTGGGAAGTGCACAGTAGGGTTACTTGTCATGGGAAAACATACTTAACTACTGTAATTTAACATCATCTTTCCCAGCTGGAATCCCCTGGAATGAATATAAACATAGAAAATAAAGACCTTACAGACAAAACAGACACATACTGTATATAAATGGGGTAACAAGTGTGACAAGATGTGCCTTTCAAAACTGAGTACATTTTGTACTTACTAAAAAGAAACTTACTGTAGTAATACAATTAAATAACTATGCTGAAGAGACGCGTTTTTCATTGACACTTCCATTAAACACATCCAGTTCTGAAAGAAGCACATGTTATAGTAGACAACTTTTACTACACTAAGTTCCCAGTTTGCTTGCCTTGTTTTCAGGAAGTCTGTTACTACTTTCCTGCTTATCACTCATTTCAGCCCAGCAGCGTCTTCTGGGTCACAGCATGTTACTGGCTGAAAGCATGTCAGTCAACAGGGGAAGTAGCTGATTGGTTATTGACAGGGCAGAAGCCAGTGAAGTGTTAAGCAAGTTCTGGGTGGCTTGTTGTTCAACATGGGGGAATGCTCCCACACATGTTCTGGGTGGCTTGGTTGCTTTGAGCAGCTTTATAAAAGCAATAATTGTATAAAACAGAACTGAAGCATCTGATGTGTTTTATTTTCAAAGCATGCTGCAATATTTAATGCATCATTATCTCACAGCTGTCAGGAATGGCTCACAAATGTAAAATATAATGTGCAGTACAAATCTCCCTGAATCTCCAGTGCTCACCATTTACTTTTAGTTTGATGAGTGTGACACAATGGCTGTTTACTGCAGAGGTTACATCTCAGAGCATGCAGTGCATGCTTTAATCGTCTAGATGAGAAAATATTACCCTATAACTCAACATGTTGACTGTTTCACAGCTATTTCTGGATGGCTCTCGAAAGATATAGTGTTGTGTAAAGCACATGGCTAAATTACAGTGTGCACTAGGCCTGTGGGTCCTTGGAAAGTATGAGGAGAGGTAAACATGGAAGTTATTTAACAGTGGAACAGAACGCTTTGTTTACAAACAGTTTGCCTGTGGTATGTAATGAATTGCATCTCTGTGTATACTGAGATAAACCCACCAAGGTTTACCAACTACACCTATTATGGCTACTATGGAGGCTTTTTCTTTGATTACCTTAAAAGGAACTGACAGCGCTAGTTCAACATATAAGAGCTACTACATGATCTCTTGATCCTATGCCTACAAAACTATTAAAGATGTTCGTGGTGTTAATAATACCCACGTTTTAAAAATTATAAATGGTTCGCTTTCCTCCAGTATAGTTTCCTCAGCACTTAAGGTAGCTGTGGTAAACCCTCTGCTTAAGAAACACAATTTGGACCCTAAAGTCCTCAATAACTATAAGCCAATCTCCAACCTACCGTTCTTAGATAATGTTCTAGAGAGAGTTGTTGCAATTCAATTACAAACATTTCTAACTCTTAATGGTATATTCGAGAAGTTTCAGTCTGGTTTTCGTGCTGCACATAGCACCGAGACGGCCCTTGTCAGAGTTGTGAATGATCTACTGATAAGCTCTGACTCAGGCTTTCCATCAGTTTTAATTCTTCTAGATCTAAGTGCTGCCTTTGATACTGTAGACCATTCCATCCTACGGAATTGTCTTGAAAGCACAGTGGGACTGTCTGGCCTTGTCCTATCCTGGTTCAAATCTTATCTTTCTGATAGGTTTCAGTTTGTCTCTATTGGGGAGGTAAAATTGGCATTGTGTTCCACAGGGCTCCATTCTAGGTCTCTTGTTGTTTTCATTATATTGTATTGTGGGTTGTTCTTTTTTCTGTACTGTACAGTGCTTTGCAATACTTTTGTATAAAAAGCGCTATACAAGTGTGTGGCAAAGTGCCCCCCCGTGTGTATTTTGTGTTACGTGTTGTGTGTAAATGTTAGTGTATAGTCATCGGTACACGGGATATAAACGGGTCTGTGTTTCACTTGTGATTTAAAAATGTAGATTTATATTTAGGCACGGAGGGCACAAATCACTTCACGTGCTAGTTAAAATGTAATGTGTGGTCACGGGAGTGCACTTAATTAATTCACGTGCAGTTGTACCGAGATTCCAATTGAATGATTGACTAGCAATCGAGTCTCGGTACAACTGCATAAAAACAGCATGTTTTCACTCACTCGGGGTTGGGTGTTCGTGAGTGGAGAACGGGAGAGAGAGAGAGAGAGAGAGAGAGAGAGAGAGAGAGAGAGAGAGAGAGAGAGAGAGAGAGAGAGAGAGAGAGAGAGAGAGAGAGAGAGAGAGAGAGACTTTGACTTTTAAGATCCTTTATTAAATCATTGCAATTAAAATCCATTCAATAACAATAATAAAAGGTAAACGATTAAGATACTTGCTGGCTCCGGGGAACAGCCAAAACCTCCCCAACGCATCAGCATAAAATCAACACATGTTCTCCTTTAACAACAGATTTGAACCAAATAAAAGGATCATAAAATATAAATAAAACACAAAAAGCCAAAAAATTAAACAGTGTTTTCCTGTAAAACAGATTAATAGTAAAGTAATAAACACTGTAAAAATAATAAAACAAAATATAAAGAAACCTAGAAGTTAAACAGCAGCTCACCCTCCTCACTCAATGAGCACAAGGCGTCTCCCACACACCACCTCTCCTGAAAGCCCTCCAGGTTACTGACCATTTTAAAATAATTAAAATCCACCATTACACGGCTGATTGCTAAAATACGAAACAATCGGACAACATCTGTTAGTCCTGCCTCTAAAATCTTATTTTTCCTGGATTTTAAAATGGCCAATTTTGCCTGCCCTAAAATAAAGTTAATTAAAACACTCCTATTCCTTGATTTAAAACTATAGGGGAACCCAAAAATAAAAATCTCCTTGCTAAAAATCACCCCAAAAGCTTGCAGGAGCGCCTGCAAGAGATGAAAAACGACCCCAGCCTGACACAATCACTGAAGGTGTGGAACACTGTCTCCTCCTCCCCACAGAAACAGCACTCAAGCACTGATAGTGGGGTCCACTCTGTGGAGGAACCGTCCCGTAGACACGGCACAATGCAAAATCCTCCACTGCAGGTCCCCTACTCTTTTAGTTAAGGGCAGTTTGTATAAGACCCTCCACACTGGCTCTCTTTCTTCTGCTGCCTGTAAATGGCTTCTCCACTTTGTGTCTACAAGCCCTTTTAGCTGCTTGGACTGGACTGTTTTAACATGCAGCTCATATAGTTTTTCCCTCTGCTGTGTGGAGAGCTATATTTCTTACTCTCTCCACTTTCCCTATCCTCACTCCTTCCCCGCCCTCTTCCTCACCTAAACCTGGGGATAAAAATTACAGGGAAAAGGGGTCCCTCCCTGCTCTGACCCCCAGCTAGCCCCTCTCCCAAAACCTCCTTGAGTTTCGGGGAGAGAGTTCTTCAGCTCATTAATTATTTTCTCAGCCAGCCTCTCCGAAGCCAGCCCAGCCGTCCGCCAGCTGAGCCGCTGAGATCCAAGAGGGGTGGCCTGACTCAATCAGGTGGGCCAGTCGGGTTATACCGCCTTAACAAAACTGGCACACAGCACCTCCGACTGAAAAAATGAATGGGAAAAACGGATTAAAGAAGAGGGGCTCCTCTAGTGACCCTTTCTCCCTCTCCACTCTTACTGTTTGCCACATTTTAAAAACATTAACATAAAAAGAGGGGAGACCTGTCTTATCTAACCTGGAAAAATTAATTAAGAACAGGCCCCGATCTAACCCCATTCCTCCTACTCGTCTCAGAAAATAAAAGGCTATCTCTCTCCAGTGAGCACCTTCCTCAGCATACAGGAGCCTTTTCACTGCCTGCAGTCTGAAGGCTGCCACCCTGCTGGCAATGCTGACCAAGCCTTGCCCCCTTCATCAGTGGGGAGGTACAGAACTGCCGGCCTCAGCCAGTGTCTCCCGCTCCAGAAGAAATCCAGCAATATCCTCTGAATCTCCTCTACCATTCCCCTTGGGGGTCCAGACACGCCAACTTGTGCCATAGCATTGAGGCCACCAAATTATTGATGACCAGGACCCTCCCTTGAATGACAGCTGAGCCAGCAGCCCCTGCCAGCTGTGCAGCCGCCCCTCACCTTATCCACCAGGCCCTCCCAGTTCTTCTGCATGAACGGCTCTGTCCCAAAGAACACCCCCAGCACCTTAATCCCAGTCCTGTCCCATTGCAGGGCCTGAGGCAGTGTGGGGCCCCCTCCTGCCAACCGCCTGACAGGAAGGTGTTGCATTTTGCCCAGTTTATCCGTGCTGACGATGCTCTCTGAAATACTGCCAAGCTCTCCTTCAGGGCCTGGACGTCCCCATCACTGCACACAAACACGCCACATCATCAGCGTAGGGCCGATACTTTCACAGAGACAGGGACGGGTGAGGCAGGCACTGCCCAGCCAGACAACCTGCCCCTCAGAAGATGCAACAGTGGCTCTATTGTCAATGAATACAGCATGCCAGACAGAGAGCAGCCCTGTCTAATGCCCCTGCTCACTGAGAAAGGTTTGCTCAACCCATTATTAATCTTTAAAACACTAAAAACATTAGCATATAAAAGCTCAATGTAGGAAATAAAAACAGGGCCAAACCCGAAGGCTCTCAGGACTTTCACAAGGTAGGTGTGGTCGACCCTATCGAAAAGCCTTCTCTTGATCAAGGGAGACCAATCCCACATTAAAATGACATGTTTCACTCAAAGTTAAAAAATCTCTAATTAAAAACAGGTTATCAAAAATAGATCTTCCTGGGATACAATAGCTTTGATCTTTATGTATTACTGTACTTAAAACCTTTTAAGTCTATTTGCGAGACATCTAGAAATTATTTTCGAATCTGCACATAAAAGCGAAACAGGTCTCCAGTTCTTTAAAAGGCAGAGGTCTCCTTTCTTGGGCAGCAGTGTGATCACTGCCCTGCGGCAGCTGAGAGGCAGTTCTTTCCTCTCCAGACTCTCCTTCAGCACCTGGAAGAAGTCCTCCCCGATCACCCCCAGAAATGTTTGAAAAACTCAGCAGGGAGGCCATCTATCCCAGGCGCCTTCCCGCTGGAGAGCTGTGTCATTGCAGTGGTCAGTTCCTCGAAGGTCAGCTCTGTATCCAGTCCTCTCTGCTCCTCCTCACTCAGGCTGGGTAGATCCTGGAACAGGGTCTCTGTGTCATCAGGATCACATTGTTCTTTAGTGAATAGCTGCTTGTAGAACTGCACAGCTGCCTCACTGATCTCCTCTCTGCTGTATAGTTCTCTGCCGCAGGGCATTCGCACACACCTCAGCTGCTGGCTGCATGCTCTCTTTTTCTCCAGGCCAAAGAAGAAGGAAGTGGGTGCATCCATGTCCCTCAGCTCCACGAAGCGAGAACGCACCAACGCCCCTTCACCTTCTCCTCCAGCAAGCTGCCCAGCACATTTCTTTTCTCTTTTATTTTTGGAATGTTTGCTCATTGGAGTGATCTTCGTTATTTTCTAAATTTAGAATGTCTCTCTCTAACTCCCTGACTGCTTTGTCCAGTGACCTGGTTGCCTCCAGGGTGTACTGCTGACAAAAAATTTTAATTTGTTTTTTCCCAATGTCCCACCACTGCCTTAAATCTTGATAATTGTTCTTTTGTTTTTGCCAGATTTTCCAAAACTCTTTAAAAATAATTCCAAATTTACAGTCTTTTAATAATTGAATGTTAAAATGCCAATAAGAGGATTTATGTGCTTCAGTTGGAATAAGTACAGTAACTAACAGGCAGTGGTGGTCTGACAGACTATTAGGAATGATACTTGCCCCTACAAAAAATTGAGGTGACAACGGAATGAATAAAGCTGGTCCAGTCGTGCTCTAGATGTGTAATTATTACGAGACTGGGACCAGGTGTACTGTCGAGCATGAGGGTGCAAACATCTCCATACGCCAACCAGGTCACTGGACTGTAAAACTGCAGTTAGGTCTCTGGAGGATTGAGGATGTGGCTCCTCAGTATTCCTATCCTTTGTAAAATCCACAGTACAATTAAAATCACCCGCAACCACTAATACGTCATTATTATTGCATTTTAAAATGGTCTGATTCAACTTATTAAACAATACAGTTCTTTCTCTTCCTGTATTTGGTGCATAAATATTTATAAAAGTAAAGTTAAAACCAGCCATTTGTGTTTGTACTTTTAAAAGCAGCCTTTCTCAATCTCTTCTACTTGCTTTACTGTGACAGCCAGGTCTGATTTAAAAGCACCGCTACTCCGCGCTGGTGCTGGAGCCGTGACTGAACACACACTGACCTCCCCACTCTGACCGCCAGACCGCCTCATTCTCCTGCTCAGTGTGCGTCTCCTGCAGCAACACAACCCCAGCCCTTTTCTGCTTTAAAAATCAAATAACTGTGCTCTTTTAAAAGACTGTCTACAGCCATTAACGTTAAAAGAAATAAAATAGACTTTTCCATGGCGGTTAGAATATTTAAGACCATCAAGTTAAAACAAACACTAAAAAAGCAATAAAAAGTCGTAATACAAAAATCCATTTTAAAATAATGTTTTTGAACGTAACATTTTCTTTACCGTCTGTACTAGTTTTTAAACGGTATCTCTTCTGCTGATCTAGCTCCTCAAGTGTGGACTTCCTGGAGACTACATGCAGAATGTAAAACAATTTTAAATCGGGAAAAACTTTTAATGTCCACTCCCTCTTACCTTTAGTACTGTCAAGAAAGTTGCAAATGTACTGCAGTGTATAGAGTTTTCTCCTGACGGGTTGGCTGTCAGGGACGTCCGAGATTAGCGAGGAATCAGAGAGCCCCCGTCATCCGACTCGTACATGCCCTCGCCTTCCTCGCCGCCTGCCCCATCTTTTTCAGCGGCCTCGCCGCTCTCCACAGCCTCAGCTTCAGCCTCGGTGCCCCCTCCTGCCTTGCTACCTGTCTCGTAGTCAGACTGGGGCAGTTCTGTGCTTGTGCCTTCTTCCTCAGGGCAAGGTGGCACAGCCTGCGGGAAGACGCCAGTTCCTCTTCAGGCATCGGTTGGGGATCGCCTCCGCTCTCCGCAACTTTCACGCCGGGGACTGAGTCTTCTCCCGCTGCCCACAAACACTAACCCAGGGTCTCGCTTGGGCTCTCCTTCTTCAGACGGTTTGTTTTTCTTTTTCTTTTTTCGCCACCATTTCAAACTCTTCTTGGCTTTGTCCAGTCTCTTGCCCTGAGGCTGTCTGCGCTTGACTGTGTCTCTTATGCTGCGGTGTCGACACTGCTTCAGACACGGCTGACGCTGCTGCTTCAGGCACCGCGGCTTCAGGCACCGCTGCCTCGGGCTCTGCTGCTTCAGGCACCGCGACCTCGGGCTCTGCTGGTTCCGCCGTCTCGGGCTGTGCTGGCTCCGGGGGCTGCTCGTCCTCCCGCTCTCCCCGATCGCCCCTAGCCTCCTCCCCGCCAGGAGCTCCCTTATCCTGCTCTGCTTCAGCCCGATCCCTGTTTCTCGGACACTGTTTTCTTTGATGTCCCTGAGCTCCACATTTAAAACACCTCATTGTATCAGAACTGGCAAAAACAACACAATTCGTCCCCTCGACATTAAAGTTCCACGCTACTTCAATAACTAAATTAGGATCGTGTTGTAAAATAAACGCTTGTCTTCTAAAAGACAAGACATGTTTAACACTGGGAGTTTTACATCCTAGAGGGATCGCCTTAATGGGATACATCAATTTTCCATATCTTGCTAGCTCTCTTTCCAGTAACTCGTTTTTAAGAAGGGAGGGACATTAGACAGTATTACTTTGGTTACGGGTGTCACTAAAGGTGAAACTTCAATAAAAGACCCCTGCACACTAAACCCCTCCTCCACTAGCTTATCTACCAAATCCAAATCAGTTAAAAAAATGACTAGAGCTTTATTCATCCTTGAAGCTGATTTTATTTTATTGAAGCCCACAACCTCTCCTATCGCCACCAGGCATTCCTCCACCGACACCCCGACATCAGGCACACAGCGGCAGCCGTGCCGGCGAGTCAGCCCCCTCCCTCCCTCCGAACTACACGCCATATCGGCGTTTCTGCTGATCTATGATCAGCTAAACAAACAACAATGACTCACAAATATACTACCACTATTACGCTTAAACCGACAAACAAAATTTACATAAAACACAAAAATATAAATATATATAAATAAATTGCAAAAGCTTAGATTCTCCTGAATCACAACTCCCGCGTCCACTCACCACCTGGCTCCTCCCACAATCCCACAATCCTCGAGAGAGAGAGAGAGAGAGAGAGAGAGAGAGAGAGAGAGAGAGATAGGAAATATATAGAACAATTGCTATCGCGTGCTGGTAGGACCAGCACGGTACTTGTTTTATTATTTACTCACCGTGTTTGTGTGTCTGTCCGTCCACCGTTTGTTTAGTGTTAGTCCGTTTTTGTTTATCTATTTATTTTGGCGTAAGTGCCGTGTCCTGTTGTTGTGTGTTTGTTGTTACAACCGTTTATTTTTCTGTTCTGTTTATTCATTAACTGCTGAGCGAAAGCAGTCGCTCAGCTTCACCAAACTCCTCTCTGTTGTTTTTGTTCCTGCTTCTGACGTGACGTCACCGCTCAGTCGTCTTTGTGACACGTGGTGTCAGAACCGGGAGCTACAGCGCCTCCAGGACTCAGGCCAGAGCAGGAACCGCAATTTGGGGTTTAAAAAAAAAAAAAAAAAAAAAAAAAAAATGGAAGGCTGGAACTGGAGAGATGGCTGCCAGGATCTGGAGGTCCTCCTCGGTGGTCTAGAGGACCAAGGCTGGTGCCTTGCCTGTGGGGAGTTCGGGCACCCGGTGGTGCGCTGCCCCTACCAAGAGGGAGAGGAGGAACTGGCCCAGGATAGGAAGGTGAGGAGGAGGCAGAGAAGGGGAAAGGGGAAGAGGAAGGCTGAGTGTCCACAGCCCAAGTGGGAGGAGCCTGAGTGTCCACAGCCCAAGCGGGAGGAGCCCGAACGTCCTACGCCTGAGTGGGAGGAGCCCGAACGTCCCTACGCCTGAGTGGGAGGAGCCCGAACGTCCCACGCCTGAATGGGAGGAGCCCGAACGTCCCACGCCTGAATGGGAGGAGTCGGTGCGCCCACAGCCCAAGAGGGAGGAGTTGGTGCGCCCACAGCCCAAGAGGGAGGAGTCGGTGCGTCCACAGCCCAAGAGGGAGGAGTCGGTGCGTCCACAGCCCAAGAGGGAGGAGTCGGTGCGCCCACGCCCAAGACACGGAAGGTAGAGCGTCCACAGCCCCAGTCTCCACCAGCAGAGGGTGAATTCCTGCTGGGTCCACCTCCATTGCCATGGGAGGACTGCTTGCAGCTCCCACCTCCACCAGCAGAGGGTGAATTCCTGCTGGTCCCGCCTCCGCCACCTCCATTGGCAGGAGCAGAGCAGCAGGAGCTGCCTCTGCCTCCGCCACTTCCATCGGCAGAGCAGCAGGAGCTGCCTCTGCCTCCGCCACCTCCACCGGCAGGAGCAGAGCAGCAGGAGCTGCCTCTGCCTCCGCCACTTCCATCGGCAGAGCAGCAGGAGCTGCCTCTGCCTCCGCCACCTCCATCGGCAGGAGCAGAGCAGCAGGAGCTGCCTCTGCCTCCGCCACCTCCATCGGCAGGAGCAGAGCAGCAGGAGCTGCCTCTGCCTCCGCCAACCCCACCAGCAGAGGATGAATGCCTGCTGGTAACACTTCCCCACCAGCAGAGGATGAATGCCTGCTGGTATCACTTCCCCACCAGCAGAGGAGGAATGCCTGCTGGTAACACTTCCCCACCAGCAGAGGAGGAATGCCTGCTGGTATTACTTCCCCACCAGCAGAGGATGAATGCCTGCTGGTAACACTTTCCCCACCAGCAGAGGAGGGATGCCTGCTGGTATCATTTCCCCACCGTCACGAGGAGAGGAGCAGGAGCTGCCTCTCCCTTCACCAGAAGGACCCGGACTAGATGCTGGCGGTCCTCGGCAGCCCTTGCATAGGCTGCTGAGGGAAGCACGGGAAGAACCGCCCGCCGCAGAGGCCGAGAAGAGGGCCAACACCTGCACCCCAGCTAGTCCTGACTCCCTGCCTCGCTTAGCCCAGGATGCCTGCCCCGCCGCCCAAGGATGCCTGCCCCGCCGCCCAAGGATGCCTGCCCCGCCGCCCAAGGATGCCTGCCTCGCTTCGCCCAAGGATGCCTGCCTCGCCGCCCAAGGATGCCTGCCTCGCTCGCCCAAGGATGCCTGCCTCGCTTAGCCCAAGGATGCTTGCCTTGCATCGCCTGGGGTGGCCTGTTGCTCCGCGATCGCCTGGGGTTGCCAGCCGCTCCGCATCGCCTGGGGTTGCCAGCCGCTCCGCATCGCCTGGGGTTGCCAGCCGCTCCGCGCTCGCCTGGGGTTGCCAGCCGCTCCGCATCGCCTGGGGTTGCCAGCCGCTCCGCGCCGCCTGGGGTTGCCAGCCGCTCCGCATCGCCTGGGGCTGCCTGTTGCTCCACATCGCCTGGGGCTGCCTTTTGCTCCACACAGGGTACAGGGTACGAGGGAGAAGTGGAGCTCCGCTGCCGCCTCTATGGCCAGGGGCTCCCCTCCCGAGTTCGCCTCCCGAGGGTCCGCTGCTGCTGCCGCCGCCTCCCGAGGGTCCGCTGCTGCTGCCGCCGCCTCCCGAGGGTCCGCTGCTGCTGCCGCCGCCTCCCGAGGGTCCGCTGCCGTCGCCTGGGGTCGCCAGGGATCCTGCTTCGCCTGGGGTAGTCGAGGGTCCTGCTTCACCTGGGGTCGCTACACTATGGCCAGAACCCCATGAAGGGGAGCTGTCGGCCATGAAGAAAGGGGGAGGTCAGGAGACCAGCTCCCCAGCCGCATTTCCGTGGCAGGAAACACGGTGGCCAGAGCCCCACGGAGGGGAGCTAGCGGCCACGAAGGAGGGGAGGTCAGGAGACCCGCTCCCTCGCAGCAGTTTCGCTGCGGAGGTGGGTGGCCGGCCCCACGGAGGGGAAGTGCCGCCATGAAGAAGGGGGAGGTCAGGAGACCAGCTTCCCCGCAGCAGTTTCGCTGCGGAGATTGTGTGGTCGGAGCCCCACGGAGGGGAACTGCCGGCCATGAAGAAGGGGGGTCAGGAGACCAGCTTCCCCGCAGCAGTTTCGCTGCCGGAGATTGTGTGGTCGGAGCCCCACGGAGGGGAACTGCCGGCCATGAAGAAGGGGGAGGTCAGGAGACCAGCTCCCCAGCTGCACTTTCGCGGCAGGAGATAGTGTGGCTGAAGCCCCGAAGAGGAGCTGCCAGCCACGAAGAATTGGGGGTGCCAGACATTTCACCATGGCCACCCCCAGAAACAACTTGCTTCCCCTGTTCCGGGACTTTGGGACTGAGGGGGAGGTGGCCATTGAGGCCATGTGTGCTTTGCACAAGGGGGGTATATGTGGCAAAGTGCCCCCGTGTGTATTTTGTGTTACGTGTTGTGTGTAAATGTTGGTGTATAGTCATCGGTACACGGGATATAAACGGGTCTGTGTTTCACTTGTGATTTAAAATGTAGATTTATATTTAGGCACGGAGGGCACAAATCACTTCACGTGCTAGTTAAAATGTAATGTGTGGTCACGGAGTGCACTTAATTAATTCACGTGCAGTTGTACCGAGATTCCAATTGAATGATTGACTAGCAATCGAGTCTCGGTACAACTGCATAAAAACAGCATGTTTTCACTCACTCGGGGTTGGGTGTTCGTGAGTGGAGAACGGGTGAGAGAGAGAGAGAGATAGGAAATATATAGAACAATTGCTATCGCGTGCTGGTAGGACCAGCACGGTACTTGTTTTATTATTTACTCACCGTGTTTGTGTGTCTGTCCGTCCACCGTTTGTTTAGTGTTAGTCCGTTTTTGTTTATCTATTTATTTTGGCGTAAGTGCCGTGTCCTGTTGTTGTGTGTTTGTTGTTACAACCGTTTATTTTTCTGTTCTGTTTATTCATTAAATGCTGAGCGAAAGCAGTCGCTCAGCTTCACCAAACTCCTCTCTGTTGTTTTTGTTCCTGCTTCTGACGTGACGTCACCGCTCAGTCGTCTTTGTCACAAAGTGCAATAAATAAATAGATCAATAAATAAAGCCTTGTTGTTAATAAATGCAGCACACAAGAGCATCTTCCTCCAGTAGAGTTCAGACACACAGGAATATGGATTGCTTTGTGGGCAGAGTCGTAGATGAATACATCCTGCAGCTAAGTGTATTGTATTGTTCTTTTATCAATCAGTTGTTTAATCAGTATTTCAAGACTCATTGCACACAATGAACATGCACAGTACAAAGCCTCCATGTATTCAGTGATATTAAATGCTTTTTTCATTAGATGTAAATAACTAATTAGCTAACTTATTGAATGTGCTAAATAAGTTCAATTGCATTTCTAATACGTAAAGGTTTCCATTTCATAATGCACATTTAATTACATTTCTTAATTGCGTTTCTTTGAAATTAGCTTGGTTTACTTACATTTCCATATACTTTCGTGTATTTTACAGCATTTAGTTTCTTTCACCACTGTACAGCAGCACTAAGGTGTCTTTTAGGTTTGATAATCCAAACCAAGATTATTCCCTGTTGGAGGTGCATTGCAGCAGAAACACAATAATCTTGTAATACATGAAAGCATTTCAAGGAATCTGAATCACTCAGCAGCATAGGGGCAGAGTGCCTTCTGGCAGCGTCGTCTGACACTCTTGCGCTTGGAACTGCGCATTGGAATCAATTCTAGAACCATTATTGCCAATGGTTTGTTTTCTTTCTTAATTAAGTGGTATCTGTCTACTGCCTGGAATGCTGGCCAGTCCGCCAATAAAAAATAAATAAATAAATAAATAAATGCTGTTATTATAGGGGACTTAGCTATTATGGGTGCACCGTATGAGCACAGTGAAGCCAGAGAGACAGTGTTGCAGTGCGTGTGTCATGCTGTTACACGTATACTGGATCTCAGTATAATGCACACATATACCGCAGAACAGAAATAATATATCATGCTGGTAAGTAAAAGGTTAAATAGTAAAGTATTGTACATGATGCTGGCAAAATAATTCCAGTAAATCTTCTGTACAACAGGATGAATTTTATATTATCCCTTCCTAGGTCTCACATTTTTATGAAGCTGAATTAGATATACAGTATATATTTTTGAATGGTCATTTATTTAAAGCTGATAGTAAAGAAAATGTATCTATCTGACCTATATGTCAGTTTGGTATGATTGACATTGTTCCATGGGGCAAAAAGCATCAGATTGAAGGGACAAACTGAAGAATCATCATCGTACTGAGACTGAAGAACACTTCCTTATCTCCTGTCACACAACTACAGAACAAATAACCTAAGAGCCCATTAAACTCAATATAACAAAATAATTTAAAAAATGGGCAGAGAGCCCAGTGACCAGTGCTAAAGATACAGTTTTGGGTCACTGAGTAAATTACTCTCCAATTTAGACACTATGTGAGTAAAATGTATTTTAGGTGAGTAAAATGCAACATTACCTTGAAGTCATGAGTACTTTCAATAAATACTATACACACGTTAATGCTAACTTATGGGGTATGCATTAACTACAGCCTTGCATTTTAACTGTAATGTTACTTTGAACTGCTGTACAAAAACAACAATTATTCTTATTTGCTTTATTGACCACAAACAACAACATGGCTGTGAAGGAAATAATCACAGAAACAGAACATATACTGTATTTCTCCAATTCCAACGCTGCAAACAGAATATATTTATAAAGAAAGGATAATATTATATTCCTTATTGATCGCCTTGCTATGGCAATATAAAGCATCCCGGCTCTCTCCAAACACAGAATATTGTATTTATTACATAGATTTACCTTCCCAATATTCAGCTGATAGAGGTAAATTGGTAGTTTAGGTTGAGGGGGACTGAGACTGTGCTGAGGACCAAAAATCCAGTCGCTTATTCACCAGCCACAAACATGCATTGCAAGTGAGTGGATTCAGCTGTACATTTTTATTTTATTTAATTGAAAACCCAGACTTACAGTATTGGTCACGTTTTCTGCAATTACCTGTAGCTGTCCTGGCATTTCTATGAATCATTCTACATGCAGTATATTCACAATTGACCATTGAAATGCCGGGAACCAGTGAAGTACAAGAAGCTTGATAACATGTCAGCTCAAGCTGGGCAGCAGCATTTCTATGCATATCTTTACGCAAGCAATGGCAGCAGCGCGGAAAAAAAACTAAAAAGTGCAAGAAGGGTTTTGAACATTTCACGACCAATGGACAGAAAAAATATTTTGTAGTTGGGGACTCTATTGTTGTTTTTTATACACAAATGAAATAAGCTTACTTGATTTGAAAAACGTCTTGAACGATACAAGCAAATTCCTACACTGCTTCACCTTCACCGTTAGGCCCAGTTGTTGAAGGTGGTTGGTAACAAGTTCCGTGTGAGCCTCTGCCTGTGCTGGAGACTGGATGCAAATGAGCCAGTCGTCCAGATAATTGAGCAGCCTGATGCCTTTGAGTGTCAAAGCCATCAGGATAGCTTCCATGCAGTTTGAAAAGGCACAGGGGCTAGGGAGAGGCCAAATGGCAAGACAAGGAACTCGTATGCTGTTTCCTGAAAAGCGAACTGCAGGTAATTCCTGTGCGCTGATTTTATGGGGGTGTGGAAATAGGCTTCTTTGAGGTCCACTGTGGTGAACCAGTCGCCTGGCCTGACTTCAATAGCTTGTTAACAATTTGATCCTCCTTCAACTCTGATACAGGTTGACCTACCTGTCTGAGGTCGAGGATCGGTCTGAGGCCATGTGACAGGGAGCTGGGTCGCTGGTTCCTGCACAAGTGTGTGTGCCTGTGAGAAATCAGCTGCGATGTGCAGCCGGAGATGCGTTGCTAAGCAACCAGCTGAGCGGGAGGCTCGCCTTGAGCTGAGATGATCGGGAGGTCTGGATTGGCTGGGGGGCGTGCAATAGGGTGCATTATTTTCACACTGTTCTGAATAGACATACTATAACTAGAAAACTAAGTGAAATCTATAACTCTATAGGAAAAAAAAAAAATAGTTTTGGCCCCATCAAGCAAATCTGCCAATATAACAAACACAATAGTTCTGTTATTAGGTGAAAGCATTTGAAAATAGAAACATTGGCATTGCCAAGTGAAGACGGTTGATCTATTCTGAGAAACTCCAGGAGCACCTACAAGCTAAACTTTACATCACCACAGGGTGAGCCTCATACCTTTAAGCTTTATGTTTCTCTTTTGCTGCTGTACATACGTAAAGCAAAAACCTGAAGGTTTTAGAAGTGCATGGAATAGATGCAGAATCCCAGTCCATTTTCAGGCTACAGAAAACAAGACTCAAAATGGGTGGGATTCTGAAATATTAGCCAATAGCGGATAACGTAAGGATTAACAATGTATGAAACAGGTGTGTGGCAGGGTGAAAGCCCTGCCGGTGCACGTGTGTATGCGTTGGTGGGGGGGGGGATATTGGGAAAAACTCTGCAAAAACATGTGGGGATGTGGCTGTGCGCATTTCCACTAAACTGCAGCTTCCTTGGGTTCTGAGTGTCTCTCCCTGCCAATAACATCCGGGCTTGTGACGCTACCGTCACAAGGTGCTAGAGGCTAAAGGGAAGCCCCCTGAAACACTTGTTGAACACAGATCAGTGTGGTTATTGCACTGCCATTACCTTTAAAGTAAACTACTTTTACAAAATACACGTAGGCTTAGCTTCTTATGAAGAGCCGCCACTGGCATACACGGCAGTGTGATTAATCCATACATATTCATAAAGGGAAATGCAAGTTTCAAACCATTTGTGAAGATTTATCTGTCAATAGCTGCCCTACTAACAAGATAATAACCCCCCTGGGTGCATGCCCAGGCAGAATGCACAGCAGAGTGCCTATTAGAGGGTGTATTCTTTTCAATATTTCATTGCTTTTGGTCAAGCAAAGAATTTCTATTTTTCCGTTTTTCTTTTTTTTTTCTTTTTTTATTGCAGTTGAGTAGAATTGAATCATTTATTAAACACGTGTTGTCTTCTGAGAGACAGCAAGAATAAAATATTTAAAGCATTCCAAGTTAATAATCTTATTGATAGATTGAAATTCGTGGCTTTTGGCAGTCTGAGAACAGTAGAAAAAAAGTTGTTTGTCGATTGTGTTGCATGCTGTGGTGAGTTTGTCTTGTTTCCTGTAGCAGCTTCAATAAGATCAGAATGGTAACATAAGAGAGAACAAAGTCTACATATCACATACTGCAGCAGGCTATACTGTGCATCACTACAGGGTTCATGAGGGTCCCGTTGGCAATACATTTGTTGGAATGAAACATGTGCTCATGTCACCTGTCATTGTACTCTGTTGATGAGGGCTGTGCCAGACATCAGTCTGAAGTATTATTTTTTCACACTCTGTGGAATCCCAGGTACAGACACACTGGAACATATGAATGCAATCTCTACACCTACAGTAAGCTCTTCAGTTTAATATGCAAGAAGAAGCCATGCTTGCTTAGCCCTTTGAGATCGCATCTTGATCGGCTACACGCTGCTCAAACAACTGTACAGCTACTGCCTTCACCCAGCATCTGCTCCTAATCATTAATATTATTATTATTATTATTATTATTATTATTATTATTATTATTCTTTTTTTTTTTTAATTTAGTAATCGCCAATTGATTTTCCCCTATTTTTCTCCCAATTTGAAATGTCCGATTGTATTAGGCTCAGCTCACCACTACCACCCCAGCACTGACTCGGGAGTGGCGAAGACGAACACACGCTATCCTCTGAAGCATGTGCTATCAGCCGACCGCTTCTTTTCACTCTGCAGGCCCGCCGTGCAGCCAACCCAAAGCTACAGCGTAGGAGGACAATGCAACTGGGCAGCTTACAGGCAATCCCGCAAGCGCCCAGCCAGTCTACAGGTGTTGCTGGGGTGCGGTGAGCCGAGGACACCCTGGTCGACCGAAGCTGTCCCCCCTGGCGGCGCTCGGCCAATTGTACGCCGCCCCCTAGGAGCTCCCATCCATGGCCGGCAGTGGAATAGCCTGGACTCGAACCGGCGACCTCCAGGCTATAGGGCGCATCCTGCACTCCACGCAGAGTGCCTTTACCGGATGCACCACTCAGGAGCCCCCTAATCATTAATACTTAAAACTGTGTTCATTTTCAAGAACAGCAGCCATTAATTTCCACGAAAATACAGTCATACAAAAGAAAGTAAACAGGTTTATAATTAGGGGAGAGAGTACTCTAAACGTTCAGTTATTATCATAACCCTGGTTCCCTGAAATAGAAATATAACCATTACTAAATGAGTAGTTATCTCCTAAAGACCCAAAACCTGAATAAGATACTCAGCCTGTGATATAGGCATTCCCACTCCAAGGGTATAAATGACTGTGTTCACAGATCTCAGCATAATTTTTCCTTCAAGCCTGCTGCAATCATGGATGTAGCGACTTTGAAAGTTAATGGTTACATTTCTATTTCAGGGAACCAGGGTTATGATAAGAACCTAACATTCCCTTTCAAGTACGAAATGTAACCATTACCGAATGGGTCAGTATACCCAAGCCGTTGCAAGGGCAAGATTGCCGCACAACCGGAATGCTACAAGGCTAAGCCGAGGCTGTCTTGTGTGTTACCATTCGGGACCCCAGGGCTAAAAGATTGAGGGATTAACTCAACTCTATGTCTGTGTTGTAAGGGTTGACTGAGAAGCTGCCCTTAACACTCTAGTTCCAAAACCAGGGTTTTGAGGATCCACGACATTAATGATTGAACCTAGTAAAAGTATGGGGAGTAGCCCACACCACTGCATTGTAAATGCCATGCCCCTGGTGGAATGGGCAGTGAGCTTTTCTGGAGGGAGTAATTGGGCTCGCTCATTAGCATTCCTGACCATGTTTGCTATCCATTTGGACAGTCTCTGCTTAGACAGGGCTTGACCATGAGACTTCGCACCATAGCAGACAGAAAATAGTTCGGACAGCCACCAACTTGTCATCCTGTCAACATAATATGCTAGGGCCCGCACTGGACACAGCGTATGGAGCTGCCGCTCTCTGTCAGAATGGAAAGGCGGGGGGGGGGGGGATGGAAAGGCTCCAATTCCACAGACTGGTTGACATGGAATGTCAAGATAGTTTTTGACAAAAAAGCAGGATTCGTACATAGCATAACCTTTATCCTGGCTTCTTCAAAAATTAATTAGGCTTTTGCAATTGAGAATACCTGCATCTCACTAACCCGCTTTGCGGAGGTGATTGCAAGCAAGAAAGCTGCTTTGAGCAGCTGCATGTAAGGGCTCAAATAGAGGCTTCATGAGTGCATCAAGCACCACATTAAGACTCCAGCGAGGAATAATATCCTTCATAGGCGGTCAAAGCCGCCAAGCTCCTTTAAAAAAACTTGTCGGTAGTGGGTCGGAACCGGGACGGTACCAGCTTGGTTCAGTACGGTACTGGTCAGAACCAGGACAGCACCGGAACCTCGGTCCTGGTTGGTAACCGGTACGGTGACGGTACGGTACGGTACCGGGTCGGGAACGGAGCGGGTTGCACAGCAAGCTACTGGCAATACCACTCAGTCAATACTCACATGAGACTGAGGGAAGCCCGCTTGTTAGAATGAACTAACAGCCCTCGTAATGCTGATGCAAAAGCTGTCACCAAAATGACATTGAGATGCTGTGGGAGAGATTGCAAGCAACCACAACTGAAGCAGCCTTTTGGTCCTGCCAGCAACTGCTGTCACTACACGCTGACAGGCCTGTGAAAACAGAAAAACAGAATGAGAAAAGAAAAATATTTTTATATGTAAACAATGGGAGTGCAGACTGGACCTTTGAGACATGGATATATGTAAACAATGGAACTGCATAACAGGGGAGATGTATGGAATGGTGTTGTTAGCTACAATCACTTTACAGTATCTGCTTTACACATGACAAAATGATAGGAGCAGAAATAGCAGACTGAAATAGATTTTGTCAGGGGTTAGTAACTTCTCAAAGTTAAAAACTTGTGGCCTGTTCACCATTTAGTTTTTTTCAAATATTTAGCCTGGTTTTGTGTCCTTCCTTGACTGTATATTTAGCCTGGTTTTGTGTCCTTCCTAGACTATATTTAGCCTGGTTTTGTGTCCTTCCTAGACTGTATATTTAGACAGTATTGAAAAGGGTAGGCTGATAAGTTACTGAGCCACAAGTTCTGCTTAGCAGCCTGGTGTAATACACACTTCAAGTTCCTTTACTATAAACCTCTTGCAGATAGAAAGATCATTGCAACATGCAGAACATATATAGTGTAACATGCTTTATGGTTACCAAAAATATTTTCCAGTCTACCGTGTGTATGAAATAATTGATGGTATGAAACAGTGAATCCAGCAGGGTCTGTCACTGTTCTGATCATGCGCTGGGATTGAGGATCTTGCAGAAGTTTGCATTGGCAAGTGTCTTTCAAGGGGAGAACAAAGACAGCTGTAATGCTTTATAACCTGCCTGAGATTTCTTCACAAGAAGGCGGCTACAACCTTCCAAACAGTGTGTCTTTTACACTGTATGTATTCAGAGTTATTCATTTCATTGGAACAATTTTATACTGACAAGAGGTGTTTTTCTTTTGTTTTACTATAAAAATGTTTATAAAAGATATATGGTGTAAGGTTAACACTACATAGTAGAGTGGACAGAAAACGGTTAATTTTCCTCACTCCAGAAACAGGTCAGGGCATAGAGATCCTCACCAGTCCTGATCAGAAAATGGTCAATTTGCCTCACCCCAGAAACAGTTCAGGGCATATAGACATCTTCACCAGTCCTGATGCTTCTTGTAAAAATACCCCATGTTGACAGGCGGCTGATTGTCTGATAGCGATGGTGTAATATGATGACTGAGTCGTGGTGCATGCACATGTGGGCTGTCAAAATAATTCCACAGTGAACGTTGTGTGCAGTGATGCAGTGGCTCTTGGGTGACTGCCGCTGTTTTGTGAACAAAATGATCATTGAGTCTTTTTATCCCTGGGTAATCTACTTGCGCTTATGCTGCAGTTAATATGTTTGTTGTGTCTTTTAATTAATAAAGACATAGGCATCTTAACCGGTCTCATAAGACTGAACCAGCATCAACTTGGTATGAGCTGCCTATGTTAACAACATCATTATGGGGTTTAATAACACATATCCATTAATAATGTTAGTCAGGTGTCATTATCTCTTATGACTTTAATTAGCAATTAATAAACATCAGACGGAAAACGTTAGAAAGGTTAATGATAATGGAGCCCTTCCTTTTTCACTTTGTAAGAGAACAGTTTCACACATTCACAAAAGTATGATCACTGAGCATAAGTAAATTAGTGACCCCTTTATGGTACCCAGTAAATATATTTGTAATGTTGTATAGTACTGGCAATCTTTATGAAGACTATTCTTTATGCCCCAGTTTGTTTCTAAAGCACTTTGAGATCTATTGATATAACACACAGTTAATACACTTGTGATAACTAAAGCATGAGTTTGGCTGATCATCAGGTTTTTTTTCACAGATGAAAGACTTCTTGTGGGTGCAAATAAACAAGTCAGCTGTGAAGGAAAAAAATGTAATTAAACTCAAAAGAAAATGTAATTAACTTCTTCTGTCCAATAATGGAAACCAAACCAAATGCCAACAACTCAAGGTTTTATTAATCACATAAAAGAGTGCTGAAGTGTAATAGGAACAATGGAAAGTAACAAACAATAAAGGCTAGCATGAATACAGGATAGGAGGAGCAACTACACCCCAATCCTGTCCCCTTTGAAATATACAACACCTTCAACAGGCATCCCAGAGGAACAGCCCATGCTCCTCAACACAGAAGAATATTGGTATTAATAACTTGTAAATGAGCATTTTTATCTTGAAGACGTCAACGTATGACAAACGTTACTAAACACTCAAAAATCACACAGTCAAGGTAGCTACAGACACAGTACAGTGTTCCAGAAATGACCAGCCCCCGTTTGAATCACCTATTACATATCACCAGACAGTACAGCATATCAATATACACCCTCCCTGAGCCGACTGATGTTCACAAGGCAAACAGAGGGGTTTTTTATTGTCTTAATTTCCAAACAATGAAGCAGATTCCTGTATGTTGCTTGTGGAACATCTAAACACCATGGACACAGTCAATGAAAATACTGTCATGGTATTTTGGTTAAACATTACCATAGAATTCTCCAATATAGAAAAAATACTAGAGTGTTCTATGGTAATTTTTTTTTTAAAGAAGGAGGCAGGGCAGGACACACCTTTGACTCGGGTAAGAGAAAGAAATGACCTCAGTGTGTCAGCTGGTATGCAAACAGGAGCAGAATCTATATCCTGCAGACAGTGCTCCCCGAAACTGAAATACCAAGTCCTCATTCTGCATGACTGGAATCAGACTGTCACAAGTGCACATAAACAGTAAATTCATTTCCAGGCTGTCATCTCTTGTACAATATATTCAACATTACTTTTACAGTTTATCACAGTGGACATTACATTTGGAACTAATGATTTAACTGTACTCATGAAAGAGCAAATATATCACAAGTTATTAGCAAAGTGTCTCTTCAATGGCTCCTCCTCCAACACCTTTTACTGCCCTACAGTACGCCTCCCTTCATAAATAACGCAGTCGTACAATCTCACACTATTCTTGAATTGCTTCCACAAACTGTTTTCTTAAACACACTCTAAATAACCAAACTGCGGGTCTGGTGGATTTGGCATACATTTGTTTATACAGCATGTGTGTGCCTGTGTTCATATATATATAGAATATTATACAAGGCGCTATACAATAAAGTTCAATTACCCCCCCCACCCTTCCCCTCCCCTCTACATCAAGTAGAAATGAGTATTCTAGCAGCCAGAAATAATTTATTGTAATAAACCTTAAGAATAATAAACTTTAATTTCAAAATTAAATATGAACAATACTACCAACAGATGATGTAAAACAGCATGCAGAGGTGAAACCACTCCCTGTGGTGCTCTATCGCTGCTGACCTTGCATCACTTGGGTCTGGGTGTAACTGCAGGACCAATCTTATCCAAAGCACATCTCCCACTGGGACACAGTGACTGCAGAAAGCGAATACATGAGTCTGACGGGGAAGAGAAGACAATGAGGGATGGTTTACAGCATTGTTTGAAGCGCTGGCTCCAGGGCTTTAATGTGGACACTGGGCAGGCAGAACCAGTCCAGAGGCAGCTCCCGGCTGGAGCTGTCATCGTGGAACTTGATGTTCAGGTAGAAATCGCCAGTGTAAAGGAAGAGGAGGGTGCCATCACAGACACAATTCTCAGTGGGATTTACCTGAAATTTAGAAAGAAAAAGAAAATAGCTCAGCTTTTCCAAAAAAACATGTTACTTCTTATCTCATATTTTATTCGAGTAGTGTCATTATCTGCACTTACTGTAAACTACACTGTAACCCTGCATTGCCCTGTAACACATGTAAGAAAATAGCTCAGCTTTTCCAAAAGAAACATCTTATTTCTTATCTCATATTGTATTCTAGAAGTATTATTATCTGCACTTACTGTAAACTACACTGTAACCAGCACTGCAACCTTGTATTACCCTGTAACACATGTAAGTCACCTTGGATAAAGGCGTCTGCCAAATCAAATCACCGGAAAAAAAACATAAATAAAATGTTTAAAAAGTTACCAGTATACCAGTAATTACATTTTTATTTAACACAGATATCTACAGCTTGTGCAACAGGATCAATTACATTTAAAATACATGTCACAAAGTCTTTCAACTTGTGTTTCATTGTTTGGTAAGAGCTTTTCTGCATCAGCAATACCAATGCAGGCAGCAGGTGGTGAATATCAGGGGCTGGTCTTTTTGGTAAGCAGTTCAAGATAATTCAAATAAATGAACTGTGATTACAGTACACAGACCCAACAAAATAATTCCAGTAAATCCACCTCATATGTATTAACATCATAAATAGGTCTCACAGCTTTCCTTTATAAAGACACATCCATTATCTTAAACATGGATTCCGTTTCTATTGTATTCTTTTTAAGATACTAATGAACTAAAGTAAGTAGTTGCTTCTCTCAGATATTTCAACACTGCATGTATCCTGCATCCCTGCATTCTCCTTTAGTCTGATTGGTCACTGAGGGTGAGAGTGAGAGGCTTCTAGGATGTCTGAGTTCTTGTAAAACTTCACGAAATAACTGCTCCTCAGTAATGTAATTGCTGCCTTTCCAGCGACTCACATGTTTCAATGTCTTACTATATGTTAAGGGTGTTGTTGACTAAATTGTTTGGAAAATCTGATATACTCTCCCTTCCTCCTGAAGATAGAAAATCATGCACATCCAATATGACTTACAGACTAGAACAAACCCATTTGAAATCACCAGCAATTTATACCACAATCTAATAATACCATACATATCTAGAAATGCTGCTGGGCAATTGTTTGTGTTATTAACTAATGCTATTCTTAGCCAAATGCAGGAACCCCTCGGCATCAATTATGAAGGAGCTCAAAATCATTAGATGCTTGTTTTTTTTCTTCTTTTGAAGCACAAAAGAAATAACATATAACTTTCAGAGTTTATATTAAAAAAAAAATATTAGAATGAAAATAACACCTTAAAGGGGAGGGAAATTATTTATCTGGGAAGAGAGCCGGGCCAATTAAACACATTTCCTTTGGCAGTTAACTTACAGTACAGAAGTTACAAGAGAATGACATATTAAACACCAGCTCAGTATTTCTGACAGTATATTAGTGGAAAGTTAATGCCAGTGTCTTCACTCACCGAGTCGATATAGAAGGTGTTGGAGCCCACGAAGGTGACAACGTCCTGGAGCTCGTAGTTGTGGACCCCATTCTGGTAGTCCTGGAAGGGGATGACAGTCAGGGCGAAGGGACCCACAGCATGCTTACTCCGATTGGTCAGCTTGACTTCCAAGGGCACAAGATCACCAACTTCACATTCAGCCACAATGTCACAGTCACAGGGCTGCCCATTAACCAGCACGTCTGGAGGAGAGGAAACAGCAGGAGTTCAGTAAATGCACCACATCACAGAGCTCTATTTATTTTATTTTCATACTTATGTACTATGACTGGAAAAATATAAAACTAATAAATGAATTCTGAGAGCAGAAACAGCATGCACTGACACTATGTCTTCAAGTTGCTTGATCCCCATCACAGGTTCTCTGCTTCCATATGGAGGGTAGTCAGTACAGTGTGGAACAACACAGAATCATATACAGTAATAATAAGCAACAATATAAAGTTCCAGTTGATAAGAAGAATACATGGTAGGCAATTATGTGGTGATACATGGTGATGGGTACTGTAGCAGATACAATACCAGTAGCATACCTAATTATTCCAAAAACACAGTATTCTCATCATGACTCACTTGTAGGAACAGGCAAGACCAGTGCAGAGAATACCACACTGGTACGTGTTTGTGTACTGGTAAAGCAGCAGAAAGAGAGGTTTCTGTATCACTCACTTCCATACAACATGAGGGATATCTTCCCTTCCCCGCCCTCAAAATGGGACAGAAATGTACCGACTCAGCAGAGAATCGGTATTTCCTGCGATACAACCAGTGTTAGAAAGGCTTTACTTTTTCAACCAGCACAAGATTCAGCCACTTAATGAAACTGACACCAACCTGTAACTTAAAGAACAAGATGAGGGGATTTCGACTTGTACCTGATTGTATCTGGGTACGTTGGTTTGACGTATATCTACACTTGTTCAATGAAATAACTTTGATTAATAACTTCTCCTATGGGTGTTTATCCATTGGAAGGCAGTTTATTTACTCATACACTTATCCAGCCCCAGTTCTCGCTTAATTAACGCCACTGGAGCAAAACCCACTGTTTTCAAACATGTGAATGAACATTCTAGGGTTGATTACTGACTTTAATGACTGAATGAATGAAATATCTGAATGAATGAACCCCTCTCTATGGGAAGGCATACATCAGATGGTTTGCTTATTTACCAGAACACTGATGTTGTGATGACTGCGTTGTACTTGGTTTTATCAATTATTATTATTATTATTATTATTTGTTTATTTAGCAGACGCCTTTATCCAAGGCGACTTACAGAGACTAGGGTGTGTGAACTATGCATCAGCTGCAGAGTCACATACAATTACATCTCACCCGAAAGACGGAGCACAAGGAGGTTAAGTGACTTGCTCAGGGTCACACAATGAGTCAGTGGCTGAGGTGGGATTTGAACCGGGGACCTCCTGGTTACAAGCCCTTTTCTTTAACCACTGGACCACACCATATTCAGTGTATTATTTTCTTGAAAACGGTGTAGCTTCACCACCTTTTTTTCAAGAATGACATCTCAGTGTCGATAAACACCACAATGTCCTCACAAAGTGGTGTTGATCCAATATTAAACTGTACATTCATGCCAAACAATTTTAGTGTCAGAAAAAAAAAACTAAAAGAAAAAAATGAAGAGTGGATCGTCTAAATTCTCTGCATGATTAATTTCTGTCAAGTATGGACACATGAGATTGTTGAAAAACAACCCTCACCTGCTCATAGGCAAATTAAGAGCTATGTTTTTTTGAAGAGCAAATTCGATTGAGATAATGTGTCATGAATCCTAACACTGCACAACACAGAGCCCATTTAGATGAAGCACAAGTGCAAATACTCACTGTAAAACAAGGACGCTGGTCCTTTGTGCGTGGACACTTTAAAATATCAAGGATGGTCGCACTTGTAGTACTTCAACTGTATACGCTTAGAATCTGATGAAATGTGTGGCCATGTCTTAATAAACACACCTTTAAAAAGGTTAGTGCAACATTCTATCACGCACAGCACTAAACACACCTTTAAAAAGGTTAGTGCAACATTCTATCACGCACAGCACTAAACACACCTTTAAAAAGGTTAGTGCAACATTCTTCAAGCACAGCACTAAACACACCTTTAAAAAGGTTAGTGCAACATTCTATCACACACAGCACTAAACACACCTTTAAATAGGTTAGTGCAACATTCTTCAAGCACAGCACTAAACACACCTTTAAAAAGGTTAGTGCAACATTCTATCACGCACAGCACTAAACACACCTTTAAATAGGTTAGTGCAACATTCTTCAAGCACAGCACTAAACACACCTTTAAAAAGGTTAGTGCAACATTCTATCACGCACAGCACTAAACACACCTTTAAAAAGGTTAGTGCAACATTCTTCAAGCACAGCACTAAACACACCTTTAAAAAGGTTAGTGCAACATTCTATCACACACAGCACTAAACACACCTTTAAATAGGTTAGTGCAACATTCTTCAAGCACAGCACTAAACACACCTTTAAAAAGGTTAGTGCAACATTCTATCACGCACAGCACTAAACACACCTTTAAATAGGTTAGTGCAACATTCTTCAAGCACAGCACTAAACACACCTTTAAAAAGGTTAGTGCAACATTCTATCACGCACAGCACTGACTGAGCGACTCTCATTCTACTGTCCATTTCACAGGCCGAGGAGATGCAATAGCATGATGGGGCTCTGTCAGTCTCAGGGGTGTTACACAGTGTTAATATACAGTATTCTGCAACCTCACTCACACTCAGGGGTATTAATCAGTGTTAATATCCAGTATTCTGCAACCTCACACACACTCAGGGGTGTTACACAGTGTTAATATCCACTACACTGCAACCTCACTCACACTCAGGGGTGTTACACAGTGTTAATATCCACTACGCTGCAACCTCACTCACACTCAGGGGTATTAATCAGTGTTAATATCCAGTATTCTGCAACCTCACTCACACTCAGGGGTGTTACACAGTGTTAATATCCACTACACTGCAACCTCACTCACACTCAGGGGTGTTACACAGTGTTAATATCCACTACGCTGCAACCTCACACACACTCAGGGGTGTTACACAGTGTTAATATCCACTACACTGCAACCTCACTCACACTCAGGGGTGTTACACAGTGTTAATATCCACTACACTGCAACCTCACTCACACTCAGGGGTGTTACACAGTGTTAATATCCACTACGCTGCAACCTCACTCACACTCAGGGGTGTTACACAGTGTTAATATCCACTACACTGCAACCTCACTCACACTCAGGGGTGTTACACAGTGTTAATATCCACTACACTGCAACCTCACTCACACTCAGGGGTGTTACACAGTGTTAATATCCACTACACTGCAACCTCACTCACACTCAGGGGTGTTACACAGTGTTAATATCCACTACACTGCAACCTCACACACACTCAGGGGTGTTACACAGTGTTAATATCCACTACACTGCAACCTCACTCACACTCAGGGTTGTTACACAGTGTTAATATCCACTACGCTGCAACCTCACTCACACTCAGGGGTGTTACACAGTGTTAATATCCACTACACTGCAACCTCACTCACACTCAGGGGTGTTACACAGTGTTAATATCCACTACACTGCAACCTCACTCACACTCAGGGTTGTTACACAGTGTTAATATCCACTACGCTGCAACCTCACTCACACTCAGGGGTGTTACACAGTGTTAATATCCACTACACTGCAACCTCACTCACACTCAGGGGTGTTACACAGTGTTAATATCCACTACGCTGCAACCTCACTCACACTCAGGGTTGTTACACAGTGTTAATATCCACTACACTGCAACCTCACTCACACTCAGGGGTGTTACACAGTGTTAATATCCACTACGCTGCAACCTCACACACACTCAGGGGTGTTACACAGTGTTAATATCCACTACACTGCAACCTCACTCACACTCAGGGGTGTTACACAGTGTTAATATCCACTACGCTGCAACCTCACTCACACTCAGGGTTGTTACACAGTGTTAATATCCACTACGCTGCAACCTCACTCACACTCAGGGGTATTAATCAGTGTTAATATCCAGTATTCTGCAACCTCACACACACTCAGGGGTGTTACACAGTGTTAATATCCACTACACTGCAACCTCACTCACACTCAGGGGTGTTACACAGTGTTAATATCCACTACGCTGCAACCTCACACACACTCAGGGGTGTTACACAGTGTTAATATCCACTACACTGCAACCTCACACACACTCAGGGGTGTTACACAGTGTTAATATCCACTACACTGCAACCTCACTCACACTCAGGGTTGTTACACAGTGTTAATATCCACTACGCTGCAACCTCACACACACTCAGGGGTGTTACACAGTGTTAATATCCACTACACTGCAACCTCACTCACACTCAGGGGTGTTACACAGTGTTAATATCCACTACGCTGCAACCTCACTCACACTCAGGGGTGTTACACAGTGTTAATATCCACTACACTGCAACCTCACTCACACTCAGGGGTGTTACACAGTGTTAATATCCACTACACTGCAACCTCACTCACACTCAGGGGTGTTACAGTGTTAATATCCACTACACTGCAACCTCACTCACACTCAGGGGTGTTACACAGTGTTAATATCCACTACACTGCAACCTCACTCACACTCAGGGGTGTTACACAGTGTTAATATCCACTACACTGCAACCTCACTCACACTCAGGGGTGTTACACAGTGTTAATATCCACTACTGCAACCTCACTCACACTCAGGGGTGTTACACAGTGTTAATATCCACTACTGCAACCTCACTCACACTCAGGGGTGTTACACAGTGTTAATATCCACTACACTGCAACCTCACTCACACTCAGGGGTGTTACACAGTGTTAATATCCACTACGCTGCAACCTCACTCACACTCAGGGGTGTTACACAGTGTTAATATCCACTACACTGCAACCTCACTCACACTCAGGGGTGTTACACAGTGTTAATATCCACTACGCTGCAACCTCACTCACACTCAGGGGTGTTACACAGTGTTAATATCCACTACACTGCAACCTCACTCACACTCAGGGGTGTTACACAGTGTTAATATCCACTACACTGCAACCTCACTCACACTCAGGGGTGTTACACAGTGTTAATATCCACTACACTGAAACCACACTCACACTCAGGGGTGTTACACAGTGTTAATATCCACTACTGCAACCTCACTCACACTCAGGGGTGTTACACAGTGTTAATATCCACTACGCTGCAACCTCACTCACACTCAGGGGTGTTACACAGTGTTAATATCCACTACTGCAACCTCACTCACACTCAGGGGTGTTACACAGTGTTAATATCCACTACTGCAACCTCACTCACACTCAGGGGTGTTACATAGTGTTAATATCCACTACTGCAACCTCACTCACACTCAGGGGTGTTACACAGTGTTAATATCCACTACTCTGCAACCTCACCCACGTGATTAAAAATTCAAAGCTGCTGTGGAGAAGATCTTCAGGGTACATTGCACTGCTATCAAGCCTCAAGAGGTTTAGAAGACATACAAATAATTGTTTGTGAATCAAAGATCGTGATGGGGGAGGTAAGGGGTCTGTCAGAATCCTCCACCTCCAAAGAAATCTACGGCAGAAGGAAAAGCATCACACCTACCACAAATAAATACATGGATCTGAGAATCTTAAAGTAAGAAAAAAACTCATCTACGTGAATCAGATTAACAGCAAAAAGGACTCTTTTTCTCTTTCAAATTTAGATACATTCATGCAGCCTTAATAGTTGGACGGCTTTATTTTTCAGGCTGCAAAATAGTCTGTGTATACTCCCCTATGTACACTGTTTAAAATTTAAACTATACCAGGGCTCAAATATGTTAAGTCTTTTGTATCGCATTCCATTACACATATCTTCATTGGCATAACTTAATACTTTTTGTTTTATTTTTCAAATGCATAAATGAGCTGCTTATAAAATATTTTTTTGGTGTTTTTTGTACTGTGGTGGCCATTAAACACAGTTTCACTGCTTTCGATTTTTCTATTTAATTTTTAGAAATTCTATAAGTTTGTGTGAACTCAATCTATGGAGTTTGAGAAGATGCCCTACCACAACTTTGAAAAACAAAACAAAAACATTATGCATTATAAATTAGATGCATAGATAGGAAACTTAAATGTTAACCTATAGGTGGGGTTCAGGGGGAGGAGCTAGGCACCAACAACCTATCATCTGCTGTCATCAATTAAATCTACCTTATTTAAACATTAGTCACCTCTACCTAGCTGTCTTGTGTTTTTTCGTTTCCTCTTCCTCCCTCCTCCTCCTCTAGCATCTCAACCGCCTTTGCATCGGTCTCCTCAGGGGGGTTAGTGATTCCACTTTCTCCAACCCTTTGTTAAGCTCCGCTTCATTTACCTCATAGAGGAGGGTTCTCCATGAGTCAGAGGGGACCCCGCCAAACCCTTCCATCTGCATGTATGTTTCTTTTGGGATTCTTCTTTTGGGATTCTTCTTTCAGGTCTGATGCCTCTATGCGAGGGTCCCCAAGCGGTGGCATCCCTCATGTTTGTCGGGTCTCCTCAAAGACGGTGGCCCCTCTCCTGTTTGTCGGGTCTCCTCAGCGACGGAACCCCTTCTATTATGTTGGGCTTCAAGAGGCGGAACACCACGCATTATATGTTTTAACAGATACTAACTTTATGTTTTCTTTCCGGTTCATGAGCCTCTTCAGATGTCGGGTAACCTCGAGACGGTGCCCTCTCGTATGTCGGGTCACCTCAAAGACGGTGGCCCCTCCTGTTTATCGTGTCTATCGATCAAGTAAATGTTGGGCCTTGAAGAGGCGGAGCCCCTCTCTCCTTGTGTATATGTTCACTAACTCTGTCAATAAACACTACCAGGTGGCATAGCTCCGCCCCGTGAACAACATAGTACAATTGTGCACACAGTGACTGAAGGGAATGTGTAAAAAGTGAATAGTGGGTCGCTGGCTCATTATCTGAGCAGATATTCAAACATAAGATCTTCATCCATTCCTTTAAACATCAGGCAATATATGAGAACTTTGCAGTTTATTCCATGTTCTCTTTTTCTGGTCAGCATGACCTGCTACTCCTCCCCAGCATGTTAGCCAATCTTCTAACAATCTTCTGTTCAGCAGGTCCAAAGCTCTCAAACACACATCACCCTACAATAGAATACTTTTACTTCCCTTAATTGCTCACAGAACTCACAATAGCCTCATTTATGTGCCTCTTTTTTCTGAGAACTAATACATCTCTTACAAGGCAAAATATGACAGAGAGCTATGTCATTTTGTGAAGGACATTTCCAATCGTTTCTGGAGATATAATTTGGCGCAATTTACAATATTGCGGCACAATGTGTATGACCAATGAATACTGACCATAAATTACAGCAACTGGAAATCCAAAATCACAGACTGCACTGCATCAAAATCTCAACACTACATACAAGCATATATTCCACTCTAAATGCCCTCAGATCTACAGTACAGTATGGGTGCTCCCTTCAGTGCCTATACAGGCCTGCAAAACACTGTCACTCCCCCACAAAAAGTTTGTGTTCACTGTGGTGACAGAAATAAGGTATAGTATACTGAATCTCAGTTCTCACAGCGTTTTAATGGCCAACTGAGCCAATCCTAAATCAGCACCTTTCTAAGCGGTTATATTTAGTT
The DNA here is from genome assembly GCA_030684275.1 of Acipenser oxyrinchus oxyrinchus. Taxonomy (NCBI): domain Eukaryota; kingdom Metazoa; phylum Chordata; class Actinopteri; order Acipenseriformes; family Acipenseridae; genus Acipenser; species Acipenser oxyrinchus. The sequence goes on from CM060249.1 coordinate 2,016,033, forward strand.
TTAAAAGGCCTGTTGCTAGGAGACGAGCAAATTATAGGTGAGCATGTTTCTACAGGAGACAGGCAAATGCATTGGTATTAAGAGTTAACAGTGTGTTTGGGGCTGTCAGAAAATGTTGAGGATTGAGGGGATCAGCTGAAAAGGCTAGATTACATTTCATTTTTACATTTGAATTATCACTCGCTAATAAAAAGGAGGTTACATTATCACGTTGTATTCTACTCAAACTTTGAATTCTCCATCTCTAATTCAGTCCTGGAATGTAGATTATCAAACTGAAATACTGGTAATTCTACTGTGTGCCCACTGGTCCCATTCCTATATTCACATTTACTGTTGTCTAACCTTATGGACAAACTTTTGTATTAACTAAATTACAGCATGATGTCCATGATGACTTGCTGATGTTTTTAAACTAGCAATCAACTGCAATTGACACTCATCTAAATTAGCAATTATACTAGATTGCAACATGAGTGGTATTACCTGGATAGGGGAAAGAATGTTCAGAACCTTTCAGTGCTACAGACTGACACTCAGTGGCCAACTGTCGTGACAGACAGGAAATAGACAAAACAACAGGCTTGATAGCCAACTGGTGCAGCTCCTCAGCCGGTAAACTGGCACTGTCAGTGCCATGGACTGAGCGCTGTGTACCCTTTTAACCGCCATTCTCCTTACTTACTTGTGTCAACTGACAAGGCTGACATTATTCTATCTGGCTTGACTCCCTGAAAACCCAACAGCAACTTCAGGGTTTACAGTACATACGCCAGTGAGATATTCTGGACCTGACTTCCTGAAACCCCAACAGCAACTTCAGGGTTTACAGTACATACGCCAGTGAGATATTCTGGACCTGACTTCCTGAAACCCCAACAGCAACTTCAGGGTTTACAGTACATACGCCAGTGAGATATTCTGGACCTGACTTCCTGAAACCCCAACAGCAACTTCAGGGTTTACAGTACATACGCCAGTGAGATATTCTGGACCTGACTTCCTGAAACCCCAACAGCAACTTCAGGGTTTACAGTACATATGCCAGTGAGATATTCTGGACCTGACTTCCTGAAACCCCAACAGCAACTTCAGGGTTTACAGTACATACGCCAGTGAGATATTCTGGACCTGACTTCCTGAAACCCCAACAGCAACTTCAGGGTTTACAGTACATACGCCAGTGAGATATTCAGGATTTCATTTCTTTATTTTATTTCTTTATTTATCTTGTCATTCTATAATTATAGTTTAAAACATCTTGGTTTGCCCTACATGTTTTATTACAGCTTACAGAGAGAAGGGGTTTGGAGTGTTTCTTAGGTGTTTATGCAACAGACTCAGGGACCAAATACAGCATGACAGATTTTGAGTTTGTCAGTTAACAGCAACCAGAAGTCATTCAACTATCTAAAACTATTCCAGGCTTCTTTCTTTCAAACTGTTAAAAAAATAATAATAATAATCTCAAGGCCATTAATCAAATATGTACTGCAGCCCTGATATTTTCAATGTAAAAATTAAAAAAAAATTAAAATAAATAAAACCACACATCAGCAAAGCTGTCAGAATTCCAATTCTATTTAAATATGTATATTTGCATTACATGAAAATGAATAGCACACCCTTTTGAGAATGCGGAGCTTACTCAGAATTTTAACCAGCATTAAATCTAATTTTTATTTGACTTTCAACTCTTTGGAGCATTCTGCTATAGTTATAGTTTAAACTGTTGCTAGCATTTATTATGATTATCATGGCAGGGCCGTTAAAAACCTTTATAATCCACACAGTGCAGAAGTATAATAACATTAAATAACCTAAGTGTTACTCCCCATTGCACAACAGTTGAATTCTGTTAAACGCTATAATTAACATTTTGTAATTAAACCCACTGGAAATAAAAGTCAAATTAACTATGAACATGTAAAGCATCGAAGGAATTGGGAGATCAGATACCGCATTCAATCCTTGGACAGTCCCAAAAGGTATGTATTGTATCTCCAGACTAAATATGCTGTGTAATACAAGCACACTTGTGCTTTTATTACAATTTTTGAGTATAACCTACATTCATATCTATACTTTGGATGGGTGCGTATTTGCAATATGGGAATGTAATAGGATTGTAATATATAACTCCATGCTGCGTTTTGTCATGAGTTTAACTACATGCAACCCTTCCGGTTAAGTTTAAACTATTTTAAATGAAACAAATGATGCACTGGGTGTATCTTTTACACATGTAGCCTACTTAACTAATCAACAAATCCATACACTGTTTCGTCATGGGTTCAAACATTACCAAATTAATCACTGCAACATAAACAGAATCATTTATGTGACAGGCCGATCTGATATCCAGACCAAACATTTGGTTCATGTGGTTTATAACCCTTCTACAAGATTTCTATAGGTTATTCTTATATAGGAATGTGTAGTATTTTGGCATATTACTCTTAATAATTATAATAAGTGACATGCAGTGGTAGCCACAGTCATGGCATTACTTATCGCGATAGTAACATGGTTTATATGGTATTAGGAAAGACAGGTAGGGCAGTTATTTTTACTATTCTTACATATACATTGCATTTAAGATTTAACCAAGAAATAGCATAGTAAAAGCAGATACTCTGTCCACTTCATTCAGCTGCAAGTTGCACTATACTGAAGAGATGGGTTATTAATAGACATGTATTTAAGCTGTCTGCTCCAGTGATGTTTATGGGGAGGTTGTTAAATGCATCTGTATTGACTTATTTTTTTGTTTATTTGTTATTCATTTAAACACGCAATATTTCTATTAGGCTGTTCTGAAATACATATTTTTAAATATGTCACAATTAAAGAAATACATAACATCTAAAATACAATATCGAACAAATAACTACATAGATGGTTAAACATGGTTAAAACTTAAATTCAATGTATATTTAAGAATAGTAAATAGAAATAATGTACCTACCTGTCTTTTCTACGTATAGTATCTGGACTTGCATACAGTTATAGCTTTGCTAAATTTGAGAGCAATGTTTCTGCGCATGTGCCACAATACGGCACTTTACTCAGAAAACAGCATTTTTCATAATACTTGTGTTCATGAAGTTTGGCCCCATTTTACATACTTAATCACATCATATGTTCATTACTGTTCCCTTTCTGTACTCCCTTCTTAATCTTAATTAGGTTAGATAAATGCATTCCATTTGGGGAAGCTGTTCCACCCACTTGCTTGAAGAATTTACAGTATTTGTACAGGAGTACAGTGGTGGCTCAAGCTTGAAACCAAATACAGTATGAACAACAGATTTGACTGTAGTGATCTTTACATCTGAGTGAACAGGCTGAAGAAGGGTGAAAGAATGAGGGAGTCTGCATAACTATGGTCTCTGGTTTTAATATGGTTTCTAATTTGCCCCATGACTCAATGGCTGCACTGGAATTCATAACTCTTGGTATGGAATCTCTGTTTCTGCAACCTGTAGACACAAATGTGACCTACAATTGGATGTATTCACCTACAATGTGAAAGTGTGCATCTGAAAACATACAAAAAGGCAGAGAAATAACCCCAGAATAACATGACATACAGACCAACTGCAATCTGAAGTAATTCAACAAGATGTCGTTTTTAGTCGTAAATGTCCACCTGCCTGCCATCAACACAATGCAAGACATGATTCTGTTACTCATGTATTTATTTATTCTCGGCACTGTTCACTTCCACTAGTTACCATGGAAACACTTTGATTTCTGGTGTGTGTGTGTGTACGTGTATGAAGGAAGGGTTAAGCTCCACTTTGACAGCTAATTTGAAAACATTTACCACCAAGCCCTCTCTCCCTCTCTCTCTCTCTCTCTCTCTTTGCACAGCTCTCCATTAAGCAGGTCTATGATTTACAGCACCTCTGTAGCTCAGTAAACATAAGCACTGCAAGACTTGGGCTCATGGGACCTGGTCATGATTGAAACCCAATGAGCTAGAATTAATACAACATATTAATAGGCTTTATTCCAGCGTAGAAGCTCCTGTCTCAGCACTTAACAAAAAAAAAAAGGGGGTAAGGAAAGGCATCTGTTTTTTTAATGCCACTGGGTACCTGATTTTTCCTTTGGTGCTCAAGAAAGGACTAGTGTTGCAATGCAGTATGTGGAACCTATACCAAGAGTCAGCGGGCTGATTGTACTGGGTAGAAGATTGGGACAGATTTCCTAAGCTATGGTACTGCTCTAAACTGTTTGTTTTTTTTAAATCATAATTAAAAAAAAAAAAAAATACTTATGTCTAATTAAGCTCTGTAATGGCTCAAGCAGCTATGCCATTGGAATCTAATTTCCATGTCTCTTTATCTGTACTTATAGGAGGCAGTGTGGTCCAGTGGTTAAAGAAAAGGGCTTGTAATCAGGAGACCCTGGTTCAAATCCCACCTCAGCCACTGACTCATTGTGTGACCCTGAGCAAGTCACTTAACCTCCTTGTGCTCCGTCTTTCGGGTGAGATGTAATTGTAAGTGACTCTGCAGCTGATGCATAGTTCACACACCCTAGTCTCTGTAAGTCGCCTTGGATAAAGGTGTCTGCTAAATAATAAACAAACTTATTTTGATTAGTTGCAAATCTAAATCACATGTCAGAGTCCTGCGCGGTCCAATTTTTAAGACCAGCTTCCGACCCGGACCCGCTACTACAGGACCCGACCCTAATCAGCAACCCGCTGCAACACCGTCTTCTTACCAGCGACCCGACCCGAGCCAACCCACTTTAATAAGACCTGCAACCCAACACAAACCCGCAAATTGTTTGTCCTTTACCTACTGCCTGTGTTACCTGACTCTCACGCTCTCACATTCACATACAGATATCTCCACCGCTCTCCACAGATTGAGTTTATACAATAAGCTATACAGCATGGTAGCTTTCTCCAGTGGTCTGGATATATTTTAACATAGTATCATATTAACTATCTCTACTTACTTTACTTTAAAATACCTGTCTATTCCTTTCGTCCCAGCAGTTGAAAAGGAGCTACACCTGTGATTTCGCAGAGATGATGTACCAGTTTTGTGGCTGTCATACACAAAAACATAATGACAGGCTTTACAAGCAATGAATCCAGTCACATGTTCGTTATTTTCATTCGCTATGATTCCAAAAGAAATGTACCATCTACATATATTTACCATAAATAAATAGGGGTGTTTATAGAAATGTACTCTATACATGTATTCAACATTAACTGTAGGGTGTTACACTTCCATAAATTAGCGTTTGTAAACTTTGGACGCCCGCACTGTACACGCCACACACACACACACACACACACGGTATAAATCTATTCTGCAGCAGCTTACAGGATTACATTTTTAGGTGCCCTGCCAAATGGGCAAACGAACGTTTATACATACTGTGGCAGCGGCGGGCAAAAGAAACACCAAAGGCAGTTTTGGGGCCAAAACAGCGGAACAACCACCACTGTTTATTTCTTCCATGAGAAATGGATTCTCTGAGAAATGGGATGGGGGGCTGCTAGTAAACAAAGAGAAAACATACGCACATCCAAAGTCTTTCAAGGTGCAGGGTAGAAAGATTTGAAAGTCAAACAAACAGAGGACCCGCACACTTCTATATTATGCTCCAAAGTGTTTATATTTTTTATTATACCCAAGATCAACGTTTCGATCTGCAAGAGATCTTCATCAAACCTGGGATGCAACTGCTTTACAATTGTGCAATACGAGTCTCCTTGACACTCCTGAGGGGAGTTCATACTGAGGGGGGCGGGGGGAGTTCCTGGCAAGTGACGCGTCTGTGAACTTCGTAGAGTCTTCTGGGAATTGAATTGTAGTTCGGCACGGTGATGTCGTAGCGCTGTTATGTGCAGTTGCTGTAATGGTTGGTGCTGTAATGTCCCTCACAGCTTTTAGCAGCATTTCTTCAAAAACTCTCCATCAGAAAATGGTTTTGAAGAAACACCTATTTTGTGAGCAACCACATGGCTTGCCTTAACAGCAGCATCACTTATGCTACAAGCATTAGAAAACATCAATTGCTGCTTTTTCAATGACTGCTAATTCAGAGTATTTATCTTCACATGACATTCCTGGAGCAGTGTGGAGTAGTGGTTAGGGCTCTGGACTCTTGACCAGAGGGTTGTGGGACACTGCTGCTGTACCCTTGAGCAAGGTACTTTACCAAGATTGCTCCAGTAAAAACCCAACTGTATAAATGGGTAATTGTATGTAAAAAAAAAAAAAAAATGTAACTATGTAAAAATAATGTGATATCTTGTAGCAATTTTAAGTCGCCCTGGATAAGGGCGTCTGCTAAGAAATAAATAATAATAATAATAACAATAATTTCTTGCCATGGTTTGCTTCGTAGCGACTTTCAATGTTGTATTATTTCACAACAGACACATGTTGCTTACAAATTAAGAACACTGGCTTTCCATTCATGCCCACAAAGAAATACTAAATTCCCCATTTCTCTTGAAACACACGGCACTCTTGTTCCACCTTTCTCTTCACAGATAAAGGCATGATGACACTTGTCACTACAGAACTTACAAATCAGAACTGAAAACCTTTTTCTGGTGTTGTCTACTCAAACCAGCTGACCCACTGCCGTCTCACCCACGTGGTCGGCGATTGACGGCAATCACAGCAACATGACAATTTGTGTTCCTCATGCAAAGGAACTTGCTGTAGGCATGTTTTCACACATGTTCTAAGAGGTGACGGTTATTTAGGGGAATGTAAATAAGCTTTGTATGATCATTTTTGTTAAATACAATCATTTTGAGGTTTTGGGTTCGTCTTTGTATTTTTATAACTGTCACTCGGCCCGCGCCAAGAGCCAGGGTATCGGATCAGGCCCACCAAACAAAACAAGTTTGACACCCCTGGCCTAGAGGAAACGCTGGTTTGGAGCCCTGCCATAAGATTTAGACAGAAACAGAATTGACAGAAAGCAAGCCTTTTAATATTCCTGAAGGACTGAAATGCTGTTTGATATAAACTACAAGGGATTCCAAACCTGTGCTATACAATTTGTAAATGAAAATGGTTTATAACAGTGGAGGCTCCTTATAGGAGGCAGAGGGGGGAAAAAAAGAAATAAATAAAATAAATTATATATAATATATATATATATATATATAGCATTATAAAATAATAATGTTCAATAAAATAAAACACAATTATTGGCTAAAATTTAAGAAAACAAATATGTATCCTAAATTCAACATTCCTAAATTAACAGCTAGCTGTTGAGAGACACGTGATTACAGTAGTAGCAGTGGCAGATGGTGTTCTGGTCCTGGAGGAGTGTTTGTTTGTTTTTTACAAAGGGAGGCAAGCCTCCCTTCTCCCATTAAACACAATGTTAGCAGTGGCAGATTGCATGATCTGAGCACAGAGTTTAATTGGAGGAGACCAGAGTTTTTTGTTTGTTTGTTTTTACCAGAGGAGGCTTTGCCTCCGATGACGAACTCCTGTCTGTCTGAAAAAACACAGCACTCCCACTGGTAGATGGGGTGATCTGAGCACAGGTTTTAATTGGAGGAGCGACCCACATCCTCCCGCCCCCTTCTAAAGTGCTGCTTGAAGCAGTTGTATGTGCTGTTAATGTAGGAGTGATGATTGAAATTGTTAGTTTTGTTTTGCATCGCATCAGTGGTAAGAAACACAATATATGTTGTTATTGTTTTATTTTGGTGCCTGTCTTGTGAAGGGGTCAAATGTGAAATGCAAGACAACGCAGTTGACTTAATGCCTTAATCAGCCTCTTTTTTCAATACAATTCAATAAAACATGACTTACTCCAAAGCAGACGAACTGAAACCGAATGGAAAAAAATAGAAGCCTGAGGCTGTACTGCTAGATTTACACTTTTGTGCTGTTCGCTGCGCCTAAGGTGGACATAAATTCATTTAAATCAACCTAATTACGGTACATTTTTTAAAAAGTAATGCTAATAATACTGAATACTTCTGTAATGCTAATAATACTGAATACTGAAAAACTACTTTGTTTAAATCTTCAATATTATTTCAAACGTTATCCCTTTACAAGAGATTACTGATGACCTTAGAATGCTACGGGTAAGACAAAAAAAAAAAAAGGAAAAAAGTTTTAAAATTAACCCGGACGCCCTAATGTCCGGTTTTAAGCGAAATGCATAAGAAACACCAACCTTTAATATTTTCTTTGACATACCGTATAATGGGACATTTTGGAGTGGAATTTATTTTGGCTCTATTGGCGGTATGGATTGGATTGCCAGTAATACTTCCACCAATCAGCGTGTGGCATACAGTGTGCAATCCCGCCTTCTGACAGACTCTATTGATACTCTATTGGCTGGTGGTCAAAATATCTGGGTGTTCACACCTCAGATGCAGGTGAGAGGGGGTGGTCCAGGGGTCAGCCTCAGTGGCAGAAGTACTGTCCAGTGGATCTGTTTCGTGTTGGAAGCGATACAACAAGTTTGCTCTGCGATGTCTTATCGTGGCAAATTTTTCGATTACTTTATTATTAAAGTCAGGAATGTCAGCCATCATCCATCCATTATCTGTAAATGCTTAATCCTATAGAGCAGGGGTGGGGAACCCATGTTCCTGGAGGGCCGCAAGTCGGGACTACACCCTGGACAGGATGCCAATCCATCGCAGGTCAGCCATCATGTCTTTTTCAATTGATAACATGGTTAAAACTTTTAATCGTTCGGTTTTCATACATTAAAAAAAACTAATAATATAAAATGTGAGATGTTGAAATAAGACAAATACATTAAACACACCGAATGTACTTGGAAATTTAAATGAGTATTTATTAAATTTAGTAGATAATTTATATAGACCTAATAAAAGACTGATCAGCTACAAATAAACAGTGAAAGAAATTTAAGAACACCTAGAAAAAAAGCTTGACACAGCTATCAACAAGATTTATATATATATATATAGTTTAAAGAAATGGCTGCTACTGCGCATGTCCCTGGCAGATTTGGGTGCTCGCATTTCTGGCTTCAGCCCTTGAAACAGATGGGATGAACGGCATTGTTGATGTGCCAGTGTCACGTGAGAGGGGGATATGAAACGCACATCACCCAGAAGGAAAGCGCAATTCATTAATAAGAGACTGGGGGTTCAGCGAGCAAACGAACACTGTTAACCGGCCACCTCTGCTCTATAGAGAGATTCTAGACAGTCAGACGGAAACACTGAACCTTTCACATATTCTGGTTCTGGTTTTGGTGGTGAGTGGACATTGTATCTCCAATCAGTAGATCTGGGAGAACAGGTTTCTTTGAAATGATGATTGGGAATCCTCCTATTATTACACACCCTATTATAGCAGTCCTCAATGTGATTACAGGCAGTCCTCGACTTACGAAGCATCGTAAGTCGAAGCACATGTTACCATAGGAACAATGTTATAAATTGGGGGTATGTTCCTGACTGGACAGATAATATATTTTTACAAAAATGACCCATTATATTGTACTCATGCAAATATTTATTTAACTCTTTACACTCAGCCCGTTGATTTCGGGGCACCGGCGCTCCGGTGGTTGCATGCATATTACTCAGGGACCTACCTGGCTTTTTTTAAAAGTACAGACTCGGGGCTTTCCAATGACGTATTCAGTGTGTGTATGCAGTACTCCTAGCCAGAACTACGATCTCCTGAAGTTAAGCCCTTCATCATGTGACGGAGTTCACAGCTTAGATTTCATTTTGAGTCCATTGCTCTTATCAGACATTGTTAAGGGCAAATAAATTCTAAAAAAACAGTTGCATGCATAAAACAAACAAACGCTAAGTGAGTGAGTCAGGGCGACCACGACAGGTACTGCGGTTCGGACACCGATCGTGCGCACATGACGCATGGCTCGTGTCTCGCCGTGTCGTAAATGCCGTATCGATATTGTAAAGTCGAAGCAGGGTAATAATGCGAAAGAGTCATTAGTGCCGTGCGTCGTAAGTCGAAGCGTCGTGAGTCGAGGGGCGCCTGTATAGGATCATAGTAGAGAGACATGGGAATTGGACAGCTGCAGGCTCATTCTGTCCTTGTAACTGCCTTCTCCAGGTTATGCATGAAACCATACAAAAACCTTCTACTTGTAATAAACAGTGCACATGCATATGTGATGATGTTATCTCTACAGTTAAAAAACTCAATACACCGAAATAAAAAACAAAAACAAAACAACACAGTTAACATCAAACCCAATATGGAATGAAAACCAACCCCCTACCTAAAGTGCATTAGAATACAATTACAACGTACCCCTCCCTGTAAAGCATCAGTTGCATTGGAATACAATTACAACGTACCCCTCCCTGTAAAGCATCAGTGCATCAGCTGCATTGGTATACAATTACAACGTACCCCTCCCTGTAAAGCATCAGTGCATCAGCTGCATTGGAATACAATTACAACGTACCCCTCCCTGTAAAGCATCAGTGCATCAGCTGCATTGGAATACAATTACAGCGTACCCCTCCCTGTAAAGCATCAGTGCATCAGCTGCATTGGAATACAATTACAACTTATAGTACAGCACAGAATAATGATTGCTTTGTGTGGGGGGGAGGGGGGTAATGTTCTTACTGCAATGACTGTAGCCATGCAATTAATAGTATTTCAAATGGTGCAAATGTACTGTATGTGAAGCCCAACCATTATACCTGTGTGTTGTGTGAGGCAATCCAAGCCCTTTATAGGAGGCAGGATATAGGCAGTGGTTGTTATAGCCCTCGTAGCAGTAATAACACAATTAAAGATGCTAAACTGTTCCCCATTACCTTGTTTTTATGTATACCACCAACAGAGTTAAATAAAGATGCATTCTGAAATGTAAAAATATGTTTTATGTAAGGGAAGAGGATCTGCAGGCTTGAAGAAATGAAAGGAAATGGTAATTAAACTGAGATGCAATTGTCATTTTTACTCCATAGGAGATATGGTAAATGACTTCATTATCAAGTTGCTTTTTTTAACAGCACACATAAAAAAATGTGTCTATTTTCCAGTGATTGAGACATTAAAAAATCTACAGTGAACAAATGCATCTGTGATTTGTTTTATTTTATAGGGACAAGCAACTTAATTCTAACTGATATCCACTAAACGCCCACATATGTGGTATAAGGATGCCTGTTCCTGTGGACACTAAAGCAGAATAATATTTAGCAGTCAAAGTTTGAGACAGATAATGAGTTAATGTACATTCGCTTCATGGTCAGGCTCTGAAATGTTACTCTAAATTTATTTTCTGCTATGTGACTGATCAAGTCTCCATAGGTCTTTGCTTTCAGCTGTTACTCCTCATCCCACTGGAACACCATCCCTAGGTAAATACAGGAGCTGAGGCACTGCCCCACCCCCTTCACTGCAGAAAGCATTGGTTTCTGACAATGCCTTCTCAACCACTAGCTGATCTCTACTGAACATGTTTTTTATTTGCCAGGGACATTCTTAGTTCTACTAGTTTCAAAATGTTTTTTTTCTTGGAAAGCTCCTTAGAGACCTTTTCAATTCACTACCCTTCCTCTTATGAAATCCCAGTTAGCACCCAGCTTTATCAGCTCTTGAAAAGTGGAAACAAAGCCTCTCCAAATTGTTTTGGATTTCACACCATTAAAAAAGCATTGAAACTCTGCAGTGCACAGTGCCACAGTGTCTCTTTCCCTGATTGCACCCACACAGCCAGAGACAGAGGGTAATTTCAGATTAGCACTCCCACTGGGTACAACTGATCATGTGCTATTTTTAGATGCTTTCTTTTAGTCTAGAGAAAACTGCAGTTTTTACAAGGGCAAAACTGTCATTAGTATTAGAATAAAGAAAAAACAATTAAGAACTAGATTTCCTGAAGCATAGCACCTCCTCTCTCTCTCTCTCTAAATGCAAAAACATTTATTTTTCTAAACTGGCATGACACAATAAAATTAAGTTTTGCCAAAGCACTTAAACAACAAACATCAATAGAGACACAAAACAAACAGATAACCCCCAGGTCATTCCATACCAACTCAACCAAAGCTGTTGCCTGATTTTGCTAGAAGAATTCATATGGGGGTTTTCGGGCCCGCTGAGTTCAGAAATGCTACTCATTTTCTTTTCTTTTTTAATTTCCCCTTCGAGCTGTGACCGGGCAAAGGTTAACCTAAAGTAAAAACGTGACCCTCACCAGCAAAATCACCCAGGGCTCAACTTAGACGCTACCATGTGTATCATGTGTAGCACCTCGTTCAACTCGAAATGAACAGGGCTTTCGAGAAATAAATATCAGGAGCACCTAACTCACTTTTGGCAAGTTACCGGATGAGGGGTAAGTGACAAGTTTAATTCAAACTTCAGCCCAACCCTTTACCCTGTAGGGGATTCAATGTTGCATTATCTTTGTTTAGAGCTAGAGTAAAAAGTGACACGGTGTGCCTCCAGTGGCACTAGCTTGGAGATGAGGTGTTATGAACTTACATGTGGAACTTAGATTTCCTTGTTACAGTGACACATTTGAAACTACCAAAACCTCAATTAGTTGCATTTTAAAAACTACAAACTGATAGATAAACAGCCATCTGTCTGCTCGATTTTGCAGGAAATTATAGTTTTCTGATCCAAGACACTGCCCAAGGATTTAATTGGGACAATTCTCAGGCAACACTCCATCCGTGTGTGTTCTACTTCTGTCAGGACGGTGAACTTAAGCACGAGTGTTGCAGTGATGAGCAATGAAATGCAACACTCCACGTCGACATTGTATGCATTTCAGAAGGAGGTCATTCCTTTGATCAAGAGGTAGGTCCCTGACTTGAAACATATACATTACTTCAGTGACGGAGCTGCTAGGCAGTACAAGAATCGTAAAAACTTCGCCAACCTTAGCTTTCATCAGCAAGGTATCACCGCAGAATGGCATTACTTTGCCACATCACACAGAAAAAGTCAGTGTGATGGTGTGGGAGGTACTATTAAGGCAAGAGCAGCACGAGCTAGTCTTCAAGGCAACATCATTCTTACTCCTTACCAGCTGTATGAATGGGCGAAAGGACACGTAACCTGTGTGCAGGTCATGTTCGTCTCTCAAGAACAGGTTGAAGAGAACCACTCTCTCCTTAATGCCAGGTATGACGACGCCCTAGCCATCACTGGCTCCAGGGAAGCACACCACTTTGTACCTGATACCCCAGGCAAGATAAAGGTCTCATTTACCAGGGAAAGTACGGAATTCCGTGTGGTGACAGTGTTGAAAGGTGCAGTTGTCCAGGAGGGTCCAGCTCAGCAGCGTCTACAATTTGGTGGCTGTGTGAAGGTGTTGTATGACAATAAAATGTTCCCTGGAGAAGCTGAGAGCGTCTCTGATGATGGAGCACAAGCGAAGGTGATGCATCCCGCCAGACTGAACACCTTTAACCCTTTGCGGTCCTATGTCGGACCTGGTCCGACATCGCAATTTTCCACTTCCGGTCTAATGTCGGACTTTGTCCAACATCATCAAAAAGACGTGAAAAACAGGTCTCTAGTCCTTTTTTCTCCAGAAAAACTCGAGAAAACCATTCAATGGCCGAGTGAGACCAACAGGAGCCGAGAGAAGCCGGGGGGGGGGAAAAAGGGGCCGTATCTCATTATTATTATTATTATTATTATTTGTTTATTTAGCAGACGCCTTTATCCAAGGCGACTCACAGAGATTAGGGTGTGTGAACTATGCATCAGCTGCAGAGTCACTTACAATTACGTCTCACGTCTCATCTCAGGAATACTGATAGACCCGACACCACATAGATAACACAGACATAAACAAACAAGATAGCTGCTTCCGCATCCAGCGCTCAGAGAACAACACAGACATTATTTGCAGAGCTTTTTTTAGATGTTATAGTAATAAAATAACGACTTGGATCGCATTATTGAGGAGTTTGGTGATAAAACGAGCGATCAAGAGATGATTTATCGGTATGTACTATTATTACGAGGTATGTAAAAAATACAGCGAACAAGGGGTGGGGCGGGGCTGGAGATGCAGTACTGAGTGCCCTGTTGATATGCAGTGCCTTTTAAACCTGTTTTACTGTGGAAAACAATACTTTTAAACAGCGCGTCTAAAATAAACTGTGCGTGTGAAAATAAATTGGATCTGACGTGCCTGAGACGCGCTGAATACATGGACCACAAAGGGTTAAGTGGCCCTTCCCCATTCCAGTTCACGCCCACAATAATTTAAAATGTGATGATTACTGAACTTTGTGATGTGTTGTTAACCAACCGCATTCTGCAAGCAACTTTTAAAATGTTTAAGATCCTTTCCTTTTGGCGTAGTTATATACTTGTCATAAGAACTGAGATTTTTAGTTTGATTCCAGTAGGAGTAGACATGAAATTCTAGTGACGCCGGAAGTTGTTAACCCCTCAACTTTACCATGGTAATCTATTTTTTGTATTTTCTAGCAGTCTGAAGTTTTTAAAATTCAACTAATTGAGGTTTTGGGAGTTTTAAATGCGTCACTGTAACAAAGAATTCTAAGTTCCACACGCAAGTTCAGAACTCCTCAGCTCCAAGCTAGTGCCACTAGAAGCACACCTTGTCACTTTTTACTCTAGATCTAACCCCAGAAAATGCAAAATTGAAGAATAATGCCAGTTCGGTTAGGACTATGTGGTACTTTAGTCTCACCAGTGGCCATAAGCAATGCTCGAATGCATGACAAATGCAACTTCAAAAATCTACCAAAAATTTGTGAAGACCAAAATGTTTTGCTTGGTTCTTGTATATCTCATCAACATCTATCCAAAAATATCCACACATGAGTTATTTTGGCCTAACCTTGGTAGAAATACCAAAAATTCAAATTTCAGAGGGGGTTAATGACCAGTGGGTTTCACACAATTTGGAAGAGTGGTTCCTAAGGTCCTTACAGCAATACTAACATTTTAGGACCCGCATCCCCTACAGGGGCTGAAGTTTGAATAAAACTCGTCACCTACCCCTCATCTGGTAACTTGCCAAAAGTGAGTTAGGTGCTCCTGGTATTTTTTTCTCGAAAGCCCTGTTCATTACGAGTCGAACAAGGCGCTACACATGATAGCGTCCAAGTGCCCAGGGTGATTATTCTGTTCCAGGTCACTTTTTCACTTTAGGTTGACCTTTGCCAGGTCTCTCTCTCTCTCTCTATCTCCAGTGTGCCCCCTCATTATTTCATCATTGAGTAATTCACATTATACTGTGCCTGTAGTGTGCCCCCTCATTATTTCACCATTCAGTAATTCACAAAATTGGATATTCATTGTTAGACCACATTGACATACTTCAGTGTAAGACACTAATTCACTATCCTTAATATTGAAATCCTGAAAAACTAAGAAGAAAAGTGGCTGTTTTAAATGTGTTCAGTTCCTACTACGTGTGCATACAGTACACACTACTTGAGTCAACTAATTTGTTTTCAATTATTGCTAAACAAAACTGTGGAAGATCCATTAAAAGTCTCTTAAATTGGGCTCCCGAGTAAAAGCACTCGCATAGAGTGCAGGATGCGCCCTATAGTCTGGATGTCGCCGGTTCAAGTCCAGGCTATTCCTTTGCCGACCGAGGACGGGAGCTCCCAGGGGCGGCACTCAATTGGCTGAGCGTCGCCGGGGAGGGAGGGTTAGGTCGGCCAGGGTGTTCTCGGCTCACCGCGCACCAGCGACCCCTGTAGTCTGGCCGGGCGCCTGCGGCTTGCCTGTAAGCTGCCCGAGAGCTGCGTTGTCCTCCGACGCTGTAGCTCTTGGGTGGCTGCATGGTGAGTCTGCATTGTGAAAAAAAGCGGTCGGCTGACGGCACACGCTTCGGAGGACAGTGTGTGTTCGTCTTCGCCCTCCCGAGTCAGCGCAGGAGTGGTAGCGGTGAGCTGAGCTTCAAATAATAATTGGCCATTCCAAATTGGGAGAAAAATAATAAAAATAATTGGCAACGACTAAATTTATAAAAAGTTTTTAAAAAAAGTCTGTTAAATTTATGCGACTGTCCTAATCTGATCATTTCTCTGCAATAATGCAGACAACTTTATATCCATCAGACAGCAAGTTAAATGAGCAGGATTGTTAAATGACACATTGGGAATATCTAATTGTACAACTCTCAAACACAGCTGTCATTTCCAGTCACTCTCTTCAATCAGCTTATGAGAAATGTGTTCACAGGAAATAAAATAATAAAAATAAACATTTCCACTAATATCCGTTTGAGGACCGGTCTGCAGCTGATTTGACTACAAAAACTGGCAGCACGCCTATCATTCAATCAGTCAATCAATCAATATGTATTTTATATAGCGCCTTTCATAGTGAACCACCTATGTAGTTTTTATATAAAAAAAGTACTTTTAGGATATGCCAAAGGGTGTATTACTACTGTCCTTTTTTTCTCAGAAAAATCTCAAGAGAGAAAGAAGGAAAGGTTTAAAATAAATGCCAATATAATTTAAATGTAAAATAAATGCCAATATAATCTCAATGTCATCTCAGTTGATTAAGTCATCTTATCAATTACAGACTTTCCCCTGCGGTTCACACTCTACAGTATATTTAAACATAAAGCTGACCTCTGTATGAATAAGACCAACATATTATACTAAATTCATATTTGATTCAGGTTCCAGGTCCTTCCTTCCTTCCTTCCTTCCTTCATCCCTTCCTTAACAAATATGCTACACAGCATACAGGTTTTTATTAGTTAGGTATACAAGAGATGCTCTTTATGCAAGAGAAGTAACCCAAAGCTGCCCAGTCATGTCCATTATATACAGAGTGTGGGTTCATTTAAAATGTATGGTATGCAAATATTGACAGGCTGTAAAGCAAAAGGTCTGATGATGATGTTTTGACTTGGATGCAAAGTATAATACACTTTTGTGGGCAAATACCTTGTAGTCCAAAAACAAGGCCCTCAGCCCTGGCACAATCCCTGAAAGAGGATCAAGGGTCGCTCAGCACCTCAGCCCCCTCAGTCTGTGCTGCAGTCCATTCACACATACCGTACCCGCTGTTACAAGACTATAAAACTAGAAGTATATAAAAAAAAATAATAATAATAATTTGGATTCTAAAACGAATCCATAAATGACAATGAGATTATAAACTCAAAAACAGAAAAAAAGAATGCATTAAGAATGTAACATCATCATTGACTTGAATCTGAAATGGTCCAGGAGGAACTGGGCTGGGATGGCATTCATTCACCCTGTAAAGACGCCTCTGAGCAGTCATCACATGATGATGATTTCCAGTGTCCACTGACCTGCGCTGCATCACTGAAGCATCCAGGAGGTGAGCAAGTTCATATCTAACTGGGATGCACTGCACTCTTTATATTCATATGATAAATGGCTCAGCGAAAGTCAGAGCCTTTTATAAAAAGTTGTTCAAGGATGAGTAGACTCCATTTTAGTGCATGATGCAAGCTTGCAGTTTTGACACTACAGAGTTAAAAATAACCCTGATAAAAATTACTACAACAGCTGGCGCGTTCACCCGTCTGCGTCTTTTTTTTTTCTTTAATTGTCACCATAACAACCACTGCAGTTATTTATGCATTCGAATGTGTTTCTTTATTTAGACAGTGTACATTTTTATTTGGTCTTGTGAGATTATTTGTCTCTGAGACCAGTCTAAACTGAACAGATCAAGAAGGTACAGGATGCAGGAAAGGACCCTTTCTGGTGTTAAGCCCATCTATTAGTGAGATAAGAGCTCCATTCCTTGTATTGTTTCTCTTAAGCCACATTATTGGGAAATATAAAAGACAACTTACCAAGGATTTAAAATCCAGCACCATTAGCATCGTAATTAGACTGCAGGACAGATGAAAATAAGACACCTGCCAAAAACAATAGGCTAACTGTAAACTAAAGTTTCCAAAAGTACAGAACTGCACAACTACTGACTTCACTAATGCACTGAAAGCCACTGTTTTAGAACAGTGAAAAGACAGCCCCATTTTAAAAAAGGCATTTCTTTTATTTTTTTATTTGAAAAAGGAAAACTGCTGTGTACCAAAAGGATACATGGCTCATCATAAGAGGCTAAACCTATGTGTATTTTGTAAAAGTATTTTACTTTAAAAGTAATGGAACTGCCCTTTGAAACATGCAATGAAAGTTTTTTTGCTTACGATAAAAAGTACTTAACAAAAACAATACTGAAATTCACCTTAGTGCCCCATTATGCTATATAGATAGATAGATAGATAGATAGATAGATAGATAGATAGATAGATAGATAGATAGATAGATAGATAGATAGATAGATAGGAGATAGATAGATAGATAGATAGATAGATAGATAGATAGATAGATAGATAGATAGATAGATAGATAAGCAATACAAGTAGGTTTTGTGGCTTAGCCTCCCCACAACATTAATATTAATAGTGTACTAAATCCAACTGTTCATAAAATATTTATTAAACACAATCATTGCACAGAATTGATCAAACATATCCTTGTACTGTTAAACATTTCTGAACATGCAGCTTCAAGTGAATGATGTTTATGCACAGTAATGGTTTAGAGAGGGGAGCAATATAAGAAAATACAAGGAAAGAAACAGCTCTGATAATGAGAGAATTACAGGCTCAATGCAGCCTACAGAATTTTAAAATACAACATCTGAAAAAAATATAAAAAAATGGGCACAGCAATTTGTACCAATGTGTTTCCCAGGAGTGATTTATTGCCCATTTTTTATTAACACCAACAAATACAATAAAGGTGTGTGACAAAGGGCACTGCACATACATTTAGACACTTCCGCTATAAGCCAGCCATCACTGATATGTGCTCTCACTGCACTGTGTTGCAGGTTCAATAACTGAAGTCTAATAAGGGTTAAATAGTAAGTCTAGCAACTAATAATCACATTAGAACTAGCTGTGGCCAAACATCATCACCTAGACTTTTAGGATTGAGGCAATAGAAAGTAAAAAATAAAACTATATAAACATAATTTAGATATTTTATTTAATATCATGTATTAAAGAAACTACAAAATGATATTGCAAAAGCTATTAGCGTACAGCATTTCATGTTAGATGTCAAATTTTTCAATTGTTGTCAGTTTTTCATTAAATATATGGAAAACTACGAAACGGTATGTAATTGAATAGGCTAGCGTAACATTATTCAGCCCGTTTCATTTGACTTTATAATTCTATAGGAGGATGCAAAACTTTTGGCCAGAGCTGTAGACCTTAATATAAACTCCCCAGGTTAAACTCCACGACAAGCTCCTGAACTGGAAGCAGGGTGACGTCACAGCTGCTCCAGCCTCGCTTCTCCTGGCAGGTGCCCTGTTAGCAGTGGAATCTGAGGCCAGAAGCCTGTTTAACTATTAGCACATATGCAGTAGTAATGCTCTAACCTTTAAAAATGATGCTGAGCTACTAAGTACTGCTGTTCAGCTTGATGTACTAACATTCAGGAATGGGTTACCTGGGTCTTTATAGAGATACTTTCAAAGCTTGCTGGCTGGAGTCCTGGGTGAACACTAAACAGGTCTGGATGATGTCATAATTAAGCATTATTGATGATGTGACAATTGAGAATTAATGTCTGAGATAGTGGGTAGATGCCAGATGATTGACTGGGGCGACAGTGTGATGTCCCTAGCTGTTGTTGAGGGCACTTAACAAAAAGGTCAGTTAGCAACAGGACCACTGCGGAGGGCATGCATGCCATTTTAAACCAAGCTAAAGGCTTTTTTTTTTTTAATGTGTTTTTAGGTTGCACATTGGACTGGATCGATTTAGACTGCCTGAGATTTGAATTTCTGTTATAAAGCGAGTTTCTAAAATCCAGTAAGCTTTAGAGGCTCCCTACAATACTGGTGGGATAATGACCGCTCTACTCAGAACCGGATTGGCTGGGATGATCAATGAGCTTTATAACTGAAAATGACTTTTCATTGGTTGAATATTTGGAATACTCTAAAACTGAGAAAAGAGTAGCTGGAGGTATCCTGCAAAAACAACACCAACAAACCCTTACTATAGATTTAAAAAACTAAAAAGCAGCCCGTTTAAAGGGTTTGAAGCTCTTTGTCCATACTGCAGCAAAGAGTCTTAAGAGGAGATTAAACAAAACAGAACTTAAGTAGATGACCAGGAGAGTTGGGGGTGGGTTATTACGGTCAATTTCATGAGCCCTTTGTAATTCCACACAGACACAGCACACTCATTAAAAGCACCGAATCTTCAAGAAAACCCCTATCATTTACACCAGACACTGTACACAACAGACACTTCAGAATGGGAAAGAACGAACTGAGCTAGACTACAAAAGACGACGCACATTTCAGTTATTCTGTATGTGGAGGGCATAATTTCAATGCCAGGGCTTCAT
Source organism: Acipenser oxyrinchus oxyrinchus (assembly GCA_030684275.1). NCBI lineage: Eukaryota > Metazoa > Chordata > Actinopteri > Acipenseriformes > Acipenseridae > Acipenser > Acipenser oxyrinchus. The sequence continues at coordinate 2,036,425 of CM060249.1, forward strand.
GCCACTGACATATAAAGGAATGTAAGAAAGCCTTTGCAATATTCTGCTGCATTCCTTTTGTCCCCAGCTAACCCCTCCCTGTCAAGAGGAGCGCCTCTGTTCAAATTAATGTTATCTAAGATAGGCATAATATGGCAAGGGAGTATATTCCAAATTGTAATACAAGGTTAAGCGATAGGATTTCTGCTGCAGTGCAGCCTTGAGCGAAGGGATGTGGGGCAGGAAATCCACTGGGCTGTTTACATGATGAAAAGGTGTTCTGTCTGTGGGTATTTAGTCATCAAAAGTCAGTCTCCAATCTATTTTTGGAAGCAGTAAAATGATTAAGTTTGCGTGGGCTCAATAGCAACAGTACATATCATTCCAATACTGTCAGTACTATAATGGAGCATATTCAAATGTTTTATGGAAGACAGGTTAAGTTCAGGACTTAAAAAGTACTAAAAGTGTTCATAATCAGACACTCATTTATTAATCATTAGGTCCTCTTAAAACAGGACACTGCACATTCAAATGTTTGAAGGCAGCCGAGCTGAAATATACTTTAACCCTTTGCAGTCCATTTATTAAAGTGCGTGTCAGGCGCGTCAGGTCCAATTTATTTTCACACGCGCAGTTAATTTTAGACGCGCTGTTTAAAAGTATTTTTTTTCCCACAGTCAAACGGGTTTAAAAGGCCCTGCATATCAACAAAGCACTCACTAGGCATCTTCAGCCCCGCCCCACCCTTTTGTTCGCTATAGCTTTCACATATGCTAAGAAATAAATAATAATAATAATAATAATCGTCGTACATACCGATCAATCATCTCCTGATCACTCGTTTTATCACCAAACGCCTCAATAATGCGATCAAAGTCATTATTTTATTACTATAACATCTGAAAAAAGCTCTGCAAATGTCCGTGATATTCTCTGAGCGCTGATGCAATAGCAGCCAGCTTGTTTCCTTATGGCCGCCGTTATCTGATGCCAGGGGCAAGTATGACTATTCATGAGATACGCCTTTTTTTTTTTTTATCGGCTTGTCTCGGGTCCTGTCGCCCACTCGCCACTGAATGGTTTTCTCTGCTTTTTCCGGAGAAAAAACGACTAGAAAACCGGATAGGAATAATTGCAATGTCGGACCAGGTCCGACATAGGAACGCAAAGGGTTAAAATTGAACCTCCCTGATGTGTTCAAAATCATTACTATACCTAAATGCGCAGTTCAGTGTACTTCTGTTTTAACTTAAGAACATAATAACATAAGAAAGTTTACAAACGAGAGGAGGCTATTCGGCCCATCTTGCTCGTTTGGTTGTTAGAAGCTTATTGATCCCAGAATCTCATCAAGCAGCTTCTTGAAGGATCCCAGGGTGTCAGCTTCAACAACATTACTGGGGAGTTGGTTCCAGGCCCTCAAAATTCTCTGTGTAAAAAAGTGCCTCCTATTTTCTGTTCTGAATGCCCCTTTATCTAATCTCCATTTGTGTCTTATTGAGTCACCAATTAACAATGAATGTACATCCTTACAATGGTATTACAACCCTTTGGTAGTGCAGTGTACTACAAGTAACCTTCATTGCTTCTGCAGTAAACTGCTGATATACCAGCAGGTTACTAATGGCACTGCTAATAAACAATCAGGATACTAATAGTATACTTAATCACTCTCTGCATTTCCCTAAGGGTCAAACACATGTACTGCATGTCTTTCATAACAAATCTGCACAGCAATTAACACAGGTTCTCCCGGGACACCTCCAAGTCCCTTGGGTGGAATCAGTATTGCTGTAATGAACGACCCGTCTGAAAGATGTCAGAGAGAAGGACGAACAATAGCAAGGCTAGTAATTGGGTATGCGATGGTCGCTGTGACAGTGGACATCTGGCAGATAATACGAGGGGGAGGAGGTAAGATGTAAATTGTTTTCACTGTCCTCTGGATTACCTATGCTCTCTACGGTTCAGATGAAACACCATTTCCCTGACCCCTCCCTCTATTACCTATGCTCTCTACAGTTCAGGTGAAACACCATTTCCCTGACCCCTCCCTCTATTACCTATGCTCTCTACAGTTCAGGAGAAACACCATTTCCCTGACCCCTCCCTCTATTACCTATGCTCTCTACAGTTCAGGTGACAGATTCTCAAAAGACAATACAGTTTTTTTTTAAATGCACACATACTATAAGAAACAAGGAGCTTTACAAACCTAAGAACAAAGAGAAGACTGGTTTGTATGAGCAGGCTTTAGCCAGCTAGGTTTCAAGCTTAGATTCAAACACAGAGGGAAGGTTTTGGAATCCTAGAGTCCCTCAGTTCAGGTCCTGGCTCTACCACCCATTAGACAATGTGATGGGGTGAACTGAAAGGAGGCAAGCAGTAAACTACATCAGGGAACGTGTGTATAATTCTGCTCCAGATTAACAAAGCGACGTGGTTGCCTAAAGGAAAGGCTTCAGCCAATTACTTTGCCAGTGGATTGCGTTCCAACATACTGTCCATGTGGAACCCAATACCCATGGTCTCTCATCTGAAATAATGATGGGCTCAGTGGTTCTATATTGATAATATATATTTTTTTCTATTTAAAATGTTATATGTTTGACCTGAAAGACACAGACAGGCAGGCATTCAGTTTGGGAAAGGAAATATTGATCTGCAAGCACAATGAAATCCCATAACCAAGCCTGACACTAGTTGGTCTTCTAATGAAGTTCTCATTGTTTTAGATGCTACTCCCTTGTTGTTAGATTGACTGGCATGCCAACAGATTAATTTGTATCCATACCATGTTTCACATACTGGACTGTCCTGGGACGTGCAGTGTTTGCAGCTATCACTGTCTGGATTTCTGCTTGTCTGTCTGGAAGCTTGCTGCTGACCCGTTGGTGTGCACAGACAAGTTTTAGGTCTGCCTTTCCTTCCTAGTGTCTCTATGCAACTTGATAGTGATGTCCTCTGGGATTTGGAGTGTGAAGTAGCACTTTGCTTTATTGAGGTAATTATTGTACTTGTTTCAATATTTATTTTTTAACTGTGGTTTTAAGGCCAAGACACGTATAACCTAAATTCTACTGTAGTTCATCTTAAAAAATAACCTTTGAGCTGAGGATCCTCTGATATAGAATAGTGGCAAATGTTGGGTGACTCAAACAAACAGATTATGTTTTCCACTGCCCATGATATTAATCTGAAACACGCAGGGCTGAGCTGAATTAACGAAAGGTCCTGAATTGCTGACACGTTTTGTAATGTACTGGTAACTTCAACAATAAGCACCTGACACATGGTACTGTGTGAAGCTGTAGGGAGCCGGATCTGGCCATGAAGACTTTTTGGAAAGTGCAAATGCATAGTAAACAAACGGCAATGGTATTGATTCCTTCCTTCTACCTTCATTGCAAAGAAGTGCAAATGGGATTATAGCTTTTCAGAAGTACGAGAAATTAAACAGAAAGAGGTCTGGGTGTAGTCAAAGGGCTCAATCAGACGCTGTCTACTCAGATCTGTCGAGATTAGGGATGCTGGTGGGTACTGAGGAAAACACCGGCATGATTTTTTTATCATTAAAAATACAAAACACTCTATTAACCTGCTGAAAGTGAGAGAGAGAACTGCAGATAGGACTGCTTTACAAGGCTTCTGATTGCACAGTCTGAGGAACAAGCAGGGCCCATTTCAGACATCGTTTAGAATGCAAAAGAACTGTTTTCCATACCTAAGCATTGTTTCAATAACCTTAAGGGGAATATTTATAGATCTTAGTTTAACAAAAAAAAAAAAAACGGACATCATTGCGTGCCAGGTTTCCCTTCCTCCGATGCATTGCGTTGGGGCTGCAATTTGAACATTAAAACAAGAATGCATTACCCAGCGTTTGCAATGTAACAGTTTCTCAGCCTCAACATTGGGAGACTGGTACAGTATGTGTAGGAGTCTAGTGTTCACAGAAAATAATGCTTTGGAGATAGCTAGAACCCAGAGGGATTGGTTCTATTTAGAAGCATTTTCATCAATAGTCATCAACCTTATAGCCATTGATTAGCATTTTAGACCATTAACAGCAAATCCCACTTTAGCCAATGAAGATAAGCACTGGTGCAAAGTGAACAATATGACTTGAGCAGCTAATTGTGACAAAATCATTAAAAGGACTGTTGTATTGATTTCTTATTAACTCCTAAACAATGGTAAGCATATATTATAGCAATACAGTGTACAAAAAGCCTCAGGCAGCCACCAGAAATGGTTTTGGCCAGGAGACAATACACAGTAGTGTAAAATAAACAACAGTACAAATATGCCAAACAAACACTGTACAAAAGAAAATAAAAACAAAAAGTGCCGTGAATATGGCTGTGCGCCACTCCTACTAAATACGAGGTCCCGCTGACCCACTCCTATACTATAAAATCCCCAAACTAGTCCCTGTAGGACATCATGTAACACTGGCCCTGGTTCCACACACGGAAGTTCTTCCCTGTTGCTTGCATGAACAGGCTTGTTCTGGGTCCCTGCCTAGGGGTGTGTCAGCAGCTCCATTTTGTAGTGACACTTTCCACTACAAAATGGCCTCCTGCTGGTCATGGAACTCCAGCTGGCCAATCCCCAGCTGCCATTCACTGTAAACAAAACTCATCTGGTAGCGCAGATGTAGTGATGCCTTTCTGCATGAGGTATTAATTATGTTATTAATTATATGTTTTACATTATGTATATGTGTGTGTGTCTTTTATAGTTAAGTTGTTTTTAATCATTTTAATCACAGTCGTTTTAATGTGCTTACTAATTCAGTTGCTTTAATATGCTTTCATATTAAGTTTCTATACAATATTGTGTAAGTTTCGAGCTCTTTCATTTCCCTTCGGCAAAGCCAGCTACGTGCAGTTTTGCATAGCCTAACACGACTCAAAGTCACAGATAGGTGTCTGAGCTAAACTCCAAAAGGCAGGAGATTAGCAGAGATAATGTGAGATGGGGAGGGGAACTGAAAGACAAGATGGATGCACCCTGTTAGGTACAACGTGGTATGCAACCCCTTTTCCCCAAGAGAGGAGTGTGCAATGATAGAGTGGAAACCCCTATCATTGGACAGAAGTAAGACAAATGGGAGTGGAGTCAACAATTGTTTACAAAGGTATAAATGCCAAACATTGTACAGTTTTATCAGTCTTTTCATCTCTTTCGAATTGACTCCATGGATAGCCGTGCTTTCTAATACAAATATATGTACTGAGCTGTATTGAGGCCTTGTCCAAAGTCAGTTTAATTCTTGTGCTTATATGATTGTATTGGAGGTATACCTTTCTTGTATATAAAGTGTTTTTGAATCAAAAAGCATTTGTCATCTTAATTTTTTTCACTACACAGACATGTTCAAACGTTGTTTATTTTTGTCTTACAGCTGATTAAACATTTTAGCACAAAGTAACTTTGGAAAGAGACAACGCTTTTGTAACTGCTTACGGTAAATTGTTGCGTGTCTAACATGGAAAACACACATACAAAGTGTATGCAGGGGTTAACTGCTCTATTATGCTGGGTGGAGTTTTTTTCCCTATTCTGTACTGGCAGTCTCAGTGCTGTAACAGGCAATGACCCTGTCGACATTAACCTATGTGTGGGATTCCAGCCAACTGGATTCCAGACCCCTTTAAGGATCGCATACTGTAGCATTGGCTACGCCTCGGGTCCATTGTGGCTAATGCATGCAGACACATGCAGTGTATCATTGTGGTTTAGGCATTTATGACACAGCATCAGAAACCTGCAAGGTCCCAACGGAGGTGTCAGATTGGAGTCCCGATAATTATTAAACAGGATTCTGAATAAAAGCCTTGAGCTACATGTCATCCAACATGCACCCCCCTCACAGCAATACTGATGGCCCAGAGCACATAGCTATTTATAGGAGATCCTGGTCAAGCCTGTAGGGATAAAGAATAATTGTAGCCTTTTTAAAATCAAGGTGAGCTGGAACCTACTAAGAGAGCATTGGAGAATTGGATTGATTTCTTCATTGTGAGGTCACACGGTGGGGGTGGGGGGTTAATGGATGTGCACACTTTGTAATTTTATTTAATTAGAATCTTTTCAGTATCTGAGACAACTGTGTCCTAAAGAACTCTCAAGCACCAGAACTTACCCCCAACACAAGAAAATTAAACCACATGTAACATAGAAAAAGCATGTGGATAACTTATTTAGAGGTCTATAACCAATTTATGTAATGATTTTGTGGTGCTAAACTAATTTCACCAGTCCAATTCAACAACAAACTCACAATCTAAACATGATCCCACAATGGAGTTCACAGTGCCTATAAAAAGCAGATTTACAGTATGTAAATATACATATACCGTAGATATATTATAGTTAACAGAGGGTGAAATGTGTTTTTTGTGGGAATACAAAGACTGATCACAAACAAAATGTTAGCAAACTGACTGAGGTTGAGGTTTATTGTCTTGGAAACATAGTAAGACGTGCGTGTCTCTTCCTACCCAAAATATACGGGTTGGGCTCATGGAAAAATAAACAGAGGGTCAGCTGGAATCAGCATTAAACAAACAGATAAGAGGAGTGCCTTTTTCAGATTCACTACTCAAAGAGCATGCTAGCTTTCACAACAAGTGAAAGATTAATATCATATAGCTGTTCTGGAGTATAAGGATACCACAGTTGCCCCAGTACCGCTACGCCAGAAATAACGCAAGTTTCTAATGATCAAATGAAAGAGAGCTCTGATGTGTGGAATTAATTTTTAAAAAAAGTAGAATCAACACTCTATTTTAAAAGCTTTACACAGAAAGACATAAACAGAACAGATTATGATGCGCATGCATAGTGATCTAGGGACACAGATGCACGTACATCACTCAGAAATGCCTCTCGCTTTTCAACACTGGTCCAAATAGCAAGTGAAATGTAATGTGTAGTGATCAACATTATTTTTTTATGTTGTGATGCTATTTTCTGTTATGTGGAATGTAATAAAGGACTCTATTAAGATCTTGTGCTACAGGTCTGCCGTATACTTAGGGCTTCTGGTTTTCGGTGCTTTACCCCAACTTTTTTTTTACTTTCCTGTTAATCCATTCGTGCATCTCAATCACAACTGAGAAATGCATTAATAGTAAAATTGATTTAATTAACGTTTTTTTCTTCTTCTATGAAACAACTAAATGAGCTTTTAAATCGGCCAAGCCTTCATTTCTGATTAACAAGCCGAACGTACGAACGAGATCGCAACACGTTAATAAGCGACTCATCTTTATTAAAGCTATAATGAAAAATAAAGTATTTTCTGCTGGACACACTTTTTTACAATTGTTCTGCGTGACTCTATTAATGTAAATACAGTCGCCGTTTCTACTTTGAAATGAAAAAGTAAGATTTACGATTTAAAAGCCCATTTAGTTGCTTCATAGAAAAACCTCGTAAATTAAATCAATTTGACTATTAACACGTTTCCCAGTTGTGATTCAGATACACGAAAGGCTTAACAGGCACCAATTGAATTTTTAAAGGAGAGTAGAAAAGTCAGGGGAAACCACAATGAGATGCCCTGCATATACTGTAGTTGTCCTCAGAATTGGTTCTACAGTCTGCAGGTAATGTGTACACTGGCTGTTATATCCAGTTTGCCAGTGACCACAATCATAATCTAATTCTATTTTGTGATTTTTGTACACTTATAAGGACCACCCTTTTGATACTAGGCAGTGCGGTCCAGTGGTTAAAGAAAAGGGCTTATAACCAGGAGGTCCCCGGTTCAAATCCCACCTCAGCCACTGACCCACTGTGTGACCCCTGAGCAAGTCACTTAACCTCCTTGTGCTCCGTCTTTCGGGTGAGACGTATTTGTAAGTGACTCTGCAGCTGATGCATAGTTCACACACCCTAGTCTCTGTAAGTTGCCTTGGATAAAGGCGTCTGCTAAATAAACAAATAATAATAATAATACATCTGTAATTTAAGGATTGCAAAGTAAATACATAAATAAATTTAAGGAGATCCATTAAAATTCAGAAGATACAGAAACTTAGTTATTTGTATATTGTCCACAGAATTAGGAGACTAAAAGCATATACTGTTCATATATACAAATGTATGCATCAAGTACTCACTGAATATCATTTCACCCTGTACAATAAATCAACAAATCTTAAGATTTACATTGGATGCATGTTGCCCAGTCCTGAATATTCCCAATATGCTGAGAATGCTATATTTTGCTTTTCCTCTATCTTTACAATTCCTTACTCTTGTTATGTACATGAGCTGCTAGGCATAGTACCATGCACACTGACTTAGCATCCATAACTAAACACCACAATACAATTATACAATTAAAACATTCTAATAATGATGACAAGTCAAATTCAGCCAGTGATTACACTGCATGTTTAATTAAGCAGTGCCAGAGCAAAGCTTACGACTGTTTCCTCAGACCACACATGATACAAACACAGTATAGTACTTCAAACATGTTGTTGGGGGATCTCTAATTACTGACTAGTGTACTACTGTCTGAATACTGTATCTTTCTGTGGAAATTCAAACCTGCTGCTCATAAGAAATTGTGTAATCTTATAAACCTTGCAATCTATTCCAGGAAGATGGATGCTTATTTATTAACTTATTTATTTTATCCATGTGTAATAACACTAACTGATAGATGTGATGTTTCCACAAACCTGTTCATATTGCAATTTAAACACTTTCAAAAGGGCAAAATAAGTCGCAAGGTGATTTCTAAAATCTGATTTGGGTCACTAAGCGTATGACTTTCACAGGGTTTAGATGAAATGAGTCGTATGTCCACTTGTTAACGCTTTAAAAATATAAATCAAGTGATGTGGTTACATTAATTAGGCTGTAAAAATGATTTTGGGACCTAGCTCTTATTTAGCCCCTTTTGAAAATCATGCTGTATTTGTTATGACTTCCTGATTTTCTATTGTTAATCAATTAAAATATAGGAATACAGGATTGTATAATACAGGTTTAAGCTGCTGTGTTGTTTGTTCATTAAGTACAGTGCTGTGCCTGTGAGTATGCTGGGCGTGTTTGTTCATTAAGTACAGTGCTGTGCCTGTGAGTATGCTGGACGTGTTTGTTCATTAAGTACAGTGCTGTGCCTGTGAGTATGCTGGGCATGTTTGTTCATTAAGTACAGTGCTGTGCCTGTGAGTATGCTGGGCGTGTTTGTTCATTAAGTACAGTGCTGTGCCTGTGAGTATGCTGGGCGTGTTTGTTCATTAAGTACAGTGCTGTGCCTGTGAGTATGCTGGGCGTGTTTGTTCATTAAGTACAGTGCTGTGCCAGTGAGTATGCTGGGCGTGTTTGTTCATTAAGTACAGTGCTGTGCCTGTGAGTATGCTGGATCTCTTATCCCGCGTAGATTCCCCTAGGTGCCTGGTCTCCCTGATCCTCTCATTTTGCACTGGCAATGCTCTGATGATACTGCCTGTGCTGTGCAATCAATACTTCCTTTCTGCAGTTCCAATTTGGAAAAATGCTGTCTCAGCCTCCAGGATATATACAAACTTTCCTACTAGTTCTCCTGTGCCAGAAAAAAGTTTTCTTCGGTACCTTCCTTGGAGGGAGGAGTAAAGCCCTTGAAAGCCTTGATTAAGCGATTCAATCCATTTGATAGGGCTGCTAATTGTAGGATCCTGGCTGGGAACTGATGGTCCCTCTCCCTCCCATTAAAACTAGCAGAACAGAACTGGACCCTGGAGTTGGAATTAAAGGGATAAGAGGCACCCGTGGTTCTGAAAGATTCCACATGGATTTTTTTTATTTCATGAAAAGATTCAGTAATATTCTGTGGATTGAAATTTAAAATGGTTTCGGAATCTGGTCAGAACCAGGCCGGTTCGGTGGCTTTTGCACAGTGTAGGACCGGGTTGGTACCGGTTCGGTGACTGGAGCGGTTCGGTAACCTCAGTCCTGCTTTAGTACTGGGTCTGGAGCGGAGCGGTTCAGTACCGGGACGGAAATGGAGCGGTTCGGTAACCTCAGTCCTGCTTTAGTACTGGGTCTGGAGCGGAGCGGTTCAGTACCGGGACGGAAATGGAGTGGTTCGGTAACCTCAGTCCTGCTTTAGTACTGGGTCTGGAGCGGAGCGGTTCAGTACCGGGACGGAAATGGAGCGGTTCGGTAACCTCAGTCCTGCTTTAGTACTGGGTCTGGAGCGGAGCGGTTCAGTACCGGGACGGAAATGGAGCGGTTCGGTAACCTCAGTCCTGCTTTAGTACTGGGTCTGGAGCGGAGCGGTTCAGTACCGGGACGGAAATGGAGTGGTTCGGTAACCTCAGTCCTGCTTTAGTACTGGGTCTGGAGCGGAGCGGTTCAGTACCGGGACGGAAATGGAGTGGTTCGGTAACCTCAGTCCTGCTTTAGTACTGGGTCTGGAGCGGAGCAGTTCAGTACCGGGACGGAAATGGAGCGGTTCGGTAACCTCAGTCCTGCTTTATTACTGGGTCTGGAGCGGAGCAGTTCAGTACCGGGACGGAAATGGAGCGGTTCAGTAACCTCAGTCCTGCTTTAGTACTGTGTCTGGAGCGTAGCGCTTCGGTACCGGGATGGAAATGGAGAGGTTCGGTGACCTCGGTACTGGTTCGCAGGAAACGTGGGTGGCAACGTACAGTGATCAAAAAGGCGCTATATATTTTATATAGCGCCTTTCATAGTGGACCACCATTACAAAGTGCTTTAAATGGATAGATGGATGGATGCCCATCTGTAAAAGCCACTGGCAAAACCACTCAGTCAGGACCACACACGGGACTGAAGCTTTGCAGTGGAGATGCTAAAGCTGTAATGGTTACGTTTCTTACTTGGAAGGGAACTTTCTTAACCACATCATAAAATCCTCACTCATTTAGAGGTCATTTTAGTACTGATGCCTGGTACCAAGGTTTTTTTTGTCAGCACCTGAGATGTACTTAAGTTAACCTACAGCAGAAACCCGGTTCTCCACATATTACAGTGTGGGACCAAGCCCAACCACAGCAAAGCCCTTGACTGCCTGCTTAGATTCCAAGGTTACCAAGCCAACCCAGTTTCTCAGTCAATCTCAGCTGACTATTAATTTCATGTTGGACAAACTGGAAAAAAACTGAAACACTGTGATAAAAGTAGATTCGACCCAGTGTTAGACTAGTCTCGAATGCCCAGAAATCTTGTGACGGGCATGACTATGTTATAAAAGTAGATTCAACCCAGTGTTAGACCAGTCTCGAATGCCCAGAAATCTTGTGATGGTCACGACGAGGTTAACTAAATACAGAATAATGGCATTATATATACAACCTCCCAAAGATGATCTGATGATTTTTGCAACTAGCATGTTTGACTGCTACTGGTTCTCTCATGGAAACAATTAAGCAAATCATGTTGCAGAAGGGCAGAGCACAGATTTCAGTCCCCCACAGCCCATCCAAATTAAAACAGATCTCAGCCCCCCGCAGCCCTTCAAATTGAATCCATGTAGAGAAAATCAAGGAGGATATTGATTTGCGTGTCGAAAGCTAGTAATTGTATTACCGTTGGGAGAATTCTTTGTATTAACTCTCCTGCCCACATCCCTGCAGGGATGAAGTAAAAGAACGAATTCAGAAAGAATGTACAGTACAACTATCATGGTATATCCTGTTTGTGTGTAATTATGGAATATATACAGTATACAAAATACAAAATGAGAGTTACCAGCATCATGGAGAAGTAGACAACCATATCCACAGCACAGTATGTTCATGTAAACATGTACTGGTTAGTGTGCCAATGGACATGCTTTTCCACTATATCCCTGTTGCCAGGGAGGACAACAGAACGTTTTTCCATGGGGTATTTCTATAACAAAACGTCAGGTCCATCTGACGTCACGTGTATGACTAACGTAGACAGCAAGGCGCATACATTCAAAAGGAAAATCTGTGTAGGAGGTAATTAAAAAGACAAATAAAGACGTGTGTTATCAGCTCACAGAGCAGGCTATGGCAGCATGTTCCCTCTGCAGTCAAAATCATCAAATTGAGCCAGGTGTGCTACAGGGGTTAAACATAAGACTACATCTATCTGGTGGTACATCAGTGACGTTAGAAAAATGATCCTTCCATATTGATATAGTCATACTGCAATATACACAGACTGACCTGTTCTCATCAGTGATGTTAGAAGGATGGCGAGCAAAGGCAGAAAGGAGGGGCATTTCTAAGATTATATATGACTGTTCCTTTGGGGGTTAGATATTTGAATATACAGTACCTAAGACAGAACGGTGATTGAAAAACATTTTGCTGCTACACTAACAGTCGCTGTCCAGCAAGAAACACGTGCAGGAAAGGGTTTGTAGAAAGTTAGATGTGATTTAGTATTCCTGGGGTATTTGTCTTGTGATAATTAATTCAGGCATGTTGGGGGTTGTTAGCATGAGGTAGTTAGCGGCACACAGCTGATGTTAAAATAAAATAAAAATACAAATACATTAATACGAAGGCTAAACTGACCCTTATTGGAGAGATGAAAGGAGTAGGCAGTGTACAGGACTGAATAATAATAATACAGTAACATATTATACTGCAAAATGCCTTAGGGCCCAATTGAATTGCTCTTTGGCTTAATATATATATATATATATATATATATATATATATATATATATATATATATATATATATATATATATATGTATTTTTTGTTAGTGTCAAGTGATTAATACAAGCTTTGTGACAAAAGCAAACAAAGCCATTAAGATTATAAAGTGCTGTGGCTTACCAGATAATAATATCATAGTAGATAATGACAAAGAAATAAAATCAACCAGTAAAAGGCTAACCACCTCAGGGGCCAAAGAAACTCTGCCTGGCCCGTCTGCTAGTATTCACGATCCCGTCACTCCCAGCCTTGTCCTGCCTCAACCGAGAAAGCAGCACATTTACTGTCTATGTATTCAGACATTGATCTGAAGGCATGATTCACTGGAGATGAATACGGACTGTGTCAATATATATTCACCACAGGTTTAATTAAACTTTTACACAGCATAAGAATGTATTGTGTTAATTTACGAGAGAGAGCTAAGGGTGGCGTAAACAATACAAATGCAATGGCATCATTATTCAGCTATCGTTTATATGGAACAGTAAATTAATATGTACAGTAGATTGATGACGGTGGCCTATATTTATTGGACTAAAGAAAACAATACTAATAACCCTCATGGCTACATCTCCCGCTGTAATCCCAATTTGTCCAAATCTGTATTATGCAGTCTGTATTTTACTACTTTTTCTAAAGGTAAAACACTATAAAGTAGCCAACTCATGCAAGACGACCACCTTTCAGTTTCAGTGAAACCAGATGACATACAGGATGCGTTAAAGTGACGCCCTTGTCCAGACAAAACCAAAACCAGAGAGAGAGAGAAATACATTTTTTTTTTTACATACAATTACCCATTTATATAATTGGGTTTTTACTGGAGCAATCTTGGTAAAGTACCTTGCTCAAGGGTACAGCAGCAGTGTCCCACAACCCTCTGGTCAAGAGTCCAGAGCCCTAACCACTACTCCACACTGAAATACTGTACGACTATTATGGTTTCCTGTAGACTTTTGCAATATCATTTTGTAGTTTCTTTGATGACATGATGTTAAATAAAAGATGTAAATTATGTTCATACAGTTTTTTTTAGTTTTTTTTTTTTAATGATGTCTCAATCCTAAGATTCTAGGGGAAGCAAACCCTTTGGCCACAGCTGTAGATTGCTGATACATTTATAGTCTAAGTCGCTGCATAAAATAAACTCCTTGTGTTTTCTTTCTGTATACTGGAGTGTGTTTGTTTTCCAGATTCAATGTAAATCGTGTATTTTTCCCAAGATGTAACCACAAAAAGTCCAGATTATAAATGTGTTAACAAACACATTCTTACAAGTTTTCAAAATTCTACTTTCAGATATCATTTATAAATGTTGAAAACATGTATTGTAAATTCAACATTTAAAACCAGTCTATAAATCTTTTTTTAAACTTGGCGAGTCAACATTTAGCTGACACATTAAATCTGGGTCTCTAAAAAATAAATCAGTGAATTAAAATCTATTTTTTACACTTGGTGAGTCAGCATTTATTTAGCTAACATTTCTAACAAATAAATCTATGAAAAAATGCATGTAACTTATTATTTATTTATTTTTTTTTACACTTGGCGATTCAACATTTACCTAACAGATAAATTTGAAAAACATCATTGTTCAGCAATTAAATCTGTACAAATAAATCTGTTTTTCAAAAAATAAATATTTATTTTGCCAGCTAAATCTGAAGCTAAATGAGCCCATTGAAGCGTTTGATTTGGCATTGTATGCTGCAGAGCTGCCCTTACACTCCAAGAGCCAATCTCTCCGCTTCCCTGCCTCCTCTGCATACTACAATGCCAAAAAAATACACATTTCAAAACGTTTAAGAATGTGTTTGTTAACATTTATGTTTTAAGCTAAATCAGAACTTTTTTTGGCTAAATCCAGGAAAAACACTGTTGAAATATCAGTGCTTTATTTTCACTCTTGGCGCCCCATACATGGAGGCCGCCATTTTGTCTCTGTTCTCTGCAGTTTCACTGACACTCTCTACTTCAAACATCATTCCTCCGGTTCTACAAGTCCTGCAGTGATCGTCAGCGGCTCATTTGAAAGGTAAGCACTTGGACTAATTAGCTGTCACTTATGTATTTATGTGATAGTCACGCCCCCCTTACTGATGCCCATTAAATGAAAGTGTTTACATTTTATGGATTGGCTGTAATATTTGATTTCCGGGAATTATAAGAACTCTAAATTAAAGTAATTAAACTAACCAAACCCACCCCAGCACTAGTGTTGGGGTGGAATCTCTCTATAAATATGACTGCATGCTTGCAAAACGCCCTAACAGAGTGCAGGCATGTTATCCCAACAGAGTGCAGGCATGTTATCCCAACAGAGTGCAGGCATGTTATCCCAACAGAGTGCAGGCATCTTATCCTAACAGAGTGCAGGCATCTTATCCCCTAACAGAATGCATGCATGTTATCCTAACAGAGTGCATGCATGTTATCCTAACAGAGTGCAGGCATGTTATCCCAACAGAGTACAGGCATCTTATCCTAACAGAGTGCAGGCATCTTGCATCTTATCCTAACAGAGTGCAGGCATGTTATCCTAACAGAGTGCAGGCATCTTATCCTAACAGAGTGCAGGCATCTTATCCTAACAGAGTGCAGGCATCTTATCCTAACAGAGTGCAGGCCTCTTATCCTAACAGAGTGCAGGCATCTTATCCTAACAGAGTGCAGGCATCTTGCATCTTATCCTAACAGAGTGCAGGCATCTTATCCTAACAGAGTGCATGCATGTTATCCTAACAGAGTGCAGGCATCTTATCCTAACAGAGTGCAGGCATCTTATCCTAACAGAGTGCAGGCATCTTATCCTAACAGAGTGCATGCATGTTATCCCAACAGAGTGATCGCTGAATAAGGGTCAGCATGTTAAATAGGATTCTATAAAGGAAGTATGATGGGTCCAGACAAACAACCTGCATTCAGATGCAACGTTTAAAACAAGAAGCTCCCAACGAGGCTGTTAAGCCCTTGCTGGGACACTATCAGTATCATTTCAGTCCTGTTAAGATTTGGCTCATCCAAAAACCCAATGTCAGTTAACAAATTGACAGCAATGATAGCATTCTGGACTCAAGGGATTTAAGAAGAAGGTATCAGCATACATGTAACATCTTACATAGCACTTACAAACAGCAAATATAGGTAGACAAACAGACTCTTCTAAAGACTGAAGACGATAGAGTTCCGTGTCACTCTCAGTGATAAGGGCACAGACGAAGCAAGTTCAGCACTATTTTCTGCTGACTGATTGCGAGGACGGATGCCTTTAACTGAAGCCTACCTCCTGCTGGGGCTTGTTCTATCATTTGTTTTGAATGAATGCAATAAGTATGAGCCAATCCAGACCATTCCCTTTAAACATGTACAGCTGGCATGCATTCTGCCCCGAAATAAAAACCATTTTCAAGTCACTCCAAATAGTACTGCTCTATACCTGCCAAAGCAGCCCCTCGGTCAAGAGACATGAATAAAGCTTTAACTCGATACTCTGAATAGCACATACCTGCCAAAGCAGCCCCTCGGTCAAGGGACATGAATAAAGCTTTAACTCAATACTCTCGATAGCACACACCTGCCAAAGCAGCCCCTCGGTCAAGGGGCATGAATAAAGCTTTAACTCAATACTCTCGATAGCACACACCTGCCAAAGCAGCCCCTCGGTCATGGGGCATAAATAAAGCTTTAACTCGATACTCTGGATAGCACATACCTGCCAAAGCAGCCCCTCGGTCATGGGGCATGAATAAAGCTTTAACTCAATACTCTGGATAGCACATACCTGCCAAAGCAGCCCCTCGGTCATGGGGCATGAATAAAGCTTTAACTCAATACTCTGGATAGCACATACCTGCCAAAGCAGCCCCTCGGTCATGGGGCATGAATAAAGCTTTAACTCAATACTCTGGATAGCACATACCTGCCAAAGCAGCCCCTCGGTCAAGGGGCATGAATAAAGCTTTAACTCGATACTCTGGATAGCACGGTAAATAAACTACTAACACTGCTATAGTACCACCCACCCCCACCTGACAGAAAATCCAGCAGGAAAACTACATCTTTTAAAATGATATCTGTATTGATTTGTATTGCATCAGCCCAGCTCAATTGCCTGTATGGAGGCAAAAATTGAAAAATCAATCATTTCTAATAGAAGAATGTCAAGTTAAGTTCCTTGGGAGGCTGCCCTGCTACGTTTGTTTTATTAAGTCTCTGCAGGGGATCCGGATCAAATATTTATAAATATTATATTAAACCTTAACGAATGAAGTGATTATTTCACACCAAAATGACCAGGAAGAAGTCTTAAAAAAGAGGCTAACTGTTTGGTTTTGGACCCACGCTTAATTATAACTTTTGAATTTCTTATGAGTAGAATGGTAAATGTATTACTATTCTACTTAAAGTGACTGGTTTAACTGTGCCACCCGAGTTAGTGTACGTTTTTTATACTTCAAGTGTTATTATGCGTATTCCTATTTCATTTAATTAAACGTGAAATGTCGTCTGTTTACAATGTAACATTATCCTGATTTAGCAGCTTCTGATTCCCGCTTTTTGTTCAGGGGTCAGGGCTAATAGAATTCCGCCAGCACTCGGCTCTAACTGCCTTCAGAATCACAACATGAAGGGGACACACAATCCATCTGAAACGGAACCCACTTTGCCCTTACCGCGTTTCCTCAAAATCCTGTATGTTAAAATTCATATTTTGGTAAAATCTTGCTTAAACAACTCATAAATGGTCCCAGAAACATGCACTGTAGACCTACATAAACAAACACACAATGCTTTACTGGACCAAAGTTTTCTGGTTCAGTAGCAGACTGTAATATTAGTGATAGCTGATTTGAAAGCACTTTAGATTTCACAGCTGGTTATGCTTCAACCCCCATCTGATTAATTGTTCTATCAATTCTGTGTGTTGGCAAATGCAGCTGCCTCATGCCTCTTTTTTTCATGAGCCCCTGCATGTATCTGATGGGTATTCAAAAGAAAATATACTGTAGCATGTACGGGGGAAGGCAGCAGCAGGGCTGGTAGGTGACGTAATCACACACAAAGACGTAAGCCCCGATATACGCTCCTTGCAAGGGAGCCGGCTCTTTTGTACAGCGGTATCGGCGCTATGCTTTAGTGCAAGAGGTCCCGGGTTCGTGCCTGTGTGTGGATTGCCTCACCCTGTGTGATGCGTCTGCCTGCGTTAACCGAGATCGCTACATTGGTGTCAGAAGTGGACACAGGTGCCCCGGCACGCACTCGTCAGACTGTAGCCTGGTGAGCAAGTCCGGGGCGGACTTGAGGCTGGCAGGGGAGAGTTTAGCGTGCACGGAGGAACCTGCCTGCGTTAACCGAGATTGTTACAATATATTGGTTAATAAAGTTATTAAAGTTTGCTGTAAATGTTGTAGTTTTTGTTTTTCTCAATTTAAGGAAAACGAGTTAGAATCTGTTATTCATCTGCAACATGCATTTTACTTAGCAGGGAAAAGAAAAGTCACACAACTAAAAAAGTTGTATGGTCTACCAAACGATAGTTCACAAAGCCTTTAATCTATGGGTAACTGTCCCTGATTGATTGCTCTAGTGTAAAACTTGCTGATTGCTGATCCTGGTTTATTTAAATGAGCTAAGGGAGCCGGCAACAGCTAAAAGGGATCAAACTGAAGTGATGCTCCAGGAAACTGATGGCAATTCAACCCTATTCCCTGCTTCTGTAATTGCTAATGATGTCGTCCTCTAAATTCAGTTCAATCCTATGGTGCTACACAACAACTAGTATAAAAATGATCTACGATCAGAAGGTAAGCTCAGATCTCACAGTGTCTTTTTCAATTTAAAGTGACTGAAACGTGACGTAGGAATACAGAAATACAGGACTGTGTGTGAATTAAAAATACAACGGCATGGAATTATCAGAATAAAAATAATGAAAAACAAACCATAATCTCAACAAATTAAAACACCAGGGTGTCCTCGGCTCACCACGCACCAGCGGCCCCTGTAGTCTGGCCGGGCGCCTGCGGGCTTGCCTGTAAGCTGCCCAGAGCTGCGTTGTCCTCCGACACTGTAGCTCTGAGGCGGCTGCACGGTGAGTCTGCAGTGTGAAAAAAAGCAGTCGGCTGACGGCACACGCTTCGGAGGACAGCATGTGCTTGTCTTCGCTGCTCCCGAGTCAGAGCAGGGGTGGTAGCAGTGAGCTGAGCCTAAAAATGATTGAATATGCCAAATTGGGAGAAAATAAAATAATTGGCGATTACTAAAAAAAAAAAAAGATGGTGGTTAATCTGCTAATTGTACAACCTGTAAAAGCACTCAAAACGAGTACACTAATTGAGGTGCTGCATAACAACCATGGTTAAGAAATTGTGTGGGTTACATTCCTGTAATCCTCTATCAATTAGAAACAAGTGCTGACATCCATCAATCTGTGGGTTACATTCCTGTAATCCTCTATCAATTAGAAACAAGTGCTGACATCCATCAATCTGTGGGTTACATTCCTGTAATCCTCTATCAATTAGAAACAAGTGCTGACATCCATCAATCTGTGGGTTACATTCCTGTAATCCTCTATCAATTAGAAACAAGTGCTGACATCCATCAATCTGTGGGTTACATTCCTGTAATCCTCTATCAATTAGAAACAAGTGCTGACATCCATCAATCTGTGGGTTACATTCCTGTAATCCTCTATCAATTAGAAACAAGTGCTGACATCCATCAATCTGTGGGTTACATTCCTGTAATCCTCTATCAATTAGAAACAAGTGCTGACATCCATCAATCTGTGGGTTACATTCCTGTAATCATATAGCAACTTTAAAAGGCCTACAGCAACTTTAAAATACATATAGCAACTTTAAAAGGCCTACAGCAACTTTAAAATACATATAGCAACTTTAAAAGGAGGCTGTGTGGTCCAGTGGTTAAAGAAAAGGGCTTGTAACCAGGAGGTCCCCGGTTCAAATCCCACCTCAGCCACTGACTCATTGTGTGATCCTGAGCAAGTCACTTAACCTCCTTGTGCTCCGTCTTTCAGGTGAGTCGTAATTGTAAGTGACTCTGCAGCTGATGCATAGTTCACACAACCTAGTCTCTGTAAGTCGCCTTGGATAAAGGCGTCTGCTAAATAAACAAATAATCAAAAGACATATAGCAACTTTAAAAGACATATAGCATCTCAAAAGTGTGTAGTCTGCATCCTTGTCATGGCCGGAGGTTAAAGCAAAGTGCCAGTGAAATTATTATTTTACTGAACCCCTGTAAATGAACCTAAATCGAGAAAATTACAAAACCTCCTCTGTACTTGCTGTAATATTACTAAATTACTCAAAGATTAGCATTGAATTGAGGTCTGAGAACCCAAAAGTCATTGTTCTCTACACCCCAGAATCTTGAGTCACATGACCTCTCTATGACAGTTTCATATGGTCAAGGGCCAATATAAATGTCATCAACTCTTTCAGCATAGAGTGTTTAAATAACCCTGCAAATAAAATTCCACTACCTCAATGATTTCTGGGATATGAAGCTTTGGCAGCAGCTTGATAAAACGACTGCATCAAAAGGGTACATTTCTGTTATTCAATACCCATGATTTTGCTTGACTTACAGAATAATAGAATACAGTTGTGTACTGAGTATGAAGCCAGCTATCTCAAAGCATTACCTTTATCATTCGGTAATCAAAACGTCACAAGACTTCCAATATGGAAGCCATTTTAGGTCACAGGTCAAAGCCAAGGACACTGTTAAATGTTGCCAGAATGTTGCCACAGCACTGAAATATGAAATAGGCTCTTCACAATGTTTTGATATTAGCAGTGTCTTCATAAAAGAAAAATACTTACTGTACCAGTACGCAATATGCCACCCAAAACATTAAAAACAGTAATGATTCAATGCTGCTGGAAGCTTGTTAATAACAAGGGAAACTACACTCACACTAGCAGGCTAAGAGAACTGACCAGTGACACTGTCACATTTAGACAGACACTGTAGGAAGCACAGCATTGATCATATTTGTGAATATGCAAGTATAGTATGATAAGCTCCTCAAGGTTGAGCCTATCTGATTAAACCAATGCAAATTACTTTGATGTTAAACACAATTAAAAAAAATAAAGAATAGCACATTACAGGGAAAACTGTGTTTCAAAAAGCTTAACTCAAAATGCTGTAATGCTTATCTACAATGACAGTTGTCTAGCAGCCAGCTTTGTAAATACATGCAGGGAAAGTGAAACAGTGTGCAAATTCTCAGACAAGGCGAATTTCTTGTTTGAGTAAAGAAATTATTTTTGACAATTTTATTAACAGCTGTGGTTTATACTATACAAGAAGCAATGAATCTACAGATAGCTACTACACGACTGCTATCAGTCTCATCCATATCGCAAACGTAACATGTTTGTAACCTTTTGAATCTTCTGTTAAGAAATACAGTCAACGCTGTTCATTGTATGGACTTGGATCTATCATCAAAAAACATTATTAACATTTAATGCAGACCACATTTCTAGAGTAGACGCAGTGAGATATATAGGATACGGAATGATTGGTCGTGCTGTCCAGTTTTTATTCACCGTAGGAGGATGTCACAGTGAATCACGAGCACCAACAGGGTGATGGTTTACGTAAAGACACACGCTTAAGGGAATAAAAACCGAATACCATTAACGATCATTCAGTATTCTGTTTGTATATACTTAAAATAAATAGCAATAAAATGTTAACATGTTGTATATTAAATCAATAACTTCAGGGATTATTTTACCTGCCGGATGTTTACTTTCATTGTCAAAAGCTTCGAACACTGTTTATGGCAACCATCTTTAGATAGAACCTTGACCTCAGTCTGTCAATTTCCATCCTCGCTGTTGTTTCCTAAATTTACTGTTGTTAATGAAGGGGCTACAGGTTACTCAGATAAGTCAGACGCAGGCAGATCGGTAACTGGCATTTCTTGACTAAACTCATTATCAAGGAAATCTGGAATCCAAATAAAAAAACAATAGAAATTTGAAATAATTTCATACTTTTTAAAGTTGTTATAAAACACATCACTGGAATGGAATGGAAGCAAAGGCACTTTCAAAACTAGTCCTTGTAATCATGTTATCCCACTCGAGTGACTAAGCATGTTATCCCACTCGAGGGAGTAAGCATGTTATCCCACTCGAGTGACTAAGCATGTTATCCCACTCGAGGGAGTAAGCATGTTATCCCACTCGAGGTAGTAAGCATGTTATCCCACTCGAGTGAGTAAGCATGTTATCCCACTCGAGTGACTAAGCATGTTATCCCACTCGAGTGAGTAAGCATGTTATCCCACTCGAGTGAGTAAGCATGTTATCCCACTCGAGTGAGTAAGCATGTTATGCCACTTGAGTGAGTAAGCATGTTGTCCCACTCGAGTGAGTAAGCATGTTATCCCACTCGAGTGACTAAGCATGTTATCCCACTTGAGTGAGTAAGCATGTTATTCTACTCGAGGTAGTAAACATGTTGTCCCACTCGAGGGAGTAAGCATGTTATCCCACTCGAGGGAGTAAACATGTTATCCCACTCGAGTGACTAAGCATGTTATCCCACTCGAGTGAGTAAGCATGTTATCCCACTCGAGTGAGTAAGCATGTTATCCCACTCGAGTGACTAAGCATGTTATCCCACTCGAGTGAGTAAGCATGTTATCCCACTCGAGTGAGTAAGCATGTTATCCCACTCGAGTGACTAAGCATGTTATCCCACTTGAGTGAGTAAGCATGTTATTCTACTCGAGGTAGTAAACATGTTGTCCCACTCGAGGGAGTAAGCATGTTATCCCACTCGAGGGAGTAAGCATGTTGTCCCACTCAAGGGAGTAAGCATGTTATCCCACTCGAGGGAGTAAGCATGTTATCCCACTCGAGGGAGATAACAAAAAAATATCCCAAGCTAGATATACCCACTCTTGTGGTATAAAGAAGATTAACAAGCAGAAATATATATATTTATAGAACTGCTCTCTTTCTTATCGCTCCCTGCCCGCTACCTTGCCCAGGCTTTCTTCCCTGTGCCCCTGCACTGATTCTGGGGAGATTGTGAATAAGAGAGCTGCCTCTGAACCACCACTCTCTCAAACACATTTTCATCAGAGGTATTTTTACATCTGGTATTTGCTCATTGTAAATATGAACAATAGCAGTGGCTGTGTATCTTCTGTTGGGTCTGGATGACTCAGTACTCAGACTGTAGCAGATCTGCACACTCATTCTCTGGCTAAGAGGTCGGTGCAACAAGCGTTCTCCGTAATAACAGTGAGGTTTACATCAGACTCCAATCTGCCATTTGGAATGTTAACATATTCATGTGCTTGAGGGAATTATATAATTAACACATTCACCACAGGGCCCCACAAAGACAATTCATATTCATGTTTATTTCATTTGTTCTCTTCTTCTTCTATCTTAGACAGGCAGCATCTCTGAAATCCAATCCTTACCCTTGCCACGCCATTTAGGTATAAATAGACAAAGTAGTAAGATAGCTAAAAAGATTAAAAAAACAAGCATTTCAACTCTAAGTCTTTATCAATGCCTTGAATCGAGAAAAATGGTATAGCTATGAACTGCAAAAACAGTAGACGATAACAATAGATTTGTATTTGAAACAATCACACTCCGACTTGACATTGTTGATGGATATAGAGACAGATCAACATTTTGTATTTGCTCTTATTAGGACTGAAGTCATTGTATTTTGTATTTTGTATCTTGCTCTTAATTGTACTGTAATTCTTGATATGTATTTTTTGTATACACCTGGGTAAGGGCGTCTGCTAAGAAATAAATAATAATAATAATAATAATAATAATAATAATAATAATAATAATAATAATAATAATAATAATAATAATAGATATAGATATAATAAATATAATATATAGATATTAAAATGCATGCATGGCCAGGCAGACAGATGCAGACAGGCAGTTATATAAGAACACAAGAAGAACATAAGAATGTTTATAAACGAGAGGAGGCCATTCAGCCCATCTTGCTCGTTTGGTTGTTAGTAGCTTATTGATCCCAGAATCTCATCAAGCAGCTTCTTGAAGGATCCCAGGGTGTCAGCTTCAACAACATTACTGGGGAGTTGGTTCCAGACCCTCACAATTCTCTGTGTAAAAAAGTGCCTCCTATTTTCTGTTCTGAATGCCCCTTTATCTAATCTTTACTGTAACACTTGAACTGTATTTGCTTACGATTGTAAGTAGCCCTGGATAAGGGCATCTGCTAAGAAATAAATAATAATAATAATAATCTCCATTTGTGACCCCTGGTCCTTGTTTCTTTTTTCAGGTCAAAAAAGTCCCCTGGGTCGACATTGTCTATACGTTTTAGGATTTTGAATGTTTGAATCATATCGCCGCGTAGTCTTCTTTGTTCAAGACTGAATAGATTCAATTCTTTTAGCCTGTCTGCATACGACATGCCTTTTAAACCAGGGATAATTCTGGTTGCTCTTCTGACAGTTACAGGCTCATTCATCAGACTAATACAAAAAAAAGTTATTTAACCTTATATTCCCTCCTCACATTTCAGTTAGTGAAGTTTGCATGAGAGCAGGGACGCATCCCTGAAAATAGTATGTTTCCTACAAACAACTGCACAGAGCTCCAGTATCACACTGAAGCCAACAAATGGAAAGAGTTTCAAATATTTATCATTTCATCAGCCTCTAGTTTATAAATAGAAGTGTGGCTCATCTGACGGTGAACTTAACATACCCTCCAGTTCAGAGAACATGATGTAAGACTGAAACAGGGGTGTTTGTGAATAACAACAAATCATTACTGTTGGCATAATCTAAGGGCAATGTCAGATCAGATCAAACAGTTTGTTAACATGAAGCAAAACGGAAAAGACATGTATCATTGATATGTCCAGAGGTTAAAACAGTGTGGCAATGAACTGGTTACTGCTCTCTGGACAACACCTGGAATGGAAATGTGTTCAGAGAATCATAGAATACAGCTTGAGTACCAATTAGAAAGACATTGGGCCCTTGTGATAGAGAGAGAAAGGGTCAATGCTGTAAATATCCCTCCCAACCAGAAAGGGCGCTGTGTAAGGGGGAAGGTATGCTGCCTCCTAGATGTGCCACCTTGATGGTTGGTGGAAACTGGAAGGTAACCATATTAGGAGGGGAGCGTAGCTGCAAGTACTCAGGACGACTCCATTGCAGTCAGCTGCGGGGCAGCCCTCTATTGGAGAAACCAGGCGACGCGTTGACTGCAGGGAGGAGTTTGCTGGGTACAAAGGGGAAGCAGCTACGTCAGTACCTCCCCTTGCGCTGAGAAACTGAGAGACGACCGGCCGGAGCTGGTGTTTGTTTTCTATTTGTGTTATGGCGAATCATGCGCCCAGCCAGTCAAAGCACAGTGGGGGAGTAAGGTTACAACCAATAAGGATTCAGCATTCCCTTTAAGAGCACCCGTGCGTCTGCGATAGCAAACAGAGGGCATTCTGAAACCAAAAAAAAGAAGGAAGACAAAAGCGCAAAATGTATTAAAATGTCCAGCAGCCCAAGTGAAGAGGATGACCAAGCCCCTCAAGAAAAGCCTGGAGGGTGAGAGAGAATATGACATTTAAAAAAAGTGATTTATAAGCAAAATTAAGTTACATTAAAAAAAAATTCTGTTCCACTTGCTGAGCGAGCAAGTGATGGGGCCTTGGGGGATGGTGTATTGGAGGCGAAAAATTTAGAATCAGCAGGATTCCTTAAGTTCGGCATGAACAGCTCACCTTCGAACCGTAAGCACCGTCGCTGCCTTTATTATAAATGCTTTCCTGTTAAATGCTTCTCCTGACGTTACACATTTGCATCTTAAACAAGAATAACTAAGTCTGCTTTTATTTTTTTTTTAATTGGTCGCATGCGTACCTGTGAACCCGTCTATAAGGCTTTGTCTGACCTGCATCTGCAACCTCCACCACTGGGGCTTCAAGTTCAGCATCTGCAGCCTCCCCCACTGGAGCTTCAAGTTCAGCACCTGCAGCCTCCACCACTGGAGCTTCAAGTTCAGCATCTGCAACCTCCACCACTGGGGCTTCAAGTTCAGCATCTGCAGCCTCCCCAACTGGGGCTTCAAGTTCAGCATCTGCAGCCTCCACCACTGGGGCTTCAAGTTCAGCATCTGCAGCCTCCCCCACTGGGGCTTCAAGTTCAGCATCTGCAGCCTCCCCCACTGGAGCTTCAAGTTCAGCATCTGCAGCCTCCACCACTGGAGCTTCAAGTTCAGCATCTGCAGCCTCCCCCACTGGAGCTTCAAGTTCAGCATCTGCAGCCTCCCCCACTGGGGCTTCAAGTTCAGCATCTGCAGCCTCCACCACTGGAGCTTCAAGTTCAGCATCTGCAGCCTCCCCCACTGGAGCTTCAAGTTCAGCACCTGCAGCCTCCACCACTGGGGCTTCAAGTTCAGCATCTGCAGCCTCCACCACTGGGGCTTCAAGTTCAGCATCTGCAGCCTCCACCACTGGAGCTTCAAGTTCAGCATCTGCAGCCTCCACCACTGGAGCTTCAAGTTCAGCATCTGCAGCCTCCACCACTGGAGCTTCAAGTTCAGCATCTGCAGCCTCCACCACTGGGGCTTCAAGTTCAGCATCTGCAGCCTCCACCACTGGGGCTTCAAGTTCAGCATCTGCAGCCTCCACCACTGGAGCTTCAAGTTCAGCATCTGCAGCCTCCACCACTGGAGCTTCAAGTTCAGCATCTGCAGCCTCCACCACTGGGCTTCAAGTTCAGCATCTGCAGCCTCCCCCACTGGAGCTTCAAGTTCAGCATCTGCAGCCTCCCCCACTGGAGCTTCAAGTGCAGCATCTGCAGCCTCCACCACTGGAGCTTCAAGTGCAGCATCTGCAGCCTCCACCACTGGGGCTTCAAGTTCAGCATCTGCAGCCTCCACCACTGGGCTTCAAGTTCAGCATCTGCTTCCCTCAAACCCTGTAATCTTTCCTCTGTAAGTTCAGCATCCATTACAGAGAGCTATGTTGTGTAAAACATGACAAGCCAGGATGATATTACTAACCTTCTGAGGAGTGTACTGTG
This sequence comes from Acipenser oxyrinchus oxyrinchus, assembly GCA_030684275.1. Lineage (NCBI taxonomy): Eukaryota > Metazoa > Chordata > Actinopteri > Acipenseriformes > Acipenseridae > Acipenser > Acipenser oxyrinchus. The sequence continues at coordinate 2,063,180 of CM060249.1, forward strand.
GTGTCCCCAAGAGACATCCAAACATCAGAATCACATTTTGAGGATTCCAAATGTCCTCTCAATTACAGTACGATCACATTTAAAGGTATTGTTATACCTCTGTTCATCAGGGGTCGTGGGGTTGAGCAGCGGTCTCAGTAGCCACCGCTTCAGTGGATACCCGTTGTCTCCCCTCAACCAGCCTCTCAGACTGTCATACCGCTGAAATGCAGCTGTCACCTGCGAATTAGTGTGGATATAAAAAGTCATGAGCGGAGCAACGATAGTTTGCATACACATTTGTGATGTAGTTGTTGGCATCACAGATCACACACTACTTGACAGAATAGGAAGAGGTGCCTATTCTGTGTTGGTGCACATACAGTACCTCAGTGCTACAAGCAAACAGTGTGCTCTCCGCATGTCTCCTTTTTTGAGCAGGGTTCGGATTCAGCCGAATATTTAGGACTTGGTGATTAATACATCTCTCCAATGTTCCAATGTGTGCAGTTCTTCTTTGAATAAAAGACACAAATCTGGTATTGAACGTAACTGTTGTATTTAATAACAAGAACACGTTTTATGAACTCTCAACTCCCTAAATTACAGGTGGAGCACCACAAAACACCTCACACAGCTGCTGAATGCAAACATACCCCCGTATGCAACACAGCACGTTCACATCACACTTTTCATGGAGTAAAGTTATGCAGTAAACCTGTAATATATAGTAATGGCAAACTGTTGATGCAGCTCTTCTTTTTTGTAAAGGCACAGTAAACGGTTCTGTATTCTGACGTTTATGTTGTGGGGGGAGGGGGCGAATGGTAAATTGTGTACGTTTTTCAAACTGAAATCTTATTCAGGGATAGATTTCCATAAGGTAATAAAAGTAAAATACTATTAACTAAAAGGCTCAAAACTATAGATTGTTAGCAGCTGCCAGTCTGTTTTTCATTCAGCTGTTTTCTTGACAGTTTTTCTAGATTCGGTATTCGGTTCAGTATTCGGACAAATCTTTTGAGATGGATTCGGTATTCAGTCGAATTCCAAAAACTTGGATTCGATGCATCCCTAAAAATCACATTACAAATTATCACATTAATCCAGTGTGCATTCCATATTTATTTTATTTCTCTTTTTTCTCTCTCTCTTTTCTTTGCCTGCTTCCCTGGTAGTTTCAGTGGTATTTATAGTCGACCATGTAATTTGCGCACAGTTTAGACCTGGTTTTCACATGTCATCTGAAACGCAAATGCTAACACTGTTGATGGTTTGCTAAATCGCTACATTTGTATGTATATTAGGACACTCCCCTAAAGTGCAGCCCCTGTCGAGTGCTAACGCTGACATGCCGAGTGGGCACTAAAACACGGTTGCTAAATCACATATCACCTGGACTGGTCGTCTGACGTATGCACGATGCTGCAGGAAGAGGGTGGCAGTCCCGGGGAATCTGCCTGTCAGTCATGGCAGTGACACAGAGAGGTGGGGAAGAGGGTGTGTGGGCTTTCCCTCTCTCTGAGTGGCTGGGGGGCGGGCTCATGGGGATTGCTCGGCCTATAAACGGATACTTTGTTGTTCCCTCAGGTCTGCCCTTTTTAGATGAATGAGCCAGCGGAGGCGCTACGGACGGAGCGGGGCTGGGAGAGAGCCGCCAAATAATTACAAATAAAATATAAAGAATAGAGAAAAGAATATTGTCTAGTGGGGAAATGAATGGGCAGACCCCAGGGATTGTATAGGGAAGTGAGGGAACACTTGTAAGTGTAGGACGGAATCCCGGGCCGATGCGGGTAGCGACGGTTGGGGTATCGGCTGCAAAGTGCAGCACCTTTATTTTGTAGATTATGGTTAACAGTGTTTATTTTTGTTTTTCTTTGTGCCTTCTGTTTTGTCTGTTATTTAATGCACCTGCGTGTGCGCTATAGGTGAGCGGTGAAATAGCTTTACCATCGTTGGTAACAACGGTATCACAGTGCCACCTTGTGGCCGTAAATAAATCGTGCACCCGAGTGGTGTTTAGAAACCCAGTTTTCTGTCTCCTGTGTCAGTGAATTCCCCCCACCCTTCCACATTCAGTCTTATATACAACTCATAGTATAAACAATTGAGCTTTGAATATTGTCCTGCTGTTGTACTTCATGTACAGCTAACATAAAAAATGATAACGTTTTTAAATATTATAACTGGAAAAATGACCTGCGATTCCTGGAAGACAAAGGCTTGTTACACTTGACCATGTCGTTCGGTTTTTAGATGATGCCGGTGTATATGCCTTGACATGTTTGTTGTATTTCCATTGCATTTTATATTTGTTTTCATAGCTTGCACACAGTATTTTGTTTGTCAAATTTCTTCAAGTCGTTTTATTTAGTGACAGGAAACTTGAAATATGTCCACACTGGTGATCTATAATGTGCCGAAGGGCTCCCAATTTCAGGTTGTTGAGATTCACTTTCACTGAGCTTTGAGTCGCTCCCTGCCATTGCTCTCGGACTACAATTCTGGAAGCCGCTGAACTACACATTGCATAATGGGATATGCCCACTTATAATGTACATACAGCCATTGGACAATGCAACTGATCAGTAGATGTGGCGGATTACAAATTAAACCATCATTATTGCTGTATCATTACATAAGACGTGGATCGTGTATCAGATCGTTTAATAAAAGATTGCGATGTATCAATATTCAATTAATTGTTACACCCCTACTCCCTACCACAGCCAATGCTCCAGAGACACTGAGGGTGTGTGGAGAGAAAACCCTCACCATTTAAGTCCAGAGAGATACAAACAGAAAATCCCCAAAAGAACACAAGAAGCTGATGTAACTAAGCACATTTGATATGATGAAAAAAACAGAGATGGAACTGAAGTACAGTGTGTACAGCTCTGCTTGAGGCGAAGGACACATTAAGAAGCACTTAAAAGAACAAGGCAGGTAAGATCATGACCCAAAGATAAAAGGCACAACCACACTCTACGCTAGGCAAACAACCTAGGATTTTTCCTTTTGATTATATTGTCAGAGCAACATCATTCTGAAAAAGCTAGTCTTTCTGCCACTGCTGCTGGCAGAATTAAACTCTCAATGTGGCACTGACTTGTAGTCAAGAGAACTGATAGTACTGTACTTCACTAGGATGGTCAAAGAAGAGTTCGAGGCTCTAAGTGAGATACTGTAGGACTGACAGCCCTTTGGTTATCTCTCCAATAATCCTACCTCTTTTCAATTCATTTTTAAGCTGCTGTTCAGGACTATGTTTTAAAAATATGCCGGTTCTGTAGTGCCAAGCACATGCACATGTACTCCACTGAACATCTGCACATGTACTCACATGCACATGTACTCCACTGAACATCTGCACATGTACTCACATGCACATGTACTCCACTGAACATCTCATAATATGTCACACTTTAGCCTGACTTATCAAGTTTCCGATTCGACAAAAAAAAAAAAAATGCAGATGGGGTCTGACCCTGCTGGTTTTCAATCAGATCTACACTCCATTACCACTGTGCCCCCTGGAAGAACAATTCCATTATTCAGCACCTGTGCTGTCAAGAGCCATGGTGTCAGAGAGGGTGAAAGCAATCAGAGGTTAAGCAACTGGTGACCCAAGACAAGAATTCTCATTCAATATCTGGAGAAAAATAGAATAAAACTAGGAAGTACAGGAATGACCATGGACTCTATAAAATGGGATTAGTGCATACATAAAACACCAGAAAAGGCAGACAGATGGACAACTGGTTTTATTTTCCAAAGCAGTGTGAATATAATTTCCAGAGCTGCTATAATTAATGAATGACACAACCTATAAATCGATGTGCTGTTATCTCTCTTGACAGCTCAGAGAGAGCAGATGAATTGAAACTTCACTATCCCGACATAAGGAAAGATCTCTACAGAAATGAACATAAAGACTAACCTAATACATGTGTATAATAAATAAATAAATTTTTACCCAATTTAACCCGATTCGCCCTACTAAAAAGGGGTCCTATATTTAACTCAATTAATTGTATTTATCCAGTAACCTTGCTGTGAGTCTCTCCATAGAAGCATGATCAAACATTATATTTAACCACTGGGGGATTGATGTGACAGTTCTATTTTTCCAGTTTAGTAAAATTTAGCAATTGTAAGGGATAGTAATAATTAATTTCATTTTTTAAAGGAAGGTCAACGCTTGAAAGGTCACCAAGTAAACATAGTTCACGTGAGGCAGGGATGTACAGCCAATAATACAAGATAGTGCTCAGTGCCTTCTTCCAAAATGTTCCTGTTATTGGACAGTCCAATGGCAGGTCACTCCAGTAAATAAATGACTTCCCTAATAAAGTACCAATGACCAAGGAGAATCAGATTCCTTCCAGATTCCTGAACTAAGGATAGCCTGAGGTGGGTGGGGGAAGAAAGTGCATTAACAACCCAACTGAGCTGAAACCTAGTAAGTGCCCAACACCGAGGTCATTAATGCGATTTCCATGAATGTCAGACTTCACTGGCACAGAGTGTTAAAAGGCCTGGGTACTAGGGATGTGCTTTTTTTTAGATTCTATTGTTTTTTTAGTATCGCATGTAGGACAGCCGCTATAAGATCGTTTTCATTTCAAATGATGAAGCACAGAACTTGTGTTTTTGTGGTACGGCAATTTTGTTTGGCATAATTATTTACATACCATGGTTGCCATGTGGCTTTGCCTCGTTCTTTTGTTTAGAGATGCAATTTTATAAAAAATATATAATATAATAAATATACACTTTTTTTACCCCGTGTGGACTGCATCATACCATGCCCACTACTGCATTAACACACAGTGCACCCAGTGTCAATCTTTCTGTTGCACCAATTAGCAAAACTATCTGAAGGCAATTGCCGAACCCCTTCCATTTTATAATATCCGCCCTTACTGTGGCACCACAGCAGTCGGATAAGCGACGGTCTGCTGTATGTGATGATAAATTACTAAAATTAATACATAAAAAAATATGCGTTTGGTGACATTTGTCACATGACCGGTTATACATCTAGCATTTTATTTAACGTTTAACCACATCTTTAGAGTTTATACGTTTAAACATTTAAAATTCCCATCCCTACTGGGTACCAGCAGACTCCACCGGAGCAGAGAGTTAAAAGCCCTGGGTACCAGCAGACTCCACCGGAGCAGAGAGTTAAAAGCCCTGGGTACCAGCAGAATCCACCGGAGCAGAGAGTTAAAAGCCCTGGGTACCAACAGACTCCACTTGAAGCAGAGAGTTAAAAGCCCTGGGTACCAACAGACTCCACTTGAAGCAGAGAGTTAAAAGCCCTGGGTACCAACAGACTCCACTTGAAGCAGAGAGTTAAAAGCTCTGGGTACCAGCAGAATCCACTGGAGCAGAGAGTTAAAAGCCCTGGGTACCAACAGACTCCACTTGAAGCAGAGAGTTAAAAGCCCTGGGTACCAACAGACTCCACTTGAAGCAGAGAGTTAAAAGCTCTGGGTACCAGCAGAATCCACTGGAGCAGAGAGTTAAAAGCCCTGGGTACCAGCAGAATCCACCGGAGCAGAGAGTTAAAAGCCCTGGGTACCAACAGACTCCACTTGAAGCAGAGAGTTAAAAGCCCTGGGTACCAACAGACTCCACTTGAAGCAGAGAGTTAAAAGCTCTGGGTACTAGCAGAATCCACCGGAGCAGAGAGTTAAAAGCCCTGGGTACCAGCAGACTCCACCGGAGCAGAGAGTTAAAAGCCCTGGGTACCAACAGACTCCACTTGAAGCAGAGAGTTAAAAGCCCTGGGTACCAACAGACTCCACTTGAAGCAGAGAGTTAAAAGCCCTGGGTACCAGCAGACTCCACTTGAAGCAGAGAGTTAAAAGCCCTGGGTACCAACAGACTCCACTTGAAGCAGAGAGTTAAAAGCTCTGGGTACCAGCAGAATCCACCGGAGCAGAGAGTTAAAAGCCCTGGGTACCAACAGACTCCACTTGAAGCAGAGAGTTAAAAGCCCTGGGTACCAACAGACTCCACTTGAAGCAGAGAGTTAAAAGCCCTGGGTACCAACAGACTCCACTTGAAGCAGAGAGTTAAAAGCCCTGGGTACCAACAGACTCCACTTGAAGCAGAGAGTTAAAAGCTCTGGGTACCAGCAGAATCCACCGGAGCAGAGAGTTAAAAGCCCTGGGTACCAACAGACTCCACTTGAAGCAGAGAGTTAAAAGCCCTGGGTACCAACAGACTCCACTTGAAGCAGAGAGTTAAAAGCCCTGGGTACCAACAGACTCCACTTGAAGCAGAGAGTTAAAAGCCCTGGGTACCAACAGACTCCACTTGAAGCAGAGAGTTAAAAGCTCTGGGTACTAGCAGAATCCACTGGAGCAGAGAGTTAAAAGCCCTGGGTACCAGCAGACTCCACCGGAGCAGAGAGTTAAAAGCCCTGGGTACCAACAGACTCCACTTGAAGCAGAGAGTTAAAAGCTCTGGGTACCAGCAGAATCCACCAGAGCAGAGAGTTAAAAGCCCTGGGTACCAGCAGACTCCACCGGAGCAGAGAGTTAAAAGCCCTGGGTACCAACAGACTCCACTTGAAGCAGAGAGTTAAAAGCCCTGGGTACCAACAGACTCCACTTGAAGCAGAGAGTTAAAAGCTCTGGGTACTAGCAGAATCCACCAGAGCAGAGAGTTAAAAGCCCTGGGTACCAACAGGCTCCACTTGAAGCAGAGAGTTAAAAGCCCTGGGTACCAACAGACTCCACTTGAAGCAGAGAGTTAAAAGCCCTGGGTACCAACAGACTCCACTTGAAGCAGAGAGTTAAAAGCTCTGGGTACCAGCAGAATCCACCGGAGCAGAGAGTTAAAAGCCCTGGGTACCAGCAGACTCCACTTGAAGCAGAGAGTTAAAAGCCCTGGGTACCAACAGACTCCACTTGAAGCAGAGAGTTAAAAGCTCTGGGTACCAGCAGAATCCACCGGAGCAGAGAGTTAAAAGCCCTGGGTACCAGCAGACTCCACCGGAGCAGAGAGTTAAAAGCCCTGGGTACCAAAAGACTACACTTGAAGCAGAGAGTTAAAAGCTCTGGGTACCAGCAGAATCCACCGGAGCAGAGAGTTAAAAGCCCTGGGTACCAGCAGACTCCATCGGAGCAGAGAGTTAAAAGCCCTGGGTACCAACACTCCACTTGAAGCAGAGAGTTAAAAGGCCTGGGTACCAGCAGACTCCACCGGAGCAGAGAGTTAAAAGCCCTGGGCAGCAGCAGAGAGTTAAAAGGCCTGGGTACCTGTCAAACCCTCATCTTCCCGAGCTGTTCTGTTATTTCCCGGTGGGGGTGAAGGGCTTGCTCCATTTAACCTTCACACTAATCTCTTCCATTCTTTTCTCCTGCACTCCAGGGAGTCCAGCCTCAAGCTTGCATTATCACAATGTGACCAGACCTGGCTGCAAAGTGAACCAGCGCAGAGAGCAAGCCGCCCGTTCATGCTCTGTGTTCATTAAATCAAGACAGCCTCATTCAGAACCACTGCAGCAAACATCTCCATGAACTGGTGGCCAAAAGGACTGAACACATGTGATGCCTCTGCTCATTCAATCGTATCGAAAATGTCCATACAAGTGATTTACTGGCCAGTCAGGGCAGGTAACCGTTTACTGCATAGTTCAGTTCAGCCCCTTCACATAATTGTGTTAATCAGCTACCACATGCAGATTTCTATTGAAAGGAATGGGTAGCAGGAAATTTGGAAACATTTCACACAGATACATTTTCTATTGGTTATAAGTAAATTTAAATTAATTTATCTTCTAAAATTTAAACCGATAGCCACTATTGATCTTTTCTCTGAAGCCCAATGTAATGCTACTATCCGTAGATTGCAGCCTGATTTGCAAGACAGTCCTCTGATTGCACCCAACACTTCCCTCACAGACGAAAAGCACTAAGTAGCTGAGAGACAGGGGTTACAGTGATAGGCAGCACCCCATTTCAGAGGACACTGGATGCTGATGTCAGCTTTTAAAATGCAATCAGAAAAACATGATCTTACATTCATTTGAGTCAGTTCAAATACAGTTAGTGCAAAAGCAATACATTCACTACATCCCTGTGTAAGCATACTGGGGTATATTCATTTATTCACAATCAATATAAAAAACCAAATATAATTCAACAGCTATTTTCCCCTCAGTCACAATTTTAACACCATGCAATCTTTTTATTTACCAGGTAATAGTGCAATTTTATTTTATTTTCTTTTTGCCAAGCAGCAAGAGCAACAGACTTCATTTATAAGTCATTTTTAAGTCTTCATTTGTTGTATTTATTTATTATTCAAGCTTGCTTAGTTTCTAGTGTTTGTAAGCAACAGCAGCCTTGTTAATTAAGCAAATCAAATATTGGAAAAGGTCTGCAGTAACAGCTTGTTAAATTAACCAATTGAACCAATCACATGAAAGATGGAAACTATTGCCCGCTGGTTTAAGGATGTTAGGGCAATAGTTCAATCTATTTCTCCTCCTATGATGAGGTTTTAACCAATCACAGACCATAATTTACAACCACTGAATATATATATATATATATATATATAAAAAAAAAATCAGCCATGGCCAAAAGTTTAGCATCAATCTTACCTTCTAGGGTGATGCAAAGCTTTTTGTTATGTTTAGTTACCCATTTTTTTGTTTAAAGAATATTAAAATATGCAATAAAAACACAACCTTGAAAGCCTTTGTTTATCATGAATAATATTACCAGCTTCCATTCCTCCCCTACAGCATGGGGCTCTGGACTTGTTTCAGTGTGCATTCACCAGAGGCTACCATATACAGAACAGTATACATAAACATCTCCAAAAAAAACAATAATAATGTTAGAGATCAGATGTCATTAGTTCTATCACGGGATTTCCTAAAGATTCCTTACTCCACATGCTCTCTCATAGCTCTGCAGTGGAGCTCTCCTTACTCCACATGCTCTCTCATAGCTCTGCAGTGGAGCTCTCCTTACTCCACATGCTCTCTCATAGCTCTGCAGTGGAGCTCTCCTTACTCCACATGCTCTCTCATAGCTCTGCAGTGGAGCTCTCCATACTCCACATGCTCTCTCTCATAGCTCTGCAGTGGAGCTCTCCTTACTCCACATGCTCTCTCATAGCTCTGCAGTGGAGCTCTCCTTACTCCACATGCTCTCTCATAGCTCTGCAGTGGAGCTCTCCTTACTCCACATGCTCTCTCATAGCTCTGCAGTGGAGCTCTCCTTACTCCACATGCTCTCTCATAGCTCTGCAGTGGAGCTCTCCTTACTCCACATGCTCTCTCATAGCTCTGCAGTGGAGCTCTCCTTACTCCACATGCTCTGCAGTGGAGCTCTCCATACTCCACATGCTCTCTCTCATAGCTCTGCAGTGGAGCTCTCCTTACTCCACATGCTCTCTCATAGCTCTGCAGTGGAGCTCTCCTTACTCCACATGCTCTCTCATAGCTCTGCAGTGGAGCTCTCCTTACTCCACATGCTCTGCAGTGGAGCTCTCCATACTCCACATGCTCTCTCTCATAGCTCTGCAGTGGAGCTCTCCTTACTCCACATGCTCTGCAGTGGAGCTCTCCATACTCCACATGCTCTCTCTCATAGCTCTGCAGTGGAGCTCTCCTTACTCCACATGCTCTCTCATAGCTCTGCAGTGGAGCTCTCCTTACTCCACATGCTCTCTCATAGCTCTGCAGTGGAGCTCTCCTTACTCCACATGCTCTCTCATAGCTGCAGTGGAACTCTCCTTACTCCACATGCTCTCTCATAGCTCTGCAGTGGAGCTCTCCTTACTCCACATGCTCTCATAGCTCTGCAGTGGAGCTCTCCTTACTCCACATGCTCTCTCATAGCTCTGCAGTGGAGCTCTCCTTACTCCACATGCTCTCTCATAGCTCTGCAGTGGAGCTCTCCTTACTCCACATGCTCTCATAGCTCTGCAGTGGAGCTCTCCTTACTCCACATGCTCTCATAGCTCTGCAGTGGAGCTCTCCTTACTCCACATGCTCTCTCATAGCTCTGCAGTGGAGCTTTCCTTACTCCACATGCTCTCATAGCTCTGCAGTGGAGCTCTCCTTACTCCACATGCTCTCATAGCTCTGCAGTGGAGCTCCCAGTGGAACATGGCGCTGTGCCTTTCTGCTCTGTTTACAGGAACTAATCTCGTCTCATAGGACTTACAGATTACAGCAATTTAAATAAAATGCTGCAGAATGTTTCAGGACATATCACTCAGAGGATCGCGCCACACAGCACTGTTGCCAGGTAGGTCCCTTTAAAACTATTTTGTAAGCCTACTACCTTTAAAAATACTGTATATAGAGGACACTGAATGAAAATGATAATTTGAATAACCTATTTATGTACTGCTCCGACTGAACTGTGAACTGTTTTTTGTTTGTTTGTTTTTCCTTGTGTCTTTCCTTGTTCTATTATAGAAACACAGGTATTTCTGGAATCTATCCAGAAAATAATAATAATAACAACATTTAAACTAAAACCACAGCAACTAAAATAGAAAATCTAATTCAACGTAAAGATTTCAAAGCTTGACTAAAACGACGCCTCAATAGCTGAATAGTGATGTAACTCTCTCTTTTTTGTTTTTTCAACACATCCAGCTATAATTATCTCTGATTTCTCTTTGGAAGTGCTTTATTTCAAATGTCAGAGCTTTTTAGCCAAGTTGCCAGAGATAAAGATCCTAGGATCAAATCCCATTTATGTGACCCTGAGCAAGTCAACTGATGACATTGATCTACAGTCTTACCTGTCAATGAAGTAGCCTGCTATAAAATGTAGCTAAAAGCTTAAACAAAAAAAAAAAACATACAGCATTGTGCAGGGTGAAGGCTGGTAAAAGGAGTGAAATCTGGCCTCCCGAGGTGGAGGCACTTCTGAAACCCAGCTCTACCTAAAACTAGACCCTGGATGTCCCTCTGCCATGGTCCGGCTCTCAGCTTGCATCCAAGACATTTTTTGTGTGTGTGGATGGAAGTCTGTAGGTAACTGTTTATTATTATTATTATTATTATTATTATTATTATTATTATTATTATTATTATTATGTTTAAATAAAGATTGCAGCACATTCTAGATTACTTTTTTTGCCTTAGCAGCTCTGAATTGGTACAAATTGTTTGCCCAAACAACAGCTTCTATTTAGGTTCCCTCTTCCAAGTGAGGGTTTGTTATGGAGCCAGTTAATTTCATGAATGAGTGCCACCAAGAGCACAGTAGGGTTTTCTTTTAATGGATATGCAGTGTTGTGTAAAAACAGGAGGGACAAGCACTAGACTGTGTCAGAAACCTGGGATCATTACTGAGGCAGAATCCAGGGGCTTTCATTCCATTCAGAACTCACTTCCCCGCTTGAATCACCACTTAATATTTGAGTGACACGGGGCTAATTATCAATATCAGAAGGTGCAGTGGTGTGTTATTGAACTGCAGGTTGGTGTGTTTACTTATTTAATTAAATATATATCCTGAACAGTCATGTGCTCTAGGTTTTCCAAAAATCCCTAGTTTAATTTGCATTTATTTATTCATCTTAGCCATGTTCCTTTTGGCAGCTGTTACTGGACGCTGTGACCAAAATAATGGTCCAGCGAAAGGACACCTTTAGAAACAAGACTCATTCTCAAAATGATAAGCATCAAACACACTTTTTATTAACTGTCTACAGCCAGCACTTGGATATCCGTTACCCAGATACATCGTCAGTCGCGTTTTACCGTCCTTGTATTACGAATAAAATCAATCTCCATTATATATATATATGTAACAAATTAATGCACTTAACCCATCACACGCGATTTCTGACTCCGTCACTAGTTTTCTGATACAAAGCCCATCTCTTCAGTGTTACAATGTACTTGTTTATCTGTCACAGCCCGCATTTTTTTTCTCACATTCCAAATCAGTCTGTCTATTGTGCAGTTACACAGCTCTTCCTTCAGTTTCACATGAGAAAAATGCAGCCAAAACAAAGCGAACGAGGCAACCTACGGTAATATAAAAGTTAATCACTAAACAGTTTTAGATACTGTGATGTATTTTATTATTTTTTTTTAATCTGTAGTCTTTAGTTGCTTTTGTGCATTTGCAAGTGAACTGTGGGCCTTATCGAGCACTATATTCTGCAATTTTGAATATTGGCTTTGGATACAGTTTTAATCCTGGAAACTGTTGTTGCTTTTTTAATCTTTTGCTAAATTGCATTACCTTTTATGTTTTACGCAGTTCTGTGCATGGGTAACACTTTGATTTCATTTTGCTGGCGAGTTGTTAATGGGGAATTTGACATACTGCTACAATACGTACTGGATTTAAAAGTATGTACTGTGTTACACAGTCGTCCATGTGTCCACAGTCGTCTCTTTTGGCAAATGATATTTTCAGCATCATATCGTTCCGAATTAAAATACTTCTTCTGTTGAACACATAGTACTGTACCAACAAAACCAATACAGTACATCTAAATAGAAGCCAACTTCTTTTAAAACAGTCCTTTCAGCTATGTATTTTTGACATTGTATCTTTTTTGTGTTCCCTGAAAAAACAGACTAGGGATGTAACAGGCCAAACTGAAATAACCAGATATGCGTCACACCCGTTTAACCGTCACTGAAGCCAACATTTTATGGGGTTGGATATGTGAGTGCTGACTGTTGTTATTTTTTTTAAGTCGACTTTGGCTGCTACAATAGAAATTAGTTAGGGTCGCTCCAGTAGTCTTATTCGCGTTGGTTCTTGTTGCTCCCGCCCCTGTCACAAATACTATGTTTTTCATGATATATATATTTTAGCTCACTCTCATTGTGCTATACAGTACATGCGACCCCCCCCAATAACTTTTTTTCTCCAAAATCTGGGTAAAAAAACCCACAAAAATGGTTATCCTCAATTGTGCTGCTGTGAGGGGAACTAATCAGTGAGTAAATAAACAAGAGAATTCAGACACATTCTAAAATAAACTAAACTTTAAAGTTTCATTGCTATAAAAGACACCAAACCAGAACACCACAGCTGGTTAATCACTGAAACAATGAGCCTCAAATGTTCTAGTGGTTTGCTATCAGTAATCCATTTACATCATAACAACCTAAAACAACCACCCTGCCCCATACAGTCACCTTTTAATATCATCTTCCCCCATTTAAAACTGCAGTGGAGAAGCACTTTTTAAAAAAGAACATGCTAGCAATAATTCAATTAATTCAATCTCTTTCTCATTACGACTGCCAAAGACACTGTGTATCTTTTATTTACAGCGTTGGGGAAAGCTAACTGTTCCCACCCTCTACAATGGTAACAGACCCTGCTTCCTCTCCTGATCAGCAAGGCTCCTTACATTTTTTATTTAGCTTCTTTCCATCTCGTTCTGTCTTATAGCTCCAGTGCACAGCAGACAGTTGAGAGATGTGTCTGCCCAACTGAACAACCGTGTGCTTATTGAAATGATTTATAGCACTAAGAAAGCTCCCCAGGGATCAAAGAAGTCTTCTTCCAGCCGACGCCCCAAAATAGCAGAAACAACTGCGGAGAACAGTTCAAGGACTAATTCATCAAAACAGAAAATGTTAGGTTATAATCATAACCCTGGTTCCCTGAAATAGAAATTTAACCATTACCTCATGGGTATTAATCCTTTGATACCGTCTAACCTGATATTCCAAAGCTAGCAGGCTGTGTGGTCCAGTGGTTAAAGAAATGGGCTTGTAACCAGCAGGTCCCCGGTTCAAATCCCACCTCAGCCACTGACTCATTGTGTGACCCTGAGCAAGTCACTTAACCTCCTTGTGCTCCGTCTTTCGGGTGAGACGTAATTGTAAGTGACTCTGCAGCTGATCCATAGTTAACACACCCTAGTCTCTGTAAGTCGCCTTGGATAAAGGCGTCTGCTAAATAAACAAATAATAAAGCTGCACAGTGCCTGTGACACAATAGCGCCTAGCTCCCAAGGGCATAAAAGACTGCTGACACTGAAAACATCATCATTTTTCCCTCAAGACTGCTGCAATAAGACGCAGTGACCTTGAAGGTTAATGGTTACATTTCTATTTCAGGGAACCAGGGTTATGATAATAACCTAACATTCCTTCAAGTATGAAATGTAACCATTACCTCATGGGTAGACATACCAAAGCTGTCGCAACAAATTTGCAGATCAATTGAAAGCTACAAGTCACGTCAAAGGCCACCTTGCGCATTACCATGAGGAAACCAGTACAAGTAACAAGGCCAAAAACATTGAGGGGGAACTGACCTCTATGTTTATGCTGTAAGGGTCGAGCTCGAGGCCACCCTTAACACTCTTGTTCCAGACCCAAGGTTTTGTTGATCTACGACATTCAGCTGATAGAACCAGGTAAAAGTGTGGGGTGTAGCCCACACCGCTGCATCGCAAATGTCTCTGACAGATGCACCCTGGAATAAAGCCCATGAAGTTGCCATGCCCCTGGTCGAATGGGCAGTGAGCTTCTCTGGAGGGGGCAAGTTGGCTCGTTCATATGCAGTCCGTATCTGTGATCCATCTTGATAGCCTCTGTTCAGACAGAGCTTTCCCATGGGACTTAGCCCCATAACAGATAAACAATTGCTCAGACTGGTTTTCTCCACATACTACGCTGGTGCCTGCACCGGGCAAAGCGTATGAAGCTGCCTCTCTATCAGAATGGAAAGGAGGCGGATGAAAAGCCTCAAGCTCTACTGTCTGGTTCATGTGGAATGCTGAGATGGTTTTTGGCAAAAAAGCAGGATTAGCGCGAAGTGTGACTTTCGCCCTGGCTTCTGCAAAAATTAAGCAGGCTTTTGCAACCGAAAAGGCTTGCATCTCACTCACTCGCTTCACAGATGTAATAGCAAGTAAGAAAGTCGCTTTCATTGATACATATTTCAACTCTACTGAATGTAAGGGCTCAAAGGGAGACTTCATAAGTGCTTCCAGCACCACATTAAGCCTCCAACGAGGGACAATATCTTTCATAGGCGGCCGAAGCTGCTGAGCACCCTTTACAAATTGCCCCGCCAGGAAATGAGCTCATGGGGAAACCAATCTTAATATGACAAGCTGAAATGGCTGCTAAATAGACCTTTAAAGTAGAGGAGGATTTCCCCTCATCAAATAGGTCCTGTAAAAATTGCTGATAACTGCTATGGGACGGGTTGTAGGGTTTAACCCCTTGGGCAGACACCACATTTGAAAAACGCCCCACTTGTACCCATACTGAGAACGCGTGGATTGTGCTCTGGCATTCTGTAGAGTGTCAATGACTCTATTAGACAGACCCAGACTGCTGAAATGGTGCCGTTCAGGGGCCAGACCCAGAGCAGCTCTCCTACATGTTCTCCTACTTTCCCTAGGCACAGCGCTCTCATGAGAGGATACAGCTCCCTTTTGAGCTGAAGAGGGAGGGGAGCCTTGTCCAGGTGGAATGGACAGAGCTGCTCGTTTCTCTTACTCGTGCCTCCTTAGCATGCTCCGGACCCAGACAGGCAGCGCATCTGCCATGCCTGTCCTCCGTGGGGAGACCTTTCTTGCATATGTCGAAAGAATGAAACCCCGGCATAATATAACTGCAGTGGTGAGCAATGCAAACAACCTGGAACTGTAATTGCTATCAGTTTAGCTTATATGACTAGTATCAACGTATCAAATGCATAACACCTGTACAATCTTTTATAGTGCACAAGCCCAGTACACACAGTACAGTGCAGTACAATATGGTGGACAATGTACAGTATACACAGTACGGTACGGTATAGTGCTAATAATATTATAATGCCCAATGTACGTTATATACAGATAGTATATAGTGCACAGTACCCTTGGTACGGTGCATGGTATGGTGCAACGGTACAGAACGGTGTACGGTACGGTATGGCCCTCGCAATGGCACTGCAAGCAGAGACCAGAACGGCAATGAAACCCTGCGGGAAGGACTGCAGGCAGTCAGACCCGAAGCAGAGCTGAGCCCAGCACCTGCTAGTGAATCGGAAGGGTAACCTCGTTTGTTCTACAAAAGTACCGGTGGGAACGGTAGCAAGTCTGGGACCTCCAGTTACCACAGGAGCGGTGTAGGGTTTTATAATAAAAAACAAACACATTCTTTTACGCTTCAACCGAAGCTAGCAGCTTACAAGACAGCACCAGTAGTCGGCTTAAGGAGTTTGATCCCGGGGAAGGGGCAGCAGAGCTGCCAGCTTCGCGTGGCGCAAAGAACCGCTGAAGGACTAACGAACAACCACGGCTGAGTGCACAATACGTGAAGTAATTTTCACTAAAACACGTAAAAACAACAATTCGCAATAAGTGATAAACACAAGCAAACAATAATAATACAATCAGATATAACACTAGTGGAAAGAACAGCTTTATTATTTGTTTATTGCAAAGGGCATTTTTTTTTAATTTGTAGTAACTTTAGTATATTTTATAACCTTGCTTATCATTAGGCTTGCTACTTTTCGCTTTTAATCGGTAAAGCTCGTTAAACGTCGAAATCCCAAAAAATATGAGTTTGACTGAAATAAATTTACATAGGATAAACGTCTAAAACCACTTGGTATTTTTTATTTTCTTACCAAAAATAATCATTTAGAAATCATCTCTAGATTGTGTAGTTTTTATACTTGCTGTCTGTCCCGTCTCCATTCCGCTCTGAAGGGGGTCGCTGTCAGTCATCTCAGTGGTTCCTTTGTAGGCCACTGTAGTTTCACTGTCAGTCATTTCATCCTGTTCTGACTCGTTAACTGAAGCACCACTAGAATACTCTCATTCGTTTAAATGACTGTCAATCATCAAAACCTGCACCGACTGTGCACTTTCAATCTAAGCACCTACTTTGAAATTAGCAGGTATCGTGTAGGTAAGCTGTTGCTATAGGTACATGGTGACAGTTGCTAGTTTGATATTAAAATGGGCCGCAATACACAATACCCTGACCGACGGCTAAAGTCTCCGCGGCAGGATGAAGCGGGCCAGGCTGCCTTGCCTCCAGTGAATTCAGCTGTGCTGAAGCAGGAGAGGGGCGGAGCTCAGACTCCAAATAATACGTGCAAATTAGTTCTGTTCAACTATCTAATGTATTGTTCTGTGCATATTATTTTTACTTGTAAATTTATGCTATACACTTTTATATGCTGCGTGAATGAAGAGTTCTCTAAACCCCTCATACTGTATTTTTTTTTTCCTGGTTGGTCAAAGAAGCTTGCCAATAAAGCCTAGGATAGTTTGGCACAGCCTTCAGTTACAGTAGAAAGTTGAGCGAGATTACATATCAAACGGGATTTCACTGCTGGAGTCTCGTAAGCATAATGTACGACTTCCACACATGGTTCCATGCAAAAAATGAGTTTTTGGTCAATTGTACGCCTTTTTAACAGGAGAAAGTTATTTACCCACCCCTTAAAATCATACATGTTTTAGACGTGTACTTCCTGTATCACGTGGAATGTGCATGGTGTGTGTGTGTGTGTGTGTGTCACAGAAATAGTGACTGTGGAGAGAGTGAGGACTTTTTGCATGAAAACCCGGCCACTCACAGTGGGTTTCCATGACTGTATGCAGAGTTTGTATCCAGGTTTCTGGCTTTTATACTCAGAAATTACTTCACAATAACCTAAAGCAGCCTAAAAGCATTACATCCTGCACTGGAACAATTTATTTACTGAAAACTGAAAATTGCTTCCTACTGTAGTGCAGTGCATAATCTGGACTGCTTTCTGTGCATAACAAGGGAATGTATTTAAGTAAAAATGAAAGTGTGTCCCAAGGTAAAAACATGCTATTTTCCCCCACTGCATCATTAATGTGGTAAAACGTTTATATACAAGTGATATGTTTTCCTTGCTACACAAGTTCAGATTTATCAGAAGTTGGAGCAAAATTTGTTTGTTTTGTTATTGGTTTTCAGATAACAAGAGCCTTGTTACTATTTTATCGGTTCACAGGCAAGTAGGCTTGAAATGTATGCTGTGGATGACAGCATGAAACTGTAAATACAAATACATAAAGCAACACAGTCCATTTCCCCTTCCCCCTAAAGAGATACCCAGTCTTAACCAGCAAGTGATCAGATTCAGCTGTATTTGGGATTGTTCTGTGTGCTCCTTTTCTACCCAGCCATGCTGTCATCCCAACAGAATTCACCACATCTCCATACACTGGTAGCCTTGCAATGGAGCATATAAATGGTCTGTCAGTCTCGCTACAGGAGACACAGACTAGCTGTGTGCAATTTGTAACTTACACATTCCTAACAATGACTTAAAATTACACTAAAATGGTATTGATTTAGGTTATAGAAGGTTTTCTTTTTTTTTTACCATGATCAAGTGTTTTTATATTTGCAGTACAGATGCTTTAGATACCTGTTCCAAGGTGTTCTGCAAACCCCCAAAACCAAAGAATAATAAAAAAAAAAAGCCTCCATTAAAAATATTGACAATTTAACACATTTTTTTAAAACTGAAGAAAGCCAATAGCAGTCTAGAAAAGTTTCTGGAAGACTAAAAAAATCAAACATTGTTTATATAAGCCATGCGCTACAGCTGTGTGAATACAGCGACCCAGGTTCCTCTTCCTGCTTGATGGGGGAGCTCTTATCGAGCCATGGAAGGTCATTCATTCAGGTTACTTTTGCTTAATAAACACATTTTAACCCCCACCGTCCAAAGCTGAATCTCCAAAAATAATATGATCAACCCCCCAACACCATTACCGTTTGCTTGCCCTATAACAACATTAAGACGGACCATCACATTAATCCCCTGTAAAGCTGTTAGTTTGTGGGAGAGCGCCATCTCAGAGAGCTGCATTATCAGCAGATCAGGAACAGGAGCTCAATCTGCTAAAGGCACTCATTATTCTTGTCTATGAATTTGCCAGCATTCATACATTACAAAGTTGTTTTTTTGTATCCTGTCAGGAAGGACCAGCAAGGCTTGCCCCTCTCTCCAAGTGCCTCACACCTTCAGTTTGGCAGGCAAGTTTATTTTGTGGCCGGATTCCCAATCGGCAATCATCTTTATATCCATTGCAGTTGTTGCATGGATAAAAAAAAAAGGTATTTTTACTGACACTGCCACTTCATAACTGGCGTCTAAAGTGTAAGCCCAAGCTCATTCGCACATCAAGGTATGGGTTCAAACCAGGTTCAAATACAGGCCATTCTATCTTTGAAAAAAACATAGTAGTTAATCAGACAGCTGCATTGTTCTTGTTATTATTCCCTTCTTAACTCCCTGTTCATACCGATATGTGCCACAAGTTGAAAGGGAGCTACACCTGTGCTTTCGTACACAAAAACATAATGACAGGTTTTTCAAGCAACGATTCCAGTCAGATGGTTATTATTTTCATTCACTGTGATTCCAAAAGAATTCCACACTTCTGATTTACCTCTCAAACCATGATATAAACCCTACGCTGTCTTTTGTTTCACCTCGTCTACAGGCATTTTTAATATCACCAAGCAGACGTGATAAAAGGATCTTGTGACGTATCAAACAAACGGCAATAGAAACTGAGAACACATTTCTTGTTGTCTCCAGAGTCCACGTTTAAACATGATGGCTGACACGGGGCAGGTAAGTGTGAGTCTGTGTGAGGGTGTAGGCTTTTGATGTGTGATTATGAATGTGTCTAAACACATAAGTTGGTGTGTATACTTTGATAAAACACACATTTCAATCTGTACTGTACTGCCATGTCTAGTGTAGTGGTGCTACGGTTTTGTAGTTATTATCTTAAATAATTTGGGCTAATCACAATAAATAATAATGCAAAATGAATCCACTTTAAAACTTATTTTTGTCTAACTAATAATGTATATATAAATATAGGACTTGGGCTCCCTAAAGCTTGGTTTGTTAACTTCGAGGAAAGCTTCTGCTCCAGAAGAAAATGCACAAGACCCTTGAACTCCAAGACGGTGCCTGCCCAGCAAGGGCCGTCGGGAAGATCTGGAGTCGCTATGGGCTAGCGTCATGACGTGTGTGGCAAACTTTTATTTATTAGCTTTGTTTTCTTTTCATTTCTTTATTAAATCCAGCGCAAGGATTACCACTGTTGGTACCCTAGTGCCAGCCTGTGTTGTTATTAAATCTGCGTGTCTGCTGCTGTGACGACCCCCTGCTGCAGTACATAAATAACAGAAATATAAAAAGATTCACATGCAATATTATGTGTTTGGTTTTCATAACTTTGCTACAATTAATATCAACTGATGTACATGATTTTGAGCTGAAACATTTTTCAAATCTTTCTTTCCTTGGGCTGACAGTTGTTTACACTATTGTTAAGAGTGAAGTCATATACAGTGGATGAGCTTTGCTTAATGGGAAGTCTTATTGGCAATTAAAACTATACGATTACAAGGAGCCTTACTGCAGCTTAAGAGTCCTAATTAAAATTGAGTTTTACAGCTAATGTTAGCTGCACATTCTATTTAAATATAAGCCTCAAAAGCTTTTTGAATGGGTACTGCAGATATCTGAGAGTGTATACGGTACACGCTTGAAATAGGGATTTACAAAAAGAAAAAAAGGATTATTCCTTTACAGCTACTGGTACTTACTTCTATAGATAGAAGGGAAAGACTGATTAGTCATCGAAATAGCTGTTGTTATAGTTGTTATCTGTAAGAGAATATGTTAAAAGAGAGCGTCATGCATTAAGTAGCCATAGTGATGTATAAAGGGGGATTCCACAGCTGTTTTAATGTACATACCCGTGTGCACATATATATGCTTTGTCCACTGTATATCAAAGAAAACTTTGTATGTTAAACATGGTTATAAACCACTGTAAGGCCTGTATTTAGTTATAAAAGCCTTACAGAGTAAAGTATAGGCTGGCACTGACATTAACTAAAGTACTTCAATGCCGCCTGGCATTGATCACACTAATTCCGCAAAATGTTAGGTTATTATCATAACCCTGGTTCCCTGAAATTGAAATGTAACCATTACTGTCTGCGTATTTACCTTCTAAAGACACGAAACCTGTAAAAACTGGCATTAAATAAAGTTCTGCACAGCTATAGGAGTTACTTTAACTACTGCTGTACAGTAAGTGTCTAAAGTGAGGTAGCCAGCCTCTCAGATTCTAAACTAGTAGAACTAATAGCTCTGTAAATATTTAACTACAGTAAAACAGCGTGGTAGATTTACAGTTAGCGTGGGCATGTTAAGGTTCCTAGGGTTTAAAAAAAAAAACTGAAAAGGTCTAGAGCTGTTTAGCCCAGCTGCTAAAAAGGAGAACCCGGAAACCATCATTCTTAGTTTATAACACACACAAGTGTATTAAGCAATCCTGTAACAAACACACCGATGTATAATAACAAAAGAAAAACACATGAAGTAGCTGTAAAGTACATTAGGTAGATTAGGAAGTTTATCATTTGGCAATTATTTACAACTGTCAATGTCACCAATTATAGTACCAACCCAGCGATGAGGGGAAAAAAAAGTCAACCACCCTCAGTCCAATACCCCGGTGAAGTTAGCATCTTAGCTCTTAGGCCGGCTTTTTTTCATAGTGTTAACGCAGCCATCCTAGTTTGAGCAGTCACTGAAGTGGCCTACTTCTTAGTATACTTATCTCCCTTTCCTGCTCTGCTATGAACACAGCGGTCCCTCAGCCCAGTCATGTAGAGGCACGTTGTGAGCCACTCCCTCTCAGTGTCATTCAGCCGCCTCCTTCAGAACAGTCTTCATAAACACACTCATTTGAAGCCACAACTTGTAATAATACAATACAGTTTAGCTCCTACAATATGTAATAATTTTTTATAATGTTTAGCCCTCTATGTTTACTTGAAAACTGCATACTCCAATAACAACACATGACGAGCTTCTTAAGACAACAATGCATATTAATTACGAAATAAAAGAAATGCACCCTTCGACCATTTCCTGAACAGTGTTTCACCGGCAATAGTGTCAGTATCGTGCAAACAAACTCATCTGCACTGTACACCAATACCCACACACTGTTTCTGAGAAAAAAACCCCACTGATTCTTATTTTTTGATAAATACATACAGTTACCCCATAAAGACTTAAAATAATTAACTAAATATAATTTGTGGGAAAAGAAAATGCATTTACCATATATCCTTTTTATCACTGTTCTAAGCAGAATTGTTATTTATCGACTGCCCCGTTAAATTTGGTTATCAATTTCTGTATCTTAAAAAATTGGGGGTACAGAAGCAAAGAAATGGACTCTTCCAAGCTTGCAGCAAACTGAAAAAAAGTAATGGAACCGCTGCTTGTTTACAGAGGAATGCACATTCCATTTTATTTAGCAAAATGCTGTTTATTTCTTCAATTCAAATCCTGTGTTAAACTATTCTGTTTTTGAATATTATTCATCATCAATTCACTTTTTGTCTTGTGTGTAGTCAGGTAGCAATGGAGATGGTCGCCTGAGGCCATGCCCTTTAGTTTAGGGACTATTCACGCACATAAAGGTTCAGAGCTGGCCTAGAGTCCAGTACAAGCGCAAACGAGTGGCCAGTTGAACATTTCAATCCAACTCATAGTTGTCAGTGTAAATGCACTGGAAGCTAGCCAAAGGAAACATGCCACTAGATGAAAGGGATATATGAGAATTAACATGCATGATCAGACTCCTATAAGTCTTTGTCAAAACTGGTTCAAAAAAGATTCCGATAACAATCTATGGTAGACAAAATGTTATTTTTTCAGAGACTAAAGCTTGTTAAATATTTCATGAAATAACAGGGATGTTTTGTTCTCAGTGTGCGGCTCATGAAAAGACAAAAAAAAAAAAAAAAAGAATACAAAATGCTGTCTTTGATCCCAACCTGCAGGCAGGCAAACACAAACAGTCCTCTTGCTTTTTGATTACAACTACATAAAATGAGGGGATTAAAAATAATGTCACCAGACAGTGCAGGTTTGCAATTCATTTCTGCATGTCTTTTATAATTTTTTTTTACTTAATTTCTTGTGTGCTTTTAGCCTTATACTGCCCTGAAATTGACTGAGGACATGTCTGTTAATGAAGCATCTGTTTTCAGTTGCCTCTACTGTTTTCCTGGGGACAGCAATTGTCTTTTTCTTTTGTAAGTTAAACATTTGCCTCTTTACTCATCATCAAGCTTTCTGTTTCTGTACAGTTTTCAGTCATTCTCTAGCACCGGAGAATATTTTGTTGTTGAAGCTGACACCCTGGGATCCTTCAAGAAGCTGCTTGATGAGATTCTGGGATCAATAAGCTACTAACAACCAAACGAGCAAGATGGGCTGAATGACCTCCTCTCGTTTGGAAACTTTCTTAGGTTGTTATGTTTTTTTTTTACTGTATCACTGACTCATCCCTCCAGAACTACCGTCTTGTCCCTTCTCCCGTTCCTCTCTAAAAACCTTGAGCAAGTGGTACATCGCCAGCTCCCTGCTTTCCTGTCAACACATTCTCTGCTCGGCCCCTTCCAATCTGGTTTTCACCCTGCACACTCCACTGAAACTGCTCTTCTCTCCATCACTAACTCTCTACTCTCTGCCCGGGCTGCCTCCCTCTCCTCTGTCCTAATTCTCCTCAACCTCTCTGCAGCCTTTGACACAGTCGATCACTCTATTCTCCTGTCCTCCCTCGCTGACCTGGGACTCTCTGGCACTGCTCTTGCCTGGTTCTCCTCGTTGTATCAGTACTTGCATCAGCTTGTACTTGCACTGAACTGCTCCATACCTTACCGTATTCTACTACTGCTCTTAATTATAACTGCTTCCTGTTTATTGTATTTGACTTTACTCTTACAGGTATCCGTTTTCACGTTTTTTGTAATTGCTTTTATTTGAAATCATTCTCATCCATTCATTGTACTTACTGTGTGCTCTGAATGGACTATACTCGTATAATCAAATATTTTTAACAGATAAAGTTAACTGCTCTTAGTCAAACTCACTCTTACATGTAATTATTTACTGTATCCTCTATTATTTTCTCTTATTTGAATTTGATATTTTGCTACTGATTTTATTGTACTTTACAACTGCTCTTACCAGTAATGTGATAGTTTTAAATGTGATACTACAATGTAGTATTTTGTAATGTGATACTTTGTACTGTGAAATTTTAACAATTGTAAGTAGCCCTGGATAAGGGCGTCTGCTAATAAATAAATAATAATAATAATCATAATAATAATAATATATACATTTTTTAATGAACCCCAATGCTGGAACCAGAATGCTGGATATGGGTCAGGTCTGTTCAGTTTCCCCGGTCTGCCTGTGTTCAATAAATGTCACAAGATTTAATTCTCCTACCTGCCCCGAGCTCACTTAATTACCTGGTTACAGTAATCTACTACACACTACTAAGGAAGGTGGTGTGAATTCAAGCTTTAATTGCAGCTCCCATTCCTGTAAATGCATCCAATTCAAAGTTATTAGTTTGTTATTCTGTGTACATTAACATGCAGGTAACATACGAGTGCTGCCGTTGCTGTGCACGTTGTTTACCCATTCATTTAATTAGAGACATTCACAAAGGGATGTTTTTTATTGGCTGACTTTCTGTCTTTCGAACATACAGATTATTGAGGGAAGGTATAAGGAACCAAGGCATGTTTTTTTTTACAGAACAAAGTAGGTAAGGACAAAAGTTTAGCATCACCCTATTGAATTAACTAATTTTGCTGAATACTGTTACATTGACATATTGAACTACATACCGCTTTGTAGCTTTAACCAAAAACTGACAATTAAAATATCTGACATTTCGAAATGTAACATGAAATACTGTACTACTATTATGACATGATTAAATGATGTTAAATAAAAGATGTTCATATAGTTTCTATTCTAAAATTCTAGGTGATGCGAACTCTTTGGCCACAGCTGTACGTAATACTGTACCAACTAGTTATGCAGGCTGGAAACTGAAATACACATTATTTAAAAAAAGAATAAATAAATAAAAAACATTGGACATGCACGTTCCCCTGATAATGAGTGACATTTTATTGTCCATCTAACTGTTCTCAAAAATACATTTCAAAATAAAGGTCATGCGTCTGTTGTGAATGGACCTTTTAAGCCAACAGCTCGAGTTTAATAATGCAATTTGCATTTGAAAGCATGTGAATATCATATTTGCTTTGCATGCTTACAGCCGCAGACAAAAGTATTGGAACCCTTTGTTGTAGGTTGCTACGAGTGATTTCCTCAAACGTGAATCCAGCTCCGGAGAATGTTTAATTTAACATGCCAATATTCAAAGGCCAACACTTCAACTTTTCTGGTTCACAAATTGTTCAAATAAGTACCTTTTTATAATCACCACAACCTTAAGTGTTATATTCTTAAAAAAAAGGGTTTTTACTTTTACTTTTTTCCCCATATTTTTTGCAGTTTTTAACTGGCAAAGTGAGAGAAAAATGTAAGGATTTTGCATAGTTTAGTATATATATGAATGAACCAGTCTTCAATCAGATTCTCTTTATGTATACTTTACAATTATATTTATTATTTTTTTTCCTTTTTTTCTCTTTTTGTTGTTTTTTAAACAAGTTTATGTCGTAACCAACATGCCAATTTGAGGGAAAAGTTTGTATAAAATACAAAAAATATATAATACAGGTATAATTAGCAAAGCATACTAGAAACATGTTAGCATATTCTGCGTATTAAAAAGCCAATTTGTGATAAAATGGTGTTTCGGTTTGGACATTTGAATGTTGGTGAAGACACCGGTACCTGATTTGATGTCTGTACTCCATTTTAGTTTTAAAAAAAAAAAAAAAAAAAAACTGATCAAAGAAAAACAACATTGTATTTAGTCATTGTGCTTTCTTGCTTGAACTTTAAGAGCTTTGTCATTGGTGCACAAAGGAGCCTCGTTTCTGATTTTTTATTTTATTTTATTCTATAGAATCTCTTCCATTTTTCGATGTCCCTTTTTACATTTCTAAGTTGTTCCTCCAGTATATTCACTTTCTGCACTTTTTCCATTGTCTTTTTATACTTGTATTTGGCTTGCTTATCATACTTTTGGTTGCCATTGAAACCCACTGATGATGATGTTGGTGTCTCTTGTGATCTTTGCTGTTCCTGTTCAATGGGAGCTCTGTCTGGCATTTCAGGAATTGCTGGAGAAACAGGTGGAGTGCCTGGTAACTGTTCCTGAAGTCTTCCTTTAGCTTCTCTGTACTGTCTCTCCTGTAACCTCCATTTCCTTTGGAAATGCCTGTGTTCCCTGTCTGTCATTTTGCTAATGTCCCTGTAACACTTCCTTTCACCTCAAAAAAAAAAAAAAAAAAAAAAAAACTTTATTTAAACAACATGGATCTGAGCAAGATTATGGCAAATGTCAGTGAAGACATTTTAGTCCTAAAATCAAGGGACAACATTAAAAATGCTACTATAACATTCAAAATAAAGACAAGATTAATAAATACAGTGGAATGTCACATAACCGCCCTGATCAATTAACCACCTCACTAAATAAATAAATAAATAAATAAATAAATAAATAAATATTAAAAGTAGGCTACGAGAGTAATGGCATTGGCAGCAAATGCAGCTTCCGCGATGGAAACAGAAAGAAAGTATTACAGCGTTCAGCCTTTTGGTGCGTTCCCCTTTAAGAGAGGCGGGCTGTGTGCGTGTGTCAGTCAGCTGCGTGTAGCAGTGACGTTTCAATACACCAGTCAAGAAAGCTTTTTTTTGTGTAATGCATGTGTAAATGCTTTTTCTATAGATGTTCGCAAATCCAAGTTTTTCACATATCCACGTACACCCCAGTCCACATGGGGTCTGATATGCGATGTTGTACTGTAATAATATTTCATACTTGGCTTGTTTTGTCATCAGAAAAAAGGTAAAAAAAAGTATAGAAATGACACTTTGAAATGTTTTTGTAGAGCTAGAGACCAATGTCGGTGAGGACATTTGGGGTGTAAAGTAAAGGATCCCAAAAAAGGAACAAATTGTTATTTTTTTAGTTAAAAATGTCGGTTTCCCCAAATAAATCAATTTGTGTTGTTTGCAAAAACATATTTTTGGGGTACTTTTTTTGTTTAACCTGAAAGAACATGTCTAAAGGACAGAGGGTGCCAATGCCCTCCGCTGTCTTGACCATCATCGGCTGTGTTGCCAAAACCTTCTTCAACAGATGTTGGAAATAATTACCTTGTTTGCTGGCTATTGACTTTATATTTTGACTTATATCAGCTGTTGTAGGTTGGAATATATATATAGATTACAGATTTTTAATGGAAAGGTGCCAGTACTTTTGTCACAAACAAATATTGTAAATTGCTTAAGTGCTTTTGTCATTTTTTAAAGATTATGGGCCTGATTTTCCCTGTGTGCAAACTGTGGGCAAACTGCCCATCTAATTCATTTCCTATAGATTGGGCAGTTTGCCCTATGCTTTAGAGTACTAGAAACTGTGTATTTTGGTATTTGTCATATTAATTAGTGGCCAATGTTCACGGAACGATTGTATTTAACATGTGTTCTTGAATTTTATTATATTAAGTGTGGGACGCCAATACTTTTGCCTATATGTACAGTATATGTAATGTTAAAATGCACTAGGTTACGCTACCGAAACGAAAAGTTTAAAAACAGAAGTGAAAAAGCAGAATATGCACCTTGGATCTATTAGTTGGGGCTCTGTTTGTTTACAGTAGCATGGCCTGACAAAAGGTGAATCTCATAACAATACTTTATTCTTCATTGGGGTGAAGTTCTGTTCCTGACACAACCCTGATCATCCCTCTCCCTGCCGTGTGTTTAGATAGCTCCTCCCATCCAGTATGACTGACACAACCCTGATCACCCCTCTCCCTGCCGTGTGTTTAGATAGCTCCTCCCATCCAGTATGACTGACACAACCCTGATCACCCCTCTCCCTGCTGTGTGTTTAGATAGCTCCTCCCATCCAGTATGACTGACACAACCCTGATCACCCCTCTCCCTGTCATAGTGTGTTTAGATAGCTCCTCCCATCCAGTATGACTGACACAACCCTGATCACCCCTCTCCCTGCCGTGGGTTTAGATAGCTCCTCCCATCCAGTATGACTGACACAACCCTGATCACCCCTCTCCCTGCCGTGGGTTTAGATAGCTCCTCCCATCCAGTATGACTGACACAACCCTGATCACCCCTCTCCCTGCCGTGTGTTTAGATACAGCATGCTTTCTAACCACAGGGCACTGCTGAGATGCTCATGCTAAAGAAGGCAGGCATGAGTGTGGCCCACTACTGATAACAATATAAAGGAACACTGAGCACTATATATATATATATATATATATATATATATATATATATATATATATATATATATATATATATATATATATATATAGTACTGTGCAAAAGTTTTAGGCAGGTGTGAAAAAATGCTGTAAAGTAAGAATGCTTTCAAAAATAGACATGTTAATAGATTATATTTATCAGTTAACTAAATGCAAAGTGAGTGAACAGAAGAAAAATCTAAATCAAATCCATATTTGGTGTGACCACCCTTTGCCTTCAAAACAGCATCAATTCTTCTAGGTACACTTGCACAAAGTCAGGGATTTTGTAGGCATATATTCAGGTGTATGATTAAACAATTATACCAAACAGGTGCTAATGATCATCAATTCAATATGTAGGTTGAAACACAATCATTAACTGAAACAGAAACAGCTGTGTAGGAGGAATAAAACTGGGTGAGGAACAGCCAAACTCAGCTAACAAGGGGAGGTTGCTGAAGACAGTTTACTGTCAAAAGTCATACACCATGGCAAGACTGAGCACAGCAACAAGACACAAGGTAGTTATACTGCATCAGCAAGGTCTCTCCCAGGCAGAAATTTCAAGGCAGACAGGGGTTTCCAGATGTGCTGTCCAAGCTCTTTTGAAGAAGCACAAAGAAACGGGCAACGTTGAGGACCGTAGACGCAGTGGTCGGCCAAGGAAACTTACTGCAGCAGATGAAAGACACATCATGCTTACTTCCCTTCGCAATCGGAAGATGTCCAGCAGTGCCATCAGCTCAGAACTGGCAGAAAACAGTGGGACCCTGGTACACCCATTTACTGTCCGGAGAAGTCTGGTCAGAAGTGGCCTTCATGGAAGACTTGCGGCCAAAAAGCCATACCTCCGACGTGGAAACAAGGCCAAGCGACTCAACTATGCACGAAAACACAGGAACTGGGGTGCAGAAAAATGGCAGCAGGTGCTCTGGACTGATGAGTCAAAATTTGAAATATTTGGCTGTAGCAGAAGGCAGTTTGTTCGCCGAAGGGCTGGAGAGCGGTACACGAATGAGTGTCTGCAGGCAACAGTGAAGCATGGTGGAGATTCCTTGCAAGTTTGGGGCTGCATTTCTGCAAATGGAGTTGGGGCTTTGGTCAGAATTAATGGTCTCCTCAATGCTGAGAAGTACAGGCAGATACTTATCCATCATGCAATACCATCAGGGAGGCATCTGATTGACCCCAAATTTATTCTGCAGCATGACAACGACCCCAAACATACAGCGAAAGTCATTAAGAACTATCTTCAGCGTAAAGAAGAACAAGGAGTCCTGGAAGTGATGGTATGGCCCCCACAGAGCACTGATCTCAACATCATCGAGTCTGTCTGGGATTACATGAAGAGAGAAGCAACTGAGGCTGCCTAAATCCACAGAAGAACTGTGGTTAGTTCTCCAAGATGTTTGGGCCAACCTACCTGCCGAGTTCCTTCAAAAACTGTGTGCAAGTGTACCTAGAAGAATTGATGCTTGATGCTGTTTTGAAGGCAAAGGGTGGTCTCACCAAATATGGATTTGATTTAGATTTTTCTTCTGTTCACTCACTTTGCATTTAGTTAATTGATAAATATAATCTATTAACATGTCTATTTTGAAAGCATTCTTACTTTACAGCATTTTTCACACCTGCCTAAAAGTTTTGCACAGTACTGTATATATATATATATATATATATATATATATATATATATATATATATATATATATATATATATATATATATATATATAATGTATTATGCTTTCCCATACACTGAGAAGTTACTGCATCTGAATTCAAATTACCAAACAACATTGAAAATGCTAAGTTAGAGCCGCTATGCCACCTGGCATCATTAATACATACATCAAACTTCCTGAATTCAAACATTTGCTCTGCAATCAACATCAATGCATTTATTGCTGGATATGACAAATCTCAATAGAGTGAGTATATAGGGTATTAATGAAACCCTTTCTCGTGACCTCCGATACTCTTTGGTTGACAGCTTCGTATTGATAATAACACCTGGCACACTAGTTTTCATCTTGTGAAGAGTCTGTCTGATTCGGTGAGATGATAATTGTGGTCCATTCTTTCCATCTGTCACCCCAAAAAACATGATGGCTCTGTCCTCCTAACCGGATGTGATCAAGGAAGCATCGCAAAGCTCTGTTCTCAAGGAATTTAATTTGTCTCCTAAAATAATTGTCGTGTTGTGACCCAGGCTGCAAATTAAACAGGACAGGGGCACCATAGCCTGTTTACAATAGAAGATAGCCATCAGTAATGAATGAGAGATTAGTTCCTCAGTGTAGCGTAATTGAAAACCCACATCAAATTTCCTACTGCAGACATTTTCATTAAAGTTTGTTGGGTCTGATCTGAAAGCACAAGCATGTAAAGTGGTTTGCCTCTGCTGAAGCTCTAATTGCCCAACACACTTTAAGAATATGCTCCTTGTAGCTCAGTCACATTACCTAAATAACGCTAAATCAATACCTGTTGAAAACGTTAGGTTATTATCATAACCCTGATTCCCAGAAATAGAAATGTAACCATTACCGAAACCTGAATAAAATATATCAAAGCTGTTCGCAGAGCCTGTATCACAGTCATGGCCTGCCCCTAAGGGCATCAAGTGACACCGCTCACAGATCTAAGTGCAATTTTTCCGACAAGTCTGCTGCAATCATGGACGCAGCAACCTTGAAGGTTAATTTCTATATCAGGGAACCGGGGTCATGATAATAACATAACGTTGACTTTCAAGTACGAAATTTAACCATTACCGAATGGGTCAGTATACGAATCCGTCGCAAGGGCAAGATTGCCACACAACCGGAATGCTACAAGGCTAAGCCGAAGCTGCCTTGTGCGTTACCATTTGGAACCTCAGTAACAAGTAGCTAGAGCTAAAAAATTTAGGGAGAAACTCACCTCTGTGAGACCCAGACACAGGAGAGGAGGTAGGCCCATCATCAAAGATGGACTGCCATATCTCACCTTCTGTAGGCCAGGGCACTTGCAAGATTGCTGTGGCCCTCTTGATCAGTGGTAGAAGCTTTGCTGACAGGGCGAGCACTGTTCCTTGGTGTGAAGCTACTGCCTAGAGCGTCTCCACAGCTTCTAACAGAGGGTAATGGGGAAGAGCACTGTGCAGGAGTGAGGGATGCAGAGCGCTCTGTAGAGCTGCTGACGGAGAGACATTTTTCCAGCATGTGCACAAAACTCGCAGAGTGCCTCCTTTGCATGCTCTGGCCCCAGGCAGGAAGAGCATCTGCCGTACCTGTCCTCAACAGGGAGACTGGCCTTGCATGTCTTGCAGGGATAAAACCCAGACATGCAAGCAATGGATTATTATTATTATTTATTTCTTAGCCGACGCCCTTATCCAGGGCGACTTACAATTGTTACAAGATATCACATTATTTTTACATACAATTACCCATTTATACAGTTGGGTTTTTACTGGAGCAACCTAGGTAAAGTACCTTGCTCACTGGGGATTGAACCCACGACCCTCCGGTCAAGAGTTCAGAGCCCTAACACTACTCCACACTGCTGCCCCTGCTGCATAAAGACCGGCTAGGTACTGGACCGGGGATGTAAGCCCTGGTCGGTACTAGGTTGGTGGCTTTAGAACCAGGTTGGTATGGTACGGTACCAGTATGCGGGAACGGAGCGGGTCGATGACCTCGGTACTGTTACTGGTCTACCGGTTCACAGTTACCATGGGTAGCACTGTACAGGGAACCTGTGCAAGCGACTGGCAAAGCCACCCAGTCAGTACTCACACAAGACTGAGGGAAGCCTCCTGCTTGTTAGAATTAACTAACAGCCCTCGTAATGGTGATGCAAGAGCTGTCACCAAAATGGCATCAAGATGCTGTGGGAGGGATTGCAAGCAACCACAATCGAAGCAGCCTCTTGGTCCTGTGCAGCGTTATAGAACCCAGCAGCTGCTCTCACTACAAGTGTACCACAGCACACAATGCAGAAAAGCCTGCGCTTAGTCTCTGTGAATTACAGAAAAATAAAATGAGAAAAGAAAATATTTCTCACATACAAAATACAGTAATAACAATTACTTTAATTATGCAAAAAGTCTCGTCATTTTGGCCGAAGCAAAAACGAGAAAAAAATAACTCCAGCCAGAGCTATTGCAGCCTGGGGAAAGAGCCAACTTATGTTGCTTGATCCCTCGGAAGGGGCTTAACGTGGGGCACAAGGCCGCAGTGGGACGTAGGCTGTAGTGCACAATATATGCAGAATTATTTTTTTTAAAACTATTACAGCGTAAATAAATTATTGCTTGAATTATGCAGTCCTGTTATACCCTTGGGGGCGGGCATGACTGCGTTACAGAGGCTCTGCAAGCAGCTTTGATATATTTGATTCAGGTTTGGGGTCTTTAGGAGGTAAATGCCCATTTGGTAATCGCACTGGAAAGGGAATGGAATTATGACTGACTCATTTTAATTGTGTTATCTTAATCTCTATAGGTGTTTAGAAAAAAATATGTGTCCTTGATACATTCAATTGCATTTAATTGGAAAGTCATTAAGGTCAAAATATCAATGAACAACAGCAGACCCTGTTCTTTAGAATATGTACACCAATTAATAATATAGTTAGTAATAAGACTACCATTGCATAGAGGTCAAAGCCACTCCAGATTTTACTATGAGCTGAATTAACCTCAGCTGGGTTTGTCAACAAACACTGTAAGTGCACTTAAAACCTGAAATGGATCAAACTGCTATGCGATGGGGGTCATATCCACCTTGGAACAAACTGAAAGGTAGGCATATACACTATACAAATAAAACAGTCAATCAAAACACAGATTAAATGAAACTGTTCTTGAAAACGGACTCCTGCTATTGTAACCGCAAAGAATAAAAAGGCTAATCTCTGCGTCATCAGTGCATGTTTCAGCCCTGGTAAGTGCACTTCTTGGTTTGAAAGGAGCATGCTGCTGAAATAACCGATTTGCACAGAAATAACCTTTCCAACAGGGTGCCATTGTGGCCAACACATGGCCCTCCACACGCATACTTCCTCTCTCCGTACAGAGCAGCTGGCCAGCACAGCCAGGAGGGAAGAGGGCTTCGATTCACAAATCATTTCCATGCCCTTCATGGTTAATTCAATAGAACCATTATAGTCATTTCTCAGAAATGTAAAAAAAAATCTAATCACCTTTTGTTCACTGGTACTTAGTGGTGCAAACCAAACAGGGATATCCATCT
This sequence comes from Acipenser oxyrinchus oxyrinchus, assembly GCA_030684275.1. Taxonomy (NCBI): domain Eukaryota; kingdom Metazoa; phylum Chordata; class Actinopteri; order Acipenseriformes; family Acipenseridae; genus Acipenser; species Acipenser oxyrinchus. The sequence goes on from CM060249.1 coordinate 2,096,713, forward strand.
AAGGAACATCCTTTTTTTATTGAGTTCAATGTAAACACATTTTCCCTTCATCCCCTCCACCCATGTGGGGATTTGGGACAATCAATAAAATAATAAACTATACAAATTAAGAGATTCATCGTTGGGGAGAGAGGCAATAACATCTATCAACCTCTCACTGTTCTCAAGTTGAAACCACAGTCCCGTTGAGCCACACAAACACTATTGCTGGCTGTCTGCTTTCTTGGGCTACTGTGATCATCTTTGCTCTTCCCAGTAATGTTGTTCAAGCTGACACCCTGAGATCCTTCAAGAAGCTTCTGGGATCAATAAGCCACTAACAACCAAACGAGCAAGATGGGCCTAATGGCCTCCTCTCATTTGTAAACTGTCTTATGTTCTTATGTTCCATGTTTCACCCAGCTGGGGGTGGGGCGTTCTTACTTAGCTGAACACTTACAGGGAATACAGTCAGTTTAATATTGCTTTTCTTATTGAACATTATTCGACAGCTTCTTTGCATTTGTCTGCTTCATTCAAGGATTTCTAAAACCCTGCTGTGACAATGGAGCAGCTGTGTGCTCCCCTTGCCTTTGGTTCAGGGTTTCTCCAAATTCCTCCCAATCATATGTACACTGCCCAGAGTGCAATGGTACCCCCCAATGCTGTGGGGAGGGAACATAACTGGTCATTCGAAAGTGGGGAGAAAAACAAGGGTCAAATAATTATACTGTACATAGGGTAAGTGTACCCATAAAGCCCACACTATCTGCTTTGAGTGTTTATTAACCCATTAAGTGCCATTGTCTTCATTTGAGGACAGATTACTTTGTAATTTTGTGGAGCATTTTAACTGGCATCTACCTGTTATTTACATTTTCTCTTTTAACTATATTGTTATGATAACTTACTTCATTTTGTTAACCTCAACAGTTAAGTCAAATTGAATGTACCAAATTACATAAATACAGCTTGTGTTCAGATTTTTTCCAAAGAAAATATTACTTGGTACTTAATAGGTTAAGATAGATATGCAGTTTACAATGTCTTGCATATAAAACTGCCCTAACTCACTTCAACAGTGATTAAAGGTTCATTAATTAATAGAACCACATGAGGATTTATTCTCAGGAGCATCTTTTTCATTGTTTTCACAGACATGTGCAAGACCACAGCTGACAGGGACTGGCTACAGAGGGGGAGGGATTGGCAAGATGTAGGGGCTTTCATCCAGCAGTGGCACACACAGCAGTAGCTTCTGGTAATGATGCATCGTTGAAAACATCTGAAGCAAAATATCGCCGGATTGACTACTTCTCTTACAAACGGGGAACAAGGTAAAGGTGAATCAAACATGAGCATACAATACAGAATCTAACAGATCGGACAGCTGAACCTATTCTGAGGGTTTGCAGGATTATCTGGTTTTGGTAACATGCATGGCTGCAGCCTCCATTCATTAAAACCTGAATATGTAGCACCTTTAAAATGCCACATTCTCCAATATAAATTGTAATATACTGCAGATTAAAAACTACATTAGGGTATTAAAAGGGTAGTCTCAAATGACAAGTACTGTATCTTTCCCTTTACTCTTTGAATGTTAAAATCAGCAAGATACGATGGACCAGACCTCTTAGGAAATATCATATCACTACCATATAACATATTCAGATGAATCACAGCTTAAAAATCTTTAAATAAGAATAACAATACAGTGCTCCCCCTCCCCCTTTATACTGCAGAACCAGTTATAAGGCTCCCATGTGCCACATAATGTCACAGACCCTTTCATTCAGAGCACACATAGCACAGTCTTGTAACTATGTCTCTCTGATACAGCGACATTGTACTAGTTTTAGTTTTCATGAGAATGTACAATATAAAACTGTTACAAACCAGGAGCAGTACGTGTCTTCCTCCACATCGAGTATATAAACAATGCAAAAGCCAGTGAGATGCTTTGATTGCTATTCACAGGGGAATCTAGTTCAATTGAGAGAGCTCAACCCCAGACATTTACACATTCATTAACGCTATAATGCTGGATGTCAATGGCAACCACCAATCAATGTTGGATGGATCACTCCCAAGGTATGCCTAGCTTTTAACAGTCCCCACAAGCATCAAGACGAACTGAACATCTGCCACCTGTGAAAACATTTTTTTTGGATGCAGCAGAAATGTGTTCTGCCCATTGCAGGAGATGTTTATTTTCTGAGGACTTCTTGTAGCTGTCAGCTTATGATATCAACAACTTGCAGCAGGTGGTGAGAGAGTTTGCACACCTTTACATACAGTTCGGCCTCTAAACCCCAACAATATCGCTCTATATACACCCTCACCTTCACCAACATTAATTCTCAGCACTCCTTCACTAACACCCGCAATCACTCTATATATATACACCTGTGGCTTAATTCATCACTTAAACATGTATTCAATTGACGGCTCCAGCCACATTCCCACGTGTGTTTGCAGGGAGGATTTTAACTCCCTCCCTGCTACCCAATCCTCCCCACATATACACACCCGTTATACACACACAGGGCTTTCACCCTGCCCCACCACACCCTTCCCTGCCAACCCAAAACAACAGCACAAACAAAATACAACAACAAAATAAAGATGGGGCAGGCGTACCCCGTTACACATAAATATTATGTGTTACCATCGTTCGTCAATCACATATTCCTGTATGAAAGATGCACACACTATGTTAAATGTGTATTATATTTTTAACTTTTTTTTTTTCATATCATTTGTCAACCAAAAAATGTGCCATGCTGCACTTCTCATTGAAAGAATACAACCACAAATGTGAGTTGCTTCCTGAGTGTTGTTTTTGTTTAATTATACATTTCTCCATGTTGTATTTTTCGCCATTTTCCTTTTATTTAAAAAGACTCAAACTCCCCAAACTTCCCACATGGGCTCTTTTTTTCAAAGTCAGTGTAGTTCTTTCATGCGACCGCTGAGAGTTGACTGGAAGTGCAGCATTGAAGTAACAGCAATGAGAGCTCCACTAACAGCTTGAAATTAATTACCATTAAAAAATCTAGTGAGATTGTCACTGACACTATAAAGGTAATAGGCTTTTTGCAACAATATCGAGTGTTGAAAAATGAAATGAATTGCCCTAAAAGCGTTTCTTCTAGGGTCCTAACCCTAACCCTAATGTTAAGCTAAGTGTGTTGGTATTAAGAACTGATTTAAACCTTAAGCTCAGTATTCAAGTTCTCCCAGCTGGCCCGGGCCTGACCCCATTCTACACCTATGGCGATATATATCTGTCTGCTCCAATCAGAAAGCCTATTTCTTTGTGCTGTGTGCTGTTTTTTGAAGCTGGAGATCTCGATTTTAATATAATATAAAATAAAAGTGTCAGGCATAAATAAAATAGCTAAGCTATCAAAAAACACTTGCTCTAAATGTAGGCTCTCTTTTCTCTCAAACGAAGCTCTGTGTTAATGAACTGCTACTATGGTAATGTACTCTGTGTTAATGAACTGCTACTATGGTAATGTACTCCTCTGTATTAGCAACATCTTTCATAAAGGCTGCTTTTTCCTATCATTACACAAAGTGGGAGGCCTGTATTTAAAGACTGCAGATTCCCTAATGCAGCGTTAGGTCTGGCTGCAGGACGGCAGCACATCATCTGCACCCTGCCAATCAGATCAGGGTTTGGATCAGGCCCGGAGTGGCGTTTTCTTTTCCACACTTGCAGACATGTGTCCTGAAATGGCTACTCAGTATATGTATCTTTACTGCCCCTCTAGAAACAACACTGTATGCATATTTAGCACTACCACAGTCCATTCATGTCTTTGATATCTTTGCAAATAAAAATGCATGCTCATATGTACTATCAGTACTAAACAAAAACACAACAAAACACATGCCAGTTTTTATCAAACAAAACTCACATATCTGCTAAATTACCATCTTTAACATATTCCTCCATAAACATACAATGCACACACACTTAATTCATGCACATAGTGGCAGTAAACTTCAAATCCATTTATTTTCTTGAGATTGGGATTTGAATTTATGACATCTGCTATGTTGTGAGCAATGCGTGCATGTTCACTGCAGACGATTTTCAATACTAATATAAATATCACAGGGTTTTAGGAACATGCTGTGGTTCCATTTAGTGGTTTAACAAACATCTGGTTATCGATTCATGTAGTCTGTCAGAATTAAATGAAAATAAGAGATAAACTAAATCGAATCTAAACACATGAAATCTGTTTAATAAAATAGGAGTGCTCTAGATATGGCGGCGTATTGTTGTAATTCCCAACTGAAAAACTGTCATTTATCCCCCTCCCCAAAAAAGATATCTGGCCCTGGAAAAACAGATACGAACCCTGACGCTTGAACGGTATTACAGAAAGCAAGTTTATACTTTCCCTGTGACTGCCAGAAGCTTAGTGTCGCACTCAAGAATGACAGGTTCATATCACAACCAATAACTGTCTAGTTTTGGTAAACATTCAAAAAATAACAATAGACCCTTCTTTCTCTTTCTTATTACTGTGCTTTGACAGACCCACAGCGCCACTGTAATACAAAACTTTGACTATCTAAACAAATCCTGCTTTCAAATCTGGATTATGATGACGCGACATACATGACCACAAGTAAAATAGATACAATGTTTAACAAGATTTGTAGATGTATTCTTCAGTGTGCTCCATTAGAACACCATTGCACTTTGTACACCAGGTTAAACGTGAAGGAGTTTTCACTGAAACCAGATACTTTTTAAAGGGGCGAATAATAAACTGCCTGTCTATCTAAATAGTGTGTTCTGTGAGTTTAGTTGTGCTTACTCCTTAAGAAATGTTTGTAAACAAGCTGTTTGTAGCTCATATGGCTTTTCCAGTGAATATGTTTTTAAAATAAATATACATAATTAATTGACAATTCAACTGTTCACATGCTCTGATTAATCAATTAAAAGAAAACACCACGATTAAAAGCTCTCATTCCTTAGCAGTAAAAAACCCAGAGCGTTTAAGTGATGAGTGACGAGTGCTGATGTTTCCAATCAAACCAGTGCACTCCAACAGCTGAAAAAGACAAAATAAGGGTTACCTGCTTTTACAGATCAAACTGCACTGCAAGACATTCATTCAGTGTAAAATGTCACTCCTTGCATCACCCTGATTCTGTACAGAATAACTCACTACTGGCAGCGATTACAGTATTTACCACGCAGCAGATGGGGCAGCTGTGGGCACAGTGCTTCTAGACGGGAAGGTCCCAGGTTCGGTTCCTGGGAAAGCTGACCCAGACCTGGATCACTCATGAAATGAGCCCCCCCAGGTTGCATCCTGGATCACTCATGAAATGAGACCCCCCAGGTTGCATACTGGATCAATCATGAAATGAGCCCCCCCAACTTGCATCCTGGATCACTCATGAAATGAGCCCCCCCCCCAGGTTGCACCCTGGATCACTCATGAAATGAGACCCCCCCCAGGTTGCATGTCTGTCTGGAGAGATGGAGCAAACCAAATTCAAAAGCACTGGAGTTTATACAAGTCAGTAGGATCCTGAGCGCCCAAATGAAAAACCATTGCAGTTGAATTGAAGTGTACGTGCTGTAAATTGGTACACAGATGCAGTGGAGTGTGCCCTTGCTCTGGAGCAACAGACAGGAACAAGCATTTTGCAGATTATTTTCCCCAAAATAGTAAGAAGCGACATGACTAACGTGACCATTCTGCACTAGTCCCAGTAATCGGTGGCAGCAATTTGCATTAAAATCAGTCATATCAGATACCCTGTTTCAGCACATTCAGAGCATCTACTCAGTTAAAGTTAATTGATGGGTTTAAGATCACCTTGGGAATTGTGGAATTAAATTGGGACTAAATTAACAAATAGCGGCAAAGGAATATGTAGCTGACAGGAGACCTACTGGAACACAATGGCAGAGAAGAGGATTCTGGGACTGCTAGACTGCTTAACCAATAGTAGTCAAGTAATATCTCCGCTCTATGGATCTTTCATAACCCTTTTTCCAGTCATGACTTTTATTACAAAGGGAGATGTAATTGTAAAACAGCTTTTGGAACCAGACCGCTTCCTCACCTCACATTCAGGAAAGGGATTCTAAGAGTGCTGATGCCCCAGCTCCCTCGGTCAGTCAGTTCTACCAAAACAATCGATCAAATTACACGCAGTAATACTGTGAATAACTGACTGAGCAAAACATTTACAACCCTATAGTAATGGGCACATCATATCTCATTTTAAAGATACGTGTTTTGGCATTCAAGTTTCTAGTTTTAATTCAAATGTAAATTTGTATTCAAATTGAAGGGCAGAGTATTTTGGCTTTAAGCCTTTTTACACGGTTCATTAAACTGCAGATGTAGCTCAGGGTTACAGTAGGTTTGCAGGATATTTTTTTGCCCCTTCATAAAAGTTTACTTCTGCTAAAGCAAAATGTAGTAAAGCTGGGTAAGCATAGGTAAGCATGGTAAAACAGTGACAGGTATGGCAAAGAATGATAGAAACACAGACTTCTCTTGTATAAGTAGTAATTTAAGATCTCATGTCTAACCTAAAGGAACACTTGCATTGGCAGTGAGTGAATTTGCATCACATTTACACATAGTCTATTTTTATACAAACACTGCTGGCACTGTGAGATTCACAACTTATTTATGAACAAGTGGGTTAGCACTTCTCTTTCGCAGTTCTCTATCTGAAGGATTCTTGACTGGCATTTTTAGCTTAAGGGAAAATATAAAAAACCAAACAACCAATCCTTCGCTGCAGACAACAGTTAAAGAGCAAAGCTTGCATGCAGGGAACATGATACTTCTCTTTAAAGAGCAAAGCTTGCATGCAGGGAACATGGTACTTCTCTTTAAAGAGCAAAGCTTGCGGGCAGGGAACATGATACTTCTCTTTAAAGAGCAAAGCTTGCATGCAGGGAACATGATACTTCTCTTTAAAGAACCAAGCTTGCGGGCAGGGAGCATGATACTTCTCTTTAAAGAGCAAAGCTTGCATGCAGGGAACATGGTACTTATCTTTAAGGAGCAAAGCTTGCATGCAGGGAACATGATAGTTCTGTTTAAAGAGCAAAGCTTGCATGCAGGGAACGTGATACTTCTCTTCTGTCAGATAGACATCTGATTAAAAGTCATTTTTAATTAGTATCACCCCTGCTACAACACTGAAGGAATTATAACTGTTTGTTCTTCTTTGTTTAGGCAATTAACCTAAAAGCAGTTATGGCTGAACTTCTTCAGATTTAATTAAAGCTCAAAGTTTACATATCTCTATTTCCATGCCTGAAGAAAAATGCCAAAATGTCCAGTATCCAATTTGACAGTGCAATAAATTCATTCTGGGTTTCAACCCCCCAGACACATTGCACTTTGCCTTTTCTTAATCAAAGCACTATTACATTTAAAATACTTCAAACCTTCATTCCATGAATGCTTTTTAATGGCTATGGGTTAGAGCTGAGTGTAGACCACTTACCAGACAAATTACAAGCATTCTCAATAGATGCTAATAATGGACCACTTAGAGCAGGGCTTCCCAACCCTGGTCCTGGGAACCACATGTGTCTTCTGGTTTTCATTCCAACTGAGCTATCCATTACTTAACTAAACCCTTCATTGAACTAATAATTTGCTTAATTAGACCTTTTTGTAGCTCTTAAACAGCTGCAGATTTCAAGTTAGCTATATCATGTTACAAGTAACTTGAACTGCAACTTTTAGGAGCTAAGAACAATTACAAAGGTCTAATTAAGCTAATTAATAGTTCAATTAAGGGCCTAGTTAAGTAACTGAGAGCTCAGTTGGAATGAAAACCAGAAGACACATGGGATCCCCAGGACCAGGGTTGGGAAGCCCTGACTTAGTCTGAAAAGTAGAAGTTACAGAACATTGTCATTACAGCAGACTGCAGACTCCTCCTACAGCTTCGCAGGGTCCAGTATTTTGTTCTCAGAATGTTAGGAAGTAACAGAACTGTAATTAGATTGAGAAGGTATTAAGCAATTACAAAAATTACTTTAAATACAGGAAATCCACAGTGAAACACGTGACATTAAAATAACCACTACAGTAATTCCACTTTGTATGCTTATACTGTAATTATGAATATAATAAATAAAACCAAAAAGCTCCCATTAATAATTATACAGATAGATAAATAAATACATACATATATACATACATACATACATAATTATAGCAATACAATCTCAGGATTATTTTACAGAGATTTCGAAAACACTTTTGTTTTCTCTTAGATTATTAACAATTTGATTTTATGTGTTTGTGCCATAAAACATTAAATCTAAATAGATATCAATCTAAAACTTAAAATCACTTAGAGTCACAGCAAGAGACTGTCCAACCGTCCCCCTGTGCAGGGGTGGACACACTCCATCAAACATTTGGAAAGGATGTAGTGTGCATCCCTCCCTCCCTCCCTCGCTCACCACACAGAGTCTGCAAGCAAGGAGCCACCTGTCTGTACAGCACACAGGGCAATGACAATAAATCCTATTTAAAAGGCTATTTCTGTCTTTACAGGGGTTGTAAAGCATTATGAGTTGTCTGTGATTTAGTGCTGCTGTTAGGCTGTCTTGAGGGCAGCACTGGGGTTAGGTAGCTGAACCGAGGCAGATCAATCTACCTTACTGCATGCTCTCAAGTGTTTAATGGAGGGAGCAACTGGCATGTAGTCCATTTGTACAGATATAATCCGGCAATGTACTCATATTCTACTGTACAGTAAGGCCCAACTGAAATGAAACACTTGTCAGTCCAGTTGTCATGCATAGTACTGGATTCTTTTCATCTTCAAAGTAACCCAGCTGAGGTTCTCTGCTGTGTTCATTCGCTGTGCTTTTGTCGTCAGGTTTTAACTTGTTCCCTTGAGTCTTCATGAGCGGCTGTCTTACAGGTATTTGACACAGAGAAAACCTCTACACTAATTCGCTGGTTTCAGATTCCGGTTCAGGCACAGACAAGAATCCCAGATAGATACACTGATATTGTTAAGATTTTAAGGCTGAAGCAAAACACAAATCTTCCTTGTTACGAGAACAGGGTAGAAGATAAAGCAGAGCAGTAAATAAATACAGCTGCTGTTAAACCATACTTCATATTGTGTGACTGGTTTGTATCTCATTTAGTTAAACACTGAACAGATACAGATACAGTACATAGAATTAATGTTTCTTAATTGGCTTCAACAACACCATTTTTTCTCTCATTTGCCATCACATTTTCACAACTGCCTTTTTTTTCATCCTATCCTATTTTACACCAATTCCTCTGCCCTGACACACAGTTTGTATGAATTCCTCTGTCCTGACACACAGTTTGTATGAATTCCTCTGTCCTGACACACAGTTTGTATGAATTCCTCTGCCCTGACACACAGTTTGTATGAATTCCTCTGCCCTGACACACAGTTTGTATGAATTCCTCCGCCCTGACAGACAGTTTGTATGAATTCCTCTGTCCTGACACACAGTTTGTATGAATTCCTCTGTCCTGACACACAGTTTGTATGAATTCCTCTGTCCTGACACGCAGTTTGTATGAATTCCTCTGCCCTGACACACAGTTTGTAGGAATTCCTCTGGCCTGACACAGTTTGTATGAATTCCTCTGCCCTGACACACAGTTTGTATGAATTCCTCTGGCCTGACACACAGTTTGTATGAATTCCTCTGCCCTGACACACAGTTTGTATGAATTCCTCTGCCCTGACACACAGTTTGTATGAATTCCTCTGCCCTGACACACAGTTTGTATGAATTCCTCTGCCCTGACACACAGTTTGTATGAATTCCTCTGTCCTGACACACAGTTTGTATGAATTCCTCTGACCTGACACACAGTTTGTATGAATTCCTCTGGCCTGACACACAGTTGGTAGGAATTCCTCTGCCCTGACACACAGCTTGTAGGACTTCAACAATAACTTTTACTGGGCTTTCAAATAGGTCAATCTCAGTATAGATTCTTGAAGGAGTGGAATGTTATTCAATGTTCCCAATGGTAAAAGCTATATAACAGTTAGGGACATCCATAGTCTAAATCAATAAAGCCGACACTGAACCAATTATTTCAGTCACTGCAAATGAATGTTCAGAGAATGGTAGAACAGATAATATGTTATCTCATAGCAGACAAGTTGTTTAATTTTGCCTCCTAATCAATGGCTGTCATATTAGAAACATATTTCTACAACAACAGGGATCGATGGTCTTTCTCCAGTTGGAAAAACACATTTGTTTCGTTTGAGCTTCTACAGTTTCAAACTGGCTCTACTCAGAATCGACCGAAAAGCAATACTGCATGATCAGGGTTAGAAAAGGCTTGATAAACCCTTACCTGCCAATCAAACCAGTCAACAGGGATTTGAAAGAGAAAAGTGCTGCTCTTCAGTACAAGTACCTCTTAGTGTATAAGTGAGGACAACCTGTCCACCAAAGAACACCACAACATGACAAGCACAGTCAGACACAACAATACAAACATAGGCAACAGCCTTGAAAATACAATTTCTGGAAACAACTCATAGCTGACAATGAGGCCTTCTTAGAAAACAGTTCTTTCTTACATCTCTACAGTTCTTTGCAGCAATGTACTATACATGAAGGCAACCTTGTGTTAACATGTATTTTATTTTATTTTTTGTCCTGTTGTAAAAGACAGTTCTGCAAAAGAAGAGCCTGGGACTCAGGCTTGATCTTAATAAATTAATTTATTTTTCTTCAATAAATACTTGCTGGTTTATCACTACTTGCCGTAACCCAGATAGCATCCTTAATTCTATGTACTGCAAATATGGACATTCATTATGGGTTGGGATGTTATCAGTGGGAATGACATTACTATAATAACGATCCTGCAATACATACACAGCCAGCAATGTCACTGGAGTAGCAGCAGTTGGGTATGTTTACATGTTCCCTGCCCTTGTTCGTTTTACACCCCCCACAGCATGTCAGTAAGTTACTAAGTAACTGGATTTGATTTCCAAGCCTCTTCTGCTGCTCATATTCATGTTCTCAAACATTTCATCTTGCATTGGAAATCTTCCTGGCATGTGTGTAGCAATTGAAAATAACCATGTAAGCAGTTACAATCCCATTAGCCAGCTAAGTGCATTTGAGTGCTATAGTGGAGGCACAGGTAGCACACAGAGTATCACCAATAAAAGAGCTGTGCAGATATTCAAGCCACTACAAGGCTATTAATCTGGTGTTTTCCACTTTTATCTGTGGTTACATAACAATGCAACACAGTGCAAAACAGAAAATGACCAGCTCACTTACTCCCTCCCATAATAAGCAACAGAGAAAACGAAATCTTTCTTCCTTGTACATTTTTTTTTTCACACATCTTTTTTTTTTTTATATTCCGACAGCAGCTCAGTCTCTTACTTTCCCTTTCTTCTCAAGCATGTGAAAGACGCTAGGTGCAAATTGAAGATATTTCCAGCTTAACAGCCTGCTGTGCTAAAATTAATGCAAACTAGACACCTCTTGCTCATTAAAGCCGACAGAGCCGGGAGTGTGTGTGTGTGTTTCTTTTTTTATCTGCTTAACTCATTCTTTTTAATTATTCAGACGAGTCTTTTATCATTGCACTGTTTTATATTTAATTATATGTTAAACATGTTGCTTATTGATCATCACCATTGCTGTATTAATTACTCCTCAGATTTAAGGGAGGCTGGTGTCAGTGTAATGGATTAATGCAGTGCTTTACCTCCCCATTATGTTATGCTTAAACCAGGAGTTCAAAAGCAAGCCAGAGAGAATGACAGAAAATCAAGCCAACCTACCCAAACACTGACTCACAGCAAGAGACTGTCCGCCTTTGCAGCTAGGTAAGCGCTCCTGTGCACCTCCCGACGCTGCTGTGCAGGGGTGGACTCACATTCATCAAGTACTTCCAAGCAGATACAGCACCAGAGTTTGAAAACACGCTAAGTTTAGCGAACCTTTGTTGAAGCAATCTATACAAAAGCTGTTTGGTTTTCTTATCTGTTGCACAGAGAATGATCAAATTGAATTGAAATAAGAGAGATTTTTTATGTAATGCATGTTTTGTTTTGTTTTTTTAAAGATCTATGATGTGTCTGACTTCAGCAATCTACACTGTACGCAATCTACACTGTACGAAATGTATAAAACTGGTTGAGTAGCTCTTGTAAGGAAATGTCCTTATTATTCTTGTACTGAAGCAGCAGATATCTGCAGCTCTGATATCCTGGTTCATTCATGACTTAGGCTGTACCCGCAGCTCACACAGCTCTTTAACACATGTGGATCTCACGACGATGTCAATGCAATATATTCAGTGTGTGGATCTCACTGCAATGTCAATGCAATATATTCAGTGTGTGGATCTCACTGCGATGTCAATGCAATATATTCAGTGTGTGGATCTCACTGCAATGTCAATGCAATATATTCAGTGTGTGGATCTCACGACGATGTCAATGCAATATATTCAGTGTGTGGATCTCACGACAATCTCAATGCAATATATTCAGTGTGTGGATCTCACGATGATGTCAATGCAATATATTCAGTGTGTGGATCTCACTGCGATGTCAATGCAATATATTCAGTGTGTGGATCTCACTGCGATGTCAATGCAATATATTCAGTGTGTGGATCTCACTGCGATGTCAATGCAATATATTCAGTGTGTGGATCTCACGACAATCTCAATGCAATATATTCAGTGTGTGGATCTCACTGCAATGTCAATGCAATATATTCAGTGTGTGGATCTCACGATGATGTCAATGCAATATATTCAGTGTGTGGATCTCACTGCAATGTCAATGCAATATATTCAGTGTGTGGATCTCACTGCGATGTCAATGCAATATATTCAAGTGTGTAGATCTCACTGCGATGTCAATGCAATATATTCAGTGTGTGGATCTCACTGCGATGTCAATGCAATATATTCAGTGTGTGGATCTCACTGCGATGTCAATGCAATATATTCAGTGTGTGGATCTCACTGCGATGTCAATGCAATATATTCAAGTGTGTAGATCTCACTGCGATGTCAATGCAATAGGCACCACTTGTAACCACACTGGGATGCGTGTACGCTGCCCTGGCATTCTGTAGGGTGTCAATAACCCTGTCAAATGCAGCCGTACATGGGCCAGACCCAGAGCTGCAGGCTCGATGGGTCGGGATGCCATAAGGTCCCCCGTGCCTGACTGAGCAGGTTGCGGCTCGTCGGCAGTCTCCACAGCTGGCCGCTCAGGAGCTGCATCAGGATTGAAACCGAGATTCTCCTGGGCCAGTATGGGGTTACTAAGAGGCCCAGTCCCACCTGCCTGCAGCGGTACCAGTTTGAACAGTGGGAAAGCCTACAACAGATGCCTCTGCCACTGGTGTGCCACAGCATCTATTCCCAGCACTTTCTCGACTTCTATTATGAAGAACCAGAGGCAAAGAGGTTGTCTCTGTTTTTCCGAACCTCTCCCAGATGAGGCTCACAACCTCTGGGTGAAGCCTCCATTCTGAGCTGTGGGTACTCCCCTTGAAAGAGGTCCGTCGCCCATTTTGACACCCCGGGCAGATGAACTGCCCGAAATGAGAGGAGGTTCTTGTGCGCCCACAGCAAAAGCTTGCGAGCCACGCGATTGAGACTGGGCGACCACAGGCCGCCCTGGTGGATGACGTAGGCCACCACTGTCACATTGTCTGTGTGGAAAAGCAATTGTTTCCCTTGAACCACCTGCAAAAAATTCTGCCAGGCCAGGTAAACTGCCTGCAGTTCTAAAACACTGATGTGGAGACCCTTCCGTGGGGGGTTCCACACACCTTGCACACCCTGATCATTTCACACAGTGCCCCTGCACAGGCTGGACATGTCCGTGGTGACGACCTCCCTTCTGGTGACACTGCTCATTGCTACTCTGAGGCATAGATAGGCTGGCTGTTTCCACCAAGAGAGGCTGGGCAGTAGCCTTCACTGATCCTGTATGTCTTTTAAGTTTTGTTTTCTCGCTCGCTCTCGTTCCTCCTCTTGAACACCCACCCCGAGCTGAGAAAACTGCAGGCTTATATACAGGTGACCATCTCTCGATTAGCAACAATTTAAACAATTAATTAACTCGGGAGATGGTCACCTTCTGCATGAGGTTTTTACTGTGGATGGGAAGCCCATCCACGCTATTAAAACAATACGAAATAAAACAAAACATTCGGCTACGCCGTCAAAACAATAACAACGCCGTCACATATGAATACAATAACACGGTGGTTCGCCGTCATCTATATACATAAATCATAAAACAAAACAAATACAAAATAATACACTGCACAGGGGCGGAGGGGGAGACCCCGTTCTAAAAATAAATAAACAAAACACTGTACAGGGCTCCTCGCCCTGTTACAATCCCCTTGAGTCACTGAGTGCACATTTCTACTATGCTTCCTATCTATGTATCTATTGCATAATGCATATATGTGTTTTTCATAGTTATGGCAGGCCACTTCGAGTTCACACAAACTGTTTTCAAATTTCTAAAAATTAAATAAAAAATGTGTGAGCAAAGGAGATATAGACATTGGTTGCTCTTCACAATGGTTCAAAACGCACGGTCTGTACCAGTGATATGGTCTAAAACAGTGTGGAACTGAAACTTTTTTGCACACCTGTAATGGACACTAAGTCAAAGTGCATGGGCTGTATCACAAGGGCTGCAGTTTGTATTGTTTGTGATCCCAAATAAAAAGAACAGAACAGAAGAGGGACTTCTGATTTGTGGTCCAGGTCAATACTGCTGGAGAAGATGAGGCTCCCAGCAGCTTCAATGACGTGTGTCCAGATTGTGCTCTAATGGGCATGAAAATAAAAAAAGGCTGCCTGAATGGAACTCTCCAAGTCCTTACCTGAAAAGTAACTTTGTAACATTTTGAGCCCAGAAACACGCTGTTAAAAGGGACCTAAAGAGCTCTGGGAGCAGGATGTGTTTCAGACCTAAAGATAACGACACAATCTATACTGCAGGCTCAAGAAACACATTGCTGCTGTTTCTGTGGAAAGTCCTATAATAAGCAGGAAATGTCATTTAAATAAGAGTGTTCAATAAGAGTGTTTCTGTTTACCTAAAATTAAAGCAGAAGGACTGATGCATTGCTTGAGAGCTGCAAGTTTACTGAAAGCATAAATATTTGATGATCTATGCAGTACTTACCAATAATATAAAAATGAATATCTCTGCAAGAACGCAAAACGTTATGTAATTGATATCATCAGAAACCTGGCTCACGCACACTTGTTTTAAAGGGAGAGCCGGCAGATGTGTTGTTAAAAGCAGGCCCAGCTTTTGGGTGAAGGATGTTCATATTATGTAAGATTTCCTGTGTTTGTGTTAGCTGTACATGTACTGCATGTACTGCATGTGCTTTAGCCACACCCTCTCTTTCTGCCTCAAAGCTGAAAAGGATAAATAGGGAATTATCTTTCAGTGATTTATTTCCTGTACATTTAGTAGGGGGCAGGGTGAATTGTTTGGTGGTACTGATTAATGGACCACCAAGACTGACGGTGGCTACTTTAATGTGAGACGCAATCTACCATATTCCTTCGAATTTAAGACGCCCTCGAATTTAAGACGCAGCCCAAATATACCACCCTCAATTTGAGGAAAAAATAAAACATCAAATAAATATGCATTTACAAAGAAACAACCTCAATTACGCTGTTGTATCGTACAAAACATGATTGAAATATAATCCTTGATTTAATCTGGGTTTAATATTATTATTTAATCTGGGTTTAATATTATTATTTATTAATTCGTTTGTTAATCATTTATATTTATATTTAGGGGCTGTGCTCAGAAGGGTAATTGAAAAAAAATAGTAAATGCCAATGCAGTTCTGAGTTTAACATAATGCAAATAAAGTAACTCTAGATAGCAAGGGAACTATATCCAACTCTAATAACTGTTACAGCACTGCCTTAATTGCGTAATATGGTCACCATTTTCTTAAGGGGGGATTCCAGACAATAGTAACATAATATAGTACGAGCTAGGGTTCTGTTGCAATACGGCACACTATACTAGTGATGTTTCACAAGGAGCAGCTCAAAAGAGATGGCTTTATGGACTATTTCTGGGAACACACTTCGCTGCACATTTCGACTGCTGATTCCCCTGAAGGAATTTGAAGTGGTAATCAGTGATTGGACACAAACAGTATCTCTTTAATCCGGATTTTCAAATATCTTGTCTCACCGCCTCTACCTATCTCCTATTCCGCTGCATCATTCCCTGGCCTTTTGAATCAGCAATGTTGTATTAAAATCAGTCAAGGGGTTAATAAATCAGTCTGCAAGCCTCCCTTGGTCCCCTCCCCAGGCAACATCACTCAGGCGGCACCTGACACCTGCAAAGTGCCCCTCTGATTTACTCTTCAGTGTGCAAACATCAGAGCTTCGGCCATCCATCCCTCTCAGGCTGTATTTATCATAAGAGCACTAGCAGGATTTAACCCTTCGAGGGGCGTGCAACCTGGGGTCAAAATACAACTCAGCCAAAGCCTTCTCTGCCTCTGGGATCCTATGTCTGTTTGTGTGTTTATGCATTTATTTAGTTGTGTGCTCATTTCCTTTTAAATACAAGTATTTTAACCCCCGATACCTCTGTAGTCATCGGTTTCCAAAACTAATTTCCAACGTGTGCCATACGCATCCCATTTCTGAGGACACCTCAGTAAATAATACAGTCAATAAACTGTAGAAAACTTTTGACAATATAACAATAAAGCCAATTGTACAATTTAAAACAGTTTAAAAGTACAGTATTGCATGATTTGCAGAACATGTAGGAACTAAAAAGATTTATAAAAAGTGCTACCCCTCTTGGATTGCGAGTCTGTAAAAAGAGGTACTGCTAGTTCACCATTGCACTTCCAAGAGCAAAATCTGAATAAAATAATAAACAAACCCACAAACACACTTTATTTCTGTTTACCAAGGCTGTTTAAAGCTTCCTGTTTGAGTTAACATTAAAATACTGTACAAATCTGTGGTTTATGTTTACTACAGTCTTTCGTTATCTTCAGTGCACTGACCTATTATATAAACTGCCTATCAAGAATGTGCTGCTGAATTGAACAGGAGGAAATCGACACAAGCTTCATGTTTCACCCCTGCTTCTGTTGAGTAGGTTCCTAACAAGGCTTCACTAGAGAAATATATGCACACTATCCAGTCTTTATCCCCAGTGTACCTTGCAAAATCAGAAGGGTCTGTGGCCACTTCAGCTGGCCATCTGTTTGTAATGCATGCCCCTTTAAATGAAAGTTGAAACAGAGAACAATGTAATGGGTTCTCTCCCTAGTCTGGTCACTATTGGAGTTTCAGTTTTTTAAATGTGTTCAAATCAGTGCATCTGAAAGTGTATGAAATGCTAACTCTGAAGATTGTAGATCTCCATCTATACACAGAGCATATATGGAACATAGTAAAAGTGTTTGAAAAGCTAACTCTGAAGATTGTTGATCTCCATGTATACACAGAGCATATATGGAACATAGTAAAAGTGTTTGATAAGCTAACTCTGAAGATTGTAGATCTCCATGTATACACAGAGCAAATATGGAACATAGTAAAAGTGTTTGAAAAGCTAACTCTGAAGATTGTAGATCTCCATCTATACACAGAGCATATATGGAACATAGTAAAAGTGTTTGATAAGCTAAGTCTGAAGATTGTTGATCTCCATGTATACACAGAGTACATATGGACCATATGGAACAGAGCAAAAGTGCCACACTACCTTTCCCAGCACATATGTCTACACACCATAGGCACAACTCTTATTCAAGAGGGGCCAGGGCTGAGAAGACATCTCAATGCCTCTTCAGCACATAAGCGCTGTCTGTTTGAAACAGTGACCACTTCATACTGGCCCCACAAATAGTAATGTGAATCAAAGTGCCATTACAGATGTCACATTTGGTGCCTGTTATTTCAGCTTCAAGGACCAAACCATAATTCAGCTTTCTGAAACAGCAAGAAGAGAACTCTAAATTACAGCGCAGCCTAATATGAGGAGATGGGGAGGCAGATTTAAATAAATAAATAAACGCTAAACTTAATGGCTGCCTGTAAATATAGTGAAGACTAAATGACAATTATTTTCATAAAGACACTGTCACCCTCAACTGCTTTTCCTCCACTTTAAACCTTCTGCAGACCTGGGCCCCAGGGCCACAACGCAGGCAAGCATGATGGCTGCTTACTGCACTTAGCCACACTCATTAAACAGGCACTCAAACTCCAAACACAAGCAGTGCTGCTTTGTGCTTAATTAACATGGCAGTATGCAAGCACTTAGCCATTCATTCCATTTTCATGAAGCTCAGACTGTGGATTGCCATCTACCCCATTGTCTCGATACTGTAATCTGTCTCCTGAAACCATACAGCACATTTGAAATTGCGTCATGAATATACCATGACCACTGTAAAATACCCTGTGTGCATACAGTATATCTTCAGACGTGGGTTTACAGTAGATGCAACTGTGTATGTCGGGGTTCATCTGCAATTCTCAGTTGCAGACTGTGTGTGTCCATTGAGTATGTACTGTATATATATTGGAATCAATAAATGGGAACTTACTAACATAGCTATTTGTATTGTTTGAACTCATGCAATGTATTCTAATGGGAAAGATGTCTGGCAGTTTGCCCTTTAGGAAACGCTGTTTTTAATATACAGTATGATACTATTGTTAGTTTGTGAATTTTCTACAGTGTAAAATAGGCACACAGACGTACAAAGACTCACAGTTCTACACTTGCACCACCCAGACTGTTATAAATATGCAGGCACACTGTATGTTACTGTATGTTTGTTATCAAAATGTTTTCTAAATTTCTTGTTTCAATGCATTTTTTAGCTTTCTAGAAATTGCATCAAATAGCTAGTATTGTTGCAAAGAAACCATCTGTTGGTTACCGGGAATCTTACAAAACAAACAGAAAGGATTTCCTAACCCTATAGGACTTTAAGTCTATCTGCGTTTTCATCAACACTGTTATTGTATAATAAGTTCTAGAGAATCAATGGAGGAAACGACACTGCTCAGGTATGTTACTACATGGTGTCCATGGAATTACATCAGTCCTTCCTTTGTTTTGCTATTACATGGCATATTTTGTACCATTTATTCCCCCAATCGCTTTCTGAGGACCAAAAACTACACACATTTTAATAACGCTGACATTAAATGGATTGCTAAGAATAGCACATTAAAGGTAGAACAAATACTGTGCACAAAAAGCAGTCATTTTCTCACTCACTCCAACTTTTATATTTCTTCAGTTTTTCATTACATCCTTGAAACTTAAAAAAAAAAAAAAGCTTGAGCTCTTCAAGTTTAAAGCAACATGTTCTCAATTACAGATTTGCTACTTAGAATATGCTTCTAGTTAGTTCACAAACAGGGCACTTTGCATCATCAGTGTGCTTTTACTCGTAATGCGGTGAGCATGAAATATCTGTAATGGGTGATTGATACATTCTCTTCACCAACAGGTCTGAGAAAAAATACCATTCAAGAATCAAACTCACCTACCAAAAAGGCCCTGTTCACACTATGCCTTTAAACCGTATTAGTTTCCTTTAAACCGGCTTAAAAATGGCAAAGTGCTTTGCGTCTACACTACGCAGCGTTTAATACCGTACCGTACTTTTTATGAAGAGATTGACAAAATACTGGGTACAAGGCCTACAACGCAACCTGTTGTGCTGGAAAGCTGGGGACATACTAGTAAGAAGTGTTTGTAAGCATTAAGTCTGAATAAGCATGAAACACTACTTTAGTGTGGACACTCTGAGCTGGATTAGCGTTTCTGAGTACGGTTCTCGAGATCGGTTATGAAGTGTGGACAGGGCCAAAGTGTATGCCTTTCAATAAGGAAAAAGGGAAACCGACAAAAGGATGGTAATACCTATCAGTTAGGATTAACTGGATTTCATTCTGTTTAAAGTAGGGTGTATGTACTCTACCATACACAGTCCCATAATAAAATGTGATGCCACATAATTAAAAGAGCATAGCTGCATGTGTGTATAAGTTCTGTATAAAATGATTATAAAAAGGAAAGCATAGTACTCTTTACTTTCTACACTAGTGTATTCCTTTATCTGCAGGTTCTCTTGGTCTAATCTGTTTCTAACAATGACAGGAACCCCTTGAAGTGCTCTGGAACTTTACAATCATTTATCTCAGATAATTATCCAGCCAGCCAGTAACCTTCTGCAACACAATGTCAGAAAGAAACAGCCACATGCAGCAGCGCCTGGGCTGACATTTAGACAGGGGCATTGTCTTCTCAGCTTGATAACACCAGGAAAGAACACACTTCCTAACAATACACAAAACTGCCTGAAGCACTTGAACAGAGGCTGTGCTTATCTCTGACACATTCTGCACCGAGAGAGGCCTTTTCGTGGCAGGGTACATGTAAAGATCCCTAGGAATAGCAGGCCTGTGTCCCTGCTGAGTGTAACAGGGAACATCTGCATTAGCCATGCGTGTGAAGTCAAGGCACAAGGGCTTGCTCTGTGTACTGTGCTGGTTTTACCCATCTGGCACACAGCAGGACAGCATTTATGCATCAGGGAGGGGGTTGAGAGGAAAAAGACAAGGTTGAGAGCAAGTATAAGACTGGTGATGCACATGGGAGATCAGCCTCTGCAACAACCTGCGATGGTTAAGACTGCTGGACAGGGAAGCGCTAGGTTCTGTTAAGACTGCTGGACAGGGAAGCGCTAGGTTCTGTTAAGACTGCTGGACAGGGAAGCGCTAGGTTCTGTTAAGACTGCTGGACAGGGAAGCGCTAGGTTCTGTTAAGACTGCTGGACAGGGAAGCGCTAGGTTCTGTTAAGACTGCTGGACAGGGAAGCGCTAGGTTCTGTTAAGACTGCTGGACAGGGAAGCGCTAGGTTCGGTTAAGACTGCTGGACAGGGAAGCACAAGGTTCTGGGTTGGCACTGAACCCTGGCGCCCATCAGCTTGTTTCACAAGTTTAAATTCCAAATGTTATCTCGGGTTCCACCTGTAATTTATAACTTGCGTTTCTTCTCAATACATTTATTTACTATTTTAACTGTCTTACCTCTTCATACAACATAAAACATTTGTAGTGAATAAAAAAAAAAACTAGTATTGTTCAAAACTGAAGATTATATACCATGCCTAGACAAAGATCTGCATGCAGCTCCCAACAATTAGGCACAAAACCCAAGACCATACAGATAAGAACTTGAACTTGAAGCAACTGTAAGTGTAAATCACGGTCAGCACATACTATCATAGAAACAAAAATGATATCCCTCTTCCCACAGTACATAATTAGTAAAAGTTTAATACATTAATATTTTCTTATGGTTTTTCTTTTTACATTTGCTTTTGTAATTTCTAGATATTGTGTATAGAAAATCAGTGGTCTGGTCTCAAACCCAAAATAAATTGTACTTTTCTTAACTTTAATATATGGTAAGACTTGTTTCAAACACATATTAACTACAAATAAAAAGTCTTCATGAATTTATATAACAAACATGCACATACCGTACAATCCGCGCAGTTATTGTCTTTTCCAATGAGCACGCACAGAGGTAAAAAAAGAACATAAGAAAGTTTACAAACGAGAGGAGCCCATTCGGCCCATCTTGGTCGTTTGGTTGTTAGTAGCTTATGGATCCCAGAATCTCATCAAGCAGCTTCTTGAAGGATCCCATGGTGTCGGTTTCAACAACATTACTGGGGAGTTGGTTCCAGACCCTCACAATTCTCTGTGTAAAAAAGTGCCTCCTATTTTCTGTTCTGAATGCCCCTTTATCTAATCTCCATTTGTGACCCCTGGTCCTTATTTCTTTTTTCAGGTCGAAAAAGTCCCCTGGGTCTGGCCGAGGATGTGAGCGCTGATTACTGTTTATTACCTTTTGCTTGTTTATGATTACCAATCCTTTTCTCTTTCTTCACTGTATTTATTTGGTTATTTATCTATGATTACTGACCTTCCCCTCTATTTAAATCAACATTTTATTTTTGTAATGTCATTTCTTATTTTCTTATTTCATACACCCTGTGTTTTGGTTAGCCTTATTAATTATTGAATGTTCCTTTTGCACTGTAACTTGACAACAAAGTGCAACCCCACCACGGCCTGCATGTACTGGAATTGGTCACGTCGTTTGATTTTACTTGGGGATTTGATATTTGTTTGCACATTTATTTTGCATATTTGTTTATTTTTCATTTGGTGTTTTTGTGGTTTTATATTAATTTGTTTCCTTTTTTCACATTTTATATTTCTTTGTGTAGTTATCAGGTTTCCTGCGTGTCCTTTTCCATGCTGATGTGGTTGTCTTTGTATAGTTTTAGCCTCCCTACAGACCCTAAATACTTGGGTGTTTCTTTTTGAACTTCAACCTCACCTGTTAAACTAGAAACCTGACATTTCCTTCTCTCTAATTCTAACTTTCTTCTGATACATTAGAGTCCTGTGGTGCTCTTTTTATACTTTATCATAAAACTGCTTTGAAAAAGGCCATTTTAAACTGCAGTTGGAAAAAAAACTATTTGCCGTATTGGTGCTTTAAGTGCTTATTTCAACTGACATTGGTCGCTACTCTTCTAAAAAGAAACTACCAGGCCCAGTATTTTTGCTGTCTGTACTGAAGAAGTTTCTGTGTGTTCATAGCTATTTATTATCAATGTAGAGTTCAAGTTGTAAATCCACTGCATTAGACGTCTGTCTGATTTATTTTTATTTTTTAGTAGATAAATCAACTGCAGAATTAAAAAAAAAGATATTAAACAGCAGTAAACAATGTTAGTATTTTACAGAAAAACTACTTTGTACACTTTTTTAATTTCCAAGTACAATATAATAATAAAATACCAGTGCGGCATTTCGCGGGCTGGGGGGGGGGTTAGTGACGGGAATTTCAAAACTCAGCGCCTATGGTCTGCTATGTGAAACACATTATACAATGCATTAGGCTATATCCTGACATTTCCCCAACTAGGATTATTATTCATGCATGTGATTAGAGTATTTGACCCACGTGGGTGGCAGTTTATTAGTAGCATGACATAACCCCGATCAGCTATCATTTGTTTTTCAATTCCTATAAAGGTCAGAAGTGATTGAAAATAATGGCTTACTGGAATGAGCCTAATTCCCACAAGACAAGCGTTCACTGATTTGAAACAAGATTTAGAGAATACATTTTAAATCAGACCTAGGAGCAGTAAATCAAACTTGTTAAAAATAGGTACATCCACTGTCATGTTCAGTTCTTGGAACAACTGGAACACATGAAACTTTACTTGAATTACTTCTTTCTCTCGTGAGACTGAAATAGCTTGGGGCCCCTGCCGAGCTCACAATTACTGAACAAAGCTGACCGGTGATATTGACGTCTGCTTCCTGGAAGAAAGCTGTGGAACAGCAGCCTGAGAGGACCGCAATGACAGCCAGTCTCAAGTGAGTTCCACTGGAGATCTAGTAAACTAATTAGATTAGCAGGATTGTGCTGACGATGTGCATCTGTACCAGAAATCTGCCACATATAAAATGATCACAAATGATGCTAACACAGCAATTAAAAATCGCTGAGTGGCAGAACAGTTCCTTAGACAATCCCGATGTTTTAATGATTTTTCAGGTCATTTTCCTATAGGCCAAAAGAAGTGGGACGCAGTGTGCTTTAGTTAAATGGCTTGAAAAGATAACAGAGATACAGTAGATTCGTTTAATAATTTGACCTGCTTGAGTTAAAAATCTAATCCAGTGTCAAAAAAAAAAAAATAAAGATACAGAAGGAATATTGGAAAGAAGATATATCACTTAAGGACTATATTGTGGCAAAATTGTCTCTAAAGCCCTGTTCACACTTGAATCGGAATGATAGTGGTAAAATTAGTTTGGGTTTAGAATATACCAATACAATACCACTTTCTGTCCTAACTCACTTTTCAACTCCAGTACAAGACCGATAGTGTTGCGATATACCTGTCCACATTTAAGCTGATTTATATCGATACTTACATCACAGATATTCTGCATATTACACACTCCACTAATTCTCTGTGGGGGCCTCCATCACGCTGTGTGCAAAGGGTTGTGGGATATAGAGAGCTCGGGACAAGATTTTCTATTGACAGTCAATGGAGCGGTGTCAGATTGAGCTGCTTTGAGCTTATTCTAATGTTTAAAAATAGTCTACTTTACTCTTGCCCAGGTGTCTTGACAAAACCGTGGTAATGGTGACACACCGTAATCTATACGAAACACAAAGCCCGTGGTAATGGTGACATGCTGTAATCTATACGAAACACAGAGCCCGTGGTAATGGTGACACACCGTAATCTATACGAAACACACAGCCCATGGTAATGGTGACATGCCGTAATCTATACGAAACACACAGCCCGTGGTAATGGTAACACACCGTAATCTATACGAAAAAAGCACCTTTCTGAATGCAGTAGCAGAGATGGCACATGCGCAGAAAACAGCTTTTGTGGTATTAGCCGTCAGTTTTGATAAAAAAATACATTATTTAAACAAGCATTACGGAAGGAAAGGCGGAGTTGAGAATCTTGGTAATACAGAATACCCTTGGATTAAGTATGCAGACTCATCCACTCTGTTGTTGTACCGATCCACCTGTCCACACTCATCTATTCAGAGTCATATTGCAACTGTACCGGTACGAAACGTGCTTGTCTGGGTTTTGTATTGATACAGTTATAATGACGCCGGTAACAACTACAGTGTGAACAGACGTTGTGATACTGTTTGGCAAAGATACCGGTATAAAAATGCAAGTGTGAACAGGGCATAACAAATGTACTGTAGTTAATACATTATTTAAAATGCTTTTTTAAAGTCTCAAATGACAACATGACTTGCCACTGCAAACCACGGGCACCTACAGTACATGTGCTGTGAAGGCCTGGTAACACTAATGCATGCTCTAAGGGCTCACTTCAATCAGTACCCCCCTTACTTCTGCCCCCAAATTACAGGGTCTCTTTGGAATACTCCTTTGTAAACAAATTCTTAAAATCCCGAAGAGAAACAAGAATATAAGTGACATCCCGGCCCCCTAAATGGCTATGAATTCAGTATAAATGTTATCATATCACATATGTATACATTGCAAATGTAGATGACCCTGGCCTATATTGTCTGCATGCACGTGTAAGTGTTTTTGTAAGTTTTGCATTCATGCAGACATACAGAAAAACGCCTTCATACACCCCACATATGGACCGGTGTCTGCCTCCATTATATCTGCAAGAGGGAATTTGCATCCCCAGCAGGGGTAATAAACAAGAAGATCATTTTAAAGTTACTCCTCCCCTAAATGGGATCAGGAGCCAGTGCAGGGATCCCACACAACATGCATTCTGTTTACCACAGTATCGTTAATCAATCATGCGTTCAAACATCCACACGGCTGTCTCTTTAGAATGGCTGAGTTATTTAAACCCATTACATTCATCACTGTAACTGAAACCTGCAGTAACTCACTGATCACTTCAGCTCTGTGTGATCAGCCTGCCACAATACTGCAGTCATGCGCCACGGGCACATGGTTTATGTCTGCTTTAAAATTGCTTTAAAACTAAGCACTTTAATAAAATGTTCTTTTTTTTTACCCACACACCTCTTAAAATAAAAAATAAAAATATGGAACCAAAAGTTACAGTTATTGGTTGACTTGCACGTTGACGAGACATTCACCACTATTCTACAGTATAAAGGGGCAGCCAATTTAAAGGAATATTTACAACTCAACAGGATAGACAAGTTTGTTTTGATCCAAAGCCCCAGATAACAGAAAAGTCAAAGAACCAGACTGCACACTTTAAGCCAATGACATTAACTTGCCTTCTTAGACGAGGCCTCCGTCCCCTGGCTGTTCCCTTTTTTTCCATACGGCCCTGAGATGGCTATATCCAGAGCACAGCTGCAGCATGAGCAAAGGCCTTGATGAATAAAACACAAGTGGGCGGCTGACCATGAGCCTTCTGCTACATTTGAGTCAACACTCGATTCCACTTTTTAATGTCATTTTATAGTACTGCAAAGTTAGGACTGATCCTGGCTAATCAGTTTCAAACGTCATTTAGACGTGTTTAAATTTCACTGGCTGCTTTTCTGCAGTGAGTATTGCCTTCTCGGTTTCAATAAACTTCTGAATGATTGCTGTGTTGTTACAACAGTCATCTTGCATACAATACGGTGTCATCAGATGTGGCTCACAAATATGAGTGATTCATGGTGCAAAGAGCCAGCCAGCTAAAATGATCCCGGCCACTCCGTAAGCAAGCGGGGATGATTATCGCTTTCTGTAGATCAAGAGTGCTGACTGATGCATTCATTGGAAACAGATGTTTAGAAACGCACTTGTTGCCATGGTAATGCAAGTTAAATCATGGTTGCTTAGTAACAGTGGGAGAAAGGGATGGAGAGGTGAGACTGCTGGTTAAACATATGATTGAACCACTGGCTGCAAAGGACAGGGGTCCATTTCCAAGCACTCGATTCCAACAACTAACTATGAAAACAATGCAAGCCCAGGAGCATAACAGAAGGGACATGGCATCTCTGATAAGGAATACTGAAATGTGAAGAAAAGGAACAGGTTGAAAGGGAGAAGTATATACGCTTCGTTAACATGGCCATTTGAAATGATCAAGTTTTACTGGACAACACCTGTAATAAAACTTGACTGTGAATCGCTGAGTCAGTAACTCAAATGGCCTCTGAGATATGAGGCTTTGACAGATTGGCACGAAAGGGTTAATCTTTGTACCAAGCCCACAATCGTACCAGGCTTAGGGAATCATAGAACACTATGAATCAAATATAAAGCTGGCATTCCAAAGTGTTTGATCTTTACCATCAGGAAACCATCAAGTTACATGAGCACGATACGCCAGTCGTATTAGGTCACACCTCCAAGTCAAGGCTTTATCTTTAATGAATTCATTAATTTACAAAGCTTACACAACAGTAGTTTTATCAACAACAACAAAAAACTGCAGTACAGTAACGTTTCTGTGTATGGGTATTGAGATAATTGCTCATTGATTATACAAAGAAGTGGGTACAATGTACTGGCAATCATACCACATTGTCCAGACAATGCCATTTGAAAAACACAATGCCTTTTAATGAATTGTACATGTATGAGCACATTCCCAAATATAGCCCTGTCCAGGGCACTGAATAATTGAGGCTCTGCGTTTAAAGATCCAGACCGGGACTGCACCTGTACTGTGCTTTCACAATCAAGCAACCTCACACACAGCACCATCAGTTTAGGAGGCAGACTGTCACCCTCAGACCTGTTGAGGGCTGGGAAACTGTTCAGTCTCACAACAAAACCTTCTGGAGTGAAACCTGGATACAGATACACTGCCTGACTGGTAATAAAATCAGCTGCGTCAGGGAAAAGCATGGTGGCCTAATTGAGTAAAGTGAGCCGTGGGTTTTAACGCACAGCCCACTACTGAACACTTATACCTATGATCGCTCATCTGGAACACCAGTGAGTTAAGGACAGAAGGGGAGGAAGGGGGGAGAGGCAAAAAGTCTTACTGTACTACCTACTTGTGGCACGGCAGGACCCAAGCATTGACCTGAAACTAAGGCTCATATCTCAACACCCACAAGACCTTGTCACAAGAGTCCAGTGCTCTACAGCACGAGAGCACACATATACCCAGGTACTGTACCAAACCCACAATGACAAAATTTAACACAATACCATTAACTCCACACCTCTAAAAGGCACTTCAGACATTTCCTGTGTGATGCTGTTCTGCCTGTACTGTAGCTGCAGTTTCAAAGGCTGGCAAGAGTTTAATAAGCAGTAGGGCAGGGGGCATGCAAAGTGAAACATAATTAGTCAGGCAGCCAGACAAACCTTTGCTGACTAAATCAGCAGCATGCAGGTACTCTATACAGCCTTGCTTGGGAGAGCCGTAGTTCAGCAAAAAATATATATATAATAATAATAACAAATGGCAGCAGACCTACAGTATTGTGCACATGTATCAGAGAACCTCAAGATTCGTCATTGATATCATTTATATACATACCTGCATGAAAACCACTGGGTGCGAGAATTTCAATTTTCGGTCAACCATCAGCGATATAGAAACAATAGGCACTCGTGTGTGAACCACTCTGTGCTTTAATT